>CM021698.1:19270365-19512747 GCA_011074415.1 Stictonetta naevosa
TGTTTTTTTTTTTTTTTAATTATTATTATTATTATTTTCTCTTTTCCAGCTTGCCTGGGTTCCCAATTATTATTTTTTTATTATTTTTAAATTGTGTGTCCCGTCAACAATCTTGATAGTTTTGATGAATTTGTTTATTTATTATTGGGGCATGTAAATGGTTTTGAGTAACTATTAGATGGTTTTGAAGAAAATTGAAGAAAATTGGTGAGGTTTGTGTTTTCTCTTGTTGGTCTGCTTTTTTTCTTTCTTTCTTTTCTTTTTTTTTTTTTTTTTTTTGCATTTAAGTACTTGTAAAATGGGAGGCCTAAAATGTATTACCTTTTTACTATTGGAACAGTGGAACAGTATTCCTGAGCTGAATTTGAGTGTCTTGAATTTATCTGCTATCATTTCTCACGTTCTTTGTATTTTGTAACTGAAGACATTTCTCTCTTTTGCTTTATAAATGTTAAAGTGCATCTGCTTGCGATGCATGAATTTGCATTCTTTTAGGAAAGGTAATGTTTTCAACTTGAAGAGTGCTGTTAGTCTGATGATGATTAGTGTCTTTTCTTGTTAATCAGACTGTGCTGCTTTTCTCTTTGTGTATCTCTGCTTTTCATTAGCGTAAATGTTTAGTACTCTATTCAAGCTCTGTATGACGCTGGAGGAAATAACTGCAGCTTGGCTCTTGTTTCCCCTTAAATTGTTTGCTTTGCTATTACTTTGGTCTTGTATGGACTGCCCTTTATCATTTCCTATAACGTCCATATGTGTTGGACCATCCTTGATATTAATAACAGGTTAGAGCTTTGCTTGCCTGCCATCAGATCTTCCAAACACTTCTGCCAGGAGGAACATAATACCAGACAAAGAAACTTCTACTAGAGGGAGAAGGCTGTTTAGAGAACTGAAAATAAAACAAACCAAGATTGCTCCTTTGCATGTGTCTCTGTGAGGCATCTATTTCAGTATCTGTCTTTTCACAACAGGTTTTTCAAGACAGGACTGTTTTATCTTTTCAGAATTGAGCATTTTGTTGGCATACAACATAATAGTGCGAATGCAGTATTGCAGCTAAAAAAACATATATGAAATTATTTAGGCTTAGGAAAAGTAAGTGCTTTCTTGAATTTATAAGCTTAGAATGCAGCTCACTTTCCAACCCTTCTCTGTCGTTGTGCAGGTTTCAGAGTTATACAAATAACTTTTTGACAGGAGATGTGTTAAGCTTAACGACAAAAGTTGTTAAAATTTCTTAACATCTGTACTGTGTATTTTCTCAAAGGAGTCATAAAAGTAGATGTAAACACCAAAGCACGTTCTGTTATCCAGTGGCTGGATTCTGACTCTGCCAGTTCATCTTTCATCATTCCCCTGGAGCAGAGAGCACTGAACCCACCTGAGCTGCCGTCTGAGAGGTTTCTCCTGGCACTGCTGAGCACTGCAGTGCGGGCTCGTCTGCCAGTCCTCTCCCAGGCTCTAGTGTCTGAGTTGTGCCCCAGGGGAAGAAGGATGGGTCTTGATTTATCATCACCAGTTAATTCCCAGCTGCCAGTCTGGATTTTGGAGTCTCTGTGCCCTGGATTTTTTAAACAGTAACATCATGAAGGCTTGTTCAGATACTTAGTAGGAGTGAGAAGCCTCTTTGAGGCTTCTTGAGCTGAAAGTGAACAATTGCCTTTGTTAAGTCAACTGCCTTATTCTGGAGGAGGTGCTGGCTGCTCTGGAAGAGGCTCCCTGTGGCGGTTATGAAGCTTCTCCTGAGCAGAAGGAGTGAAACTTGGTGTGCAGCTAGAGACTCAGCCAAATGTCAAAATATTGGCTTCTCGTTGATTAGCAAACCTCTCCTTTGTGAGTGTGGTGATGGACAAATGGGTCAGCGACCCTTCAAACTCATCTCAGTAAAACCAGCGTCCTCGGTCCTGCCTAATTTGAATTCAGACCAAGAGTTGGGAATAAAAATCAGTAATATCATTGATGAGCAATGCTGCCAGGGAGTACTGGACAAACATGCAAGTTCCCTTCTTTGACTTGTTTAAAGAAGTTGACAGTTTATTTTGAGATACTGATGGCTCTCCGTAACAGCAGTGACAAGGGTTTTATTTTTCTTGCAGTAAGAAAGGACAGACAGTTCAGTAATATGGGACAGTTCATTTTTTACTGCTAAATAACGAGAGCAGCAGCTACGGCAGCCATTAGGATTCAGATCACCTCTCTCTCTGGAAAGAGTTTTTACATGATGTTGTGTCTAGGAGAACAAGCAATTAAAATGAAAGTTTTGGAAAGGAGAAAGCTATGCTGCTGTTGCTGGTTTTTAGGTGCATGACAGACAAATGCCTCCTTAAAACCAACCAACAAAAAAACAAACAAAACCCACCACCTCCTGACATTGACTTGATATTCACTCTTTACAGCCCATTTAATGTGTTGTAGATGGAAGGAATGTTGCTGCTTATTTATAACAAGCTTGGAACAGCAGAGGTATACATTAAAGTGAATACTTCTGCTGAAATACAGTAAGCTGTGTTAGTTATCAGAACTGGTTTGTGTTGTAACTGATGGAGTTCTCAGATGTATCTAGTTGTGACATTTTTTGTAATACAAAGCAAGCATTCAATACCTTTGTTTATAAAGGTGAGAGACAACCACTGGTAACAGTATTATTGGTAGTACTAAACATATATGCCAGGCAGTTATGAGATGTTTATATTTATTTTGCTGTGCTAAGTGGATATACAGAAGCATTTGTATAATTGAAGGTCAGATACCTTTCAATCTACAGTGCCAAATTTAATTTTACAGTAGAGAATGTCCTCTCCGGGTCTTTGTCCTCTGACTCCAGTTGTCAGTACCTCATGCTGAATCGTTGCTGGTTTTTTTTTTACACATGCAGGAAAATCTCTGGCACGTGTCTCAGCATGCTATTAACTGGAGAGTATGAAAACCTGATGCAAAACATCTTTGAACAGAGTATGTATTAAAATTTCCACAGGAGAAATAGTATTTTCTGACAATGTATGAGGTTAATGCTGGTGCTTGGATCCTGGTATGTCTTCCTCCCATAACTGACAAATCCTTATAATCCTCATACAGCAATTCACACTGACACCCAAAATGACCATCTTGACATGGAAATTAGTCTCTCTGCCACTTCTTCTCTGCTTGCTGTTTCTGAGCTTTTGGAGTCAAGTTTACTAGAGCTGGAGTTGTGTAGTTTCGTTTGCAGCTATTTTCAGCACTATTTTTTAAGGGCAGCTGCGTGTTCAGGGTCTTTTGAATCCATTTCTCCCCTTTCTTACATCTTGCTGATAAAGAGGCTGGAATTCCACCCCTGTCATTTGACCCTTCCTTGCAGTTGGTATCTTTCAGGACTGAGCCCTATGACAGCTGTTGAGAGATTTTATTTTTTTATAATAATCATAGTTTATTCCCAGATTTTTTTCTGCTCATAGGAATTACATATGCTGCCATAGTATAACGATGTGCAGATTTTAGAGACTGTTCTATTTGCTTTGTGCAGCCATACGTCTCACTTCATCAGCTAATAAAAAGGAAGAGTTTCATTTTAATAGTTAAAAGAAGATGAACCGCTGATTAAAGCTGCCATTCCTTTAAGAGCTCTGCTCACATGCCGCAGCTTCAGAAGGCATAATTCCAGTGGTGTGCACTATTTGGAGGGAGTAGGAAGGAAATTAGATCATTCATTGTGCAAAAGGTGCAAATTATAGCTGGTTTTAGAGCCACAAAAATTGCTTTGTTTTGTTGGCTTAACATTGTATGGATAAAAAAACACAACAAAAGCCCTGCTGGTACGTCTTCATGCAACCTCCACTGGAAACTATTGGTGACATGGTGAGTGTGTGTGTAAATTGCCATAATTCCACTGCTGGTATTGTAAACAAGCAAACTCAATCCATCTGAGACTCTATCCCTTTATGTTTTGTGTACAATATTAGTTTGTTTCACAGTAAGAAAACAAATTGTTTTCCTACTTGGTATAGCTTTGTTCCGTCTGAATGAAGGTTACCTCCTGTATCCTTTCCAAAAGGAGCCCGTGGAGAGTTCAAACTGCTGTGTGCCAAAGGGGTTGGATAAGTGAACTACGCTCTTGAAATTAAGAACATTCATGGGAAATAGTTTGTGAAAGCATCTATTATACGTATTTGAATAATTTATAGAAACTGAAGGCTATATTGAAACAGCATCCTGTATTTAGAGCTAAGGTATTAGGCCACACCACTGCTCCGAGCTGTCCATTAGTAAAATGGAGGCTGTGTGTGGATCCTAGCTGTAATCACTTTCTTCTGGTTCACCTGCTACCTAGCACACCCACCTGTCTCTGGACCCAGCATATTGAACTTGCTCCCCCTTCAGATCTCTCAGCTGGATTAGTCACAAAAGAAAAATATGAATTTAAGAAGTTGTTGGTTTGGAGACGTTGTGGAATGGCCATTCTTTGTTTTACAATTTACATCTGATCCTTCTTTTCCTTCTCTTTGTTATAGATCACATGATTTATAGTGGAAAGTTTTCTGAATATAATTGATGACATTCACTGTGCTAGGCAGCTGGTTGTTGGGAAGATACTTTACAAAGACTACTCATTCTCTATGTCCTTTTCACATGGATGAATTCATAAATGGGAAGAATGCCTCTAAAAACTTCTGTTCCTCAACTCCCATATTTCACTATGCTCTGCTTTTGGAGTTGAGGAGTATAGTCTTGCAAGGGATAAAGAGGGGGGTGTATTGTTACCTGGGATTCCTTTGTTTTTTTTTTTTCAGTTCTTAAATGTTGAGCAAAGATTACAGAAACAGCCAGATAGGGTCAAAACATAGATCTGTCTAGCATGTAACAGTGGCTAGTGACAGTAGTGACAGATGCTTGAGGAAAGAATATCTGCATATGTTATGAACTCAGGAGATGTCGTTCATATATTTTTAGTTCGTAGCACTCTGTGATGTGGCGCTTCCACAGTTAAAGTTCTGTCTTTGTGTTGTACTGTTTTGGATGGATTTTTTTTTTTTCTAAATGGTTTAATAACGTTTGGCATCTAGTGTCTGGCTTGCTTTATGTTCTGTTGCAGATTTATGGCTATGTTACACTATATAGAGGCTGAATAGGCATTCCCATGACAAGAAAAGCAAGTAGCGAAGACTTTTTGGATTCTTCTCTACCATTTCCAGTGCCAACTCTGTATTGTTAACGTGGAGTTAGGGGGTCTGTGTGAGGTTTTATGAGAATTTGCTCCCAGGTTGCCTTTATACTCTCTTCTAGGATTAGGATTGAATGGGTGTGTAATAGGCCCACTCTTCTCTAGGAGTTTTCTCACTCCAGTTCTTCATCTATTGTTGAATAGGAACAGGACATCTGTCTTATTTGTGTGCCACCTTTAAAATATTTTGGTTATGAAACAGATCACTTTCAATTTTTGAAACCCTTTTTTTGACAAGATTACAGTATGAAAGATAATAATTGGATTGAATGAAATTTTGTGTTTGAAAACATGTGAAACTAGATTCCTCTGCCTTGACAAGCAAGTGGAAAAAAAATCTGATTCTCCCATTCGAAGTAGATATGAAACTTGCATCCTGGCCACTTTGAGTCATTAAAGGACCTGCAGCAACTCTGGAAATATTAGAAATGTCTGTTGCTATAGTGCCTGAATTCTGGCTTTAGTGATGGTGTTTTGTACTTCTGTTCATTAAACTGAATTTCTATGAAAAATATAATTATTTTTCTTCCTAAATTGTTCTCTAAATGTACTTGTCAACATTTTTTTTTTTTTTTTTTGGATACAAGAGTGAGTGAAGAAAGCTAAAACAGCCAGAAGTTTAAATCACAGAGTGAGAATAGCTGAGGCTATGGGGGACCTCTCGAGATCCAGCAAACCTCTGGTGTAGCAGCCACTCCTCCCAGTTATTTGTCTTCTGCTAATTTGCACAGAGTACATTCTGTTCCATCATCTGGGTCGGTAATGAGGGTATTAAATAACACTGCATGAACATGATATTAGGATACCACAGCTGCCACGTTCACCAAATAGTACATTTAGAAGCTCTACCATTAGAGCTTTCACAAAAAAAATCATCAAAATATGTAAAGTTTCTGTTTCCATAGATGACATTTTCATAGTGACATTTTTCCACTGTGTACCTTGTAGATTAAGAGAAGAAACACTGAGGCAACTGGGAGACTGTGAGCTCCAGCATTCCTTTTTGCATTGATGGTTTCACACAGCCTGTGTTATTATTAACTGCAGCCTCCTATGTCAGACAGCAGGTGTAACAGTGATTATTTCACCTTTTCTTTTGTGGGGTTTGGATGCTCCTTGTGCAGGTAATGTAAATCATTGCCATGAACTTCTGATGTTTGTTCTTCAATCTGAGAGCAGAGTTTAGTCCAAAAGTCCTCGTTCCATAGATGTTGGTGGATTTGAAGAATGTAGATTCAGTATTTAATGATGATTTCTGTTGGCTGCTATAGGATGCAGGTTGTCTAAGACAGTCAGTTAATTTTGTCTAAGAAGGTCAGTTAATTTTTGCACTGTTTCACTGTGGTAGTGGTATTATTATTGTTTTTATTATTATTATTATTATTATTATTCAACCTCTTGATAAATACAGTGAGATATCTTGAAAGAAGTAACATATCATGGTGACATCCATAGGAATCTACTCGTAGTGTGAATCCAGAGAAGATTTTGCCATTTGGGTAGCTGTTCTGGATGCTAGATAGTCAACCGAAGTCCCCATGGGAGCTCTTTACGATTTATCTGGAATACAACAGGAACAACTTGCATAGTCTCATTGGCCAACTATTTATTTGAAAGTAGTCTTCATTTTAGAATCAGGTTGTATCTTGAATATGATATTCTTGCCATGAGATAACAAGAAATTACCAATTTAGCAACAAACTGCATGCATACGTCTCTATAGATCTGAATATTTTACTGCCTTTTTTAGAGCTGTTCTTTATAATAAAGTGATTGCAGTTGAGAATTGTTAGGTTCACCCAAGGATTTTGCACCCTACTGAAGCAAGAACCATTATTATCATTATTATTTTGGATAAAACAAAGCTGTGAGTAGGTGTTTTAAAAGTGCCTAGAGCATGGATATAGGCATCCAGCTCTCATTTCGGGAGCTGGTGCACCACTTCAAGGTGCTTATAACACCCAGCTCTCAGGATATGTCCCTGAGGCACAGTGCAGTGCTATGCATTGATGCACTCAAGAGGCTCTAAACAAGCTTGTTGAAGTAATAGAAGAAATACTGCTGTGTTAGCACAAAGACCTGCCCAAGCTAATTAACCCTGCAGAGGAGCTAAGTAAAATAAGTGTGGTAGAGAGCTACACTTAAACTGCAGAGTATAGTTAGTGGGAAAGAACAGGTCAATTCTGTTGAATTCTGTTAATGTATACTATAGACTTACCCCATAATAACGTAAAAATAAAAGCATATGGCTGGGAATTTTATGAAATAAAATCACAGATTATGCCCAGAGACCACAAGTTGTCAATCTTTCATCTTGACCCACTAGGCATGGATTCACTCATGAAGGGAGGTTGTTGATAAAGCAGTTTTAGCCCTTCCCCAAACGTTGCACCATGCTGTGTGCAAGCTTCAAACCACATGATATTATCAGTATAGTTTTGCTTCTCCTCTTCTGCGCCTTTCTTCTCATCTTCCTTTTAACACTGTGGTTCTAACCAGACCTGGACATACCGTAACTGCTTATTTAAGGTGCATTGGCTCTGTATGCAAGCAGTGTGACTCATGGTTGATAACCAGTGGCTTAACACCTACCACATCTCTTCCACTGGGCAGTCAGATAAGAGTTAAATAGTTAGGGAAGAAGTTTTGGATCTGTATATGCTGGCAGCCAAACCGTGTTCGAACAAAGCTGCTGAAGTGTGACTGAAGTAATTGACAATTGCTGGTCTTTTTGTCTATTCCTTGCAGAGATGCAAATAGAACTGCACAGTACAGATGTTGAAATATGGTAAGCAGCAGCAGCAAAACACTAGCTTGAAAAAAAAATCACGGAGTTGAAAATCAGCGGTGCTCTGCTTGCAATTAAGTGCTGCCTTGAAGTAGAGCCTTAGAGTGCTCTTGCAGCAGCCCCTCTTTCCTGGCAGCAGCCCCTCTTCGCTATGTTTTGTTTGAGTACCAGGGGCCTACAGGCAGGCAGGGACAGAGCTGGAGGGGATGTGGACCGGATAGCTGGGGCTGCAGAGCTGCATGTGGCTGGACAGCCTTCTGCTGACGTACGGCTGTGCTGGCAAGCCAGGGGACATCTGTTTGTAGAGGGCATGGAAGCTGCAGGGGAAAGGCAGTAGGAAAAGGCTCTGTTGGGAAAAAAAGGAACACTGAAATGAAATGAAAAGTCCGATTCATTACAGAAGTATGTCAGCATCCAAAAGTTGCTGAATTCTTTGATATTGCCTTCAACTGTCAGCATGCCACTGAAGTAATAAGCCTATATGGAAGGGGCAAAGCCAGACCCAGAGATCTAACGCAGTTGTATAATCTCCCTTTCAGTGAATAGGAAACCTGAAAAAGGATCGTGGCCACAAAAATAAATTCATTTTTTTTTTTTTTATTTTTTGGTAAGGTTTACAAGTAGAGCGAAGTGCATTGGAATTAGCAAGTCTTTAAAAATAAATTATTGCTGTATTGAGTTGATGCCATTGTAGCGACAGATGACCTGGATTGTTTTGCAGGGAAGGAAGCACCCTTCCCCAGAGAAAAAAGTCACAGCTGCTTATCTTGGCTGTGCAAAAACAAAACCTTAAATATTTATTTATTTATGTATTTTAGATGGAGAGTTCAAAGAGGAAGCATCATTCTTTTTATTTGCAATAGCAGTGAAATACTTCAGATTTCTTTTTGCTTTGAGGCTGTGTTTAAATGTGATGGATACTAAAAATATCTGTGGTGAGTTTGCAGTCATCATTGACAGGCCTCCTTAATAAATCTTTTGTTATTGTAAGAGATGCAGGTGATTACTTTCTGCAAATCACTAATAACAAAATAGAAATAAAAGAGAGATTATAATTTCAGAGTTTTCCTTCAAATAGCATGGTCACTTCCACAAACCTAGCTAATGGAAAAAGAGTCAAGTCTGGCTAATTTCTGTATTGACTGTTTTGAAATCCTTTGTTCTTGTGCTTTAATCAATGGTGTACAGAAAGATTGGCATGAAAAAACTCATTTGTTTTCAGATTGTACAGGAAGTAGATAGGGAGAGAGCCTACATCTCCCTGTTCGCAGTCTCTTCTGTGTGCGCTAGGAAGTGCTGTTCCAGGGGTAGCAGAAGTTACTTACATGGCACAGAGCAACACAGCTTGAAGAAATCTCTACAGAAATTGGATTTACAAAATATTTTGCCTTTGATTCAATTCTAGATACATAGAATAGTATCTTTTGAGAAATGATTTGGATTTTTTTTTTTTTATTAAAAGCGTATCTTGTAGGTAGGCTTGAGAAGCTTTATTTTCAATGGTAGAGATTGTGAAAATTTGCGACCTTAAATACAGAACAGTGTATCTCTAAATCTCCATACACTGTCACTTTAATGTAACTTTTTGATGACTTTTAATCAAGGATATATTAATCAAAGCAGAACTGAAACATGTCAGCAACTTAAACAAAGGCAAAATATTTTTGACTATGTACATGCAGTGATGCCATGAGAAATACAGCAATTTGCTGAAAGTACACAAGTTGTCACGTTGGCACGGTTTTAAACAAGTGAGGCTAAATGAGGCTCAGTATGACATTTTGGAGTTCATGTTGGGAGTAAACATGCCACGATAATCAACTGTCTTGTCAAAGAGCTACAAAAATAATTTATTTCCCCTCCAGAACAACTCCTAGGAAAGAATAGATAGAGAGTGTTAGCTCTCTGGGAAAAAAAAAAATAAAAGGATATTTGAAAGGGAAGAATGCTTGGGTCATAGGAAAAAGAAACATCTAGATGTAGTTTGTTGAATCTATTTTTTTTTTTTTTACACCAAAATGATGGGCTTACCATAATGTCCATTTAAGCTTGTTCTGTAATCAAGTATATCCCACCAGCTGGAGGTATAGATGAAAGCAGAGTCTGAACATAAAATATATTCTTGACGACTTGACAAATTCTTCCAATATTTTCTCTTATGTGTTTGTTGGTTTGTATCAATTTATTATAAAACTGTAGTAAATATGCATTACTGCACGTCAAATATTGCTATATATAGTAAAGCAGTTTTTTTTTAAAGGCAATTTTCTGTGTAGTTGGTGAAAGAAGTTTAAAACAGGAAATTATATTTCTATATATTTTGTGTTGGCATTATAATAAATACAATGATTTTAATTTCCTCCTGTCAATTATCATCTGAAAACAGCAACAAGACCAACTTAGGGGAACTTTCCCATTGAAAGTGTTTGAGTAGGAAGCAGAATGCTGTCAAATGCTGTAAAGGACTTTCCTGTAAATCACAGTGACTTTGGCAGGCAGAATTTTGGGAAAACTAGCTTTATTGACCACACGGTGTGACCAGTGATGGATGCTTAGGGTCTGAGTCATTCCTGTAGCCCTCCACCAAAAACTTAAACGTTGTTTTGTTGAAGGTTTTATACAGAAGCATAAAGGGGCCTCTGTTGCATACAAAGTCGCAGCTCCTAAATTAATTAAAAAGAATCTGAAAGTAAATCTGTAAAACTTGTTAAAAGAAATTTTTAGCAAAGCCTTGCATCATGACAATGCAGACAAGAACACTATACATTTAAGTACCTTTTTTTTTTTTTTTTTTTTTTTTTTTTTTTACAAAGCTTTTGGGGTTTCCATAGGAAATAGGCCATCTAATTTTCTCATTTAAGGGTTGACTTTGAGATGAATCTGTACTGAAAATATATACCATGTTCATAAGCAGACGTGAGGAAATTATAGTTGGTAGTTTGCAACTTTTTTGACTCCTTAACTGTATTATTGCTGTCTTTTATTACAGACAAATGTGATTGTAGCCTGCTTTCCTAGTTATGCTGAACACATGCTAAGTGTCTTTTGATCACTCTCCAGAAACTTATAAGCCTTTTGGTCAGTTTTAACCAAATTTGACAGAAGGTTGAATTAGGTTGCTTTTGTGAGTTTCCCAGAAAGGCACCCAAAGAAAAGAGAGAGAGAATGTCTGGAAGATAAAAGCTTATGATAAAGAGGGGTCATGAATCCACCATTTCAGGGTGAATAAATAAATGTCTGCATGTTCTTCTTAATAACTGACAAAGGTCTTAGTAAAATTCAGGCTATAAAAGAAGATGTTGTCACCTCATTTCTGAGATTTCAAAAGAGTTGTTTTCATGTAATTTATTCTCATTTTGGGGAGAGTGTTATAGTATCTGTTGAAGCAGATACTGCCAAAGGGTGATGTGACGTATGTACGGGGTATTGTTTGGGTTTGGGGAAGGGAGACTTATTAGCGTGGCTGCTTCCAGGATGAACGATGGTGAGGTATTTAAACTGGTTCTGGCTTTAGACCAAAGTGAAAAATTAATGGACTGTAATGTTGTTGGCTTTGTTTGATAAAGTGCTTAGTGAATGTTATTCAACTGAAGAATAAATATTCTCAATGCAGTTGTTGAGAGAGAAGAAAAAACATTGCAGTACATTGTAACTTGTTAGTGTTAAGCATTCATTTAATCATCATGTTAATCATTAGCTTTGGTTTTAGTTTTTAAGTTCTGGAGTGGGGCAAAGCTATTTGCAAAGGTATGTTTGAGAATTTGAGGTGGCCAAATCAGAGTGGCTTAATTACCATTTATTATTTCAGTAACTATATGGCAAATTGCAAAGGACTGAGACAATGAAGCCTTGCCCTACTTTTCTAAATTTAGGTCTGGGTACTGTGTTTCACTGCAGTGCCTGCAACTTTCTGTGTCCTTCTCATCAATAGCATATCTCAGCAACTAAGTAGGCTCTTATGGCCTGTAAATGCAAGATAAGTGGATATGTGACTAAAGAGACATAGCAAGGATAGGTGCACCGTGAATTTCAGTGGATGAAAAAATAGTTGAATTAACTTTTTTTATGAAGAAATTTGTGTGGGGTGAATACAAAACATATATAGTATAAGAAAATAGTTTTTTAGCCACTGCCACAACGCTTTCCTGTGTATATCATCAGTAGATCATCCTAACTGTGTAGCACTGTGTAGAGAAGTTTGTGATGGTGTGGGGGTGTTTGTTTGCCCTTTGACATAATATTCTTGTCTGCATTTTAGACAAATTTGTTGTGAGTGAGAAATATAAGTTCTGACTGAAATCTGTGACAAACTATCTGGTGGATACTTAGGGGAAAGGCATGTTAACTGCAGAACGAGGGGAAGAAATTTTGAGGAAGTGGAGAGTTTTTTATTGAAATGTGGGATGGTGTCTTGTTGGATAACATATTGAATCATGCAAGCTGTTGACTCTTTCTGGTAGTTTGTAGATTCAGCTGTTGCACCACATATAATTCATATTTGGGGAAGATTGCTAAAT
This sequence comes from Stictonetta naevosa, assembly GCA_011074415.1. Taxonomy (NCBI): domain Eukaryota; kingdom Metazoa; phylum Chordata; class Aves; order Anseriformes; family Anatidae; genus Stictonetta; species Stictonetta naevosa. The sequence continues at coordinate 19,282,871 of CM021698.1, forward strand.
AGTTTTTTGATTCTTGTATCTTTATGTTTTGTAAGAGTTAGTGCTGATGGAATTGGTAGACATCTCTTGACCAAGGTACCCTATACAATTCAGTATCTTCCCAATACTGAATTACTATTATTAGTTTTTATTATTATTTAATTAAGGTAGCACCAAAACTCTTTTCAGTAAGCTTTATTATTCTGATATGTGCTTTAGAGTGACTTGCTTATTGCAGATACGATAGAATGATATTGATAATGTATAACTTTAAACAGTTACAAAATAAGATAAAGATGTGCTGAATTTGCTGTACTCATTTTGCGTGAGTAGTGAAACTTAAGTTTCACCCACTCTGCTTTCATTTAGACACCGCATCCTGCTATTCAGATCCCAACAGGGAAATCCTTGGAGTTAGAAACTTAGTGCTCAATATGGGAGGAGAGCCTGAGGTGTTTCCACTCCATCCTTTAGTCCTCATAATTTAAGAAATGCCCTCTCATCCCACCCTTACTATAGCTACTCAATGAGGAGGAGGATAATCGATTTTCCGTGTCCATTTCATTTAGGTGGTAATGTAATGTAACTGTAAATCTAATGTTGCCCTAGAATAGGTTGTAGGGGGATGCTATGGAGTCTCAGACTGGAAGACTTTAACAACAGTCGTTTGTCAGAAACAGTCTGGGCAGAGATACTGCGTTTCTGAAGCAAGGAGTGAATGAGGTGATGTCCTGAGCTCTCTTCAAAGCCCATGTTTGAGGATGCTGTATCTTTGTATTGAAGCAAAGCCAGTGACTATATTGCTTATCAAAGTCAGCTTTGCACTATAATCCTTTTGAAAAGAAACAGTGCTTTGCTAATAACTTCAAAAATTATCTAGAGAATATTTTTAATGATCTTGCAGGATTTAATTTTTCAAAGATCTATTCCATCTTTTACTGCAATACAGCTAGCATGACATGAAAGGAAAATTTAAACATTTAAAAATTTAAACATTTTTTTTTCTTTTCCTTTTCTTGCTTGTGTACATTTTTTCTCTTGCTTGGGACTTAGGTTAATTGATAATATGTGGTAAGAGAATGAAGAAAGAGATTAGTGTGGAGGAGATGACTTGGAAGAGATTGGAGAGAACTTTGTGGCTGAGAAACCGCGCCCATTTCCAGGAGGAAATATGCTAGTTACGCGTCCAGCCCCGTACTGCTTTCACGGTGTACCCTTGCTGGCTGTTTGGACATCTGAGAGGCCACACGTCCACCCAGCAGCAATCCTCCTACCTACCTTCACTCTAGCAGCAGCCACTGTTCCTAGCAGCCCAGGTCCACATATTGATTTGTAGGAATTTTTTATAGCAGCTTTTCCTCTTTTTTTTTTTTTTTTTTTTTTTTTTTTTTGTCAACTTTGTGCCCTTCCATAGCACTGGCGTAGTCTGACACTAGAATATGCTGAGTATGTCTTATTGTTGTTCATAGAACAGGATAGCCATTTTTTTTTTTCTTTTTAAAATTTGTATTCCTATTACTCTGTTACAACCAGAATGGTATTTTTTCCTGTCTTTCAAGTTTACTGTAGGCAAAAACAAACAAACAAACAAAACAAACAAACACAAAAAACCCTACCCCACAACATTTTTTAATGTCTTAGTGAGAATAGTTACTTACAATGATTAATATTATTTTACCAAGCCTGCTTTAATTAATGTACTTTTAAAAAAAATATATATTTATTTACTATTTTAATCTATTTTGAGTAGAGTTATGGGTTTTTTCACACACTTTCAAAATCAGGTTTATGCAAATATATTTTTGTATCTTACCTATAGGAAAATACTACAAATTTGGTTTAGTGCCCTCTGACCACTAGTTGACTGATTTTGTTTAGTGGATATAAAAAAGCAGTTAATTACTATGAAAAAATATCTTATTTTTAATTAGCTATCTATAGACATGCACAAAGAATATGTAGGATGGTTATTGTATTTTTCATGGAAGATCAGTATATAAACATGCATGTGCTCGATGTGTGCAGAGAATTTTGAAAACGTTATTTAATGTTAAATTGCAATTATATATTGGGTTGTAGTAGAACAAAAACTTTATGTTGAAAACGTGTCTGTATACTGATTTTTAGTCCAAATCCAAAGGTTAAATATTATAGGTATATAATATAAGTATAAAATGAGAAGCAATAGGTAGGTGTGACAAATAGTGGAAGGTGACAATCAGTAACAAGGAAGCTAGGGGTTGAATTCTGTGTTTCAGTCTGTATGTCTTAAATGGACAGCAGACAATTTCCAAAGAGTTATTAAAGATGTAGAACTTAGGCAGTAAACTTCGAACTTTTACATTGTATATATTGGTATCACCTGAAATCTGTTTGTAGTCAGAGAGGAATAGACCCTTCTGAGACATGACTCATCAGATCTGTATTAGATATCTAATCTCTCTATTAACTATTAATGGTATCTAGATGACTAGTCTCAGATGTAGTCACGTACTCTGTAGATGTCTGTGTTTGATTAGATGAATCTAATTAGATGAATTCCCTGCCTGAGGGGATAGATCTTGACTGCAAAGTCACAGCTGGAAGTTTTTGGCAAAATGGAAATTTGCTTGCAAATGCAAGTTGTGAAGAGGGTTGGGGGAGGGCCAAAGATGGAGTGTTGCTGAATTGCCAAAAGGAAAGTGGAAGCTGCCTGGAGAGAAACTCCTGGATTGTGCATCAGTAGTGTGGTTAGAGGGTGAGAAAAAACAAAACAAAACAAAGCAAAAAACCAACCAACCAAGCAACAGCCTAGGAGATGGTTCCAAACACTAAATCAAATGTCACAATTTTTCAGTGACTACAGGACTGGGGAATCAAGGGTGATTGCATTGTTCATTGTTGCTTATGAACCTAAGCCTTTGGGAAAACATCCTCCCATTCTAGGCTGCATGTTCATTACATCTTATAACCAAATTAGAAAAATATACCCACGGTTGCTTCCACAGTTAAACAAAATGGAGAGTTTCAGTCACAATATATGATTGCTTGGTTTTTGGATAGAGGGTGTAAAAAACAGAAGGAACTATAAGAAGCTCATTCATTCTCAGCTGGAGAAACCTGCTAAAAAAAATCTAGACTTCATCCATATAAGTGGGATTGAAACTGTAGTGACCACCAAACAATCTGATGCTAAAATAGAAATTTTGCTGGTGTGAAAAAATGATAGTAAAATATGTGATATTTGTGGAGGTATTGGGAATCTATGAATAGGTGGATTTCATTTGGTTTTAAATTTCAAGCGTGTTGCGTGATTGCAGAGCAATGTGGTAGGACTTTTCAGTATTCCAGTAGCTGAGACTACATGGCCAATCTACTTATTGGGACTAGAATAGAATAATGAAAAAATAATAAATTCACTTCTCTGTGTCTTGCTTCTAGGAATGCGAGATAAGTTGTCATAAATTGATGATCCCTGTTCCTCTTTTTACCAGACTTGCAGACAACAGAAAAAAGGTTTATCGGAAAAAAGCATTTAAATTAATCGAGGTGCTTCAAAAAGCAATAAAATACTGTATAAAGTACATGATAAGGCTTTTGTAATTCTCTGTATAGAAAGCAATCATCACCACGAAAAGTTTATTGGTAATTTTTTTGAAGAATAGCTTTATAGTCACTTATTTTTGTATTGAATACCAAATATAAGTCTTTGGAAGACTTGGGCAGAGGATAAAACATTGATTACTCTTGATTTATTTAAAATATCTATATAAATATATATTTAAATGAATTCTTTGATATAAGAAAGGAAACATAAACACATTACAAATGTAGTAGGCTTTTGATGCTGTCTTTCTGATGGAGGCTGTAATTTTCCCGTGTATCAAAGTGGTATAGATTTTTCCAAATTGGGCAACAGATGCTGTCTTAAGCTCTTCAGGTGCACTTTGCAACCAAAATAATAGTGTGCAGCAGCATTCCTTGGTAAAAAGTAAGGGCAGGTGGTAAGAGCCAATGATTATCACTTAGGAGGGAGTGTCAGGACTGATTAGATTCAGGCTCAGCAACTGATGTCCTGTCTACAACAGCTGGTGCTGGATTGCAGTGGACTCAAACCCCTTCTTCTGTTCTTGGGGAAGGTCAGAGAGAGTTTTGTGCAGTGAAAAGAACTCTCATGGTTTTGCTTCTTGATGTAGAAACCTGTGCAGAGAATCTCAGTTTTATACTACCTTGCAAATTTTTGTATTATTCACATTGAAGCATTTGTCATGCTGAAAAATATGAATTGAAAACTAGTGCCTTTCCCCAGCTACCTGCTTATTGATTCTAGGAATGTGGTGTGTTTGCTCTAGTGCCTTTCTGGGCCTTTTTGATTTGATGCCTTTCTGTCTGTTGAGAGTTTATAATACACATAACCACTTTATCTAATCAAGGTTAATCAATTTTAAAATACCCCTACTCCTAATAACAGTGATATTTCTGCATACTTTGTGTGTAATAGTTTGACCGTGAAACTGGTAAGGAGTCTAAGAAATTCATGCTGTGTCTTTGGGTACAGCATTACTAGGTTTTTGAGGCCACAACTCAGACCAAGGGGGAAACCCATCTCCAGAAACAATACCATGCATTGGCTGCATTTTATGAACTCACACATACCTGCACATTTTTGCTGAGGTGTTTGTGTAATTGGTTCAGGTTTCTTCATTTTAGCTAATGCCTCGTTGGCAATTTTGCTGTGGTTCATGTTTCACAAGGCCCCAGGCCTGCTTCCAGGACATCCAGGCCCAGCAGGCTGGGCCCTATGCAATGGTGGTTGCAGACTGCTCCATGAGTGGATTAATTTGGCACAATCCCATCAGCAAAGCCTGTTAAGCGTTTGCTGAAGAAAGCATGAGTAAGGAGTAACCAATACAAGTGCTTTGAGTTGCTCCTTATTCAAGCATAAAGCTGTTGGTGATTGTTTTCAGTATCAGCACTGGGGAGCTGTTGGCAAAATGTTACTTCTATGCAGTTGCTGGCTGTAGGCTACAGCACTGTAAATTGTTGTTTCTTTTCATTGACTTTAAAGTGCTAATGATATACGATGTCCAGGAAGTAAACTAAGAATCCATCATGCCATGCTTTCTCTGTAGAGGATCGAGCCCACACTTTGGCTGAGCCCTGAACTGACAGGTGTTTACTGTGGGAGCAGAGCGTAGTCGTGTTTGCAATTGTGTTGTTGCTTCACACCTTTTAACGACAGTAATCAGTTATCACCAAATAAATAGTCTAAAAGTTAAAAAGTCAAAACAAAACAAAAAACAGCCCAAAGCAATAACAAAAACCTACCAAAACAAAAAAGCCCAGTGTATTTGTTTACTGTCTTTCTGTGTAGATGCTGGCTGGTGTATAATTAGTCAATAGCCGTTTTCCATATTCTGACTTGTATTATGTGATTGTCTGCAGATCAGCTTTTGACAGTTTTTATGTCAGTTTTCTGTCTTTCCTCTTCTCTCTTTTTGTGCTCAACCAGCAGCCACATGGTAACAATGACACGCTTTCTTCTAGCTCCTGCTCCAGCTCTATTGTTTATTAAAGGTAGTGATCATGCCCTCCTCTGTGTTTCCTTTCGAGCAAATCTTCCTGATTGCAGTCGTGAGGGAGTAATTTCCCCTGCTACGCAGTTGTAGTTGTGATTTCTAACCTAATCGATATCTCCAGAGATGTTTAAAGTTTAGCAGAATCTGTACTTTAGGCCCACATAACGCTGAGTCATTTTCTCTAAACCACAGTAAAATGTAGCTTTTTGTTGCTTCTGCCATACCTTTTCTCACTAATTTACTCTTTTCTATTTTTTCTCCTTTGTCATTTTATGTTTATGAAACTCTTCATATGTGTTTACACATGCATGTGCATTTTAAAAATTATTTTCTTGGCATGTCTGTCCCTTGCCTCCTTTATTTTCTGTCCCACTTTTATTTTTCTTTTATACTAGAGTTCTGCTGCGCAGTTTTTGTGCTGCTGGCTTTCCCAGGTTTGCTATTGTCTCCTTGCAGAAGTCAGGCTCTTTAGTCAGAGCTGTGAGCTGTGTTTTTTAAAGAAATTAACATAGTAAAGCCTTTTCAGAGCAGTGAATGGTCACCTTACTCAGGGTATGTGTCACTAAAAAAATCCAGACAGACCAGGTTTCCAATCCCACACAAGCGTTTTTGAGGAGTTTTGAATAAAATGCTTCATGTTACTCTTACCTTCTACATGGGAAGTTCTTTAGGTCTAATTTAATGCACTTGAATCATAAAGGGCTCATTCCTGAGGCTAATCTAAGCAGGAGTTACTGGGGAACCCTCCAATTGCACAGGAACATTTTTTTCTCTTGTTTTATTTTTTTAAATATATTTTAGCTAAATCAAGCACAGAATGTAACACTTGGACACCATATGGACTCATGATGTTTATGAGAAGTATTACTAGGGATATGAGATCCATAAATCAGGGAGTGGTTTCCGTTGATCTATACATGTATTCTTTTTCCAAGTGACAAAGATATATAGTAATGTTTGTATTTCTTGACATTTCTGGGCAGATTGTATGCTAGAAAGCACAAGAGACTCGCTTGTATTTTGCTTGCATTTCATGGCATCATGTGTTTCTAAAAGAGTATCCTGTCCTCTTTCCTTCTGGCAAAAGGTAGCAATGTAGGGATTCTGTTCTATGTTGACCTATTTTCCATCTATTTCTGTCACTGTATCAGTTAATAGTGCATTGGCAGGAAAGAAAAGAGTTTATGCCCATTCTCTAGCTGCTCTTCTCTGCTTTCCTCTGTTATGAAACAGTATTTTTTTTTGAGAACATAATTTTCCCCATCCTTTCCCATCTTTTTTTTCAGATCGACAACTATATATTCTGTCATAGTTCTACCATCTTTTTCACATTCAGATTTCCTTGTACGCTCTCAATTCAGATGACTAACAGCAGCCTTTCAGCAGAAGGTTAGTTTTCTAATCAATGTAAAATCTGACTTTTCAAAACAGGCAAAGCTCAAATTGGACTGATCAAATCGAATGAAAGGAAATAGAAAACACGGGGCTGCTTTAACTAGAAGCTTGTAGCTAAGGCTAATATGGATTAGGTCAGGTTTGGCAAGGGTGTGCATCTCAGAGTTACATCCATTACCTGGTCCATGCTCTCAGACTCACTGGAGAAATAAATAGAAGAGTAATTGGTGGAACTTCGAGTTACACTGTTGACCAGACAGGAGATAATGCGTTTCCTCTCCTAGCTACATACATAGGTGTTACATTTTAAAGAGGTGCTGTGTTTTGAATTGCTGCTGCATCATTTTTTTCCTGTCTCAGCAGAGGTCAATAAATACGCAGTTATGAAGATTTCCTCTCTTAATTATAGTTGATATGTGATCCACATTCAAAGCAGAGTATAACTGAAGAAGTCTTTCTGTTAAGGAGCTAATTATTTTAACTGTTCACCATCTTAGTCTTTGCATTATTGTTTGTATCTAGTATTTTGCCCTTTTCTGGCATCTTCGGAATGTGTTACTGGAAAAATAAGGTGCTGTGTCCAATGGGTTATGCTCCCAGATTTTGGTCCCATGAGGCCTTTCACATCAACTAGCCTACAAGGGGCTGCTGTGAGAAGTCTTAACAGGACTATAAGCCAAGTTCAGCTGTTACTGGGATGCAAAGCAGTGGGAAGCTATCCTGTATTCCCACTGAAGTGTTTCTCAGTGGTATTTAAGACTCAGTTGCAGTCACATACAGCAGACTGTCCAATTTCATCTGCTGACCTGGTTGTTCAGCTTCTTTCTGTACTGGTGACAGCACCTGCTGCTTGCATTCATTAGGACCAGCTGCTTCTTACACTGGGCCACCTTCGCTTCCTTCAAAGTCAGTTGTGGCTGCAGAACTTTCTGACTGGTGAGGATCTCAGTGGAATATTTTTTAGGTGTGTGTGCACATGTATAACACAGCAGTGGTGTAAGAAAGGAATGCAGTACAAAAAAAAAAAAAAAAGGAAAAAAGAAAAAAAAAGGACAGTGTAGGTTATTCAGTATCAAAGTAACACTGACATTTAAAATTACTTAGTTGATGTTATCTGGGAAAGCAGAAAAAATGGCCATTGCTTTGTAAAGGACCTTGCAAATTTTTCCCTGTCTCCAGTTCAGTTATTTGTCCAAGTTTTTACCAGCCCGTCTGTGCATTGCCAAAATCCCCAGTGAGGGCTACTGTGCAGACACATGAATGCGTGAGTATTCTGTAGCACATTTACTGACCTTGTTTTTCATTACACTAAATACGCTTTTTTAAACTTCACTGTAAAAGGAAGGATTGAGGCACATGCTTACAAATGTGCTTCATGTACAAATACATCAGTGAGTTCTCAATGCTGACTTCACAAACGAAATCACAGAACAGCTGCGGTGCAGGTATCTCCTAACTTCTGCACACTGTTTTTTGTGCTCAGCTTGGTTATTGCTTGTCCACCTTTTGTCTTTGATACCCAAGGAAATTGCTACTACACGGACATAGTACATTTTGTATTCCAATACACATTTCCTCTTCCATTGTGTTGGAGTAGCTCATGGTGCTAGAAAGTGCATTCTCTACACTTAGTTCAAGTGGGAAGTGAGACTCAGATTTTACCAAAGGGGCCTAAGTTCTGTTGAATATAGACCCCACTATCTGAAAGAACCACTTCAGTTCAAAGATATGTGTACAGAGCCTTACAAAATGTGAATGGAAGCTATTATGGGATTATAGGATAATGTAGACTGAAGGGACCTCAGAATGTCCTGCTCAAAGTAGGGTCAGCTTTGATCAGTCAAGTCTTGAAAACGTCTTGAAAGATGGAGGCTGTATAAACTCTCTGGGCGATCTTGTCCTGTTCTCATGGTGGAAGAGATTCTTCTTATATTCAGCCTGAACCTATCCTGTTTCAGTTTATGCCAATTGTCTGTTGTGTTCCACAAGGCACCGCTGTGAAGAGCCTGTCTCTCTGTTCTTGATTCTCCTTGTAGGAGTTCTCCAACTTCTTGCAGCTGTTGAACTGCTTCTCTAAGATCTCCTCAAAACCATTTAGAATAGAATTGTTCAGTTGGAAATCTACAAAGATCATCGAGCCCAAATGCCTGACCATATCAGGGCTAACCAAAAGTTAAAGCATGTTATTAAAGGCATTATCCAGGTGCCCACTGTCAGGCTTGGGGCACCAGCCACCTCATTAGGAAACCTGTTCCAAAGTTTGACCACCCTAATGGTAAAGAAATTTTACTTTATATCCAGTCTGACCCTTCCATGGTGCAGCTTTGTGCAGTTCCTGCACATCCTGCCATCGGTTCCAGGGAGCAGAGACCGCCACCTCCCTCTGAGCTTCCCCTCCTCAGGAGGCTGCAGAGAGCAATGAGGCTGCCTCTCAGCCTCCTTTTCTGGAGACTAGGCAACCCAGGTGTCCTCAGCCTCTCCTCACCTGACGTGTCATCCATCCCTTTTACCAGCTACATTGCCCCTCCACGCCCCTGAAATATTAAAATTCTTTAACATCCTTTTCATACTGCAGAGCACAGAACTGCAAGCAATATTCAAGGTGAGGCCACATCAGTGCTACATATAGCAGCAGAATCACCTCTGTTGACTGGCTGGCTGTGCTGTGTTTATGGCACCCCAAAGTGCCCCCTTGGCTGCCAGGGTGTGCTGCTGGCTAGTGTTGAGCTTGCTGTCAACCAGCACCCCCAGATTCCTTTCTTCAGAGCTGCTCTCCAACAGCTCGCCTCCCAGTCTGTGCCTGTGTCCTCTGTCCTAGGTGCAGAACCTGGAGTTTACACTTGTTGAATTTCATGCTATTGCTGAAATGGTAACCATCTTTTCCCCAGTATGAGCAAACCCTGTTTGCTTAGGCTGTACTCACGGGGTAAGTGCTCCTGCCACCTGACCCTCTTGATAGACCTTGTCGATTTCACTCCTGTTTATTGTTTTTCTGGTATTGGTGTCCCAGTGATGGCTGCAGAATCCTAGATGTGGCCTAATAAGTGTTAGGCAGAGAGGGATAATCACTTCCCTCAATCTACTAGCTGTGTTCCTGCTAATGCAGCCCCAGGTGTCTTCCTGTGTAAAGAGAAGATGCGTTACCCCACGCAGGGCGTGAGCAGAGGGCTTAGGCTATCCCACAAGACTGGGTGTTTTAAACCGCAGCTTGCATTGTCATGCAAGTAGTGGGAGGCAGATGGTTGAACCTTCTTCTCTAGTAGTGATCAATATGCCACCTTGGTTTGTCTTTCTGCCTCCATCTGTTGGCAGGCTGGTGGTGGAGTAACCTATCGTGGGACATATGCAAGGCTATCATTGTCTGCAGCACCACATAGAGAGAATTGTACATATGCTTAGCTGTACTGCTGGCCCTTTTTACAAGAATTTTTGTTGGAAACAGAACCCTTTTCTGGCATGTCAGAGTCCTTGTTCATTTATTGTTTCCTTCTCAACACTTGCAGCCAAGAAGCAGTAGGCAGAGGTTTAGCGGTAGGGATTTGAGAAGAGACCAAGTGGCAGAAGAAAGGGACAAGCAGTGAATGGCACTGAGAGAGTTTGAGTCATTTCTCTGGCCAGCTGCAGTGCTGGCCACTGGAAAGATTTCTCCTCATCCTGCCACTGATTTTACTTTGGTTATTGCAGCTGTATTTTGACCTTAACTGGCAGTCATTGCATTTGGGGAGCAAAAAACCTACAAGATTTGTGTATCAGAGTTCTCAATAGTGGAAAATTTAGTATTAAAGCACACTAGTTACAAGAAGCTAGTGATCATAAGAAAGTTTGTTTAAACATTAAACTTATGTGCCCTTTTATTTCTTACTTAAACCGCTAATAGAAAGCTAGGGTTTTAAATCATAATGACTACATAATATTCATTATATATTCTGGACATCAGAGAAAAAAGGCAGCAGCATCTCAGAAAGTCCACTTGTAAAGAGGAGGGTAGATACCTATATATGTCTTTGAACAGCGTGTCATTATTATTGTAATCTCTGCCATTTTATATTTTGTTAGTATGAGTAAACTGTATAGTCTGTTAGCTCTTTGGTGCATTGTGTCACCATACACGTGAAGTCAGCTTGTGAACATTTGTATAAGCAGATGGAAACTGGGAGAATGAATCATTACTCTGTCCTTTAAGTGGAGTTCTGGATTATTTGGAGGTTTTGAAAAATTGCAACGGACAATGAAATACAGATTACACAGAAGGGAATTGTTGATCTATTCTTAAATTTTAAGATATGAACGAGGACATTTTCTGCCATTCCGATAGGAGTATGGCTGTCACTTAGTGGTAGGGTGAAAAAAGAAAAATACTACTTTTCCTGGTTCTTGGAAAGTTAGCTCCTAAGGAAAAAAAAAGAGAAAAAGATTGATTTGGAAATCTTGATGGAAAGTATTTCAATATTAATGGTTTTCCTTCTGTAAAGGAAGATTAGTTTTACATGGAGATTTCTAATCCAAGTTTTTGACCATGCATGGCTGCTTATCTCAACTTTAGTATGACTTTTGACAGTCTCTCATACCATCCTCCCAGACAAACTGAGGAAGTATGGGCTAGATAAATGGGCTGTGAGGTGGACTGAAAACTGCCTGAACTTCCAGGCTCAGAGGGTCATGATCAGCGGCACAAAGTCCTGCTGATGGCCAGTCACTAGTGGTCTGCCCCGAGGATGGTGCTGGTTATTAAATAGCCTCGTTACTGACCTGGGTGATGGGACAGAGTGCACACCGAGCAAGTTAGCAGATGACAACAAACTGGGAGGAGTGGCTGCTACACCAGAGGGCTGTGCTGCCATCCAGAAGGACCTTGATAGGGAACTCATACGGAAATGCCAAATCATGCCCCTGAGGAGGAATAATCCCCTCACAGGATTATGCAGGAGGAATAATGCAGCAGTACAGGCTGGCCCTGACCAGCTGGAAAGCAGCTTGGCAGAAAAGGCTCTGAGGCTTCTGGTGGACAAAAAGTTGGATGTGAGCAAGCAGTGCAGTCTTGCAGCAAGAAAGACTGTCAGCCTTCTGTGCTGAGCAGGGAAGAGTATTGCCCCCAGTTAGAGGGAGGTGATCCTTCCCCTCTACTCAGCCCTGGTGGGACACATCTGTGTCCAGCGCTGGGGTCTCCAGTACAGGAAAGACACGGATGTACTGGAGTAAAGTGAAGGGCCACAAAGGTGAATGTGAGGGTGATTTTCCAGTGTGAGGTGGCTGGAACATGCTGTGGAGTGTCCGTTCTTAGAGGTATTCAGCAGAGTTTATTATCCCAAACAACCTGCTCAAGTGGAATGTGCTTTGATAACTCTCACAGGTCATGTGCAGCCTCAAATCTTCTTTGGGTCTGTGATTTAGAAACAGGCAACAATGTTCAGAAAAGCCATATATAAGAACTTATATTGATATTGGTGAAATATCAGAGCAGAATTCATTCTCAAAGTGTCTTTCTGGAAAGCAGAGGCTGGTTGTTCAGCGATACAACTTTACTCAGGATTCTTATGCTTCATCTGTACCAGCAAATTAAAGTATGGTGTTAAATTAAGGTGCACTGTTCAATTGATAAAATGGAGCCAGGCACAATAGCTTTAGCCTGTGCTAGTTACTCTTTCCCAGACAACTCCTTGTTATGATCCTGACCATGGCCAAGCAAACATCTCTCCTTAGGCCATTTGGATGTGGTGACCCTGTTTGGGACAGTGGGGAAGTTGAACAGTTGATGTAGGCTGCTCCATGCAAGCTAGCCTCAGTGCTAGAGAATGTTGCTAGATGCTTTTTGATTTACTAGCACAGATGTAGCCTTTAAGTCTGGGTGCCTGAATACATAGCTGTCAACCTGGCAACCTCAATAAACGTATCTCCCATGCTTTTAGGCTCATGAATCAGTTGTATTTTCAGAGCAGGACCTCATCAATCTTTAATGACTGATTGGGAACCAGGAGACTAGACATTGTGTCTGAGCCAGAAACCCCTGGAGATTGGGCTCCAAGTTCAACTTCATTTATAAAAAATGAAAGAACCTTAAAAGACATGAAAAAACTTTAAAAGGCTTGTATGAAAGAGTAATAAATAAATAAAAAAGACATAAAAGTATTTCCATGGGAAATGTAAATATATATATATACTTTAAATTCTGAACAGCTACAATAGCTATGCAGTGTTCTTCCATTTTATTTCTTACAGAGCAGAAATTCTGTTATTTAAACAGCTCTGCTGAGAGTATTCTCTGTAGCTATTCTCCATAATATATCCAACTTCCCATCAAAATAGAATGTTTAGTCTTTCACCAGTCAGCAATGCACAGCGTGCATGTTTTTAACAAGTTTGACAAAGCCAGATTAATTCAGTATGCACTTGATTTTTTTTTTTTTTTTTTCAAAGACATCTTTTTATTTCACAGTTATGGCTCATGATTTATATATTTATTTTTTCCTGGGTACTTACTTTGGACTCAGTCATGGCTTTTCACTGTTTGGATTTCAGTGAAATTAAGGATGTTTATCAAGTAAAGAGTGTGGGCAACTGTCATCCAGATATTTCAGTTTTCACTTGGTTGACATGCTTACCAAACTTGGGCTTCAGTGTGCAGAGGTTTTCCCTTTGCTTTTCCTGGCCACTGATCTGTTCCACAGAGGCCTCAGCTTTCTCAAGTGAGGTCTTCGTCACCTTGAGTAGGAAGTGATGTGGCTGAACACCTTGTAAATCTTGTTCTCTGGGTTTTGATGAAAATGCAAACAGAGCTCCGTCAGGCAAAGGCTCAAATGTGCTGGTGCAGGAGGAGAAACATAGGAAGGAGCATGGCAGAACTGTGCTCTTCTTCAGACTTGAGAAATGTACTAAGCAGATGCTTAGAAACTGCTTTAAGCACTTGCAAGTGCTTTAGTTTGAATGTTGAAACTGTTTTTGTATTGTGCATTTGTTCTTGTGTTAAAAGCTATTTGTGGAAGGTACTCCATATTCCTGTCTGGTTGTAGACTTGTGTCAAAGCCTAAAGGTCCATATGCAGACCCCAGGAGCAATCTCAGTACAAGTAAGGAAGTAAGATATATATCCAAGAGACATTTGCAGAGACATCTAGTTTTGGCAGATGTATGGCTCTTTGAGCTTTAAAATATTATACTCATTTTTGAATTATACAGAAAATACAGAGTTTTTGGAATCTAAAATGTTTTTAGTGTAAACTGCAACAGTTCCGTAGAGGCAGCCATGCACTCTAACAGCGATTTGAAGTGAGTGGGCTGGCACCTAGGTGATTTTAGTTGCTGAACTGCTTCAGAGCCTTCAGGCTTCTTCCTCGATGAGTTACAAGAAATTGGTGGAAATGTACTTCTAGTTTCTATGAACAGACAGGGTTGGCTGGTTCACTGTGTACAAAGAGGATCAGTAAATATGTAGGAAAAAATGTAACACCAATTAGAAGAGCTAGTGATTTTGTGAAAACTAAGTTAAAGTTGCTTTTAAATAAATAATTTCCTGATTGATTTGCATTTATATTTATAAAATAAGTATTTTAGTTTTGCTTTGTGAATATTTTTTCTAGTAATAATCTGTATGCAATTGGAACAAAATTTGGGGAGAAGATCATTAGCACTGTACTGAAATAATGAAAGAACAACAAAGAGTTCGGAAATAATTTACCTGCTGAAAAAAACCCCACATTGATTTAAAGGAATCTCTATGGTCTTGCAACCTTGATTTATTAACTTATTAAGATGATCATTTAATGGCTTAGCTTTCTTTTAGGCTATCAGGGAAAAGGGGTGGTACTGGTCATACACAGTACAAGTAATAGTTTTTCAACCATGAGACTATCTTAGGTGTTTATGAACAAGCTTCAGCTATTACCATACTCCCCGTGTCACTGTGAACTTAAATATAGCAGCTACACATAGTATGCTTTCCATTTCCTACTATCTCTCTCTTTATGTCCTACTTGTAAAGACATCTTCCATTGTATTCCAAATGGATTCAGTTCTGTGTTTGAGGGTTCTGGCCATGAAAGATATAGCTGGTGTGTTTGCAGGAATTTAGTAGTGGGGGTAGAAGGGGGACCAGATAGTGACATCTGCCAGATTTGTGACCTGTCTGCAGCATTTAAGCATAAGGAAGAGAACTGGGAGATGTTTGACTTTCTTTTTTTCATGACTATGAATTCCCTCCCAGGTTCTCTGTGTTCCTGTGGTGTAAATGCTATTTAACAACTATGCTGTGTGATTTGAAGCACCAGCTTTTCATTTTTTGTTTCATCTTATGCATGTCACCTGTTTTTTCTATGATTAGATGACTTCCTTTCTTCTCTGCCCATTCCATAATTCACTTTTTTGTACTTGATCTAACAGCGTGACATTGCATCTTCTCTCTTGTATAGGCTGAATTTTTACATGGCTCATTTCAATTTCCATGGCTCATGGAAATTACTTTTTCTTCTGCATTTTTTATTTTTTTTTGGTAATTAAAATACTTGGTCTATGCTCTGGGAAGGCCGCCTTTGTAAACTAACTTAGGAATAGTTTGTGTACCTCACACATGTTAATTCAGCTAACATAATGTTTTTTTTTTTGGGACTATTTTACATCTTAAGAGATTCCTTTGTTAGGATATCAGCTGTCATTCAGCAGCTCTTCTCTTTCCAGGGAAGAGATAGAAGAGGTTTCTTTGCCTTTTGATCTGAAGTTGCTGAAAGATGCAGATCTACAGTGAGGATTGTTGGTCTTCAGGCTAAGGGAATGAAAAGCTCAGGAAATGTCAGCAGGTCTTGGTTGTTTTAATAACGCTGTGGAAACTTGTGCAAATCACCCGAACTGCCATCCAGTGCAGCTGCTTTGGTCTCTAAAACAGGGTCTGTGTAATTTAGGGATCATGACCAAGAAAACGATGAGAAAGCTCATGCTCTGTCAGTTACCTCAAACTTACTCTTTTGCCTAAGTTTTGTTGAAAACATGAAGAACTGTGACATCAACTCCTACACTTCCAGGGTGGTGGGATAATTTCAACAGGGAGAAAATAAAGAAAGCAACAAGGAAGAGAGTACAGTTTTTGTAGCAATACTGGTGGATAATTTCTGTGTGTTTATTGTGAAAGTAGTTAACAGTCCATAAAGAACAGAAAACATAATGTATGCAGCAGTTCTGGGGTTGTTTGAAAGATATTATGTGAAAATATGCTACCTGGTTTTGCTTTGTCACAGTAAATAAAGAAACATCTGTAGTTTGGTCTGAGTCCATATGCTTTAGTATTTGGTAAGAGACCGTATCTTCTGTGTAATATGACATCCTATTCCAAAACTGTCGGTCATTGTGACTTTTGCCATGGATTTACATTGAAAATTACACTGTTAGCTTTTATATGCTGTTACTGCTTCAGCGGAATTGGACAAAGCAGACTTTACTGAAAGTATTCTTCATTTGTGAGCAAAATCTGGATGTATGATAAAATAATTTTGTGAAGGTAAATGTGCTATAATATGAAATCTTACATGCTATAGTAGCATAAGCTATAAAACTCTTGCATTCTTGTGCTTCTAATACTCATTTTATGTCAGTGGATCCATTACAACAGGGACAGTTCATTAAAATGTACAAATAGCATACTTAAAACCTACAGTATGTGAACAAGCAACTAGTACATTTTTGAAATTATTAGAAATGTGTTATTTAATATAGCAATGCAGATCAACATTTTCTCAAGGATTTTCCTCTGCAGTATTACCTGATTTGAAATTTCTGCTGTGTTACAAGAAATGCACCAACTACAAGCCCTGCTAAAAAGGAAATAATTTCTAAATAAATAAAATATAAAATTGCTACCAATTACAGGTCAAGTTCTTTATTTGTGCTGCTGAAAGATAAAGAAAAATAGATTTTTAAAAAATCAACTGTGAGTTCTTATACACTATAATTTGCTAACCCTGTTAGAAATATAAAAACAGAATGGCATCTCTACCCTACTAAGTTTGTCATTTTTCACTTGGCAAAAAAAAAAGTTTTTCCATTTTTTACTCTGATAAACATGTAAACATAACTGTGTTTAATTTACATTTTTTTTTCCTGCTAGCTTAGAGTTGCTGGTGTTGGCATAGTTTAACATGAAAAAATGCTTAACACCGCCATTACAGTTAAAGAGGTAACAGTGTTAAGATATTAAAGACCATTTTTTTCCATCTCCCTTCTGGTCTTCTCCCCCAGTTTTTTAATAACGTTCCAGGTACTTAAATTACAATATACTAGGTCTGCCTCTGTAGTAACTTGCATAAGCAGCCCCTCTGAAGGGGAGTAGTACATAACACGGATGACTAAACACTCCTGGATGGCTGAGCACCCATAGTGCTTGAAGTCGGTTATTCAGTTACTCTTGGGAAACAGCTGACTTAGCAGATGCCTTTTTGTCTTTCAGGGTCCTTAGATTTCCCATCCTTCTGATAGCTATCTAGAGAGTAATTTCTGCAAGGTCAAAAGAAATATGATGTCCTTCTAACACTTCTGTCTTCCAGGTGGCTTTTAGTGTCCCTATTTACCATGTCTTGGAAGGATAAGTTTGGAATTCAGAAGCACCAATAAATTGTTTAATGTAGCTTGGCTTTATAGTTTTGCAAAAGAAGCAAAGAAAAGCATAAAAAGAAATAAAAAATAGCTTACACAGAGGAGTTTTGTAGTAGAAAACCTGGAAGCTGGAAACTAGGGAAAAAAAAAAAGTCCATATTTGGTTTCCCAGGTTTTGGGTTTGTAACTAATTGTCTTTCAGTTTTAGAAATGCAACAGCTGTACTCCAGTTACATTACAACTGTGATCTACTCATATATGAACTAACAGTTCTTCAATGAATACATGTAAATTTAATATCTTTTGGTAGCAAATATTCTTTCAGTTGATTATTTTCTTGGAACCAAAGGCTTAATACATACAGTAAGCAGGAGATAATCACTCTTTCTTGATCTCTGATGTTATTCTGTCATAGATTTTTGCCATTAATTCTTTTACAATGAAAGTTCATACTTTTTGCATTTGAAAACCTGGGAGAGAAAAAAGTGTACTTAGGACAGACTCAAGTTTTGCTTGTATTCTACTAGGTGGACTTTGTATCAGAAAGCTTTAAATTTTGATGTCCATTTAGATGTTCCATTTCAATCCATGTACTGAGGACTTCCTGTTATCTAGGAGCTCTTGAATGCCTGATCTTGTCTTAAGTACCTGTTTATAAGATGTGGGTACTGGCAAGATTTCCTCAGCATGACAAACATATACATCTGAAATAGGATAAGTTTGTGTTTCTTGAGTACAGCGTTTTGGCTTTATCTTGAATGCTAAGCATGGGGATGCTGCCGAAAACATTAACAATGCATAGAAAAAAAATAGTTAATCAATTGAATGGGACTCTAATTCCAGGCAAAAATGCACAGACTCTTGGATATTCTCCAAGTAACTTTAATTTCTACTAATAGAAATCGTTTAACCAATGTTACCTGAATGGTAACATCAGCACAGAGAGTTAGATGTAAATCCTGTAACTGAGCTTGATTTACAATCAGCTTCTCGGGATTTGCAGTCACATAGGGCTGTACAAAATCCTGCACCAGATGGTTGTGGTGTTTACAACCCCTAGAATTTTCCTTTGCGAATATGCTGTTGCAGTACCATACCTATATTTTTCCAATATTCGTATGGTGAATACAGTTTTTATCTTATGTGTTTTCTTTGTTAATGTCATGATGTTTAATGTAAACACATCTTTTGAAATCCTCATTGGTTAATGTTTTAAGAGGTCACTTTTAGTGTGTCTTATCTCCTGCTGCTGGGTGGGCTTTTCGTGTCCTTCATCAGTCATGACAAAGCTTGACTTGCTATACAAGCACAGAGAGAGTTGGTCATTGTAAGTCTGACAGGCTGAGGTAATGATGATTTTTATTAAAAGTGCTTTGTTGTGTATGAGGGATAGGAATAGATGAGGTGTGGTACTGGAGCACAGAGAAGGAATGTCACTTAAGCAATTGTAGTTGTAAAGATGCTGTTTCATGTAATAAATAGTGTTCCTTTTGTAAGGAAATGGTTAAATAAATTACCTATGTAGTCTTAGACACGTTTCACTGAATCAAAAAAGATTTTGTTACCTGAGGAAGATTTATGGAAATGATGCAAGTATATTTACACCTATTAGTAAAAACCAGGTGATGAAATGACAGTATGTGGAAGAAAGGAAATTACAAAACATTCCCCTGTAAACCCAGCAAGATTTGGTAGTCTTGATATGTAAGGTTGGAATCCTTGCAGTTGGCCATGTACAGAGATGGTGGCTTGTGGTAAGCAGAGGAAGCATTTATGTGAGTAATTTTTTGGCATAAAAGTTCTTACTACTTGAAAAAATTCAGAATTATGGCATAAAAAGTGCACACATCATATAAAAGCAGAATTAAGATTCTACTTACATATTTCAATGTCATGCTGCTTGAGATACTGATTCATTGCTGGTACAGTAATTGATAGGAAAATTTGGGAAATTTGTAAGTGAATTTGTCACTGCTGGAGGCATGAATTATACCCCAGTCAACCCTAGAATTTGAGCAAACCAGCTCTGTACAGGTGGCATAAATATGCAGCATGTCAGGGCTGTGCTGAAGCAACCAACCATTTGGACCTGTGCAGAGCATACTGCTTTTGCGGCATCTCTGTCATATTACTGGGATTCTTAAAAGAGATGCTGAAGGAATACAACAGCATCAGCCATAGCAGCTGTGGATCTTGGTATGTGTTAGCTTACCATGCTAGATCTGCTGCTGTAAATCTGCAAGTGAAGGTACTGAGAAACTCTGTTTTAGCCTGTGGTTTTTGCTGCTCATATTCGTGGGGTTTTGTCTCATGGATATTTTGAAAGAAATAGTAACAATCATGCCATGGGGAAGTCTTTGGAAAAATTGAGGCATCAGCCTTTTGATGTGTCACTGGTGATCACTTAAAATATTAGAAAACAAAGTTTTCTTAAAAACCTCTAGAGCTCTCTGTGTATAAGTAATATATTAACCTGGGTGAGCTTTAAGCTCACTGCCTGTAATCCTGGTAGCAGTTTAGCACTGGCAAATGATATAAGGTGTGTGTCTTTTCCCTTGACAGGTTTCCAGTGTTCTGCAGATTTTGCTGTTGCAGTCACGTTTTTGTTTTTCACTTTGTGTTGCCAGAGTTCCTTCTTCCTTCCCTGAACTTTTTGATCATCCTCTGTGGATCTTGTTCCAACAGTTCTCACTTTCTAATCTGCTGTCAGTGTCCACTAATAGGGGTTCCTGCACAGCTCAGGGCTTTCTGTGTGATAGAAAGATTAATTTATTTCCCCCAGGAATGTGCATCCCATAGCTGAGGAATAGCTATATTGAAATGGAAATTTTTGAAAAGGTAGAGGCTGGCTCCAGTGAAAATTCTGGGAGTTCTGTTATTAAAGTCCATGGTGATGTGATTTTAGTTCTCCCCCCATCCCCCAAATCTGGATGCCAGCTGGCTGCACTATACCATTTCTTTTTGTCATATGGCAAGGTTCCTAAATGTGACCTGCGTATCCCTTCTGTTGTATTTTTTAAGATTTTTTTAAAGTGGTCCACTCCTGTGATTTCAGATGTTCTTCATCATATGCTGAGACAGCCACTCTATTAGATGCAGTAGAATTTCTGTATGGAATTTAAAATTGTAAGAACCATGAAATTTGATATTAGGATTGACTATTCAATTTTTATGCTGTTTGCTCTGAAATGTATTAATCATTTTCTGCCTTGCTGTCTTTTGATAAAGGCTTCATTTTTTTCAGCCTCTAGCAGAGGACAGTAAGACACTGTTTCTTGGGGCCAAATGCGGTCAGAATATTTAATGTAGTCCCTAACCCTAACTTTTCTAGGCAGCCTAGAGTCTCTGTGAACAGGTATCAAATGCAAGGCTGGTAACACAAAGCTGTGCAACATGGGTCTGAGCATTCAATAGTGATACGTGGCTTTTCACTTGCTCCAGAAGTAAGGATTGTGAGGACCCCAACAAGCAGGTAGAATATCCCTGCTAACATTTTTTCATGCACATTTCTCTGTTCTAAATCTCCTTCAAACCAATTCAAACTCACTTCTCTAGGGGAATTTTCTCATAAACACAAACTTATATTTAGCGGGCATACTGGAACAACTGTCTCTTCTACTTCAAATAAGAAATACAAATGCACAAATTAAGTATGTCAAAAAGCAATCCCTTGAACAATAGAAGATGAAGACAGGAAAATTATTTTCTAAAGCAAACAAATTGCAGCCAGAGTGTCTGTTCTTCATACAGCAGGGCGGATGCCAGAAGCCACAAAGAATTCTGTCCTCAAAGTCATTTGTGGAGAACTGTCAAACCTTCCTTGCATGCTTTGTTGCCTGAGTTCTGCAGTACCAAAGCTGTGTTACCCACTACTTAGATTATTCCTCATCCAAAAGCCTTTATAATATTATACAGGTAAATTATCTTGTACAGAAGGTTCAAAACAAAACAGAAAACCCAGAGAAATCCCTCTCAGAGCTTCAGAGGAGGAAGTGCAACTGAACAAGAAGTCTGAAACAAGAAGTCAGCCATGGACAAGGTTTCCCTGCTGCTGCTTCATTTTGGATTCCGATCTCTTTTTTTCTGTTGTACATCTTACATTTTCTTCTGTGCAATGGCATGGTTTCAAGGTAAGGAGTAGAAAGTAGCCCCTTGAGTCTTCAAACCTGGGTGTAAGCTGCCAGTTTAAACACTCACTGGCTGAGGAGAGCTTAATACCTTGTCTTCTTTTCCTAGGTAAATTATTTCTTCTCATGTCTCCTGTATGAAAGTTAATTGCTGCTCTGTGTTTCTCCTCTGTGTTTTTGTGCTGAATTCAGTGGTGTTTGCGGATGTGGGCTCAGACCACGATTAACATACTGGGCCCTTACAGGTTTGAGAAGGAACCTGCCTACCTGTCTCTCAGGTGTTATGAGTTTGGGTTGAATCCACACTACTACATCATTATTCACTATTCAAGTTCAGTTTGAACCTCATGCATATGCTATATGGCTGGTTGTAAAAGCAGTCTGTGTGGTTTTTTGTAATTCTTGTAATATTGGTTTAATTTCATTTTGTTAATTTTCAGATTTTTCTTTCTAGTCTGTATTACTGCAACTGAAAACAAGTGCATTTTTTTCCTTTTTCTTTTTTTTTTCTCTTAACCTCCTTGTCCTCTAGAGTCAACTTGAACTAGAAGAACTAGAAACAAAAATTAGGAGAGGACAGGTATAGCCTGATGTGACAGACAGTGATGGCAATTGGTATTCTGAAAAGATTTGATAGAGCTGTCCCTCTTCTTAGCAGAAGGGAAATAATTTTCATTTGTGTAGCTTGTGGATATTCTCTCTTTGAAAGATATCACGATTTGTACGTTGTGGACAATTTAGAATAGGTATTCTAGGGGAAGAGATAACCTGACAGAAATCCAGTTAAGAGTTGTAATTCTGTAACTGTGACAGCTAACATTACAGTTAGAAAATACACTCACAAAAAATCTCTTAGTCATATCTTAAATGTTGGGTAAATCAGAATGAGCAAGAATGAGGCACGAACATGTTAATTTCAGAACAGGCTTGAATTCATCTCAGGCTTTGAATCTGACCTTTTCCAGAACAGGGAAAGCTGAATCTTCATCCCATTATCTCTCAGAACATGTTTTTATTCCTTTTGTTGGTTTGAAAGTGTGGAAAAGCTGATGAAAGCCTAACAAGTAGTTGGGAAATTTTCTGTGACTCATCATTGGAAAAGCTAAGAAACTTTCCTAGGTAATTTTCTGAATTCTTGAAGGTTTTGCTGTTATTGTTTCCAAATCTCAAAAGTGAAGGTGTTTTCTCATACAGTCAGAGATTGAGTTGTGATTTAATTTATTTATCAAGCTGTGCAGCAGAAGCTAGAAATACAGTACATAGCAGAAACACCATCCTGTGTACACTGATTTGTTCTGGACCTTCTTGTATAGGTCTTTATGCAGGATTAATCCTAATAGCATTAGTGTGGTAAGACATATTGTTAGTAGACTTAGACTAGTAACAAAGACTTAAAACAAACAAACAAAATCCTTTGGGCACTGCTATTAAGCAGCTGGCATGGCATCAACCTCTTTAACCAATTCCCAGCTTTTTCCTCAGACATCACCTCAGACAAAGGGAAACTGAGCTTACCAGGGGCTGCGGTATCACTGGGAGCCCTGTGAGTTCAAGGCTGTTGCCATCCATTCACTCACCCTATTCAGACCGTTCTAATGAAATGTGGTATAGTCTTAATCTGATAGTTACGAAGCAGATTTGATCATTTTAACATTTGTGTTTAACAAGCCTTCTATTTCAGTCAAAACTGTGCAGTTATAATGCATCTTAGATAGTTTTCGGATAATGTCTTAATTACTGATACTTTTAGTGATTCTAAAGACACAGTGTCAGTAAGCTTAAAAAAAAGTGAATGCTGAAGATGGGATTTAAATTTAATACTAGTGTTTTTAATGGTTTGGAGGCAAGAATTTCCATAAATTAGAAGGATGCATATAAAACCATGTCTTTCTGGTTGATAAACCAAGTGGGTGGTTTCATAAATCAGCTACAGCTAAAATGACAGCCCATAGTAGAATGCTTTGCTAATTTAATTTTGCTAAATGATTTATTTTTTTTATTTTTTATTTTTTTTAATCACACTAACACATTGTGATAAATGGTTAATATGATCAGTTTAAGGGCAAATTTCAGTTTCAGCAGCTTTTTCATTTCTGCCACGAGTACTGTTTACTTCCATGTTCAAGTGTAAATACTTTTCATTGATATAATCAGTTTGCACTGTCATTTGAAGCATACTAAAGCACCACTTGTTCAAGACAAAGAATACCTTTACCACTTGAAATATGGAGCTACTGTTCCTAATATAAGTAATGATCTTAGATAACATCAATGCCCAAGTGATTTGCTCTGATTGTTGAAATACCTGTGAGTTTCTGAATACTAATTGTGGAAAAAAACATTTCACTTGCAAATGATCAGAGATAAAAGCTGGTGTAGGATAGGGACAAGGTATACTCTCATATGCTTCAGAATAAAAGGATAATCTGGGAGCCTAGCTTTACAGAAACCTCTGCTGCTGTTGCCAGCAGGGTCTGAGGGCCGTGACTGGGACACCTGCCTCAGTGTTACCCACGGATTCACAAGGGGACTTGGCAAAAAAAAGCCACCTGAGCTGGCTCCTGCTCTGTGCTCCCCGTGTTAAAGTAGATGAGTACAGTTGATTGTCATGATTGTGGTACCAGGGTCATAGTACATAACCACAATAGAAAGCAGTGCTATGTAACTTTATGGGAATGGTTTTAGCATTCGGCATTTGCCTAACATTTTTCTTGAATAATGTGTGTGGCAATTGATATTTCAGGGGCAGGGATTCTGCTGTTTGCATGAGTTATCTACGGATATCTGAGAGGCTGCCTTTCCTTACACTGCACACTCTTCATTGCTACAATTTTCCTTGGATATCAGCAAACCCAGGCTGCGAGGTGGCTGCTTGCTGTTTGCATGAGTTATCTATCTATGGATATCTGAGAGGCTGTCTTTCCTTACACTGCACACTCTTCATTGCTACAATTTTCCTTGGATATCAGCAAACCCTGGCTGTGAGGTGGCTGCTTGCCTTCTCCATCTGTCCATTGCTGCTTTACAAATGGAGCTCATGGCCCTCCTTGTGGCCAGTCTGGCGTTTGTTTTTCTCTTCTATACCGAATGAGGAAGGATGAGGGAAGAGGAATAAAGGGGAAGAAAACTCTTCACTTCTGCGAGTATCTGCCTCTCCCAAGGCATTCAGCACTTTCTTGTGCTGATAGCATTTGCTTCATGCAAGCGCTGATTCCAGTTTATGCCCTCAGCAAAGCCTAGTCCTGTCTCCCCATGCGCTGCTGGAGCTGTGGCTGAGCCATTCAGCTCCCTGGCATCGTCTGGCATTGGGGAGCCCCTGGTCTGAGAAGGAAGCCAGGTAGCAGCTTCCTTCAGCACATGCATGGGCTGAATGAAACCGTTCCCAAGAAACACTGTTTCCTGCTGCCTGAGCTACACCTTAGGTGGGCTTGGGAGGACTGTAGCTGCAGAAGAATTGGCTGGATTGTGTCATGACTGGGATTTTATTGTTCTGTCTTTCAGTGATGTTGGCTATTCCAGACAAATGACTAATAGATGGGAATGTAATTCACCTTAAATTTTTAAACGTGCAGTGGCATTAGCCCTCCATCTGTCAGATAAAAATTAACTATAAAACCACACACTTAATGGAAATAAGACTTGTAGATGGAAAATAAAACTTACAGTTTTGATTGAAAATATAATCTTTGCAAAGCACAGAAATTTTCTGATGGAGCTGTAGAGACTGAACTAGTTTCTGAAAGAACATATTAGAGGGAAACATTTCCGTGGGCAAACTCAAGGTTAATACTGCATGTCCTCAGTCTTTTGACTCTTACTGCTTACTCCCTCTGCAGATATTAAGCTGCAAATGTTATTGTGTCTAAAATGCTATGCCTGTTTTGTTTTACCTCTGAAATGTTAGAGGCACAAGTGGATTAGCTGACAGACATGAGAAGCTGCGAGTGGTAACTGAACGCGTGAGTGCCTCACATAATTGTAAACTGAATCTTTTGGTTTGAGATTGAAGGTTCTGGAAATAAATTAGTAAGAATCAGTTTCATTAAAATGTTGCTACCTCATGTTGTCTTTTGGGATAGCCTGTCTACTGTTGTTATTTTCTTCTTTTGTTGGTTTTTCCTATAAGATAGCTTTCAGTTTGGCTGTAAGGCTACAGGATAAATCTATGAAAATGAATAAATCATAGTTCTGTAAATTAGATCTAAATATGATGACTAGGATTTTACTATTAAAGATGTCTAAAATGCCAAAGAAAATAGTAGGAATGTGTTATAGCAGTGTAAAATTTCAAATCAAAAAAGAGATGACTAATAGATTGCAGTCCTGAGCCATTACAACCTTTGGTATTAGATATGATTTTTCTTTTATATACAGCAGTGTATCAACACATTTACCATTCAAGGGTTTGACTTTCTGTACCTGGAATGTCAGTATAACCTCTCTTGATCCCTCAGGTTTCTGCACTATTGGATTTAAGACACCATGCTACTCCATCTGTGCTCATTTATATAACATTTGAATTTATATGCACCATTTATATTTTAAGGCATTCTACTTCAGTCTTCATTCATCACATGACTATACCAAGAAAGTGCAGTTAAACATACTTTTGTTCACCCTATTGAAAACAAATTTTGTCCTGTTGGTCTCAGCAGACAGTGGCCAGGATGATGGGTGGTATTTAGACTTACTACAGGAACTCATTCCTGTTGTGTTTGCAAGGCATGACTGACACAATATTTTTAGACTAAATACTTCTATCACAAATGCAGTAAACTCTGAAATAGTTCTGTACAGTCTAGGAAA
This sequence comes from Stictonetta naevosa, assembly GCA_011074415.1. NCBI lineage: Eukaryota > Metazoa > Chordata > Aves > Anseriformes > Anatidae > Stictonetta > Stictonetta naevosa. The sequence goes on from CM021698.1 coordinate 19,309,307, forward strand.
GAGTGCTGGGATGCATTTGACTTTCTATCATGTGTAAATATTTACCCTTTGGCTTTGTGCTTCTTGTTTTAGACATTACCCAAAGCAGTCCTTCACTACAGTGGCTGATACACCAGAAAATCTTCGCCTGAAGCAACAGAGTGAATTGCAGAGTCAGGTAAATCAAGTAATTCTCGTATTTAATTAGTATTAGATTACCAGCCCTACTTCCCTGTAGTTTTCGGAAGTAGTATTCCTCATTTTCAATAGTATTTGAGGTATCTCTTTAAGTACTTTTTAATGTTTGAAATGTAATAGCTGAACCCAGAGAGTTCATTTGCCTTAGACGAACTGTCACTTTTAGCTTACATCAAACTTCAAAGTTGTGTGATTAGCAAACAATTAATTGGTCATTAGCAAACATCTAGAAGCCTGACTGAGTGAACCATTTATGGATCTATTATGTCCTGGTGAACTCAGATATGGTGCATTCTGTAAGCCAGGTGTGATAAAAAATTTATAAATCGAAACTTTCCTAAATTAATCAGATATTGAAATTAAACAGTAAAAAGTAGAGAAAAAAAAAAAGTGATGAAGACTTGTTAGCCAAACATCATGTTTGCTTATGATTGTAACACAGTAGTCCACAATATACATTTTTAGTTGATATTAATTCCTTAGTATTTGATCTTTTCCCCCTAAAATACCACTTTTCCAGTGTTTCACTTTTGACATTGGAAATTGGCCTGGCTATGTGAGACAACTGGTAATATTTGATTCCATTTTATTTGGTGAAAGTTAGTTTGTTTTTACTGTGGCTTTATTCTGGATTTAGTTGCAATCTCTCATTATAAATTGATAATTATCACTGTCTATTAATGCAATAAAGCCTGGGGCATAAAACAGGCAGGAGGCATTAAGAGCTTTGTTTGAGAACTTTGTAGGTTAATGGGTGAAGTCAAAGGACTGCTAAAGAGAAATGTCAGCACAGATATTTAGCACAATATAACTTTTAAAAAAATGTTTACCTTTTGCCATTGTGGTTGTTGATCTTAAGGTTAAGTGAAATTTGTTCTTGCTGAAATTCTACCATCAAGAAGAAGGAGGGTTTTTTGGATTCCTGTGGATTGTAGAGTGGAGTTTACTTCACTGTTTTGTAGTTCAGTGGTTCCATGTACCATAGTTTACATTGTGTTAACAGGAATATGTAAGCTATATTTTGTAAAAGTCTGTTTAAAATAATATAAATTTTAAGTCTACTATTTTCCTAGTGGTTTGAAGAAAAACGATTGGATTCAGGAGAATAGTAACATTTTACTACTCTTTCTGTCAGTTTTTCAGTGGATTGTCTTGTGTATCTGAGCACACGTGTGCATACATATGCACACGGATATATACAAATCTCAGGCAAAAACTTAAAGTAATTGGATGTATGCTTTGCCCTTGTCTATCTCTGTGCTTATATCCAGAGTATCATTTACACCATAGGTGAGTTTTCCTGATGGGGCTTTATAAAGATTCAGCTACAGGAGCTATGCTCTAATTTGAGGACAGATCTCCAGTGATGTGTGGAGAGGAAGAGAAGCTGTCTGACTTCCTCCCAGCTGTTTCAGCTGCCTCTGGAGCCCTTGGTTCTGAACAAAGCTGAGATGATTTCACACCTGAAGTGAAGGCTCACAGTTTTGTACCCTGACTCCCGTGTGAACCATGAGTCTTAATCTAAAAGGTCCTCAGGAAAGTGTCTCTATGTAGTGTATATTAATATACTGGCAAAAGCCAGATATTAATAGGACTGTTTTCTATAAGCATTTATGCTTTAACTGGAGAGCTTGTTTGGATTTGGTTAGAAAAGTATGAATAGGGGAATCCTGTTTGGATGTTTAGAGAGAAGACAATGCTCCTGTATGAAGTCCAGACAGATCAGAATCTCATTTAATAAGCATACATTTTCTTAAATCAGTCTACTTTATCCATAGTTATTGTGGTAATCCTTCTGAAGGACTAGGGCCTGTTGAGAATTTTCAGGGAATTATAGAGTTCAACTCGTAGGTACCAGTTTGAATTAAAACTAATGTAGTAAGGGCTGTGTCGTATCCCAGTACATGATGGGCTTAGTACATCTACGTATCTCATACTTTCCAAACTCACTTGTATCTATTTTATCTTGGCTAAATGTTGTATAAGACAAGGAGAGTTGTCTGCTTCTGGAGCCCACAGGAGAAACTGCTTTTCCTATCCTATTTGAAACATGGTGACATGGCGCTTTGTGGAAGGAAACTTGTATTGGTGTTGTTCTCTGTTGATAAGCAGAAGACTTAGTGTTCTAGGTCTGGATAAACAGTACCTTCATCGATGAGAAACTTGAAATTTGCTTATGTATAAACTTGCTGAAACTGTTCCCATTGCACTGGCATAATATGTTCGATAAGGATCTACTCAAAACTTGGAGATGGGGAGAAACCCTTAATTTCTGAAAGGTGCTTCTTTAGTAGGTAGTGAAAGATTAGCAAATATAGTTCTAAATTACAATGGAACTACTACAATCTACTTGGAAGAAAGTCCATAACATTTCTGACCATCATTTGCATCCTTGGTGTTGTTTCATGTTGTTTTAATGCTGAAATTAAGATCCAAGGACTTTCTATAATCTAGTTTAAGTCTTGCCACAAAATTGTAACTTCTGATTAATTTTTAAAATACTTTGAAGAGTGTAAGGACAGAGAAATTGCCATCCCGAATCAGCCCTATTGGCTGTTTTGTTCATTGTCCTACCTTAAGCTTTACAGAGAAAGTTGCAAGATTCCCAGCTGAAACAGATGTTTGAGATATAAGTTGCCATCATTCAGGTCTCCTTCTATTACAGTGCTACGCATTAGAAAAAAAGTGTGTACATGGTACAAGAAAAGTGTTTCCTATGAAACCAAAGTTGGCTGGATAGAATCGCATTATTGCTACCTTCCAATATTCATCAGAGCTGCTTGAATCTCCTGCCAATGCAGTGACAATTTTTGACTGAACAAATTCTGTGTTAGGTAGTGTAAAAATTACTTTAACTTCTGAGTAAAAAGAAATGCTTTCCTACAGTAATAACTGCTTTCTAGTCTCTAAGTAAACATTTTTAACGCTTGTAATTTTGAAGAGGCACAACCCTGGACTCCAAACATCTTTTAAAAATACATAGCTTTAGAAGTATTGTTTATCCTAAATAGCTAAGCAGGAGGAATTGGTAAAGAAAACACCATTAAATCTTGTATAACCTAAAATATGCATGTTTTTGTAAATTTGTTGTTTTGATTTTCATTTAAGCAGCAATTGACAGCATTTTAAGTTGTGGTCCTGGGTCCTCTATCAAGAATCCATTACGGTCAGCATCAGTTGCCAACCTGTCATGCTGACATAACATGACAAGAGCAAAACAAACAAAACCAAAGCATTGTTTTCTGTAGGAGTCAATAGAAAATGGATTGCTCTTTAGAACACTTGAAAAAATATGTTGTTAAGAAGTCAAAAGGCTACATTTAAAAGCTTTACAGGGAATGTTTTCCTTCTATACAGTATAATTACAGAGTGTTTTTGCTCCTCTAGCTTGTTGCTTCCATGGGATTTCATTCAACTCTGTAGGTTGAAGGAGAAAAAAATGCATTTTAGGAGAGGCTGGAAGTGCTTTACTATCCTGAAAAATTACCCCATTCAGTGTGCCTTCTCTCTGAAGAAAAATTAGTTTTAAGATCTTCTAAATAAAGAGCATATATAGGGATACAGTGTCTCAACCAACATTTATGCCTCTCTGAAGAAAAATCCCTACCTTTAATTTGTAGGGGGGTAGTTAGCGTGCACTCTTATTCCACAGCATACAATGGATCCTTTCCCTGTGCACTTGCCTCTCCTGGATGAACTCAAGTACAGAAATTTCCAATCAGCCTTATCCTCTCCGCTATGTTTACTTAAGAACTGCCTTCATGTATCTTCTTTGGCTCACCTTAGCTACTTATCTCTCTAATTTTATAACAGTGTAAATTGCTCCCCAGTCTTTAGTTTTTGTCTGTGGCAATGCTGTGTAGATCAAAAGCAGCAATTCCAGTTCAACTTGCAGAAACAGAGATGTTCTGCAGCGGTTCTTGGCAGGGAGGGTATTGAAGTGTCGGATCAAAGGGAGGGCTAAGGTTTAAAGTAGATTCTCATACTCTAGCGCTTTGTGAGAAAACCTACTTTCTAAGTCTTGAGAAATGTGACAGAAAATCACAGGTATCATCCTACTGCCTTCCTGTCTTAATCTCTGCTGACACAGCCTGAGACTGCAGTCCTTGGAAGCTCCCAGCGTATTTTTTCCATCTGAGAGATAATACTCACACTTCTTTCATGATGAATCTTGGGATTGGTCACGTTCCTGAGCAACCTGTAGTTTACTGTTTTGAGCAGGGGGAATGACTGGATGGTCCCAGCAGTCCCAACTAATCTCAGCTATTCTCTGAGATTCCTCTCTGTCCTGTTCTTCCTTGTTTCTTCATTTCTGTCTTCTCCTTTCTTGCCCTTCTTTCTTTGCCTCTCCATTCCAAGAATATGTGCTATCAAACTTCCAAGTAGATTCTTTTTATTAACTCTTTTCCATGATACTTTAAATGCTTTTTCTATTTATGTGCTTTTATGAAGTCTTTGGAATGAACTGCTACAGGGAATGCTATAGGGGAACAAAATGCTGTATAGATTACTAAAGCAGACATTTAATGGATTTTCTGGGGTACTCTGAGTTAGCTAATTGGAGAAGTTGTGGAGAAAACAGCTCTTGGAGCTAGACAGAAATGGGATTTTTTCCAGAAAGCCATCAAGTACAGATTATTCATCTGCTTCTCTCTTCACTTGTCCAAGGGTCTGAACCCAATCTGCCTTATGTATATGAAGAGAGGGATGAGAAAATAAAAGGAGTACAGTCTTCTCAGTTCTCTTCTCTCACTGTTGGGTGTGATTGGCAAGTCCTGGACTGGTTGATGGGGTTTGTGCACTACCATAATCCCAGAGTGCCTGCAGGAGGTTCTGCCATACTCCCTTGTGAGCCCCTGCACAGCAGCATTTTGTAAATCATGCTCACCCACCAAATGTGATTTTCTCAACTTGCAGTTTGTTCATCTTCTCACTCTATTTAAGTGACTTGTGTTATCTGCATGAGTCAAAGATATAAAGATTATTCTTGATGTGAGTAATACAAAGCTTGACAAGAGTGTAGCAGGCAGAATGGATTTTTGTCTTCTGTAAAAATGGTTGTCACCTTTTCGGATTGTTATTTTGCTGAACATGTGAGGGATTTTGGCTACATCCTGTCTGTACAGCTGTACTGGACTGGCTTCTGTTACAGAAGAGACAGGCAAGCGCTACTGCATAGCTACTTTTTTTTTTTTTTTTTTTTTTTTTTTTTTTTTTTCCCCTTGCAGTTACTAGACAAGCTATAAGATTCAGGATGTGACCGTAGTGCTTCCTCTTCTCTCCTGTGCATTGTTCCTCACTGTCACAGGGGCTGGGCCAGCAAGTGAAGAAAAAAAGTTGTAACGCTGTGGTCAGGAGACACCAGAAGCAAAGACACCAAGCGGTGTGAAGTACTATGATAGCTGATAAACAGATTGGGAGGCAGAGAGGGATTTTCTGTGCAGAATGCATTAACTTGTTTTTGTGTTACTGACACACTGGTCTTGTATTGAAATTCTGTTGATTTCACAGGTGGAATTACAAATCTTCTGTTGAGATTTAAGATATAATCATGGACTTCTTTTTGAAGTATAAAAGAAATAGAAAGGCTTGCTTAAACTTTGTATGATCATGGAATCATGGAATGGTTTGGGTTGGAAGGGACCTTAAAGATAATCTAATTCCAACCCCCCTGCCATGGGCAGGGACACCTCCCACCAGACCAGGTTGCTCAAAGCCCCATCCAGCCTGGCCTTGAACACCTCCAGGGATGGGGCATCCACAGCTTCTGTGTTCCCACCTGTGCCAGTGCCTCACCACTCTCATAGTGAAGAATTTCTTCCTCATATCTAACCTAAACTTACCCTCTTTTAGTTCAAAGACATTCCTCCTGTCCTATCCCTACACCCCCTGACCAAGAGTCCCTCCTCAGCTGTCCTGTAGGCCCCCTTTAGGTACTGGAAGGCTGCTATAAGGTCTCCCTGGAGTCTTCTCTTCTCTAGGCTGAACAATCCCAAGTCCCTTATCCAGTGTTCATAGGAGAGGTGCTCTAGCCCTCTGATCATTTTTGTGGCTTCCTCTGGACTCATTCTAGCAGGTCCATGTCCTTCTTGTGCTGGGGGTCCCAGAGCTGAACACAGTACTCCAGGTGGTGTCTCATGAGATTAAGTTGTCTGAAGACTTAAATATGTTGATTCCTGGTCTTGGTACAATATAAATATATTTTTCCTGGTATCATCCAATTACAATTTCCTAGTCAGTGTAAAAGAAGTTGCTTATATAAAGGGGTAAAGATAGCAGCATTTTTTTTCTTGTTTTTACTTGTGTTTAAAAAAACATATTTTTTTTTCTTACAATGTTGAGGGCTGACTATTCTTTCATCTATTTTCTTTTTGGGTCAGATATTGCCTTGAAGATCAGTAGGATAAGCTATGTGAATAAAAGCAGTAAATTCTCTTTCTTTTTTCTGAACTTATCTTCTTTTATATATCTGTCTTATATCTAATGGTACAACTACAGGCTTCAGTGCATGTGCAAAAAATTGCTTGAGACCATTTGTTTTGTAGCATTTCTTTATTTCTCTGAAAAAAATCTGCAAAGATAATCATGGGAAAAACACATTGAGAAGCAAATATGAATATGAATACTTGCAAAACATTCAGACGAAACTTTAGACAGACACACATGTGAGCATATATGGAAAATGTCCACCTACCTAACCTAAGGTTTTTGCTATTGATTTGATGATATGAAAGACAGCATTTTTTTTTTTTATTACTGCTTGACCTGTTGCTAATATCCATAATGATTTGAAAACCTGAATTTGGTAGGAGGAAATCAGATCTCAAACTCTATTTAAGGAAGAACAATAGAATCTGTAGAGGCTCAGAAGCAAGCAGTGCAAACAGTTCCTGCTGCCCACAAAATTAGGAAGTCTGTAAAATACTTGGTAATAGGAGAAAAATCACTTTTCCCTGTGCCAAGACTCAGAAGTAGGATGCAAAAAATGTGAATATGATGAGATATATTTTTCTAGCATATGTTCATGTAAAAAAAAAAGGTTATACATTGTCTCTTTCACATCTTTTTCCGACGTACTCTACATAATGTATAACTGTAAAAAGTGAAGGGATAATACGTTTAAGTGAAATAAATATAATTTTTGTACTAGGATGAGGGCAAGAGTGGTCGTGATTGTTAAATAGAGTACTTATTGAGCAAAAGCATTTTTATAGACTTTCTCATGACATTGAATCAATGTAGAGCAAGTAGGACATCCTTAATAGAAAATCGTAGGATCAATAAAATCAAAAGTGAATCAGCTGACCTCTAGTTATACAATAGAAATATTAGAAAGGGGACAAAAGGGAGCCACAGAATTCATAGCTCTTATTTGTAAGTTTAGTTGTAGAACTTTTAACCGAATCAGCACTAGTAGTGAAATTTTTGTGACTTTAGGGGGACAATGGATAAAAATATTAATTTAACTATTAAAATGTTATCAAAATTGCTATGATTAAAAAAAATCACTTAATCTCTTACATTCTAATCTTAAAAAAAAAAACTTTTTTTTTTTTTTTTTCCTGGGTGGGGAGGGAATGGGTAAATTCACTGAGCTTTGACCATACTGGCATGTATGTTCTTTTTCTAATGTGTTGACAAGTTTCCCTACTGATTCTCTTGAACTTCTTTTTTGCTTTTCATTTTTGGAACTAGATCTTTTGCTAGTGGTTTCTCTGTTCAGTTCTGTTGCAGGAAATGGGATGCTGTGATTCTTGTTATTTATGTTTTTGTTGCATTACTGCATGAAATTTAAACTGAAATGAAGGAAATATGCTTACAGTTACAGAGAATTTAAGATTAAGAACAGAACAATCTTCCTAAGTGAGGCATCCATGGACTGGAAATCGGATGCTGAAGACGTATCTGTACTGACACCTAAAAGAAGGACAGGAAGAAATTCCTTGTCCCAAAGACAGCAGTGTGTACTGTTTTTTGGCCATATTGTGTGTGGCTTCTTTCCCTTGGAGTGGTCTGGTTGTGTTCAAAACACATAGCACTTGGTACTGGGCCCATGGAATGTTCCTGTCTATATAATGGGTATATATCTTTTTCCAGTTCACGTTTAGTGCCAGGGCTATATACTAGCTCAGCAGTGGTACTTGAAGCATGAACCATAGAATGGTTTGGGTTGGAAGTGACCTTAAAGACCATCCAGTACCAACCCCCCTGCCATAGGCAGGAACACCTCCTACTACACCAGGTTGCCCAAAGCCCCATCCAGCCTGGCCTTGAACACTTCCGGGGATGGGGCATCCACAGCTTCTCTGGGCAACCTGTTAGTGCATCACCACCCTCAGAGTGAACAACTTCCTCCTAACCTCTAATTGAAATGTCCCCTCTTTTAGTTTAAAACCATTCGCCCTTGTCCTGTCACTATCTGATTGAGCAAAAAGTCACTCTTCATCTCTTTTATAAGCCCCCTTTAAGTATTGAAAAGCTGCAATGAAATGAAGCTGAGCATCTGTGAAACATCATGGCACATGGGATGCTTGGGGGGTCATCATCCTCTTTGCTGTGTGGAAGGGCTCTGCAGGTTGAAGAGAGCAAGACTGGTGCAGACCAGTCATGCTACCTCTCAGAACTGGCCCCTCGACTGAAGAGTATGCTGGTCTTGCCTTGGGAATGGCAGCACAGCAGAGCTAAGGAACAAACTCAATCCTGTGGTAAACCAAGGTACTGGTACTGAGTTTGCTCCCTTGCTCTCTCTTATTTAGCAGTCACTGTAGCGAGAAAGTCTGTTGAAGGCAGAAAATGAGGCCATATCACTCTTTCTTTCCTTTCTGGGCTTCAGAACTGTGTCTTTCAGGTGCTGCCATGGTTAATCAGAAGGGGTCCATGTAGTCTCACTTGCTTTTGCTGACACTGCCATTTTTTCCTGAAACACTTCACGCTTATTTTGACTAGCAAGAGGAAACTTGACTAGATGGGTGACTGGTGTGATCCAGTGGTGGGTATTGGTAATGTCAGCATTAAAAAGAAGGACTGTCTGCCTTTACTTATTCACCCCAGGATGGAGAAAGGAATTTTCAGGAAGGTTTTTTTAGTCAATGTGCTAAATTAGGAGAATTTGTTTTATTTTCTCAGTGTTGCTACTGTCACCCTCCAGGATGTTCTTGGTCTTTGCCCTAGGCTTGCATCATTTGTGTAATGGAGGGGATAAATTATGAAATTATGTCTTTTTTTTTTTTTTTTTTTTTTTTTCCACAGCACACTGTAGTGGCTGACATATTTAATAATTTGTAAGTGGCATATGAGTATTTTGGTTAATATCCTTTCATCCAAAGTAAAAGCTCAACATTTTCTTTTCCAGTGTGAGATGATAACAATGAATTCTTCGTACATCGAAGCACTGGATTAACCCATTTGGCATTTTCACATTGTGACAATTAATGGCTTCCATTTAGCTCCTCATTTTAGACTCTCATCTTTTCAGAAGTACTGACCTGTTTCTTACCAAAGAACGAAGCTAGTCATCCATCTTGTTATAATGAAACCAGTTTTTTTTTGTTCATCCCTAGTAATTTCTTCTCAAACTTCAGAGAATCTGGACTGAAAATTTCTAGAGGCAAGGTTAATTTTGCCCTTCATTTTTTCTTGTCCTTATTTTCATGTCCTTACATTAATGTGTTGAAAGAATATGATTAATGACTATATTTCTCTTAATTGTATTGGTTCTTTGAAAATGTTTTGAAGTTGGTCCTTAATCCCTTGTGAAGTTTTCCTCCCCAAGGAAGAGCCTCTTTTACTCTTCAGACATTTTTTTTTTTTTTTTCTGATGATGCTACAAGCTCAACCTGCCAGTTTTGCTAGTTCGAGGCATTCTTAAACATGCTCATTTCTGTCTTGATTTGCAGATGCTCATGGTTCTTTCATGTGAGAAATCAAACTGATAGAGTTCACATATATGAGTTTATCAGCAGATTGAGAGGTCAAATTCTACTTTAATATACCTCTGGAAATGGCCTCAAATCCGTGTTTGTCCCATAGTTGAATATATATATATATTTTTCTGGCATGCAACAAACATGGTAAATTTTCTATAGTGGTGGGATATGTAGAATTATAGAACAGAAGTTCTGTGAGCATGATTATATCTTTTCATTTGATGCAGTTATTTCTTTTTTCCCCATAGAGTGCATGCACTCTTTAGATCTATATTAGAAAAAAAGGAAAATATTGATTTACCCACAGACTTCTCCCATGTGATTAACTGTGATGTATGTCTGTTTCTGAAGAGCCTTAATAAGTATGCATTTTGCTTAGCAGTTACTTGTCTCTGCTAAAGAATTTTAGATTGTTAAAAATTTCTAAATAATACTTGAGGGTTGCTGTTTTTTTTGCCCAACACCCCTTCCCCCCCACCCCCCAAGTATAAGAAAGAAAAGTCTATGCAGGTGTGTATAGTTACTTTGTGCAAAACAGCTGTTCCCATTGTGTGCATTGACACTCTTTAAATCCATTATTAAATCTGTTTTTAGTCAACATTTGTTCTGGAGATGTCCTTAACAAAGCCACCAGCAAAGCTGCTTAATAGAAGAAATCCAAGCCCAGTGAATGTGTCACGCTCTTTTAATTGGAAGTGTTAAAAAATAAAAGCTTTAAGCAAATGAAAAGGCAAAAAGAAACCCTTTGCTTTAGTGGGGAAATTCATAAAATGAACAAACAAAATTTCTCTTTTCTTCCACATTCCCCATCAAAATGTAGCAGGTTGGCTTCTGGGTTTTGTGTAGCTGCAGAAAGGCTTTGTTTGCTCCATTAAGAGATGCTTTTTGCACTTTGAAGCTTTGTGGATCTTTGTCTGTCTGCTTGTCTCTCTTTGACCTTGTTTTTGAGTTCTTGATTATTTCTGACTGTGTAGTTTGAGCTGCTTGATAACAGTGCAGGGAACGCTCAGCACAGCTCTGTGTGACTGTGAGAAGGAGAAGGGAGAAACCAGCCTCGACTTGCGTGGCTATACAAGGCCAAAACAATGCATAGATCAGAAATTGCATGGTATTAGGCCTTAAAGAGTATTTGGAAGAAGAAAGGTAAAAGGGTTCCTGGGCAGTCCTACCCCTTGACCCCAATAAAAGGCCATGAGTGTTCGTCAGCATTTTAGTTGGTCATTTTCCTGATGCTTAGGTTACTTATTGATGGGGCTGTTTTAGATCCAAGAAATATATTGTCCTTCTGATTTATTCTCAGATGGTGCAGGGACTATTCAGAGTTCAATGATTTCTTGTAACTGCTGCCTTGCAGGATGGATTGAGGTCTGTTCGGGGTGATAGTTTGTCAGGTAGTGCTATGCTTGCAGAAGATTATGTTGATTGGCTTTCAAGTGAAAGGGTCAGGAAAGAAAAGAGAAAGGAAAAAGACTAGGATTAGTCTAATGTTTAACCTTATCAAAATCAAAGTGATTGGAAGAAAATGCTAAATGTTCTCATTGCACAAAATGTTAGACCTTTGAAGATATTTTGTGGAAACCCTTTTTTTTGGCCAAAAAAATTTAATTATCAAATCTGCCTGGAGCACAGTTTTATTTTTTTCCAGTAGCTTAGTAAACTGTAAATTTTGAAGGGCAAAACACATAAGCTGTTTTAATTAAGGAAAAAAAATACTGTAGCCTGCTTCCTGTTCTGTTTCTTTGGCACTGAATGCCTAAAATCAGAAACCCAAATTAAAAATACTTATTTGATATCAAAGACTAAAATGTACATATTTTGTATTTATATAAACTTACAGTTCAGTTCAATTTTATATTTAATCCTTTATGTACAAATATATCTGTATTTAGTATACACTTGGTAAATCTCTTGTGAATTCAAAATAGTCAAATTCCCCTTGAATGAAAGTAATTTTACTGGGTGAAATTAAGCATCCGTATCTTGTTTATTTATTTATTTATTTATTTTAAGGAAGCTTAGGTAAATTTTTCTAAAGGTTTAAAAGAAAAGATTAAACTGTAGATGAAGCTAGCATTTATGTATCAAGAACTGTGCTCATTTTTGCAATGTATGATGACTTTTTAATAGTGTAATATAATTCTCAGTAAATTATTTGTTTCCATAAACTTAAATGTGATAGCAAGGTCAGGAGAACGATAGAAGTTGCTCTGTCCTGCCAAGAAGGGAGTAATAGAGATAAGTTCATTGAGCATGGGATGCTCCAGTGCCTGTGTGATAAGGCAGGAATGTGAACAGCCATCGCAGAGGCAGGTCAAGCACATGGCACAGCACAGTTTGAGATAAATGTGAAGTGGGATACGTGGCTTGTGTTGTTTGAAGTAATTGTTTTGATTCCTGTATAAGAAGGGTATCAAAAAAATAAAGTAATGGTGAATTTGACTTGAGTTGTGGCTTTCTGCTATACTTTGGTGTTGTATGCCCTTACACTGTTGGGATGAGCACATTAATACTGTGCCTTGTGAACACTGCAGCCTTTGCTACCAGCTTGAGCCTGTGGTCACTCCTGATGGAATAAAATAAGCAGCAGAGTCTCCTGATCCTGCTGCTGCCGTCTCCAAGATGACGGCATCTACTGCAACAGAAACTGCTCATCTTTTCCCATCCTTTGCATTCTAGGCTGCCAGGCTCTTAAATACAGTTATGTGCTACCATAACGCAAGAGTTTGGGATCCTCTCAATAATACGTGTCCAGGAATTGGAATATTTTGAAATGAGTGATACCAATCCAAAATGAAGCTGTCGCCCTGGCAGGCTGTCAGCACGGTGTGGCATCAGGGACAGCAGTTGCTGACTGGAGAAGTGGAGGGGATGTGGAGAGCAGGCAAAAAGGGAGGACCGGTGGTAAAATACTGTGCTTAAGGCAAAGCCTCAGTTCAGATGGAGTCAGACTTTAGAGGAGCTTTCAGCACATGGAGAGTTTTGCTGTGTAGAACATCTGGCTGCGTCATCTGTCTGGAGTTCAGCTCTGAATGAGTTATAGTTACAAATATGCATTTATTGATGATGGGTTAAGTTAGTAGATGAAAATTTTAAAATTCCCTCTGTTTTTGTAAATGCTGTCTTTTTCTGGCATGTTAATATGACCTGGATGGATCAGGATGTCTAAAATAGGTTAGTGCCCCTAAAAATGTCTGTCCATTAACTATGAATAAGTGTCAAATGAATTTCTTGGCTGAAGCCTTCTGAAGTAGGGTGGAATCCAGGAATCTCTTATTACATAGAATGCAATATATGAACACTAAATGACACAATAATCAATCAAAATTTGGCTTTGCCAAGGGACTATAGTCAAGTGCAAGAAAAAAGAATAGAAGAGACAGAGGGCACATCAGAAGTCTAGTGAAAAGCCCATCTGCTCTCCTGCACCAGCAAGTAGTGGAGAGTTACACTTGTCATCTTACTTTATAGCACCTTGTAGAACATTCTTGTTCCCCAAAGCACGGTGAGGGCGTCAACCAAAACTTTTTCATTTTATGTTCTACCTCTGCTCCTTCCTCCTGCTTAAAAAGGATGGGAAGACACTTCCTGGTGACCACAGGTATTGAAGGTATTTATTTTAAATAGAAGCACAAGTTGTGCAGAAATACACAATCTGGTCTTTCCCTCTTTTGGAGGGAAGGTTCCCACCTTCTTCTAGTGAGTTGAGGAATGGATGTTTATAAATGTTCTTAATAGGCTTCTCTATTTAATTTTTCTTTAGACTATTTAATGGCAAGTGATTTGACATAGACATCAGTTCTTGGAGCATTAAGTGTTTCTGATTTGTTACTTCTGTCTATTTTTAAGAAAAATTGTGTTTTGCTAGTTAAGAAGTCCCCAACATACATAAACTCTTCATTAATTTAGTTACTGAGCACTCTGGAGCCATTTGAGCTTTATATCTCCTTGATGAACAAAGATCCTGTAGAGCAGAAGTACAACGATTAGAGGACTATGACTTTTGTTTTGGCAATAGTGAACGATTCTAAAGATTAACATTTGTATTTTGTTACTCTTCTGAGAAACCAAGTTGTTTAGTTTTCTGATTATGACTCTCATCGAATTTTTGTCTGCTCTTGTAAGCTTTAAACAATTTAAGATCTACTGCATTTATGATCTACTGCATCAATGTTACAGAGACCAACACTGCCAAAACTCAGTGTTGATTTTAAGTGTGACTAGCCATATAAAGAGGAAGATGTAGGCTAAGATAGTATGAGAGATTAGGTATATCTTCAGATATAATGAAAAAGAGATTTGTCCAATGAGTTATTGTCTATAAATCTCGGATTTGATGCAGTTAAAATGATTTTTTTTTTTGGCTAGAATGAAGAGTTTCAGTAACAGGCAGATTTGTTTCTAACAAATGCTGACAGAAGTCCATATTTATTTAAAAACAACCAGCAGGAACTTCCTCTGCTTGGTGCAGTCACATTTCTAGATGCTTGGGAACTGGCAGCAGTATAGATGCTGTTATAGCATGGGTCTTCATCTAAGTGGATTTATTCAGCTGAGTAGTTTGTATTTCAAAGCCAATTAAATAGCAGTACTTAAGTATCTTGGATATCTCTCCATGATACTGTATTAAACAATGCAGAAATTCAGTCTGCAAATAAATTGTCTGCAGAAACCTTCATTTGAAATCATAGCTAAGTGACCAAAATCAAAATATAAGATAGGAATTTTCTCATATTAATGGATATTTGTTTTACATGAGAATTTGTTTCCACTTATATGCTGTTATAATTACATGTCTCTCAGAAATACAGAACCAAAGAAGTGAAGTAAATAGTTTGTTATACCAGTTGGCTATTAAATGGTAAATACTAGTTCTGTAAGGAAAAAAAAAAAAAAAGATATGTAGCTTTACACTGGAATAATACTTTCAGGAAAAAAAGTTACCAAATATAATCCCAGGGTTAAATTGAGCATTTATCAATGATGTTGCTTTACAAATAAATAGACCGTTTCCTTTCCGTAATATTCAGGATGACAGCAGTAAGCTATTCATCTGCAAACTCTGTTTCTTTTCTGAATAGATGTCTAAGGTTCATTGTGTTTTCCAGGCTGATTCATGTTCTCTATGTAAATGGTTGAATAGCTGGCCGTTGTTGTTTCTACCTTGGTAATGAGCTACAACAGCAATATGGAGCTGTCCATTTAAG
The DNA here is from genome assembly GCA_011074415.1 of Stictonetta naevosa. Taxonomy (NCBI): domain Eukaryota; kingdom Metazoa; phylum Chordata; class Aves; order Anseriformes; family Anatidae; genus Stictonetta; species Stictonetta naevosa. The sequence goes on from CM021698.1 coordinate 19,324,614, forward strand.
GGAAAAGACATATTCTTCACCTCGGAAAGGAAAGGTTGGGAAAATGTATTTCCTGTTTGATATTTTACTTGAAAGAGCAGATCAGAAAGAAAGATGTGACTTAGAATTGGTTTATGTCAATTTTATCTTCCCTTACTTATCAGGATTTTCTTCTTTGAGGTATGTGTTCTTTGCAGCAGAAATGAAACAAATATTAATAACTGTCCTGATCCTGATTTGGAAATAAATTACTGTAGCACATTATTTCTTAAGGGTATTTGCTTTGTGTACATTTCAATTTTCTTTAGAATGTATGCTGTTGAAAAATAGGGGTTATTGCCCTAGTTCTTTTGTACCTCACTTTCAATTAAATCTGATTTCTGTTACCATAGCATTGCCTATTCGTATGCCACTCAGTCCAGTGCTGGTCATTTGTGAATATTTTCCATTTGACTGTATGGCTGCCGTTGCTCTTTCCAAACTGACAGCCTCTGTCCAGTATTTTGGGTCTGCGTGGGGGGGGTGGTTAAGCAGCTGTTTTTTACAACTGATGCAATTGCTAATACGTTTCCTATGCATGAAGGCAGACTTCTATTCAGTACCCCTGGGGACTGTAAACATCATTTTTATCATGTTGGAACTAGAGGCTCTGTCAGCCTAGTGAAGTTGTTCTCAATTAGTATGAGGCATTCTGGTTCAGGAGGGAATAAGTGCTCCCATTCAAGCCCATTTTTCTTGAGTGTTGCCTTCACTGATTTCCAGCTGTTACTGTGAAGCTTAGGGGAGCTAATGGGGTTCATTGGGAACATCTATCTCAAAAGCAAATGCATGAGTCAATGTCTAGTTGAATGACTGGAGATTCTCATGAAAAAAAAAGGTTAATACTCATTTAGCTAATATTTCAATGTATATGACCATCTTTTATAGTTCAGTAATTAAAGAAAATTAAGTGGAACCTTTCTTATTTGCGTTAATGTTGGGAACAGTCTATTGCCAGTTCCTGAATTTTATGAATTAGTGCAAATGAAAAAAACCACTCTTTACAAACTATAGGTAAAGTAATATGCGTGGAGCCCTATACAATAATGACACATTATTACGCACTACCAGTAACTCCAGTATATGCAGGGGAAGTTAAAATATTATAAATTAAGAACAGAATCTTTCTTATGCTGAAGTTTGCCCTTTGTTTACTGTGTTGAGATTACAATCCTGTTGTGGATTTTATATTTTTTAAACTGAGGCCTAAAGTCATATAATGCTTCTTGAGTACCATCATCCTATTCTCTAGTAGAGTTCATTGAGGCCTAAAGGCTCATTATAAGGCTTCCTTACATTCTGATATAACTTCAGTTTTTCCTCTTTTGAAGCAGATGCAGTTGTCCCCGTGGCTGCCAGAGGTAGCACAGTACCTTGCTTTGATCCTTTTGGGTTGTTGCAAGGGGCTGAGAAGCATCTCCCCTTGCTGCCTTCCCCCTCCCCCCGAAAGCCTTTCTGAAAATCCAGTGCAACTGAAAGCTTAGCTCCAGATCACTAACTGATATATTTTCAGAACTATTACTTTTTCTTCCAGGAAATTAGTTTTGCCGACAATCCCCTTATGTGGCTGCATTACAAGCCCAATTCTGATTTTTCTTGCAGAAGACTTCCCTCGCTAGTCATGTTCACAGTGCCAGAGCTAACCCCATGTTCCCAGATGTCCAGTTTGTATTCTACCTGTGCCTCTATTAGAGCTGCCCCGAGAAAGCCGGCTGTCTTTTTGCCTGTGTCCTTTATATCCCCTATCCATTGCTTTTGGCACAATCATAGGTCCCAATAAAATGCTAAGACATAGGCTAAATAGTTCCTGGCTGTTGCCAAAAAGTTTGTTAGTTATCACTTGCAAACCTAATAACTGAGAGACAAAAGCCTATTTTGACATATCTGAGATTTCGTGTGCCATCTCTCTCTCACTCATCCGAACACCAAATAATGTCAATCTTTTCATGCTCCTCTATAACTAAGCCTAGTGTTTTTGCATCAGAGAAGCAATTCATACCATCCTGTAGCAAAGTTTTAGACTTCTGTTTCCTGATTTCACGCACTGTCTTCTTGTTTTCTATTATTTTTGGTGACGACAACAGCAAATTGGAAGCAGGAGCGCTTCTTGCTATCTGTGTGCTCACTCTCTGTCTTTGGGAAACTTTTTCTACTGAAATGATTTAAATTTATCTCCAAAGCCATAATAATTCCTTTGCTACTTCAGCTTCACTGTGATCCTCTTCCACAGCTGTGCATCTTTCCAGGGCCTCTCTCCACCCAGGCTGAGGTGGTATCTGAATTTCTTGTACCAGAATCTCTCTGCTCACAGTAACACAACTGATTAAAACCTAACTGCCCATAACTTTCCAGAACTCCAGCTTACAGATAGGAAGGTGAAGCACTGCACGTAGAGCAGCCAAATATGCAGTCTGACCTAACGGCAAGACCATCTATTAAGATGACCTGCTTGTCAGCTTAGGCTGCCTTTTACTTTTCTGTTGAAACACCTAGTTATTGGAAACTGCCTGCAAGCTACACGATCTGAATGCCTTAAAGTATTCATTTTATATGATACACATTTAGGAAAATGGAAAGTAGGAAACTGACAAAGATTGTATTTCTTTGCTTGTATTCTACCAGCTGACCTTTTTGCTGATGGAAAAAAGATCTACTGAAATAAAAATGATGTTTGGTAATCTTAATGTTGGCAGGAATTAAATATTAGATAAGATTTTCTTTTATCCTTACTCCTTCATGTTCTGATTTCTGAACAAAAGAGTCAGTTCTCCCAAGTGCCTAGACCACATTTATTTTCATTACAACTAGAGCACCTAAATATTTAAATCAGTCCGAGGGACTCAAATGATTACGTTGCTTTATGAGACTCAGTCTTCTAAGTCACAATAGCTTTTTGAACAGCATATTCAGCCCTAAGTTCATCATTCAAAAAACAAAAATCCAGACCAATTTTGTTAAGCACTGTTTTAATCATCTCATTCCATAGTTTTTGTACAAGTTGGCCTCTGGATTTGGTTAATTTGAAGTAAAAAACAGTACTAAGATAACTGCTACATAAATTATCAGTGTCATATTTTTCACAAAATCAGATATTTTGCTTGGGGTAGGTGAGGTCTTTAAATGAATGCTCTCCTTTCAGTACTGTTGCTCTCTGCAATCTTCCCAGCTAACTCTCTATAGATCAAAAAGGAGCTATACCAAATTCATAATAAATTCTTTTAATGGAACAGCAAAAGATTGAAGCTGAATATGCATTTATGTAGTTCTACTGAATATGACTTTTTTTTTTTTTTTTTCCTGATTTGATAAATATGTAGCCCACATATCAGGATAAGCAAGGTTGAAAATAAAATTTGGTTATTTAGCAATTAAAATTTTGCTTTGGTAGAACACCTAGAACAAATCCGTTAAATTTGGTCACACTTCTGAACTATCAAAAGAAGCTGAAAATAGCTTATGAAAAAATTTGTGGTGGAACTTATGACAGGACTAGTATGTTCTCTAAAATGAGGTTTATAACTGTCAACATTTCTTTTTTTTTTTTTTTTTTTTAATATGGCCTGTGGAGGGGAACAATTATGTTTGGGAAAATTGATAGGTGTATCCAAATGCTGTTCATGTGTTTAGGAAGAAATACTACTTACCAGCTTCCATATGCAAACAGTCTAGCTGCACAGCTTCAGTGAAGTTCAGTTGCACCCCTCCCTGCAGTGGTGTACAGGGTACACTACTCTGGGCTTGCTAGTATGGAACAGATTATATGGTGTATTAAGAAAACTTAGCCCACAGTGTGCTAATGTGCTATATGGATAATAAGGATAATTGTTTTAATATGGCATTATATGTGATTTTCTTGTGTATGTTTGCATAGTTTAAAATACCAGAAGTAATATCGGAAGCCTTTGGTTTGTGCAGAGGTAGTGAAGTTGCGTAAGGCATTCCCTGCAAAATTTGAGCTTGTAGCTGTGTGCAGAAGATAGTTGGACTATTTCTTGGAGAGGTTTCAGCGGAGGGCTACTGCTCTGGGTTAATTCTTGTAGGCAACTCAGCAGCACATAGCTCTCTTACTCCTCCCTCCTTCCCCTGTGGGATCTGGGAAGAGAAAAGGACGAGCAAAAAGTGGAAAGCTTGTTGTTGAACTTTAAAAAAAAAAAAAAAAAAGTTTAATAAGCAAAGGAGAAGTGGAAAGAAGATAGGAAAAATAAACAACAAACCAAACATCCAAAAATGTGATACAAATGCAATCACTCACCACCTCCTTTGGACAGATGATGCCCAGCCAGTTCCCAAGCAGAAAATGGCTAACTTACCTGAACACCCTTCATCTCTGTTTTATTTCTGAGCATGATAACATATGGCATGGAATGTGTCTTTGCTTAGTCTGGGTCATCTGCCTGGCTGTGTCCCTTTCTAGTCTATTGAGTGCTCTGCAATCTATTCACTGAAGGGGCACAATGAGAAACAGAGAACGTCTTGATGCTGTGCAAACATGGTTCAGCAATAGGTAAAATGTGAGCGTGTTCAGTGCTTTGGTCACAAATCTGAATCGTAACACTGCATGAGCTGCTATGAAGAAAAGTAGTAACACCCCTGCCAGACCCCATACAGCCACAATGATGATCAGAGGATTGGAGAAGGGTTTAATCCCATCTCAAGTGGGATTGAAGGAACTGGGTTTTCTCATTTTAGGGAAGAGAAGGCTAAGGGGAAATCTAATCACTGTTGTCCAATAACTAAAAAGATAGCTATAAAGAAGGTAGAGCTTCTATCTTCATAACGTTGCATGGTGGCAGGAGAAGAGGCAATGGGAATAGTTGCTTCACAAGAAATTCTGTCTTGGGTATAGAAAAAAAAACCTCTCTACTATGAGAGAAATTGACCATTGGAATAGGTTGCCCAGAGAAGTGGTGAAATCTCCCTTGCTGGAAAAAATCAAGATTTGGCTTGACAGGGTCCTGGATAACCTTTTCCAAGGCCGTGCATTCAACAGAAGGTTAGACCAGATGGTCTTCATGGAAACAAGGCATGTTTGTTTGGAGATTTATTTATAATTTTCTGAGCATAAGTGAGATGTAATAAATATGTAAGATATTAGTACATAAATTCCAGAAAATTTTGGAACAAATGTCAGTTCCACAACCAAAAATAATGTATAATTCAGTAAACAGTGCACTTAGTATGAAGGAAAATCTTTTAGGGCCTGCTCCTCACTGGGGTACTTTGTTCCTCCGCTTGTGTTAATTCTCTGACATTTAAGATGAGGAAAATTGTCTTTTAAAATAAGAAGAATAATAAAACAAGAAGAATAATACCCATTCACTACTTTCGTAGCTAGATTGTGCTTTTTGTGACGCTCTTTAGTTGCTTTCAGCAAAGCATTTCTTGTACTTAGCAGATATTCCTCAGGGATAATACCATTTGGAGTGGAAACATATTTCTATTTAAATAGTAGTGAGATTTCTGTTTTCTTTCAGCCTTGTAAAATAGTCTAATTTTAAAGCTTAAATAGAATACAGACTCTCCTAGGACTTATGTTGTAGGTGTATATTTTTCTGTTACCATTTATGTAAACTTTTTGGAGGTGTTTATTTTTAGTTGGAAGGGACATTCAAATTATGTTTTAGAAAGGTTTATTTTAAGAAATTTTAAAGAGGTTGTTGTAATCAGGCGAAAAAAAAAAAATATCCTGATTTTGATAGATATGTATTGATCTTTTTATTGCAGTTCCTGATAGCACTGTTCAAGGTGCACAAATTGTGAGGGCAATAAAGCCCATCAGACAAATACCGTCAGGACAGTGAGGAGAAGGCTCACTGGAGTTCACTGAGAGTGTCACGGAAAAAATTCTGCCATGCTGATCTGTTCTTTCTAAATATGATGAGCATTTATTGTAGCACTTGCAGAAGAGTGGCTTTTTGTGGGTTAACAGCAGGAGCTACAAACAAAAATTGTGGCAAAATGATTAGACTACAATCACATGTTTGTGTAAATCTATGCTATAAAAAACTGTCTTGTCATTTTAAAGTATAAATTGAAGCAGGGCAATAAGCAGGGCAATAGATCAGATTCTGTCCTTCATCAAAAGAAGAATGGATTAAAGCATCTGAATTATGTGGATGCAGTACAATGATTGCACGGAGACCCTTAAAAACTGTAAGGCTCACAGATGTAGTGTTTTAAAAAGAAAGAAAAGAAAAAAAGAGTCCAGATTAAAGCATTTTTTTTTAAATGGTTCTAGTCATAAAATAGAAATAAAGAGCAAGGAAGAGGGTTAACTGTTGCTTTCTTCCCTCCTGGGAAATATATCAAACCATATGTTTCAAAATAAGAAAACTTTCTTTCGATTCTGTGGCAGCTGATGTTAGAAAACTCAAGATAGTGCAGTACTGACCTCCTGTGTTTCAGGATATAACAAAATAAATGTGTGAGAAAATGTCTTGCAGTTAAGAAATAACACATTGATGGTTTTTCCTTAAGTGTAGAAAGAAAGGGGAAACCAGTAATGCTGTCATCCAGTTGAGCATTATAAACACATTCATGTGTGACTTCAGTTCATTCTGTTTGTACCAAGCAGTATACGGATGGTAGTGTTTGCCAGGAAAGTTTATATTAGCACTTGTATTTTCATAGGAATAGGTAAATCCACAGTTTTGGGATCTTACTTTCTTCTTTGAACCACTTACCATATTAATATCTCCCTTATCATTTTGTACTTTCTAGAGTCCATAGAGAAAAAAGTCAAGTTGAATCACCAAATGCAAACTGAGATGTGAATTAGACAAGGAAGAAGGTACTCAGAAATGAGGCTGATACTGCTGAATGTAGTCCATCTGTTATTTATTTCCTATTTTTTTTTTTGTCTTTCCACTCTATTCATTTTTTTCCCATTAGTTTTCTTCTGTTTCTACAGTCTTCTATTAATAATCTGATTCATTTTTCACATTTTTCCCCTTATCATGCTTTTCTGTCTCTTAACTTCTCTGATCTCTTCTAAGGAGCATTTTGCATGTACACATATGATTTGTTAAGTTAGCTGTCAAACTCAATTATTCCATCCCTAAAATTTTGTTCAAAAGTTCTCATTTGCTTTTTTTTGTAAAACAAATAAGGGAAGCTTTACATTGGACTCTTTTCTCTGGAAACCCTTGGCTGTGGGAAGTAATTGATTGTTATGTCAAGGTGCAGTGGAATCCAGCTCGGGAAGGATTGATTATGAGCATAAAGAAAAAGGCTCCATCTTCACTGACGGTTCAGTGGGGGAAGGGAGATGAAAAAGAGTAGAGAAAGCAAGGGAGAGCGGGAAAAAGAAGAGGGTAAGAAGAAAAAATTCAAACATTTAAACCTCCCAAAAAGGTGCTGTGAAGGATTATGGCTAGCAGGCCTTTTTAGAACATGTTCCGTTTCCTTTCTAATTATTCTGTAATAGTTGTATGCTAATGTGATAGGTGCTGTAGAAATACCTAAAATGGGGGTAAATCCACCTTGCATTTTTTACTCAGTTCCTCAGGCTTCCATGGTGAAGTTTATATTAAAAATGGCCCCTAGTGTTTCTGGCTTTTTATGCAGTGATACAGCATTGGTTTTTGGGTGGTGAATACCTTTTACAGTCATAATTAGTGCTATAATCAGTGCTCTCTGCAGCATGAAGAAAGACTGAAAAGTATATATGCATTTCTAACTCATGCATTTAGGATTTACAAATGTGTAAGTTAATTACAAGAAATTTTGTGAATCTTAAGTGTGGGTTTTACGCTTTGTTTGTATTTTCAGTTAAGAAAAATGAATGAATAGATGTTATTTCAGAATGTGATGGAAAAAGGTATCCATAGGCAAACTGTGCTCCTGCATTCTGCTTTCTCAGTGTTGAGGGTCAGCTGATCACATGCGTGATGGCACAGCAGGGGCCTCAGAAGTCTTCCCTGATCTCGTCTATAGTCCCCATGCATCCCAGTATGGATGGAGATAGCACATCTGGCAGTATTTGCCTGGAAGCAGGAAGTGTGAAGTTGGGACTGTGGCACTGTCTTTGTTGCGTTGGCTGGCAGAGCAACACATGCATGTGAAAAGCATACACTGCATCCTTTCAAAATGTGGTCGAGCATCTGTAGCCGTGTACACTCCCTTGAATTCCTGGCAGAAATTCTAGCTGAATCAGCTAGATGTGCACCTGGCACTTCCATCGTGCTATGGTAAAAGGAATGGGCTGACCTAAACTTCAGATTTATGTGGATTTAGTTATGGAACTCTCAATAAAATCAATCCTAACTTTAAGGGCAGTATATCCCTTTGGGGTAGATAATATATACCACGCTTAGTAATTTTTGCATTTTTGTTGAGGAGAAAGAATAGTCTCCTGTTATGCTTAGGGAGCCTTTCTTGGTTGTGAGATATGCAATTTCTGGAATCTGAGAATTATTTTAGTATAGGCTGAAGAAATCATAAAAAGGTTCATGGGAAAGAGGGTGTTTCTCTGGGCTCTGCTGAAGCTTTTCTAACTTTTAAAGAAGCAAGATGCAGTATGGAGTGTGCAGAAGATTTCAGTCTGTAGTTAAAAGTAAGTTGGAATTTGTTTGACCTTTTTTCCCTGTACATTCTTTCCAGAGCAGTAGGTGGCTGAGGTCAAACTGAAATGTGTCACTGGTCAGTGTCTGAATTTAATTAGTAGGCAAGGATTTGGAGAACTCCAAAGTACAAGATGCTTGATCACCACCTACCCATTTAAAATAAAAACAGAACATGATCTGTTTGTGTTTTCCTTCCGCCAGCTGGTACAGTTTTCTTGAATTTGTTTGTTTCTAAATTCAAGGTTTAAATGTGGGAAATGTTACACAAAATTGTTGTGCTACCAGGCTGGTTACTCAGTCTACTTTATGACATCTGCAATGGTTTATGTGGACAGTCACTACTATATATCACGTATCTGTTTTTATAGCAGAAATTATGAACAGTTGCCATATTTGCTGCGGTGATTTCCTTACTTCCTAGTCAAACTTGCAATCTTTGTGTTGATTTATAGACCAATCTAAGAAAAATTAAATTCATATATTTTACTCTTAGAGGCAGAATATTATGGATGATTATGATGAATTGTGATATAAATACTTACTGAAACTTAAAAAAAAAAAAAAAAAAACAAACACAATTTCAGCTAGTCAAGTACTGATTTCCCAAGCCAAAACACAGTAGTAACACTCTGTGTCTTGGTGACAAATATGTTTGCAATAACTCTAGCAGTTTTGTTCCTACAACTGAGCCTGCATGAGGTCTTTACATACTACCCTCACCATTTAAAATAATGGTAGGCTTGAATAGCTCCTAGAGAGTGACTTGCCCCCAGTTTGAAAACACTGCAAAGCCAAAAAAAAATTTTACACATAGTCTTTTAAGAGTTGTCACATTAAAAAGAGCATAAGTGAGAAATTCTAGGGGATTGAGTGTACATAATAGGGACTTTTAGTGACATAATCCACCTTTGATATGTATTGATTATTTCAAGTTACCCAGATAAACTTCATAAATTCTTGCCAAAATACAATTTAGATATGGCCTTTTAATTCTAAGTCCTCAAGTATTTGCTACCACAGATATATGCCTATTTTATTTGTTCGTTTCTGTGTACTTGGAAAATCTTCTATATTGACTATTAGAGTAATAGAAATGGAAATGGAACTCAGTACATTAGTTTGAAGCTTAGGGCTTATACAAAGAATGTTTTCTTAGGTAATTTTCAATTCTTTCTCTGCAGAATTCTCTACATCACTACTTAATCACATATTTTTTATGCTTTAAATTTTAAATTCTCAACTCAGGAAAGGGATAGGTGCCTGAGACAAGACAGGGTTATTGGTCTCCTGTTAACCAATGACTCCACAGTTTGGTTATTATTATTATTATTTTTTCATGGTATGAGAGAGTAGGTCAGGAAGGCTATGCTCCTCCAAGTAATGCTGCACTGTGCATTCAGTGAAAGATGCCATCGCAGGGCCCTTGATGCCAGGCCCTTGAATGCCCCTCTAATGCCATAGGGACGTGGCCCTGTGGCAGCACTGCTGTTTTTCAGGGTTCCTAATGTGTCTCAAGAGCAGTCTCTGTTCTTGGTGTGCACAGAGGACTCCTCTTGTTAACTTGAACTAATAGCAGCTTCAGTTGGCATTTACCAGCAATTAGTAATTTCAGAGTATTTGTCAGAAATTTAGCTGGCAGGTGGAAATGGGTAAAGTTAGCCAGCTCCAGTGCTGGTGAAAAGAAGTTAATCAAATAAAAAAGTCAATTACTAGTCAAGAATTATCTCACAACAAAGCTGTGTTTAAATTCCTTAGTGCACAATATGATTGTGATGACAAGTTTCAGCACATATAGCATGATAAATGGATGCTATTCTTTTACGGCAATGATTACATTATACATGTTGGCATTTACGGGTCGCAGTTTTATCTTGTTAGAATATTTGATCTTCACACCGTTTTCATCTATTTTTTTTTTTCCTGACAGCTGGAATAAGATCATGAAGTCAAGTGGCAGGGGCTGTAAGGGTCCCTGGTTGCTGAACTGCTTCTGTGCCTCAATTTTTCAAGTTAGATTTGCTTTTTAGGATTGTTATTTTTGTGTTTCTACTTGGTGATTTATTTCATCTCCAAAATAAAAACAACACTTTGAGCCAAGGTCTTTAAACTCTGCCTGCAAAATTGTAATTAGATCTGTTGTGGGTGTAGATTAGTAATGTGCAAAACCAGCATGCCTAATGCATATGTGCAAACAAGAGTTTTTTTCGTGCAGATGAATAAACCTGCAGACTCTTTCTTCTCCCCTCATCTGAAAATTAGCCTTGCATATGTTTCATATTTTAAAGTAATAACTAACTGATTTTTAGGTTGGGACTGTAATAACCATCTTGAAGCAATGAGACTTCAGAGAAGTCTTAAGTGGTTTGTGCAGTTATCACTGTCTCTAAAAAAAAATCCATGTGAAGTACAAATATGGTTTCTTTTGATATAATTTTAAATGCCAGATCAATAAATGTGGGTCTTTGGTTTGGTCCTTAGTACTCACCTCCAGCTCTGGCCCCACTGCTGTTTCCCTTTCTTCAATTCTTTCCCTTCTGGCTTAATTCACCTTGTTTGGAATTGGAATATTTCTGTCTGTTTCTGCCACTCTTACTGTGTGACATGAGTCTCTGTGTTAGTGGTTTTGTGTAGGAGCTGGAGGGGAGCACAATGATAAATAATTAGCAAAAATATCATAATTAAGGTGTAATATTACAAACATTAAATTAACTGCTATTTAGTTATGTTTCAGGATGGCCTTGCCTCCTCCCAAAAATTTGTTTTATGAGTTGTTGTGCATTTAACACTGCTATCTATTTGCTGGATTCCCTTTGCTTTATGGTAGCTTTTATTTGTCTACTTGTGTATATTTTAATAGTTAACATTTCCTATTTCTGTCTCATTTGATGCTGGTGCTATTAACAAACAGAAAACTGAGACCAGATGGTTGCCAAACAGTGAAGCCACCTGGTATTCTAGCAATGCCAAATATATTTTTCCCTCTATTTTTCTTTAGAAAATGACTGAGACAAGTCCAGGATTTCTAGAGGATCCCATCCCGCACCTTCTAAGTTCCTTCTCCTCCATTCTTACTACTCTTTTTCTCGTGCCATTCCTTCTCTGTCTTTCAGGTGTCTGATGTTGGTTTCCCATCTGAACCCTGTGCTGCTGCCGCTCAGCAGGCAGTTTGCAGACCTTGCGGCACCAAGCTGCCTCTGAGGTTGCTGCTGGGTGCCTGGCCCAGACGCACTGCTTGCCCCACAGCCCTGCAGGGGTGGGACAAGAAGCTGAGTCCAACGGGGTGACCCTGCCTCCGGCCTGCAAGGAGCTTTCTCCGTGCTGCTTGTGTGCATAGCAAACAAGCAAAAAGCCAACCACCTTGAAGAATCAGGCATTTTGGCTGCAGCAATCTGCAGCTTTCCATCTGATGCCCTGTTGATTTGAGGGCCAAATCTGAACTGAAAGTGTTTTCAGGGGTGCGATAGTGTGAGCTGGGACTGACATAATCCCAGACATGATGCTACAGCAGTGCAGGCACAGTGTACACTTTACTCTGAGTAGCAGGAGTTAGACTAAGCTAACCAGAAATATTTTTTTGCCAGTACAAGCTGCATCTACACTCTTATCTCCATGCCAGTGCCGTATGCTGATCTGAGCTGCACCATGTGTACAGTGACAGACGAGCTGCTCGAATGTGTAGTTCTCACACATTTCAAAAGTCTGGTATAGGCAGTGCCTGTGTCAGTATTGATACATCTTTGAGACAAGCAACACTCACGCACCATATTGACACAGGGCCTGGGTCAGGGAGTGAAACATAGCTCCTCACTTAGCTGCTGCCAGTTCTTCTCTGCCTCTCCTTCCTTCCGCTGGCTTTGTAGCCAATTTCCTGGACCCTGCTGGTTTGTGGACCCCGAACGCTGAAGTGAACTCTGTGTGGCTGTGGATCAGGGAGCACAGGTGTCAGTCTTTGCACCCTGATTGAATTCCAGCAGAGATAACAACTGCAAATTTGTCAGCTCTCAGCAAGTACTGAGGTTACTGCAGTATCTAGAGGCTCTAGTCTTGGCTGCTGCTCTGCTAGGGTCTGTGTGAATACATAACAAAAAGCAGTATGTGACTGAAAAAAAATTATAGTCTATCCGTGAGAGACAGGACAATGGTGTAAAGAGAGGAGGAAGTAAAAGAAAGTACAAATGTGATATTGGTTGGTATAGTAGCTGTCTCTAATGCTGTGGGTATGACTCAACTGTGTCTGTTCATTAGAACCATAGAATCATTTAAGTTGGAAAAGACCATGAAGTCCAACCATCAACCTAACACTTCTAAGTCTGCCACTAAACCATATCCCAAAGTGCCACATCCATGCATCTCTTATATACCTCCAGGGATGGCAAGTCCACTGCTTCCCTGGACAACCTGTTCCTGTGCCTAACCACCCTTTCTGCAAAGAAATTCTTCCTGATATCCAATCTAAACCTCCCCTGCCACAATTTGAGGCTGTTTCCATGTGTCTTACCACTTGTCACCTGAGAAGAGACCAGCACTGTTCTTGCTGCAACCTCCTTTCAGCCTCCTTTGAAGGTCCCTTTAAACACTGACTGTAGTTTGAAGCTGGATTTCTTGAGGTCAGTGCTCCTGCTGGTTGCAGTAAGTTGGACACAGACCCATTACAGTGCACAGAGACCAGTTCAGCAGCTGTGGACATTTCAGGGAAAAGACATCAGCGTGGCCAACCTTCAAATGTCCCATCAATTTGGATAATGTTTGTGCTCTAAATACTTCATATTTTTCCAACAAGCAGAAACCATAATATGCAGTTAACCTTTGTGATCAGAAAATAACATAAAAAACATCATCTTGGTGAAAACAATGCTCCAAGAGCCCCCGCTGCATTACCCCTGTTTGGCCTGTCTAAGCAACATGGCATAATGATTCAAAGATGTCTTACAGAGGCAGTTGTGCAGAATGACAAGGATGTTGCTTTTTTGGGCTTTTCCATTGTGAAGAGAGTGTTTGTCTTCACACTTCTTTTTTTGTGTTAGTATTCATTTTACAATATTAAACGTTTCTCAAAATATGTAAACGTGCATTGAAGTTGACAGGATACCAATGGATCAAACTAATGTAGGTAACACCCTTTCCCCACAGTAGAAAATATTAAAAATTAACATGGAAAAGGGCAGCTGTCTTTTTTGTATCTGGGAAATTTGTGTCTAATCTCTGTAAGTGCGTTGGAAAGCACATTGTGCAATTGCCAGTAGTTTTGCCTTTCCCTATTATTCCAGCATATGAGAGTCCGGTGGGCCTTGGGAGAAAGTCTTTGCAATAAACATTTACTGGAATACAACATATGAAGCACAGAATCAAGTACAGCAGCAGCAATCAGACTGTGTCTCGATTTGTGGGCTTGGTAGGCTTAGGGCTTCAGATGAGGATTTGCCTCTCTCTGTTAATTGTCCATCTCCTTGTTGTCCTGGGAGGCAGGGGGGATGTTGTTCTGACTTTCAGTGCAGTTAGATAGGTCTTTTGTCAGCCAATTTGATTTGTGCAGGCTGCCTCATTTGCTTTCTGTGAGGTATACCTCTCTGGACATGTGAATTGAGAAGGGCAGGCCCAAATCCCTGTTACATCTTGCTTGTAGGATGTGATGTTCCCTGAGATATTAAAAGGGAATGGCATACTGATTGAATGTAGACTGAGCCTTCTCCTATCCAGATAAACAAATTTCTAAAAAATATTCAAACCACTTCATATCTTAGCAAATTAGTTTCTTTAAGGATTTTTTTTTAATCGTTGTGTGCCAGTCCATCTATTTCCTCACATACAAATGACATGTAGAGTTATATCGCTTCTTCCCACCTCCCCCTCCAAGAAAAAAGAAAAGTCAAAGTTGCCTTGGGAGGGATAACTTCCTGCTTTTTTAGAGGTGAGAAATAAAATAAACGTTATTGAAAGCTATGACAAAAGTTATTTTCTTCTGCCTACTTTGCTTCACAAGTAGAACGCTTTACAGTAGTGATAAAACTCATCCGTGTAGACATTTTCAGAATGTAAAAGCAGTCGAGGTAGGATGTACATAGATGTAGGAATGTCAGGCCTCTCTTTTAAAAGAGGCAATGACCTCTCTCCTGGTTTTCCCTGGTCAGTAAAAGGAAAAAAAAAAAACAAAACCCAACCAACCCCTCTCCCCCCCCCCCCCAAATGAATAAATGGCCTTTACTAATTGGAACTAAAAAACACATAGTTTTTATTATATGCGTCTAAGGAAATTTTGAAAAAGCAGCATGGGATAGCATTTAAATAACAAAGATCCTTCTTTAAATTCCCACCTTCTTTCCACTAAGTGCCATTTAACAAATAGAACAATCTTTACAGTCAGGGTGATTTGTAACTGTTCTCCCCTTTCTCTTCCCTCTCTCTCCTCCTGGCCATTGTTACTAGCTAACATCTCTGATAAGAAATGAAACATACAGTCCCTGTATGCTCCTTTGAGATGCCTGGCCTTCCTTTTCTCAAACATCTGCGACAGTTTTTCTTTCCATGGTGTTTTCCCCTTTTTAATCTATTTATTTACTTAAAGTTTTCTGCTCCTTTCTGGAATTACTTCTCTATGTTGTGGAGCCTTCCTTTCCTTTCTGCTGTTTTCCTGTGCGCGGGCAGGCCCTGCTGTTACACCCCACTTTTTGCTCTGATCCTAGCCCTGCCAACTGTCACTTTTTAGCCTGCAGGGAACCTTCTGGTACTAACATTCCTGCCTTGTTTTTATTAGAAGGGCATCTCTCCCAACATATCCTTCACTGTTTGAAGCAGAAGTCATGTGTATTCAGTAGGAATGAATAATGGATATATTTAAAGGGTACCTTGCCCTTCTCATTCCTTTGCACATCATAAATAACTACTCTTTTAGTTTGGTTTTACATATTGCTCTACAGACACAGTTTGAAAAATCTGGTGATTCAGCTCTCAATTTAAAAAAATACCATGCTTTATGCAGCTGATAGTTTCTGCATCTGAAAACTGATCACACAACAACCTCAGTACCAGCATCCACGTGTAGCCCTGGAATTCTGAAGGTTTAGGAAGCTGCTCACGTATTTACTTTGAAGCAGATCACGAAAATGCATCATGACAGCAGAGGTGTAGACAACACGACGAGGAGTGTCGGGGCTCTGCTTAGAGTTCATTTCACTTGGCTTTAGATATCTGCCATGTGAGTGTTGTTGAAGTAGTCAGCAATTTTTTTGTAGTGGCTGAAGAGAAAAATATGTTTTCTTAAGATCTTTTAAACATCTTCCTAAGGATGAGGTGAGTTGTTCTCTGGAAATAACCATTTCTCTCTGTTTGCTGTTTAAAAAAGAAAAAAAAAGCAGGATTGTTGGTTAGGTTGCATGATATCTGTATCAGAGACATCTGCCTTTTGTCCGATTAGCCCACAGTTCCTGGTTGGTTATCACAATCGGCGGAGCTTGCTGGATTAATGTCAGTATTAAAGGATAAACTGAAATTACCAGGAATTTTCCTATTAACTGTAACAAGCTTTAGCTGAGGCTCCCAAAGAAGATCCTGAATCTGAACACCAGGAATAGAGGATGCTTTAATTACCTGATCTCAGTTTAAGGACATTAAAGTGAGAGTGTGAGCAGCAAATGTTTTTGATGGGGGAGGGATGAAAGGTTTGAGTGTACTTTCACTGCCCATTTTACCTTAGATAACTGACAAGTGAAGTGACCTAATCTGCCTGTTACCATCAGCACAGCAGAACTATCCTTAAGTTATCGTGCTTGCACTCTGCTGCTTTCCCTTGAGTGCATTGCTAAGATTTTTGATATGTATTCCTTGGGTCTTGTAGTCTAAGACCACCTGGTTTCTTTGCCAGTTAGTTGTGGCAGAGCTGAGGTCTTCTTCCCGGGATGCTGGGGATATCTGGGCTGGTGCCAGGGGCTCTGGGGTGATGAGCCTGTACCCTCCTTTGTTATGCAGTATGTTGCCTGCATCAGTGGAAGGGAATTCTCCCAAATGAGCCAGGTAATGTCATCAGATTGCAGGGAAAGGGCAAACGTGTAGATAGGAGAAGGACCCCAGGAAAGATTTAAAGGAAAATAGATATATCTTTATGGTCTGGAAAAAAAAGAGATAATTTTTAGGCTATTTTTCAGTCTTATCTGTTTTTACATTTATTTGTTTATTTATTGATTTATTTTTCATGGATGAACAGGGATTCAGTGTATAGCTACTGTAAACCACATATTCAGATGATTCCAGCATAGGAGTGGATGCAGAAAAGGCAGTTCAAATCATGCTACAGCAGTGATTTTGCTGGTTGCCTTTGGGATATTCTAAGCTCAGTTCATGTGGCTGTAGCTTTGTATCTGTATGACTTTTTTCTCACAGTTTCACTCAGCTTGTTATTATTATTATGTTTGAGAGCCTGTTGATGTAAATATTAATTTGCATCTATAGGAGGCTGTCTAAACAGTCAATTCTAGAACAAATTATTTCCCCTAATGAACTACTTTGTTCATTATTTATCTAATGAACCACTCCAAAAGTAATCTTTGCAGTGTTTTGGTTCTCTTCACAAATGTCTGTCTTCTGGTAGTTCTTGGAACGTTACTCAGGACAAAAACAATTTTTCTATGCTTTTCACCTCTGAAGCTGAAATTTCTTAAGAATAGCTGACATTCAGACCTGCAAATAGGTGAAAATTTAAACATACAAGGCTGAATTGTCTGCTGTCAATTTTCTGGTATGAAACTACATTTCTTAAATGTAAAATTTTCCATTTATATTCCATCCCTTCCCACTTTAAAATGAAGAACAAAACAGAATTTACAGCCTCAAAACAACCATGTTTACTGTCAGGTTCTAGCTTAAATTTAACTAAAGCTACTCAGTGGGTTCCCATCTGCAGGCATGAACTGAAGGTTGGTTTTATGAGCTGTCATATTTTGTTTCCCTTTTTACTTCCAACTTATAGAAATGAACTTTGTCCTAAAGCACTACGGTGCCTTCAATAGCTTGGGGTTTTATCTTTGTTATTGAGTGGCAAGAACATACCTTGGAGGGGAAAAAATTCTAAGGATTTTAGAATCTGCTTAAAGTTAAACGAAAATGCTGCATAGTCCCTTTCCTCTGTCCTTCATTACACAGAAACAGACTAACTGCATGAGATACCCATAGCAATATAGCAAAAGGGACACAGGGCATATACAGTGGGTATAGATTTTGCAACCAGGGTGCAATGCAGGATTGCACTTTTATCAATTTCCAAGATATAACCAGTAAATGACAGATAAACATTTGTAAGGGGCTTCCATAATGGCAAAGAGTCCATTAAGAATTTGGATAATTCCAAATAGAATAAGAGATGACATGTCCTTATCAAGGAAGTAGACAAGAGAAGCTGAATGACAATGACACAAGGAGGATAGTTACTACATGAGTGCTGTACAGGGTGCCAGCCATGTGGCATCTCAGTGACAGACATGAGAGACCTCGAGTTTACTAAGCTGAGGCCAGAAGATATTATTGCACTGCATCCCATCATTTTCTGAAATGCCTCTTGTGTGCCTGCATGTCTGCATTGCTCAAATCTAGATTTTTTCAGCTGTTTCCTCTGCACTTTGTTCTGGGCTTCATTTTGGTTTTTCCCAGTTGGATGGATTTTACCCTCTTTCTTCCAGGACAAGAGGCAGTGGGCAAAAAAACTGGGACACAGGAGGTTCCCTCTGAACATCAGGAAGCACTTCTGTGCTGCATGGGTGACAGAGCACTGGCACAGGGTGCCCAGAGAAGTTTGGAGTCTCTCTCCTTGGAGGTCTTCAAAAGCCTCCTGGATGTGGTCCTGTGCAACCTGCGCTGGGTGTCCCTGCTGGAGCCGGGGTTGGACCAGATGGGCCTCAGAGGCCCCTTCCAGCCTCAACCACTCTGGGATTCTGCTACAGCAGCAAATGCAGCAAATGTTCTCTGTTTTTTGTCAGTTGTTCATGAGAGTTTTACATTTTTTTTTTTCTCTGCATGTCACATGCTGGCTCCTGCTGTCTGTGTTTGTTTTGGTTACCTTTGGTAATGTATGACTGCAGCTTGCCCCTTGGTCCGTATTATAATTTTCTGTGGTCAGTCTTATTTACATCCCTTCTGGGGTCAAACTTTACATCCCATGCCATATTTTTAGCTCAGTTTTTGGCTTGATTCTTTGTGTGAAACTTTCTACGCCCTTTGGATCAATATGGCCCTTTTATTATTTGGAATTATTATTATATTTTTTTCCCTTTATTTTTGGGGGTGGGGGCATGGAGAGGGGTGGATATCCCCCCCCCCCCCAATTGTTTCTGTTGTGGCTGTCTGTCTTTTCTGGGGATGTGCATTTTTGGGTTATATATCTGGTAAACAGTGGCCAGGTGCCTCTGAGCTCTGCTAGTGCTGTGAGCCAACTAAAAGCTCATGACCGTGGTTAGCATGGCGCTGAGCCCAAGCTAACATATCCTGCCTCTCAGCAGGACTTACTAGCTTGGTGTTGCCCTAGCCAGCCAGCAGTTACGCATTTTCTGTCCACCTTGGAGAGCAGGCAAAGCAAGCTCACACGTGCTTGTAATTTACCGTGTACTTCCTTCGGAGCAGTTCAGGAGTTCATCCTTTTCCTGGTGTTCCCTGACCATTCTCCTTTCTGATGGAGAGAATGGCAAGACAGTGTTTGTATATTTAGTTCAGAGTCTGGAATTAAAAGCATATCCCAGGCTTTAAAAAAAATCGATATGTGAGGCATTAAAAATGTTTCTTTTCATTACCCCCTTTACATCTGATAATTAGATAGTTATTATTATAATTAGCATTAGTGTCTGATACTTATTTGGAGGAGTTTGCTGTCACTAGTCTCATTTTCTGAAGGGATTATTAAATTTTGTAGCAATTTATAAAGTTGCATTTAGATTATAAATATCAATCTTTCATTTTCTGTCTGGTGATGAGATATGGTAAAGGCAGAACTACCTCTGCTGTGGCACAGCAAGAAATTCTTCACCTCCTTAGGCTTCTGTTCCTTAGAGATAAACCAGTTCAAACAGAGAATATACCAAATGATAGGGAGTGGACAGAAGATCTGACAATATTTATCTATCATAAAGGTTGCCACCTCATCTCTCCCATTGCACTGAATCTGCAGATGTAGTTCTGCAAGGAGTTCATTCATTGCTTCCAAAATGCTCAATTTAAGGTTTCTTTCACAAACTGAATGGATGATAATTGCTGGTGGAAGTGGGGGGACAACAGCTTGATCTGCCGCTGGCTTGCTCTTTACATAGTCTTCTCTGTGTGTGAGGTCTTTGGAGAACATTAATGTTATATTTTAATAGAAAAAGATAAGACCTCCATTTTGCCCAATAGCAAAAAAAGGTGCAAGGCACTACATACATACATATTGAGCAACATACTTAGTGGCAGTAAAATAATTTTTGGAGCAGAAGCACCTAAGTTGTTTCAGTAGAAATAACTTTTGGTGGAGTGGAGCATAGGTGACTTGTTTGGACGTAAGCCTGTTGAAACAGTCTCCGATTGCCCTCTCCTCAGTCGTAATTTTACTTGGATCTCAGCTACTGTTCACATGCTGTTGTGATACATTCAAACTGCGGACTCAATCTTTTTCTCATTCTGAAACTGCTGATCTCTCACTGCCTTCAATTTCCTGTCCCCTCACGTCTCAGAGTCTGGAACTCTTTTGCTTTACATTTTCTGTGAGCCAGTCTCACAGTCCAAAGTATAAAGAGACCACATTACAGAGACATTATCTGCAGTTTCTATTTATATATTTTAATTTACACCCATCCAACATTTAAACTGTTATGATGTTGAGTCCAAGATATTTTCTTGTTAGATGTAGTTCCCTGGCAAAACTGTGAAGTTCCTCAGGGAAGTACAGTAAAGAGATTTGCAGATGTTTTCAGGCTTGCTCAGGCATTCTCTACAGGGTATCACAGACTTGCCCAATTTTTGAATGATGTACATGGAAAGACAGTATATTTAATGTTAGTGATGGCACTTGAACGTTTATACTGTGTATAGCTGCAAATGATTTTGGTAGTGCTGCTGTGCTGGCCATTTCAGATTTAAAATATCTTTGACTGAGAAACTTTCTTCTCTCAGAAAATTTAAACTATTACAAAGAATGTTTTGGAGCTGTGAGTTGTGAAAATCAGATCCCTTTATTTGACTATGAGCAGTAAAACTAAAGGGCTAAGGGGATAATATCTTTAATCCTGCAGTCCCTCATTCCAGCAACACTCATCTGTGGCCTTTTATGTGCTCATAGCTCCTCGACTTCCATAAGGAATACCCAACCCATAGCTTGCTGTTCATTTAAAAACCTTGAGGACAGTTTAGTCTGCCCTGAGGGCTATTCCCAGTTCCTGCTTTCCAGGTGGCTGTTTAGATTTCCTGTGGACAATGGCTCTGTCCAAGTGACAGTGGCAGAGCCATGTTTTACTGATAGTAGAAGGAGCAGTTCTTGGGCAGGTTGGATACCAACAGTTGGTGGGTCCTTGATGGGACTCAAATGTACCTCTTATGAATAGGGTTTAGAACTCTTGGCACTGTTTTAAGACAGGTGGTGCTGTACACACTGAAGCCTAGCTTTGTCAGATAGGATAATATTGGGGATCCTTCGTAAGAGACATTAGTCAACTAAAAGAAGGTCTCATTGAGACAGTCCAAAAATGTTCTTCACATTTGATTTATCTGTAAAAAATTTCTACTCATGTTATTAAAAGACTGATTTCTCTGTCTTGCCACTAAGTTTGTAAGAAGCAAGATAAATCAAGGTAACACCAACAAACTCGTGTGCTGTGTGGAAGAAGCAGATGCAAACAAAGGCATCTTTGCCAAGATGTGTCTCTAGGACCTGTACTGTGGGTGAGCATTTCCTGCCAGTCTGCAAAAACCAGTGCACAGCAGATGGTGACCTTTGGGAAGTAGTTGTGTGTGGTGGTCACAGAAGGAGCAGATGGCTCTGGTCAAACCTCAAACACAACATACTGAAACAAATTCATAAATATTCAGGGTGTGGTATATTGTTGTCTGTGAATGCTCCTCTCAGGGCAGACTTGGTGTGCTCCTCTCCTTCCACCGTGCAGTCTATCCTCGTTTCTTTCTAGCCACTCACTGAGCATGGTGATGCTCTGTGGGGCTATGGAGCATGTCAGGTTGAAGAAAGGGCTTATTTTTTATGCAGCTACTACAGAACAGTAGCTGTCTGATCTGTACAGGGATGTGAAGAAGGGTCTGTCCAGGAAATGAGATTTGACATTGCCTAAGCTCTTTGGGATTTAAAACTTGCATTGTAGTGGCTGAATAACTTCTTGAGGTAGGGTTGGATTGTAGAGGGTTTCTCATGCCTACATTATTGACAGCTCTCCAGTGCGATGACAAGAACATGAGGATCCACCACACTGAATACCTGCTCTGCCTTTTTTGCTTGTTTGGTGGATTTGGATTCCTTTGTTGTTCAACTGATACATGCTTTTGTTGTTGCAAATGATTCTGGACTGAGGGTAGGTGCCTGAAAGCCCAAGAAAAGAATCAATCTTTTAGGCTCCATTTATATTTTCAATGTATATTTCCCAGGGAAAACTGATATTTTTTTGCTAATAGGTGGCTATGCTGCCAAATACCAAGTATACCTGCAAAAAAGTGAGCAGCATTTTCTCTAGCATAGGATTTTGTGCGCAGAGTATAAGAAGGTGGACCCCCTATCCTTGGCTCCTTCGTGCTGACCTCATGAATGGATTCATACAATCCTGTCTTTGGGCCTCTCAAAGATCTTGCTGATGTCATGAATTTGAGAAGTTAGGTTTGTTAAAGATCTGTTGGATCACTTAGTCCTTTCACTATGGGTCTGTGCAGAATTATTTCTCATGAAGTATTTTCACTTTAAACCTTTTCATTTATGGTGATTTATTACTATTTTATTTCTAATGTTTATGCCACACATCGTTTCTCAAAGGATCAATTTTTCAGGGCACTCCCCACTAGGGTATTCTGTGTTTGTGAGATCGCACTGAATTTTGGAGCCAAGAGGGAGGCATTACAAACCACTGGCTGGGATTTTGGTGATGAGTTGCTAAAACACAGCTCTGTAGGAAATGACTGGATTTATGATACTGCCATTAGGGGTTATAGACATTTCCATTTCAAAACTAAATTTCAACGGTTCCAGTTATTTAAATCATTCATTGTGGTGATATTTACAGCTCCTATACAAAATATTATTTTCTACTGAAAATTGGTTTAAAGCAATTAAATGCAATTTAGTCCCTGATTTAAGGGTAACAACAACCAGCTTTGTAGGTGCACCTATTTTTTTCTTAATTAAAAACTCACAATTTTAAAATTATCTAAACTGCTGACTGACTTCAGTTATATACACTTTTAATAATAAGATTTTCTTGGATCCAAGTTCTAAGTGACTGATGGCGTCCTTATTTGACAGTTTTTGGAAGTGTAAGGGTTTTTGTTCTTTCGAATTTATAATAACTAGTGTTTTTAGTAATTATATTTCACTAAGCTGTGGCCTTCATGGAACATAATGTTTCTTCAAGATTTTCGTAACTTAAAACGACATTTTGAAATTAGATAGTAAAATCCCAATGATGCATAATTAACTCTGGTAATATTTTAAATAATTTATTTTTTTAATGATTTCAGAGTAGTTGTTCTGAAGGATATAGTTAACCTTACTCCTGCAAAGTGATTTATTAATAGAGTAGGAGTTCTTTTAATCTGACTGAAGGAATAAAATAATGTGAAGTTAAAACTACCTAGTTTCCTCCCTCTCTTCTTTTTGTGTTCCTTTATACGATGAATAAAGGTCATTTGAAGTTAATGGCTTGTGCATTTAGAACTAATAACAGGAAATGATCTTTCATACAATAGCTAATCTCTCTTATAAGGCTGAGCCCCTTTCCCATTATAGGGTGGTGTTTTCAGTTGCTTACAATTCTTCTGAACTTTAAGCAGTAAGACTGAACATTTCCATGTCAGCTGTCTGCCTCAGGCCAAATTTGGAATTTTTATGCAAAATGTTCAGCTGTTTCCAAGACTGAGACTAGGACAGACTTTTAGTCCCATATTTAAAATTCTTGATGCTTGTTTTTGTTGAACAGCTCTGTTGTCTTTCATGTTTAGGGCTGAGGAGTTGAAGACTGCTGAGATGGTATAAAGCCTTTTGTGTTAGGCATCTATTCTTGGCCATGAGAATCGGTGCAAATGTGATAAAGTTTTATGTGAATAAATAATGAAAGTTCACAAGTACTCAGAGTACCTACATCTTAATAGCAGAGTCCTGGAATATTGGGCCTGCGGAGCATATTCAAGAAAGCCTCCGAGAGTCAGCAGGAAGACAGCCTTTTGGTAGAAATGAAGCAAGATAATAGGCAATGGAAAATGCATTTCTGAGAAAGGTATATGAAGTCCCTTGGGTCAAGGCACTTAGCAAGAAGCCATGGTGAGATGGAGCAGGCTAGTTTAGAAGCTCAGAGGGAGACAAAGTGATGCCTAATCATGGTGGTCCAACAGAGGGAAAGGGGTAGAGTGGCTCAACCCAAGGCAGAAGGACAGAAAGGTGTACACCGCCAGTCCACACTTTCCTCAAAAATGTGAGTGGAAGCATTGTTTGTTTCATCTCAGGGTCTTGTGTACTTGTGTGAAATCTACAGCCATCAATGTATGAATTTCAGATAGCTCTAGAGGAATAACATAGTAAAAATGTTTGTTTGTTGCTGTGGTTATTTAGTGCACTGTCTTAAGGATTTGTGTGATGTGTCTTTGTATGAAACTGACCAATTTAAGAATGCAATGCTAGAAGTTTTTCTAACAACAACAACAAAAAAAACATCTAGAATTAGGATGGACAGGACAAACTGTATTATATAGCCTTTGAAACTTTACTTTTGTGATCTAGTACTATTGTTTTCCTGTATGTCACTATCATAACATTAAATGGAGGCTGGTGAAATAAGCTAAAACCGATCTTGAACTGAGAGTTTGGTGCATAAGCAGCAGGTTTTATGGATATCAGTTGCGTAAAGGAGAATACCGCTTTTTGTAGAACTGCCTTCTCATGTGTTGCAAAATTAGCATGTGTGTTGTGAATAAGCCAGGGGACATAAGAATTAAAAGGAAGTGGTTATGGATAAGTTAGTTGAATCCAGCCATGGAGAAAGGCATGGGTTCCAACTCTTTGCTACAGAGTTTTTTCTGTGGTTCAATAGTGATTAAAATATATCATATTTCATCTTTTTTCCTTTATGTTGAAACTGAGATCCCCAGGACTGATTTGTAGAAATGCTGGGTATTGATACAAACAATTTAAGTCCATAACTTGAACATATTCAAACTTCAGGGTTCTGAGGCTGGACACCCTGGGACCCTTGTATGCTTTTGGACCTTAAGCTTTCTTCACCTCACTTTACAGGTTGCTGTAGGAGAAGTGCAGATAATGTAATTCCTGCTTTCCAGGATGCATTACAAGGATTGATTAATAACTGTGATGAGAGTTGTAGAAAAGCTCCTGAAGAAACTACTATCCCTATCTGTACAGTAGGATTTGAATAACCCAGTTTGCAAAAAGATACAACCACATATGGAACCATCTCTGCTGTGTACAGAATAAAGCAAGGGGCTTGTCAAAGGATAACATATGATTACCTGATTAAAGACAATATCATAATGCCTTTGTACAAGAGGGACAAATTAAGCTTGTACAGGCAGCCATTTTCTAACTTACGAATGTTTGACTTTGCACTCATCTAAATACTCTTTTCATGCAGCATTTCTTTTACAATTATAATTTATGTTTCAACTAGGGGAGAGGATGGTGAACTCATTATGAAGAAAGGCTGAAATGTGAAACTGTATAGCAGAAGACTCCAAATTTAGTGATAGCCTTTTTTTTTTTTTTTTTTTTTGTGTGTGTGTGTGTGTGTGTGTGTGTGGAAATAAGTGCTTCGTTGGTGCTGTGTTGGTACCCATAGTTATATCATTACTGCTCTGAGAATGAAGTGGCTGAGGAGGGTCTTCTCTCTACAGTGCTGTACCTGTGGAGGTGAGCCTTCTTGCAACCATTGAGGAAGCAATCACTCAGGCAGTAGGAAAGTTTGTCCAATTGCTGCATATTTCTGTTCTTGGATGGAGGAAGGCTTCCCCTTTAAGGGCTGAAAGCCTTTCACAAATGCTTTATTTACACTGATAAAAAAAAAGCTACTTGCTAGGGACACACACTGGAAAATAAAAACAACCCTGTTCTGTATTTTCTATTCTGTAGGTAAAATACAAAAGAGACTTTGAAGAAAGCAAAGGAAGAGGGTTCAGTATTGTGACCGATACGCCCGAGTTACAAAGACTGAAAAGGACTCAGGAACAAATCAGTAATGTATGTGACTGCCAACTAAAGTGATTGTAGATGGAGAAATAGTGTGTCTAAAAACAGGCATGTTTGTTGGTGTTTCTGATGAAGTCTGTGAGAGTGAAGAATCTGATTTGGTGAGTGATTTGTGTATGTCAGATTTTGAAGTGTGTGCAACTTTATACCATGGACTTGTACAGCACATGGCAATGTGTGTTCACCTCTCCAGCTTTCATCAAGTATGCTCATAGTATTTTCTATACTAAAACGATTTTACACTTTTTGCTTTTTAAATGATCTGCTAGGAAATAAGAATAATTTTGTACAATTTATTTACATATAAACTACATAAATTAGCTATAAATATATATTTTTAAGCAGGGTCTGTCAGAATGTAACTTGCAAGGTGGAGTTTTTTAGAATAAAAAAAACTTTGATACTGAGTTTTAAATGAAAATACATACAAGATAATGTTTTGCAAGATGAGGAGGGAATGGAACTAGAAAACCTTAACCATGTGTTTCATTAGCTTAGAACGTGAATGCAGAATGTTTTCAAGAGTGGAATATTTAAAAATGGAACTTCTAATGACTGATGTTTTCATTGCAAAGTTATTCATTTATGTTTTGTTCATTCGTACAACATTTAATTCACTGCATGATGAACTATTGGGTGACACGTACTGCATATTTTGATATGTATAAATTAGGTAACAACAACTAGTGTGAACTAGAAGTGATGCAGAGTGCCTACCACTGGCTTTTCCTAGCTTCCCTTCCTGGTCACTCTTTTGATGTCCAGAGCTGGTCTTTGAGGTGAAAAATTGGGGTTTCATTTCCTGGAGCATTGGCTGATGGGGAGAGCAGTTGATTCAGGAGCTGCACAAATAATCCTGGGGGTAGATAAGATGAGAACTAAAGCTCATACCTAATGTTAATTTTGGGGATAACTGAAATTCTGATTTGCGAAAGGGAAAGATGTATCCTTCAGAGTGCCAAAAAGTATGGCCGTTAAGACTTCCATTTGGGAATCTGGGAAACTTCAGTGAGTCCCTGGTTTTAATCAGCTGCATTTTTATTCAGACTAGGAACTTAAATTAGGTCCTCTCATGACCTACATCACTTCTTAGAGCAGGAGTGATTCTTTTGTGTGGGGTAGTTCTGGAACACATCAAGGAGATGAAACGAGCAGTGCTCAGATTTTTAATCCCTAGCATGGATCTGCTCTGTTAGGAAAGGCTGACATACAGCCAGTCTACGACACTAATTTTTGGTTATTGGCAAACCAAGAAATTTAATTTAGACCTCCTAAGCGTAATACCTTCAACATCAGAATATAGGATAGTATGATACAGCCAAATTTCATACTCTTTCTCTAGCTTAAAACATGTTGGGTTTTCTATTATTGAAATTGGGATTTATTTTTTTTAAATCAAATTCAAGAAATTTTGTGAGATGGAAAGAAATTTTCTTCCCAGTTCTATTTTTGAGTGGAATAAGGGGGCTTCTCTTCTAGCAGAAGACCTTGTTGCACAATTTATAATACTGTCTGGTTCCAAAACCAAACATACTCATCTTTATTTTCAGACCCAGAAATATATTTTTAAAAGTGAAAAGTATTTCACTTATTTTTTGTTGGTTCTTAGATGTACAGCTCCTGTCTCTTCATTCCTAACTACCCTGTCTTAACAATGCTGATTTGTTCCATCCAGTCTTAACAATACAGTGTTGCTTTATTTTCTTGATGTATGCAGCTGAAACAGATTTTATGTGATGGACTCTATTAGAAATAATTAATCGTGAAAGGTAAAATGGAATTTTAAAATGTGCATGATAAAGGAAATTGCATTTCATTTACACTTCTCTAAATTAATCTCATTTGATTTTTAGCATTACATCCTAGAAAGCTATTTCTGCATAGGCTACAACTTGAATCCAATTAGTAAACTCCTATATTATAGAACAGCATTCCACACAGAGTGGTTTCTATATTTAGCAGATAAACAGTGTACATCATGGAATAAGGATCTAATTAAGGGTTCAAGACATTGAAAGGTAAGCACCTTAATAATCTTAAAATAATTCTACATTTCATATATAGCAAAAGTGAAGAATACTAATATGTATATTTAATTTTCAGTTTTATTTTCATATCACCTTGAAGTATTAGAAACTTCTCAAAGAGCCTATTTGAAACAAAATTGTAACTGCTTCCTTGAAGGGGTAAGTGTGTAGCTATTTTTGATGAAGATAAATAACAAAAACTAACAATAATAGATAATATTTAGTGGAAGTCTTTATTAAGTATTGTCTTTTGTGTAGATGATAAGTTTTGCAGGATACATGAATAATAGTGTAGTGCTCAAACTTTTTAAACAATTTCTTATGCTGTCAATATAAATCCTGCGAGTAAAAAGCAGGAGGAATGGGAAGAGAACAGGCTGTTGAAGGGGAGGGATGGATTTCAGTTGCTGGTTTGCCAGCAGCAGTCCTGCTTCTGACTTAGACCAAACTAATGGAATGCATTTTGTGACTTGGTGGATGTACCAGGAGCAGAATGGAGTTTATTGGAAAAGAATGAAATTTAACCCCCTTTTTTTTTTTTTTTTTTTTTTTTTAGAGTTAGAAACATAATTCTACAGATATGTAGCATGATTGTTAGAAAGAATCCCAAAGCCTCTCTGGGACTTTCAGGATCAGCTTCTGCAAGCTACAACTGTTACAGCTTCTTAGCACTGAGTTAGCTTGAAAGGTGTAAGCCAAGCATGCTAGCATGCTAGTCTAGATTGATGTAGAGAAGGCTGCATAAGCTAAGCAGGTTTTTTACTGACAAGCCTTCAGGATTTCTAGCATCCTTTGCATGGCTGAGCAGACATTTAAAAATTTTAATCATTTTCACACGTATTAATTCCTAAAACGTATTATAAGTAACTATTTTTTCAATTATTTCAAATATAAGTTTTTAATCAGTTCTGGTGCAGATAGTGTCACTGCATTTCACTGTTTCGTGGCATTGAATATGTAGTTAATACACATGAAATGTATACTGTTTGTGCAGAGAAATGTGTTAATTTTATTAAAGACCTTGCAAGTGTTTTTTTGACCATTTTGAACTTCGAGGTAGGATTTTCATTATGAAAGCAAGTATTCTCAAAATTAAAACCAAAACCTAAAATATTTGTATAGGCAATCTTACCAATAAGCTAACTGCAAACTTTTACAAGGAAAAATGTATGGTGGCAAAAGAAACAGAATAATTAAAGAAGATGGCAAAAGTCTATTTATTGATCTCTCATGACACGTCTAAATGAAGAAGTAGGAACTCAATAATCTTTCCTTCGGGGAAATAGAACACTTACAACAGTTTGTAACAATGAGTTGCAACTTAATACCATTACACTTTTATGACTAGATGTATGTTTTGACACATATTTTATCCTATGTGAAATAAGTTGCTCTTTCTTAAATCTGTTCCTGATAAATCTCTGCAAGGTATAAAGCAAAACAGGTTTTCATACAAATTGATGGAGTGTGAAGCTTTCATTAAGATAAAGGCTAATGCTTGAATAGTAGAGTCTGCTTGCTAGGTTGTATGGCTGGAAGAATACATGGAAACTATCATAGGGGTTGCCCTCAATTACATTAAGACCCTCTGTAAGCATTTCTCACTTTCACTTTCATGCTAATATGAACTTAAATCATGTGGAAGCAAGAAGCAGCACACATCTGTGTCCTTCTTCCATATGAGAGCTAGCAAAATGTGGTCTTGCAGTTCTTTCATATGTACAAGACTCATTTTCCAGGAAGTTTGAATTGTATATGAAATGGAAACTGTACCTCAAGATAAAAAAAGAAAATAAGAAAACAGATTAGATTTGGTTTAAAAAGCACATTTCCAAGGTACCCTACTTTGGTTAAGACCTTAAGTTAAAAAGGAGGGTCCCTTACTCAGGAGATAAAGTCATTGAATCACCTTGGTGAATGGTGGTGTATGTACAGCTCCCCAAGTACAGGGAGCTGAACTCTTCACTGAAGGAGAGTGCATGAAAGGAAAACTGCAGAAAGAGAGCATGAAGTAAAACTGATTTTGTAAAAGCTGCAAATACAGCCAACAAATTTTATTTAAACACCCAAATTCCAGGAAGTAAACTAATAGAGACTTTTGCTTATTTGTATGAAAAAAAGGTTTTTAGAAAATAATCCAATTGTTATGCACTTTTTCTAGATATATTTTTGATGATATGCAATAGAACTTTCTTACAAATGAAAATTTTGTAACATTTTTATAAGCATCATGTGGATTTGAATGAGAAACTGAACATGTAGCTTTGTAGCCTCTCTTTGATTTTATGAAAAATGAAAAATGTTGCCTTTTTTTTTTTTTTTTTTAAAGTGTTAAGGATAATATTCTGACATTCTGCCTTCAGTTACGTTCATGCAGCTTCAAGGGAGGTGATGGAGGACAGGATTTCCCCCATAATTTGAATCAACTAAGCATGCGTTTTCTGGCAAAAGACACAAGAGATAAAGAACTGGGTACTGCCTCAGATGTGATACAAATATATCTTAATATATGAACTAACAGGGAAGAAAAGATCATATTATCACTGTACTTGTGCACATCTGCACATCTGAAATTAGAATCTGGCTCTAACAGACACTGAGCCATAGCTCCACATTTGGAAGTTACTGGCACAGTTGTTCAACCTGTTTACTTGTTCAAACATAAAATGGTCTCTCAAATTGCCAAAACAGATTGTAGAGAAAATTGGCAGGAGGAGATGTTAACAACAAGGCCTGGAGTTCCATTTGTAGAATTCACAGTGTACAGCCTGCAGATACTCGTCTCTAAGGGCTTTTTTCCTTCCATTGAATTCAAGTGAAGGAGAAGAACAGCATGAAAGGGAACAAGAAAAACTGACAGCAACATGAATGTCTACGTTTCACAAAACCAGCCATGGCACATCAATGAAGAGACTGGGTAAGCATGTTAAATTGCATAGAAAAAGAGCTTATTTTATTCTAGGCAATGCTGGTATATTCACTGCTTCTGAAATGATTCACACTTTCATCTGACTGTCTTTATATTACTAAGCATGATTTTTTTTTTTTTTTTCATTTGGAAAATATGCATTTAATCATATATGACGACTGTATCTGCTAACATAAAAAGAATAGCACTTGCTGACTGGTTTATGAACTGCTGCATGCACGTAGCAGAAGCGTAAGGCTCAGTGTGCCATGATACTGATTGCCTTCTGCTCCCGTTGTCTCCTCTGACAGTTTAATGCAGCTGCAAGAGCTATTCATTATTGGATGTGCTCTAGGTTTAATTCCACAAAGCTGCATTTTGAATGTGTAACTCGTGGAATTAAGCAAATAACACTTGATTTCAACAGCAATTTATTTTATGTTTGGAAGATAGGAAGTTGAATATGTCATTCCCATCGCTAATGTAAGTGTATCTCTGTAAGAAGATTCCTTCTGTACTCTGATGCAGTGAGCATACACGTATAGAGTCATTTCCAAACTTGTCCCAGTTCTGGATTCCTCTTTTAGTCTTGCTTTGTATAGATGCATACAAATACAGATTCTGAGAAATCCTATGTGGTTTGGCTTTCTGGTATTTTTGTGTTGAAGGATTTTGAGTTTTTATTCTAAGTAAGCAGAAATAATTGTGCCTTTAAATGCAGAGTCCTAATAAATGCTTTTGAAATGACTTAGCAAAAGAATCCCATCAATTTTCGATGACTGAGTATTTTCTGTAGATTCTAATATAGCTTTTGCATACTGTACAGCTTTGAGAAATTTGTATGATGACTGAACACATGCTTAAGAAATGATGAGTCTAAGGAAATGTAAGTAGTATTTTAGACAGAAATTGTGCTAAGCGAGCAGCTGGAGACCTTTGAGAATGAGTTTCAAACCTCAGTGTACGTTCAACTTAAAAAAGAAAAATCCTTCATTAATGGTCATTATTAAAATATTAAACAGAAGTTGGGAAAACACAATGTTAAATTAGTACCTGTGTATGTGAATTCTTTTATCTACATTGTCAGTAAAATGTATTAAATTATATAATGGCATGCTGCTTTCTTCACTTCTTCCTACTTTGATCCCTATGTAGAATAATAGTCACCGTGCATTCAGCTTTCTAATATTTTCTTTCATTTATTATATTTTTACTGTGTAGTATTATATTATGCACACCATAAAATGTTGCTGTAAAAACAACCAGTAACTTTCTTCTGGACTTTTCCTCAGAGCTTCTTTCTCACTTCTTTACTGTCTTGAATTTAATTATTTTCAGTGTGGTCTAAGAAAGGGGAAGATGTTGGAATCCCCATTTATGCAGTCCTTATTTACACGAAAAACTAAACCACAGAAATAGAAATATTCATGCCTATCCACTAAATGGCACCAGGAGTAAACCTTTATCTTCTGTGTCAGCTGTCCATTAGAGGTAGGGGGAGGCACAGTGTTTGCTAGCAAATTTTACAGCCGTTTGCTGGAGAAGAGAGGACCACTGAGAATGGAGAGCAGTGTGCTCCTGTTGCATCAGGGGTGACAATGACTTTTACTGTCCCCATAACCTTCTTAGGTTCTCTTTGTTGGTCTCCCAGTTTTCTCAATTCCTGTGATATATGTGACAATAACTCCCAACACATTGGAAGAAAAGGTATTTTTTGGACTCTGAGATCCATTTTGGACTGCTCATTGCAATCACTATGTAAGGATCTGTTGGTACAGTTGGAACTGAATAACATAGATGAATTTAACTACTGGAAATATTCTACAGAGCAGGTGGACTTTCATTTTGCTGCAGTGTATAACTCGGTCACATTAGGTCGTATTCTGTGGGTGCAGATGGAAAGATGGATAACTCTTCAACAGAAAGAACTGAAAGATTTTACCATTGAGAAACTGGAAAACAAAACCCTGGCCAAGAGAGGCAACTGCATTTGGAAAAAACTTCTAGCATTAACAAGTGGGGATTTATAATGGACATCAGTGAGTAGTTTGAGGTATTATATCCCATACTGCCTGTGTTAGCAATAGATGTGCAAATTCAGAAGGGTGCATGGGTCAGTCCATTGAAATACTAAACCCAAATGTATAGTGAAGTTCACATACAAATATGTGAAAGAAACTCTACATCAGCAGGTTTCTAAAATGGAACTGTTTGTCAGAGCTGAGTCTGTTTGGACTTGAATAGCTTGTGACCTTGGGACAATTTCTGCTGGGGAAGGCTCCCTTTCAGCAGCCCCACAGCAAGCAATGATAAGTGACCTCAAAAGAATCCTCACAAATGTGAGACTGAAACTGTCCTCAGAGATGTAAGGGGAGATATCTTAGGTTAAGTGGATGTCTGGTAGTCAAAGGAAGCAGATGTGACATGTATGTAGCTGACTTTTAAATTCTGTCTGGCTTCATTCTGTAGGCTCAGTTAGAAAACAAACCTCTTTGCTCTCTTTTTTATCAAATCTGTTATGGGTAACAATGCTTTATTTTGCATTTTTTTTTCCTAGGATTTCACAAGTCTTTTTTTTAAGTTCGTAGAAAATATGACTATAAATATTATTTTCTTTTGTATTACTGCTTTCATATAAAATGAGGTGATTACAAAAGCTGTAGTGCTTTTATGAATTTAAAACACATCTCAAAGTTTCAAAAAGTTTTCCGTGAAGTTCCACAGGGAATAGTATAGTCTTTATGATTCTAATTTAAATAAATAAATTTGACAGGATGACTGTAACCTTGCTCACTATATTGACAATATAAAATGAGTTGTGTGGTGGAAGTAAAACAAGTCATTTCTAGATCCCTAAAGGCATGGATTTACTGTATTGTTTAAGTGGGTCACCTCATGCATGAGAAATGAATGCTAATTGTAAACTGTTTGCAAAACTGTTGACTTCAAGTCGAATTGAATCAAATGATAACCTAAATATTTTGATAGAGATGTCCTGACATGTTTTTCTTTAGAAAACAGCAACAAAGGTAAGCATCATGGAGAGATAATTCAAATGTGTTTGTGTTACATTAAAACAGTGTCATTCAACTTCAAAATCAAAGGCATTGTACTCATTTATGTCTCTGACACTAGTAAATTTTACATTGATCCTGTTAAGCCTGTATTTGATTAAACGTGTGTTCAGATTGGTGGGATGCTTTACATGAGATACACCTTAATTTAGTAGAGAATGGTCTATTTCTCAATGATCAAAACATTCAGTCCAGTCTAGAAAAACACCTCTTGGGCTTTTTCTCATTGAAATAATAATAAAAAAGAAGTATCTAGTTAGAAGATAGAAAAGAAAAAGATAAAATTTATCTCTTACTTGTTTCATTTTCTATTTGTGATACAATGCTCAGATTAAATTGCAAGGCAAGACATATGAAAGACAAAAGTACTTTATATAAATCAAATATATAGCATAGTGTTTCACGGACTTCATTTTAATCCATGGTAATTACAATATCTTGTCAACAGATGCATGTGCTATGGATGGAGAAGTAAAATCTTCAGTCGATATGTACTTATTAAAAACTCTGAACATCCTAATTGGAGGCTAAAACAGCTATGTAAACCTAAGCATAAAATTGTCGGTAATGCTATTTTCACATTTTGCTGCAGTATTGACTGTAGTGCATGTGCTGCTTTGTGCTTTTGTTTATGCCATGGAAAAATATAAGCTGTAATGAAGACAACTATAAAAAGTGTTCTGTGGCAACTATTGTAACCATCATTCTATCTGTCATCTGACTGAAGGATTTGAGTCTCTCATTAAACACTACTGACTTCAAGACTTGGTCAACTTGGAAGGTTTCTGATATTTAAATATATGTCTTTTTCTTCTATGGTACAAAACAACTTGATGCCGCCCTTCCCCCATTTTTTTTTCATATGTCATTTGAATATATTCAAGTAATATCAAAACCACTCATTATTTTTAATGAGAATATATTTTTGAAGCCAGGGTTTTTTACATATAGTAAAAAGAAAATGAAAATAAAATCTCTTTTTATAGTAACTCAGTTTAGGAGCTAATTAAAATGAAGCTTTTAAAATGAAAAAAGAAATTAATTAACCAAGAAGATGAACACTGGGATTTAGCATCTGCAGAGATCCTTGAGTAATTAAGTACTTGTAAGGAAAAGATAATTCTTATTTCTTTGTTTTCCTATATTGTCCATTACCTGCTTATCATTTCAGCTTTTAATTCTGTCTTATCTGATGCTTTTGTATTGTGCATCAGTTGCTAGGGTAGCATCTCAGGCAGTAAACCTCCTGCTGAAGAACAAGATGCTCTGCTTCTTCTAAAGCTAATACCATCTCTAATCTTGATCCTTGGAGATTTGAATGTCTCACCCCTGTAATGCTCATAGACTTCATTGACCTTGACAGCAGGGGTAACTGGTCCTCTGTGCCACTCAGTTATTTTTTCTGCATGTTAACACGTTATGTCTGTGATTTCCTTAGCTTGTCAGTAGTTACATTTGTTGTGACAAAGCCAGCACTGTAGAAAGCGCAATGATTAAAATTTTTAGCCATTCTAATACAAGACAGGAAGTAGCAAAAGTTTACATGTGACACTTCTGCATATGTCTACAGAGATCTTAGAGGATAAGTGTTTACTTTTCCAAAAAGCAAATTAGGGTGACACAAGTATTGCTTTCTAACCCTTTCTGTTCTATTCAAATAATGGTTTAGTTACAGAAATGTTTGTGTACTTTTTATTTGAAAAGTTATTTCTGTGGCTTGTGCCAGCATACTTGCACTGTTAGCAACCACAATATTTTAATGAAAATCTGTAAGTATTTTTTTCAGAGCAGCCTTGAATTAATTTCTTTTTCTCCCATCTTTCCTCATTTGGTAACTTAGTTACCCTGTTCAGACCTCCAGAAAGACGAGGTAAAAGGGGCAAATATTGAAAAATAGCTGCAAATGGATGCAGTCTGAACCTCACTCCTGGTAGTGACTAAATACTGGACTTTAAGAAAGACCAGTATGAGGAAGATAACATTTGAAAGATGATTATTTTGAACTTGAAAGCTGGTTGTCCTTAGCCTTTCTGAGCCTCACTCCTGCTGCCCATGCTTTCTGTCTGCTAACCCTGTTCTTCTCTAGGCAATGATGGTATAAATGGAAATGGTAACCTGTTTGGACAGTCCAGTCCTTTTCCAGCCATGAGAAGGAGAAATGTTCTCCAGAATCGTAAAATGGTTTGGGTTGGAAGGGACCTTAAAGATTATCTAATTCCAACCCCCTTGCCTTGGGCAGGGTCAACTTTCATTAGACCAGGTTGCTCAAAGGTTGTGACTTACATTGCTGGGGTTAACTGATTTTTATAGAATTTGGCATAATAGGTTACCTGTTACCAGTTCCAGAATAGTGGCTGGGTAAGTGGCTGCGAAGGATAGTATGGCTGGTGAGAGTATTGGTGCAGCATATTTGATATTTGGGAGAAAAGGAGGATTGACTTATGGGGAGATTGAAGAGTCTGCATCAGGTCAGGTCTGGCTGTCTGCAGGGATGTGCCTTAGTGTATCAATACTGAACAGGAATCCTGCTCCTTTCTCTTTTCTGCCTGTGGGAGAATGTCTATTTTCAGCCTCTCTGTTACAGACTAGAAAGCCTTACAGAGCCTTCAATGGAAAATTTTAGAAGAGATGGCTAAGGTGCAAAGGTAAATTGGATATGACAGATTTTCCTTACCTATGTAGGCCTTACTGGTATTATTTTTTGTACAAAAACAACTAATGTTTTAAGGTATTCGGTAAGTACCCAAGCCATAGTAAGACCTGAGGAGAGGTGAAGGGGGTATTTAAAAGTATCAAAAGCCTTCCAAAGCAGAGAATAACCACTGGTGTTCATGCATGGCCATGGCAATTAGCCATGGTTGACCAGGTATTAGTTGGTCAAGAGTAAGACACTTTTGGCCACTAACATTTTAGCTTTGGCTGTGGGTGTGGTTTTAAAGTGAATCTCCTAATTATTCCACCCACCGCACTGTCCTTGGCATTGCAGGACTGCGTTGGAGCATAAAAAGTGTATTAATTTCAGATGAAACTAAACTGACTGATGTGCTCCAGCTACTAAAGTGTATCCAGTCCACTGGCCCAAACTAGAGGTAGCTCATAGCTACTCTCCCCTGCCATACACGTTTTGTTCTACAGATCTGCCCCTGTTGTGCTGCAGTACTTGCTAATGGAAACATTGCTTATGTTATCCTAGTTAGGAGCAAGTTGTCACTTCAAAGTTGCATTCCTGTGGGATTGGAGAGTTATACTAACTACCACAGCAGGTTTTAAGATTCAGAAAGTGGAAAGGTGGAAGGAGTGGATGCTGAAAATCAGATTGTTGCATGACCTCTCTTTGCCCTGTCAAGGGGTCACTGAGACTTGTCTGGACTGTGCAGTAAACTTGTAATTTATGTTTGTGGAGGATGTCAGGAAGAAGATTCATGTCTGGATGTGCAGGTGCTCCATTACGATTTAGAAAGACGCGGATTGATTAGGTGGTTATTGCCACATGCAAAATTAGCCTGGTCAGAGACCCCTGACAAGAAGCTTGGTGCATAATCAGTGAGACAGGCTGCAGCTGATAGAGCCTCCCAATGTTAATGGTAGGTGACTGAGATAACTTTGTGAGTAAATGTATTGTTGATCACACAATCACAATATGCCAGGCCTGAACTTTTAGGGATGACATGCTTCATCTATCAAGCGTAGGAACTGACTTTTGCAATGATTTTGGGGCTGGATCAGCAGAAGATAGGCACACTGTGTGTATGTGTATGTGGGTGTGATGCAGGTATCTGGAACTGCAGCTATTCTGGTTGCTGTTGCTTTGGGAGCAGCATATAAATACGTGCCAGGTGTATAAATGAGACTGGGGAGCAAAGTATATCTCACAGGTATAAATGAGGCTTAGGGTTTAGCTGGTAGGCTTGTTTCTGCAGGAGAAGTTATTTCTATGGTCCAAAATGACTTGAGGAACTTGGACAATCTGAGGAAATCTGCTCCATGTTAGTAATTTGTTTATATTTTGCAATATGACCTTTTCTGACACTACCTCCAAATAAAGTGGGAGGGTTGGGACCTGAAACACACAGTCCTCCTCTGTTAAAGTAATAAAGCTGGCTGTTAAAATGTATCCTGTGGATGTGGCATTCATTCACTTTCATATCCTGTTCAGTGTTTGGTTTCTGTTCTGAAAAGTGTACTGTACTGGTCCTTTTACTCAGTTCTATTTCTTATCAGTTTTCAAGGACTGGTCCTATAGAAGAGAGGGGTTTCAGGAAGAATTTCCTGTTTAATGAGCACTTTGACTCACTTCAGTTAGGAACATTGCACTGGAAGGGTCACTGAGTCAGGTCCTCAGCTGTCATCAGAATTGCCTCACAGAAATTGTCATACGTGTTTTGAGCCTGATTTTGAAACCAGTGAGATTTTTGGCTTCTTGTGTCTAATTGTGTGTTACCTTAGATATTATTTGTTTTTTAGACAATTCCTCTTAGACACGATGTAATGGGTCAACCTATGCTGGTTTGTGCTAAGACAGTGCAGTACATCCAAATTTGAGAAGTCTGCTTTTTATTCCTAACCTTGCTGATGGTATTTCTTGTTACCTGTGGCAAGCTACATCGCTTCCATTTCCCTTTCTACATGATGGGAATAATGATACTGAGGGCCTTTGGAAAACTGTTTAAAGTTCTATTGAAGATGATAAAACAGCTGATTGGTATGGCTTCTGGTTGTTATTTATATGTGCAAATTTTGTTAGTGGTAACTTGGGAACATAGGAGACAGTACAAGAGTGGGTGTCTTGAGTCATCAGCTCTAGTTCTCTCTCTTGTGGACAAGCGTGCCATATAAACCTCTTAACAGATGTGCCAAACTGCAAATCCATCTTTTCAGTACTTTTTATTCTTTTTGAAGGTTGTTTCATAACTTTGCCTACTGGAGTTTAGAAGCCTCATTCCAATTTGCATACTAAATTTCTTCATTGCAAGGCTACGTCTATTTGTATGCTAGAGTTGTCTTTTTGTTTGCATGACGCATCTACCTCCCATGTATATGTAGAGAGAGATGTCATTCTCAGACTTTGTTAAATGATGCTGAAGAAGTAGGCAGTCTTCATGTGCCCTCGCAAAAGTCTCACTATTCCACAAAGTCCTGCCCCTGCCTGTTCTTAATGGGAACTCAACTCTTGAGCACAGAAAACCAGAGTGTTTTTAACACTATTGTAAGTGATGTTTTAAAAATACCTTGGCCTGATTCATTTAAAATTGTATTTGCTTTTCTCCATGGCCATTCTGGTGTCCTACAGTCATTATGTGATTGATTCAGATATGCAAATACACCTTTCTGACTAGTAGACTTGTATCTTGCAGCAGAAAATCTTTGAAGAGCAATTTTTTGCTTTAAGTAATATTAAATCCCATCCTGCTACTCTAGACTTCAAACTCAGTCATTTTTTTTTCCTAGAGAATCATCTTTACTGCAGTACCTCATTAATAAAATTATTTAATAATATTGATCCCAGTAAGGCCCTTGTGGTACTTCCTCCTGGGAGCCTTTCAACCCTTTAGCATCATTCTGCTATCAGCAAAGCTGATTATTGGTGAAGTCAGATATCTTCTACCTGTATCTGAATATGCACTTTTTAGATCAGTATTTATCTTTTCTAACTTAATATAAAAACCTTATTACTTTGTAGTTCTTCTCTGTGATTGCCGTTCATGATTTGATAGATGCTTTAATAGTCCTTATTATGAGATTTGTGATTTCAAAGTGCCAGGGATTTATTCACTGCACTTGGATAGTCATTTCCAGAGTCTTCCAATTTGGGCACACAAAAATCTGCATTTCAGTTCCATTTCAGGTTCATTAATTACTTTCCAAACTCTATTTTTTTTCCCTTTTTCTCCCATTATCATCATGCTTACTGAATATTGAGTAAGATTATTGTTTAATTTTGATTGAATTCTGTTTGTATTCTGTCTTCTGTCTGAAGAACATCTGCATTTCCTTTTGTATTTTCTTTTTATTTGAATGACTGCGGGAGTTTTCACTTTTTGCTTTCATATACCTAAAAAAAAATTCTAACTCACTTTTGTATCATTAACTTTGCCCCTTCACTTTCTAGTCTTTGAGATGCATTTTTTTTTTACCTTAAGTGCTTTTTCTTCTTCTAATCCAATTTGTTACTTGTAATATTGTTTTTGAAGTGGTTAATGATGATGTTAGATATGGAGCGTTTCTATTGAGATTTTTACTTTAGTTTGAATAGAGGTTCCAGAAAAGCTTTATTTTTAATGTCCAAAAAGAGACACTGAAGCTCATCCAAATCAATGTCTTATCCTTTCAGTTGATGTTACTACCCAAGTTGCTTAAGTTCTCATATGGTATTCATTTGGAAATATAAGCAAATGTAGTAGCTATCTGCTTTTGCTTTTTCCTTTCATTCAATTTAACTCAAACACACTGGTGATTATTCAATACTTTGTTACTTTTTTGACATGCCTCTTTTTTTCTCAGAATTGTCCTAAACTAAGCCAAAAGAGTATTTTCCCTGTGCAGTATGAAAAAGTTGCATCTAAAATCTCTCTACCACTATTACTATTTGTATTACTACTAGCATTTTTTCTGTTTTATTTTTTTATTTTTTGATAATTAAAATTCCCTTTAATGATTCCTTTCTTAGAACTGAATGTATCCAGTAATACTGAGATATTTTATAAATTTAATGGTCTAGTCTTTTCAGCTTGTGGTCTTTAAATTTTATTCCTAAAAGCTAATCAATGTCTGCTTTCATAAGTATCAGGTAAAAGTAACTTGCCAGGGTATTGATATATGAAAGAATGTGACAATTATATGAGAATATCCATTTAATGTTACAGATGTGGTCACAGAATTGGAAGCCCAGTGAAAATAATATTTGTCATATGCCTTTACATTTGGCTCTAGCCTTAGTATATCCTACCTTCATGATACCCTCCTGACTCTCACAGGGAACTTGCTTTTTGTCCTTTCAACTCTATACAAACTATGAAGGGGATGTAGAGTGATTTCCTCTCTGGAGGGAAATTGTATAACTTCCTGGTGAGACCTGAGTTAGGGACACCTTTGGACAATTTTGCCACTGATATACACTGATGTGCTTGTGACTGTCTTCCTCTTTTACCTGAGCTCGTCCTTTCCTCTTTCACCTGGGCTGGTCCTCTGCCAGCTTAATATGTGGTGGCACTCTTCTTGGATTCTCTGTTAATATCTCAACGGGGTAGAGTATATTTCTGAGGATGGAATTTATCTTATGTTAGATTGTTATTTTCATAAAAAAAAAAAAAAAGCCAGAAAATATAGAGGCACAGTTTCATTCTCATATTCATTTAGTGGAATGACAAATCTGCATTCTTGTTCCAAAGACTTTAGTCAGCAGGGTATAGGAGACCAAATCTTTTGGTAGGTCTCTATGGCCAGCTCCAAGTGCTCTGCTAGCAGATTGTTGCACAAAGAAAGGAAAATCCCTTAGCTTTTGTGCAAACCTAAAACTGAGGGGACATCCTGCCAGTCTTTGTTGTCTTACTTATTTTGTCATACATTGTAATCCACTGCTGGACTCAGCCTAAGTTGTTTCATCTGCTGTGTTCATTTTACAAACCATTTTTTTTTAGGGTCACATTAGGATTATGCTTCAGTGAACCAGCAGTAGTTTAAATCTGTGTGCCTTTGCTTGGTGCTAGAGGTATGATTTAGCACAGTATTTCTAAAATTTGCTACAGAATATTGCTAACATTTTTAGATTTTCAGTTTTCTTGCCTTGAAACACAATGACTGTTGCACTTCTATACTAAAGTATCAAGCCTGATGATGGAAAGTATGGTTCACTTCATTCAAATGCATCTATGGAAACTTCACTTGTCTCCATGCAGACATAGTTGTATTTGCTAAGCAAAGTTTATTTTTGTTAGAGACATTGGTCTAAATGACCTTGGCCAATTTATAGTGCCATGTAGATAATAGCTTTCTGAACACAAATCATAAAGCCTGAACTGTGTAGGTGAATAAAGTAATGCTTTTCTGTGTTAAGATTAGTTTTCAAGTATGCTTTTTGGATGGTGTAATAATAAAATTGTACTAAAAGCTGTTTAATCTTTCTTGTCAAGTGTTAATCTTCATGTCCCTATAGACATTCAGCAATATTTTGCTTTTATTTGTTCAATGTGATCCCTACTTAAGTTAATTGCTAATTTAAAACAAATTGTTTAGTTTTCCTTTTTTTTTTTAGTGATAGTTCTTTTTAAAGCCTGCTACCAGAAGGCTAGCAATAATCTGTCTTTTTTTTTTACTGTTTTCTTCTTCTTTGCTATTTTATTTTATTATGTTTTATTTTATTTTATTTTATTTTATTTTATTTTTTGAAAAAATGTGGGTTTTTTTAAAGACTCCATAGTCTTTTTAACTTTATTTCTTTTTGGTATCCTGAAAGTCTTGTTCTTGCACAGGGTTTTGCCAACATCTCTGCTTTGTCTGTGCTTTCCCACACAGATACCTTCCACACTTCCCCCTCATACATCTGTAGCTTTGGCAGATTGGTTAGAAATACTCTTAAGTCAGCACAAAGGAAATCAAGGCTTTTTTTTTTTTTTTTTTTTTCCCCTGGATTTGCTGGATGAGTTTGTATTCATTAAATGCTGTTGAAATTCTATTCTGAAAATGTTAGGTCAGATAATAATAATGATAGTAATTCCTTTCTCCATTGCTTTGAGGGGACCTGCCTGACAACGTTAAAAAGCAGCTTTAGTATGTTAATGTTATTGATAAAAGCACTAATAGTCAAGTCAGTGAAAAGCTGTGCTATCTTGAAGAACAATTATAAACCCCTAAATCATCATTTAAGTCCAGCAAGTTTTTTTTTTTTTTTTTTTTTTTTTTATGCAAAGCCTACAAGCAGGTTTTACGTGCATGAAGGGCAAAACATCACAGACAAATTTTCTTTTGCAGAAGTGAGACGAGAGTTCTGCTTTTAAGCTTTACTTTGAAAATGTGTTTTAATAATAAAAAGATATCAGAAATTTCTGGGTAGTGAAAAATATGTGGTATATTTTTAAAAAACATTATTGCTCAATAGGCCCTCATGTCAATATTTGCATACACAAATAATTTAGGTAATCTGTTAAGGTCATTAAGATGGGTGTAGGTAAGGTTGTGCAGAAAGGGCGTATGAACAAAGCATAATTCATTAACTGTTCTGTAGTAACTTTCTGTGTTTCCTTCTGGGACTTTTACTCTGTTTTCTTCTTAAAATAAAATGAGGTCGTTCAATGTAGACTAGTCCTAGGTGAGAGGGATAAGGTATCTTACATTTTGCAAGTTTGTTTAAGAAAGTTCCGTAGTAGCTTGTTACCTCTAATTTTTGGTGTCTAATACTAATACTAAGAAAACATTTTAAGATTAATTTTAGAAAACCAAAAAATATTCTTAAAGATTAAGGAAATGTTCATTAAGAAACTTTTTGGGTACTTGAAAGCTATATAGCTAGTTGGAAGCAGGTTTTAGTAGTCAGCTTTAGCCTATATTGGGACAGTTTCTAAATTTAACAGGTGAGAGCTTCTTACTCCAGTCCCTTAGTCAGTATGGGTGACTTGTCAATAGGCTTTACTCTGATACAGCAGAAGAGTTAATTGGCAATTTAAACACTGATTGTTGCTATCAGTATCACTTGATTATACTTTTTATGTGTGAGCAGATCATGATGTCAGGTAGTGCTGTGTTTATATGGACCTTGAAAAGGCCCTATTCACAAAGCTTAAAGCAATTAACTCACGAGTAGTATAAATGTAACCAAATTATAATAAAAATGTGCCATTCACAATCACACTGAATAGTATCAGTCTTGGTTAGGAAGTGATATTCATAAAAGACCTTATAAAAGGGATAAGCAATGACAGAAACAAGTCTGTGATAACCATAAATTATGCCAGTAAGGCAAGTGTAGAATGTGAATAATTGCAAAAAAAACCCCAACAAACCAAAACAA
The DNA here is from genome assembly GCA_011074415.1 of Stictonetta naevosa. NCBI lineage: Eukaryota > Metazoa > Chordata > Aves > Anseriformes > Anatidae > Stictonetta > Stictonetta naevosa. The sequence continues at coordinate 19,368,618 of CM021698.1, forward strand.
ACCAAAACAAAAACCACAATAATAGTAAATAACCAAACAATGAAATGGAAAATGAGATTACAAGTGCAGATAAATGCATATGTATAGTTTATGTATATAAAATGATGTCCTCAGAACTAAGCATTACTGGTCATGAGCTATCTGTGAAGACATTGTTTCAGTGCTCAGCAATCACAAAAACAAATAAAGCATTAGAAATAAATAAGAAAACAGTAGAAAGCAAAAGGAAGAACTTCATTATATCTTCTGTCAAAATCCCTTGTTCACTCATAGTCTGAATAATGGTTTTGGCTCTGGCACCTTCAAACAAAACAAAACAAATACAACCCAAAACAGGAAAGTCACCAAATAAGATCAAATTCAGTGAGAGGAATGAATGAGTCCAATCTTAAGAAGATGTTTAAGAGTTTACAAAGGTGTTGTAGAAAAGTCTAAAAGTCATCATAGAGAAGGTAGACAAGGAGTGACTGCTCTCTCCCTGTCTTCAAATGCAAGAACTAGGAACAAAGGAAGCTAGTCAGAAGCACAAGCAAGACAAGCAAAAGGAGCTGTTTCTGTGTGGAAAGTATTAAATGATGGATTTTTTTACTAGAAAACCATGTGAGTGCAAAACTTTTAGATTAGTTCAAGGACAGGACAAGCATTTAGAAAAAAATCCACTGTGAAATGAGACAAACAACACTAGGCTCAGCAAATACATCAGACTGAAACCAGTTGGAATCAGGGATAGTGTAAGTGGGGGAAGTATCATGTATGTTTCCCCTGTCCTTACTGCTTCCTACTAATATGTGCTCTTACTTTACATTCAGAAATGAGACTTTTGAATTACAACTGGGAAATATAATAAGTTACAATGTATTTGGAATGAAGCAGAAGGATGTCTCCTTCCCAATTCCTCAAGGTATTTGAAGCTGGACCACCACATAACTGTTTAAAAAATTTTGTTGCCTATGATTAACGAGGCATATGTTAGATGGCTAACTGGCAGATTTCAAGATGTAGTTGTTATTAAAGAAGTATCTCAAGTGGGGATACTTTTAGTGGTTTCCCCAGGGCTAATCCTTGGTCAACACTTGAAAATATTTTTATTAGTACTCTAGACAGTGAGATGAAATCTTTGCTGGTAAATGATGCAGATACAGAGGGAGGTAACACAAGAAATAAAGGGAAACATGGTAGTCTTTTAAGAAGTACCATTATAGAGTGATTTCAGATTCTGGGTTAAATGGTCAAAGCCTCAAAATACTCAAAATATATTTTTAATAGTCAAATGGAAACTAATAGGTTTGTGAAATTGGAAAGCAAATGATACATATCACAGGATAAAAGTTGGTTATGAAAACCAGAAAAAATTAGACTTCATACTAGTTAATTATTTCTCTTATTGTAGTACTGGGGCAAATGAGCTAGTGTGATCTTTGGAGGTACAGTGAGAACAATGCTGAGCAGAGGCAGGAGAAGGCATTTACCAGTGGCTGCACAGAACTCTGACTGGTACTGGAATGTTGTGTCCGTGTGCTGAGATGGATTCAGAATGACTGTGTTCCCCTTCTGTATTCTCCAGAATTCAAGGGAGGACAACAGAAATGATCCTGGGGATTGCAAAAATAATGTTAAGCTGTTCAAGTGCCAGCTGTTCATTCAACTATGAGAAAGAAACAGTTTCAGTAATGAGTATAGATATATATACAAGGGAGGGATATCAGAAAATTGGGAACTTGAGAGCAGTCCCAAGAAAGATATGACACAGTCTTGTCACTGCAGCTTCTTAAAGTCAGTTAAACGCAGATAAGTTTTTATCTATAGATGCCTGAATCAGATACTTTTAGATATTACAGATCTTAAATACAGTCCTGATGTGTCTTGCTCAGCTCAGCATCAAGCTAGTTAGGTTTGGGGCCTGGAGTAATTTTCACCCACACGTTTGAAAGGGGTTGAGGCATTTTTAATGTTTCTGTAGAGCAGTGTTTGTAGCTGCTTCTTTTACTCTGCCAGACTGCTTTACCATCCTCAGATGGATTTTTTTTTTTTTTTTTTTTTTTAACCTGGCTCAATACTTTGGATTCAGTGAAGGGTTTTGGAAGATAAAATGCAGTGCTCTGCTATGCAGAGAGGGGCAAGAAAACTGCAAATGATGCATACATCTGTATGAGAAAGAGATGCTCTCAATTGCTGAAGGGAAGAGTTGCATCTTTCTTGTGTTCCATACTGTTTCTATGACTTTTTTTCTTTCTTTTATTTTATTTCTGGTGTCTTTCAGATGGTTTATGTGTGCCTTCTCCATGTGTTCACTGTGACTTACACTGTTCAGGAAAACACACTTGCTTCTTGCCATTTGCTAGCTCTCTGTTTGTACTGTAGGAAGATTGCAATTTTTTTCTTAGTGCATCCCTAACATCCCTAGAGCATCTAGTCTTTAGACTGTCCAACTTGCTTTTCTTGCTAGTGCTTATGCTTTGCTTTCGTTTGCTTATCATCTTTGCTGACTGCAAGGCCAGAGACAATTGGAGAAATAATATGGTGGAAGGTCTTCCCTACATGCTGTTGTTGAATATTTCAGCACATAAATTATTGACTTTCTCTTTTGAAATTCTACTGACTGTGTAGGAGTTAAGCAAGGTATGGTGCAGCATGAAGGGCTTGCACAGAGATGAACAGTGTCTGTGATGTCAAAGTATTGCAGTGTCTTACGGCATATTCAGTGAACCCAGCAGACTTGGGGCAACAGTAGAGTCTGAAAAGGAACACAAGTTAAGAAACTGCTGTTCAAAGTGATTGTTGTTACCACTGTGACTGGTAACTGTATATTCTTGTCCTTAGGTCACTTTCTCTTTTGACTTTGCAATTCACTTTTAATGTATTCATAAACACTGCAAGTGTTTTGAGTGTTTTGACCACTGTAACAGCAGATGAGCTGGAATTTCTTTAATTTTTTTTTTCTTTTAATGTGAAAAGTAGTCTTTTTTTTTTTTAATTTTAAACCAGTTTTGATGGAATTCCAATGGATGTATGTTGATTCTAATATGTTGTTTACCATTTATATTCTGTTGTAAGGAGTGATAAATATTGTAAAACTATTTTGAGAAATATAAATACCTGAAGTTCATTATTATTCTCCTAGATCTCCATGGCAAAAATATTGGTCAAAATGTTATGCAACGGATGGATTCAGGATGGGTTTGCCTATGCCTGCCATAAGTCAGGGATGGCAAAGAACAAAATTTACAAAAGTGAAACTGTTCTGTGGGGGTGCTTGTGCACATACAAAGCTGATGGCTGGCAAGAAGAATGCATTTCAGACTGTGGTCATCTGGAGCTGATCTGCCTCTATATTGATGTTGAAAGAGGTGCTACCACTGTCTGCTGTGACAGTGCAAGGCATGTTTCCATCCATCCGCACTGGAAGCTAACACCTGTGAGTTGTGTGGTAAGAAGGGGAAAGGGCAGAATTGCTCTTTTAAGTGACAAGGAAGTTCTGAATTGGTTTAATTGAACTGTGAAATTCCATTCACATGTTTAATATTAGCTAGGAGGAGCTAGAAAACTAATGGAGGTGGGAGGCAAAAGTACTTCTCATATTGCTGACAGTGATTTAAGAGCCACCATGCAAAAGGTTTGGCTGAGCTAATTAAATCAGTTTTTAATTTACTTTAAACTGGCACAATTGCTGTGTGCACGGAGAATGTTTCACCAAAGGCTAGGTTAAAGAAAATTGTCTAGTCCCTTTCTATAAGATGCTGGGAGTAACGTAAGTGGCTCAGACAAATAATTAAGTCTTCAGCCTTTACTGCTCCTCCACCCCTAATGTTCGTCCTTGATTTTGGGGGTGTGAGAAATTGCTTTGGTGCCTGGAGATTTTTGGTTCAAGCTGTGACAAAGGTATGATGCCTCTCAGAGTGCAGAATTAATGCTGAGTGAAAGAAATGTCCCCTCTCACACAGGGTATTTAGCAAATTCTCCTTAAATGTAATCCAGTCCTTTTTCATTATTCTGTACATAAGCTAAATATAGATTCTGCTGCAGAGGGACTGTGAACGCATGAAAGTTTTCTAGTGACTAGCAATGAACGACATTTCTCCTGCAACGTTCTGTACTCAGCATGGAGCTGCGGTTCTCTGGTACATGCACTGAAAGCACCCCAAAGTAATAGAAGACTTTCTGTTTTGGACATTTCTGCAGCCTCAAAGGCTTCCACACCACTGATTTGTGGTGGAAATGATCAGTACAGAAAATGCTTCTCATGGCTACAGATGATGTAGAGCTGCAATGGTGTTGGAGACTAGAGTTCTTCAGGCAATGGGACCTGAGACATGAAAGAGCAGAGGTAAAGCCACTTAGGAGAAAATTTTCCTCTGTAGCAAGTTGTTTAAGAATTTCAAAATGCTTTAAAGTTGTAAGTACATTTTCACAACAATTCCTAGTTATTTATTTCCAGAAAAAAAGTGAATCACAAATATGTGATGATTGCTCAAATTCACAGGAGGAGCTTCGATTAAAGTTGAGAAGTTATTATTAAAATACTAGCTTGATGGCATTACATCTGTTAATTTGTAACTTTATTCAGCTTGTCTGTAGTGTTGGATTTTTGCACTATATTTTCAGAAAACCCTTCAGTTTTTCTACCTGACTGTTTAAAACATCAATTATAAGAAAAAGGTAAAGCTTAGGCAAAGTGTACCCCATTTTTCCCCTTTTCATGAATTGTGAAAATAAGGGAGACAAAAGACAATAGGAATAGAAGGTTCATGTCTCTCAGTGGTAAAAATAGAAATAATAATAATAAAAAATGTTTCCCAAAGACTACTCACCCAGTTCCTTCTTGGACTTTTCTTTTTTGCTAGTTATAACACAGAATAAAAATGCAAATAATTTTGTTGTTTAATTGGTCAGTTCAAGGACAATGTGTGAGATAATATAGGAAATATGTTAAACTTCTTAAATGAAAACTATTACGCTGCAATTTCAGTGTGTTTTGCTGCAGAGAAAAATTGTCCTATTATAATCTGTTTTTATATAGATAATGGGTGAAATTCATTTTGCAGAGACTTCATAATTTTGTTTTGCTATATGAATTACCACTTTGTATATGCCACTTGGTATTTTCATGCAAATTCCCATTTCACCTTTTTTTTTTTTTTTTTTTGTAGTATAATCTCTGATTTTCGAAAGATTGCCATTCAGAATAAATGGATGCATAAGTATTGAATTGGTGCAATTAAAATGTTCTTCAATAAGAGAGAGGAAGTGGTTTAAGAGTGTGCAGAGATGCTCAGTGTGCTTACAGCTGTTGTAATGACAATAAATGCTTGTGTTGACCCTCTGTTACCAATTTATTTGCTTGTACTGGTATTAGTTTGTACTGGTATTAGTTTTATTAGTTTTCCCTTAGAAAGTATAAAGACTTTTCTTTCTTTTTTTTTTTTTTTTTTTTTTTTAATGGAATCAGTGGCAAATATTAAGACATCTGTGAGCTGGAATCAGGAATGGACAACAGGCTTTTACTTTCTGCACAGTCAGAGTTTGCTAATACCCTGCTATTCTAATGTATTGCTTGGCTCTCTGTCTGTTTTATGCATAACTGTTGCAAAGTGCAAGTCATGTTTTTTGCGAATTGTATATAATCAGCTAGCTGTTTAAGTGAGTAGAATATGCATTGTATTTCTAGAGCTTGTATTTCTGGCTTAAACCAGACCTGTTTCTTTGTGTGGAGAAATCTGGATTATTCACAATTCTAAAAACAATTTATAGTAAATGGCATAGACATGCAATTTTTCCTTTAAATTAGATAAATAATTTGAATTTGTTATTTCCTATTGCATACAGTTTTGACTGTAGTGTTAAGCTCTACGAGGAAGGTGATGTGGGTGGACTTTTTTTTGCTTGTCCTGTGAATTCTTTAGTACTTTACATGAAGGCAGATATTTACCTGTATGGAGCTCATTGTAGCAATGTAGTTGAAAAGACTCTGTTAGAAAATCTGGAAGGCACAAAAGCAGATATCTTGTATAGTTCCTACAAGAAAATCATGTTTTGCTACATGAAGAAAACGTGAAGTGGTAACATGCTGCAAGTTACTCTAAAGATGCTTGGACTGTATTCTGTTCCTGCATACTTTTTGGTATGATAATGGTTAAGTAGAAATCACTGTAATTAAAGGTAATAAGATCTTTGCTGATGCTTTGACTTCTATATAAGAATATGTATTTATACTGTGTTCTACTGACAGTGCTGGAAATCCCTAGGGGTGTAAAAAGTTAGGCAGAGTTGCAAGCAGAAATAGAACCATGAATTCAGTTTCCTCTTTATGAAATATTTTTTGCAAAGAAAATCCTGGAAAATTAATGGATATAGATTAAGATTGCTGGGAAATGAGAGGACTGTGCCACAAGAAGTAAGTTTCTCTTGTTCTCCATCTGAGAAAAAAAACACACACAGTAGCAATTGAAATGGATGGAATATATTTAAATTCATCCGCCTTAGTGTTCTGTCTAGGAATGATACGGCCCCTGTCACTGACACATCTATTAAAATATTTTAAGAATAAATAAACAACCTTATAATTATATTAAGGCTTTTTATTTTTTTATGTAATTACAGCAAAATACATTTGTGTATTTATGTTTATTGTGATGCAAGAATTACTATATGAAATTTAATGATTTTTGATAGACCAAAAGGTAAGAAATATGTATCACAGTGGTCTCTTATACAAAAATTCATATCTTCAGGATAGGCTTCTTTTAAGTTTAACCTTAACTTTGACTACTCTGTGTTTATACTTCACTTTGGGATAACTAGAACTACTTTTTTTTTTTTTTTTTTTTTTTTTTTTTTTTCCCTAATCTTTAGAAATGTTGCCTGAGGGTGTTGTCCTTTTGTATTATTTATGTTCACTCTTAGTGATCTGTGAAACTGTTGATTTTTGACCTAATTTGACAGAAATGTAGAGTTCTTAAATGAGTGAACTTCTTCTAAGAAGAGTTGTTATGTGCAGAAGACAAAGCCATGTTATTCTTAGTCCCCTGTGTCCCCAAAGGGCTATGCCTTTGGTTTGGACTGTTGTGTGGGCAGCTGGCAAGCATGTGGAGCAGCTGCCAGGAGTAGCCTTGGACCAAGCACAGCCCTGGCAGTTCATTGCTTAAATTATGGATGGGATACGGGAAAGGCCAAAGCAAGTCAAGAGGTGCTAGGAAGGCATGGAAACCTGGGAATTAATGACTCATTTGGCAGGGATTGTATGTCTCTAGAACAATAGCTGGTGTGAAGTCAGGCCTTTTTATTTCTGGGACTCCTGAAAAAATCAGTTAAATGTGAAGTCACTGGTACAAGCTTTCAGTCATAACTCCAATATACGGCTTTGACTGGGAACATGAGGTTTTTGGTAGTATGTTTTCTTCACTTATAAGGAGATCTAAATTTTCCCATCCAGTTATGTACAGTGACAGAGGACTGGTAAAATGTAACAAGGTCATTTGGGTGAAGATTCAATACAACAGCCTCCAGATAAAAACGTCTTTAATTATATTAATGTGTACTTAGTGTGTGAGTTTATCATGCCTGGTACACAAGCCCAAGTTTAGGACAGTTTCTTTTCTCTTACTTCTGTAGAGTTTTTCAAAACTTTGTTTAACAGTACAGTGAAGGAAAGGCAATTACTTTGACTTGTTTTAAATGCACCTTAAAAATAAAAAAAAAGTGTAAGTTCCACTTTTTCGTATACCTTTCCAATAGTGTTAGTATTAAATATAATTTTCTAATCTTTTGAAGTGTGGATGAAAGGGAACACATCTTGTTAAGTATTTTGTGCCTTTAATGGTTGAGTTTGGCAGTCTGTGGTCATTTATTCAGTATCATTTTGGCATCATTTGGCATTTCTATATAAAAGATTAAAATATCATTACTAATGGCTCTCTTCCCTTAGAGAGTTACCTATTGGAGAAAGTAAGCATGCTTTATAACTTAAATTACAGTAATCTATAGTTCTAGCATTGGCGTGCTGTAGTGAATACTGTGTGTAGTCAAAATTTGTTTTTGTTGGAAACGCTTGAAATGTTCCTGTTTTGAAGGGGAAGGAGTAGACTTTTTTTTTTGTGCAGTTGTGCTACTCATGCATAGCCAGTTCTGTGGAATATTAATACAACTGCACCTCCTACTCAGGAGTCCAAAACTGCTGGTATGATAGTTTCACAAATTACACAGCACTTTTGTGACCCATGTATGGATCTAGTTTACAGATCTTAATTTTGACTTTAACAAACATTTCTCTGTTTGAGTTGGGAGATGTTTTTTTATCTATACACTTCATGGTTTAAGAAAAAAACAAGGAACTACACTGAATTTTGAAAGAAGGAATTGGTTTCATATGCCAATGCCTTTATGGATTTTGCTGGGTTAAACCACAACACTTTTTCAGAAAATGGAACCTAGTCAGAAGAGAGATGAGATTTACTCTGACTTTAATAAGTTAAGAGTATCTTTTTTACCTTTTTTTTTTTTTTTTGGACATTAGTAAAATGCTGAGAAGGCAGAGAGCTCATGGGTTGTGTGTTTCATCCTCTTTCTCTTTCTTTCTTTTCTTTCCATAGACTTCATAGCAGTTAAGTAATGTAAAAGGAGAATAAGCAGGAGAAGTTTGTTTCAAATCCTAAGCAAAGATAGAATAATAACTTTAAAAAAAGTGGTTGATAATGCTAGTTAATGGGAAGTATACAGTTGGACTTTGTTCTCTTGGATATTTTGAATACAGAATCTTTGACAGAAAAAGTACACTAGGAAATAGGAAGCACAGTCCTGTATTCAGGTTTTGGATGTGCCTGCTGATCTGATTTTTCTGTGACCTCAGACAACTCATAATCTTCCTAGCTAAGGAAAAAACTCACATTTGATACAGAAGCTGCCATTCTTCTAAGAAGAGCTGGCATTCTGTGACAAGGAATTCTATAGAAATGTAAATGAATTATTATGCTTTCATGTTTATTCTTAGCAGAACCCAAATTGCTCAATACAGTTACAGAATATAGAAGACAAACAGTGCTGGAGTTCAGTATCTGAGGCTGACATCAACGTGTATTTGGATTATAAACAGTTCAGGTGAAGGAGTTTTGGCAGCTCTTAGGTCCTAATACAGTAGAGACCTAGCTGCAGATCAGAACCACTCAGCAATGCCACAATAAAATTTGAAAGCATTGTTTGTGATTCAGCCAAATGTTGTGATACCAGTTAAGAAGAGTTTAAACATAGTGAAAACAACAGGGGTGTAAAAGTAGGAAAATTAACCGTATACAGAGATACTGTGATGATCCAGTGATACTGAGGAATTCTTGATTCCTAGCTTTCAGACGGGATTTTTTTTTAATTTTAATTTTTTATTTTGGAAAAGTGGTCAGTGAGAAAAAGATCAGTTAAAGAAAGATTCAGAGAGAGCTTGAAAAGAGGGAGATAGAAATGGAGGAAGAGAAAATCTATTGGGTTAGAATTAGATTAATATGACTATTGTGTCTTCCTGCCCTAATGCCGCATTTGTGCATTGTGATAGGATGTACCCAGGACGCACTAAATGTGACCAGAAGTACAATCTTCATTTTCTTTGTTTAAATTGAGAACAGGCATTGTTAGGTACCTTTTTTTTTTTTTTTTTTTTTTTTAAGAATACAGTGTGATAAATGAAATACCCCTACATCACAGTGTCAGTCTTACTTATTGTATTTTAATATACCCAGTGATGGCAGGGTTTACTTTTATCCTCTCCAAGATTTCATGTGATTTACAAAAAGACCTTGAGTGAAGTCTTGCCAAGATTTTATTTTTATTGGAAATAATGATGGCCAGCCAAAGCAACATACATCACTATTTGATACATCAGTCTGGATAGGAATAGGCTATACTCATCTTGCTTGTAACTTAGTGAGAATTGAAGACAGATACTCATAATTATATATTTTTAAAACTAGATGTAAAGTAGTAACATTTGTTGGATTATATATTTGCTGAACGTTATTTAGATGTTGTGTAAAACAATGGTAAGCAAGATCTCTTCCAAAACTGACATCAGTCTTCTATAATGGTGACTCCATGACTTTTCTATGTTAAAACTTTAAATGAGGCAGAAGAGGAGGATAAAGATTTATATGATGGATGAGTGCTTGTCTATTAATCTGTCTAATATTCTTTTGAAAAAATAACATGGCTAGAATTTACGATCTGAACACTACTCAGGATTCCCTCTGCTTTTGCTGCTGGATGGTGTGCTGAAGCGTATTGGACCAACTTGAAATATCTGAAATACAAGTAGGGAATTTCTTCCTTCTGCACCATCAATGCCTTGACAGTCTTCTGTGTGCAGGTGATTCCTGTTTAAAAGATACAGAAAAAAACAACTTGTGGGAAGATGTAAAGAGAGAATAGAAGAAAGATGAGAAGGAAGAGCATTGATATAGGGATTAGTCATTGTTCAGTGAAAGTAGAAGAAAGTAGGACAATTTGGACAAGGGGATGAGCCTAGAAAGAGCTACTGGTGTTTAAAAATACATAGTAGAAATGTTAATTTTCTCAGGGAGCTGTTTTGAGCCTGACAGGACTGGCAGACTGAGACTTGTGGCAAAGGACATGACAATCTGTTCTTAGTTTGCCAGAGCAAGTGGCAGAGATGTGTGTGGTGGGTTTAAATGCTGCAACCTGGGTAGGGTCCATATAAGTGTCAGTACAGTGCTATCTAATGGAATTCTTGCTTTCCCCCCACTTTTTTTTTTTCTTTTTTCTTTTTTCTTTTTTTTTTTGGTAGAAAATCAACTAGAAAACTACAAAGTACAAAGAAAACACTGTGAATGGAATGCCAAACACTCACAAGGTGAGGCAGGAAATGACAAATTTCAGTTTATCTTGGCATCCTCAGTAACATTCATACATGTACAGTCATATTATCCTAAATTGCATAAAACAATATTTTTGTGTTTTTAATAACCTAACTGCTGTATCTGCTGTATTTTCACTGTGAAACTTTCTACCCTATTATTATATAGCCAAGACTGACCTTCAGTAAGAACTATGAAACATGAAATTCCTTCAAGCTTCTGACACATCTTGGCTCATTTTGGCACATCAGACTTCTCCCATAAATTTCCTGCTCTTGGTCCACAATTGTTCTGTGACTACTTACCTGGCAGCCTGTTTCTTTTCATAGTTCTTCTTACTGGTTTTGTGTTACTTCATATAAACTGATATAAAAATTGACCTTGAAGTTTTAAGGTTCTTCACAATATGTAAGTTTTCTGGAGAAGTAAGTTTTCTTTTCACACTGTTTTTGTAAAGGCTTATTTATTTATTTATTTATTTGTGGGCTGAAAGTAAAGCTCTCATCTGTGGAGTGACAATGTAAAACTTACATGTTGAGATTGAGCACATCTGCTATTTGTGTGTTCACAATCTACAATTGATTTCATGTAAAAATTAATATTTACCCCTCTATATCTTGGTGGTGTTGGCTCTCTTTTATGAGGTAGAAAAGTATGAAGTCAGCTGAGCTCTATGGGTTATGTTTTTCATAATATAACCTGTTCCGATTGTGTCATACTTTCATTGCAGGAATAGATGTCTTATTGTATCTCAGGTTCTGCTTGTTTGGGACACTTGTGAAAGGTCATTTACCAGGAGACTTCGTGGGATTAAAATACCCTGGTTGGCTTTGCCCTGGAGCATATGTGGTTTATAAAGAAATGTTAAAGATTGTACTCCTCAAGCTCTCATGTGCCTGGAGGGAGCGTGCTCCAGCTCAGAAGTGAGGGGACTTTTTCATGTGGAGCCCATGGAAAGATAGAAGTGGGAGAGAAATGGGGATGATGCAGGAACAGGCAAGAACAATGCCTGTGGGAGGCATTGGAAAATGAATTTACAATTTGCACTGTGGCTGTGTTCATCTTAGCAGTTTTATGAGAGCTAACCTTTCTTCCCCTTCACTCTCCTCAGCTCCAGTCACATAAACCTAGCATTAGCGCAGACAGCATTCTTATTACCAATGGGATCTGTTAGAGCAACCCTGGTTTTCACAATATCATGGTATATGTGGTACGTTTTCTGTGTAGGTGGTCTCACCAAAATTGCCTCTGAACTGGTGTTTGGAGTTTGTGGTAATGTTTTCTAAGAGTGGACTAGTATGACATAGCCTGTGAGTTATGGTCAGATTGAATGATCTTGGGAAAGGGAACCATGAAGTCAGTGATTCATGAGGTTCGTTCAATCTGGCCAGGAGGAACTTAATTTAGTTTAGGGTATTCCAGTGACTGAAGGCAGGATAAGAAAGAAGATTGAGGTAGGGCGAGGATAACAGTCATTCTGAAATCCTGAGTTGCTTTCATACTAAGGCTGTCCATGTAAAGTCCAGTATGTGGGAGCAGCCTTCATGTATGATTTAAGTAAAAAACATTTTAACTGCACCATGCAGTACAAGAACATGTTATTGAGAATATTAAACACTACCATATTTTCACAAATGTTGTCAGCTTTAGGTTTCAGGAGAAGGCATGCTTTGTACTGCTAGCTATTCCTTCAGCTGGTTTCTTCCATAAATCTGAAATGATAGTGGTAGCTTTGTTTAGCCAAGAACCACTAGTGAATGGAGGCTGGAAAAAAGAATGAAAAGCCACAGTGGTATGGAGGAAATCATGTGGCTACAATTATCTGTAGGAAAAATAAACATCTTTTTATCCACTATCCCACTTTTTTTTTTTTTTTTTTTTTTTAAATACAGAGCTAAGGCAGATAGAATACTGAAAGGAATTAAAACCTATATGCAGATGTTGCCTTGTGTAAATGCAGCATTTAGCATTTAACAAACTGTTTCACCTGAAAGGGAAAATCTGTCATTACAGATGAATTTGGGAATTAAAACAAGTCCATGGAAGGGAATATAACAATGTTACTTCCACAGTCATTCTTGTCTTAAACTGTCTTTGTATTTTTCCAGTTGAGTTTCCAAAATATAGGTGCAAAGAGACAACATTTTCAAAATCATAAGCAGAGACATGGAAGTCATGTTATTTAAGCTTATTCTATGAAAGAGTTATTCAAAAGGCAAAGATACACTTTAAAAATGCATATTGTAGTAGCTGTTGCCAGCTTCTGATTCAACAGTGGCATGAGAATGTCTCTCCAAGTGCAGCATTTTTTCCGATAACGTTCTGAATGAATTTTTGATGAAAGACTGAGTAGGAGTCATTAATATTCACTGTGAATAAAATAAGAGCTCTACTAATGTCAACTCTCACTCAGTTTCTCTCTTTAGTTCAAACACTGTCCATCATTCTGAACTTTCACTCCACCAGACTGCCCAGAGTAAATGCAGAAAAAATTCTTCATGCTAATATGTTTTGAACAAACACTTCTTAGTTATTTAAAAAGACATTTTTAAAAATTTATTTATTAAATGAAAGATTATGACATCTAGGTATCCTGAGAGAAGGTGATGGGAAAATCAGACACCATGTGGCAGAACAAGCCCAGATCTAGTCTCTTTTGCTGTTCAGATGAGTGACATAGAGGAAGACATTTCTACACCTTTATCAATCTTAAATACTGGCAGGCAATATTTGACATAATTTGATTCAAAACCTACTCTTTTTCATAAGGAGCAAAGATGGGGAAATCCTTTGTCTGTTTTGGTTTATATTTTAATTGATACAAATAAAGTTTATTTATGTATATAACAGGTGATTGGAAGAACAGTGTTCAACTCCAAGTTGTATTTTTCCCATGGACAGAGAATATATGTATAGACTTTTTCCATACCAATGAGCACATTTACTGCTTTTGGCAATGTATAAAGTGCAATTCAGAGTGTGGTAGACTAAACCATATTGTGGATAATACATTCTGTAAAAGAAGGAAGCCTGGGTTTTAGCTGTTAACTGAGATTTACTCAATGATCTCATCTTCTATTTATACCTAATTGCTTTTGAAGTTTAGATAACTCCAGGTGCTCTCTCTCTCTCTCTTTTTCTTTTTTTTTTTTTTTTTCTTCTTCAAGCTCTGCCCAACTCCAAAAAAAGGAAGCCGTGTTTTGAATCTGGAATACATATATTGATTATGCTGGTAGAACATATTATCTACAGTATCTATCTACACTTTGCCTGAAAGATCCTGTCTTATGGGTTCTGAAAATAACAATAATCTTGGCAGTGATTTCAACAGTTTCTTGTCTCAGTGCCTTAGATAGATTGACTAAATTATATTACAGTTTCTGAAGTCTTGTGTTCTTCAGGTCATTGTGATCTGAGCATGAGTTGTTTCAAAGTTTGCATGAAGTTAACCTGTTAATAATGAGAATTGTTTTTAATGGATAAGATTATTTTGTAATGAATTGTTGAAAGGATGTTCTATAAAAGAGGTCAGGTAATGTTAAAACTAAGTCTATTGAATTTGTGCTAAATCTTAATGTTAACACTGTCTTTGCATTGTACAAGCAAACGTATGCTTTTGACTAAAAACTAAATATTGAAACATGGAAAACATTTAGGGTATTTTTCTTTCAATTATAATGGTGCAGATGCTTAGCCAATGACACTATTTTACATTGCTTGGGAACAGTAATATACTGAGTGCTGAGCACCTCTAATATTTTTTTTACTAATTGCAGATTCTGCCATTTTTATGCAGAAGAATTGTGTATGACAGAGAATTTTTCATATATTTAATCTTAAAAATTATTTTAATTTGGTAGATCGGGACACTTAGGGCTTAATTTCATGTGGTCATTTTTGATGTAAAGATATCTCTGTACATGGAATGAAAACTGTTGGATTTTTAATTTTTTTAACATAAAACGTTTATTTTTAAACACTTTCTTTTGTATCTAGAAAACAAGGGATAAGTAGTGGATTAAGGTGCATAGTCTCTGTCAGAGAGTCTCTGGCAGAAGGAGTTGTAATTTGTAGGGGACAGAAAACCCACGAGGAATGTCCATATTCTTGCATTGTCTGGAAGTCATTCCACACTAAAGTAAACAAATCACAACAGAATATCTGCACTTTTCAAATTAAGGCAAAGCAGGAAAGCCTGATAGACTTGAGAAGGAAGTAGAGACAAACCAAATTTAATGTAACAAAACTTGATTTTGATTAAATTGGACAAATTACAGAATCTAGATTTCTACATGTGGACAAAATTCACTTATCTGCTTGAATAACTAGTATCTGTACATCTAGTAAGTCATAGCTGGATAACAATGACATTTCTGCAGTTAAAATACAGATATAAATAGCCTTCAAAGAAAAGGCTTAATTGAAGTTTTTGAAATTAAAGTTTAGTATTTTGTCTGACTCAAGATGAGACAAAACCCATATCATTCGGGGTCATTAAACTGGAGTACAGACTTAAAATGCTTCATCATTTTCTCTGGTTTCTTTCACTTGGCAATTGACTGCTTTTATTTTTATTTTATTTTTTTTTTATATAGCAAAGTGTGTGAGCACCTAACTTGCACTTTTTAAATTTTTGTCTCTTAATTTGGTATTATATGCTGGTAGTCTGATAAATGATATCCCTGTGTGCTTCTGAGTCATTATGAAGTTAAATAAATACTTTTGCAAAAAGCTGCTGGGGCTGGTAAACCGGGCCACTGTTGCAAAAATTTTGATATTAAAATGATTCTGCAGTTATGCTGTAAGATAAAGTTGGATAATCTGACTTCTTAAAGTAAGAAGTTGAAGACTGTGACATCCACAAAAAAATTGGGTGCTAAAGTGTGACTTACCCAGAACATCATTTTAGAAACTGTCTCACATAAGAGCATAGAGAAGCCTGCCGAGTTGTTACAGCATCATGTCAGTCAGTATTCAGCGTTCTCCTTCCAAAACCGCTCCTTGGCTTCCAATTGCTTACATCTCATCAGAAGTCCCATCTGAAGCCTTTAGATTTGAGGTGGAGCCTGTCTGCCACCCTGCAACAGCAACACATGCCTCACAAACACATTTGCTCAGAAACAAGGCTGTTGTTTAGACTGGGGAGGACTTATAACCATTTTTCTATCAGTTCATGTGCAATGGCATTCATCTGGGAAATGATAGATATTGCTTCCAGACGCAAAGATGGCTGAGCCCACAGATGAGTGGCCTAATTCTGACTGTGGTGAGGGTCCTGTTGGTCATTTTGCTGAAGTGCCATGATGTAGAAAGGAACAGAAGTTTCACAGGTCAGAGAAGGGTCTCAGAGTGGTGTGGTCATCATGGGACAGAGTGACAAGAGTGGCTGGGTTCTGGCTCCTGCTCCAAAGGTTTTTTGTACATGTAATGATAATGGGACAATAAAGTTAAACTCATTGTCAGCCTTATGACTAATATAACTTTAAAAGTACTGTGCTGTACAAGGTGTTAATATCCTAGGATTTAAATATAAGTTTGGGGAAACTGCATCTGACATACTTTGAATTTCAACAGAGAGCACATTATAGCTGCATCTTCATCTTCCAGAGAGATGTTTTTTTTAAAAAAAGGAAATGAAATATGCAGTTAACTTCTGTGGGTCTAGAATAGAATACATGTATATCAGATTAGGCACTTCCCACCCCCAGGGTTTACAGATTTGTATTACAGATTAGCATTATTACTTACACTTTTCCGATGAGATTGAGATTTTTTTTTAAGCTGTAGTCTAAAGCTGCCAAAATACATTTACGATGGACCTGAAGGCAAATATTCTTTTAGAGGCAGCCTCGGGCTTTGGAGGTTTCCTTGCTGAAAGGCAGGCTCAGACTTCCCATGAGATCATCAGAGAGATAAAAAGACTAAAAGCTCTTCAAAGCTAGGCCTTAGGCCCCAACACAGATGGTTTGTATATGTTAAAAAAAAGGTAAAAAAAAAAGAAAAAAAAAGCAATTTAAATAGAAGTTTACCCAATAAGACTTGAATTTTCCTTTTGAATATCATCTATTCCTTTAAATTAAATATAGAAACACCTTAGAGTAACTTTAATTTAGGCTTCATGCCAAATAGTTACTACCCATAACTGAAGAGACATTGAAATTAATTTGCATAACTACTGTATACCTGTACTGATATTCTAATTCTATGCTGCTTGTTAACCCAGTCTTACTAATTATAACTTAGTATAAGGTCCTAAATTAAAGACTGTTCTGTGTTCTGTTTTCTTCCCACATTTCCCTTTCTTATTTTTGAAGTTATATTAACTCTAAAATTTGTTTAACAGATAGCAAAATGCTCTAGGAAAAAAAGTCAATCTTACATGCTGTAAGTAATTAGAAGTTAAGAGTCAGTTTATGCTGGAAATGACTTAACAGAAATATCACTGAAAAAGATGCTGCTGAGAAGTTTGATGATATCAGCATTAAAACTGGAGGTTTGGGAGTCGAGAGATCTTGAATTCATCACAGGCCATCTTTCTTACTGTGGAGATATTGCTTTAGTTCTTGGCCCCTTGTTCTCCACCTTGTAAAATAGAATTATAGGATGATTGTATATCCTCAAATGTATAGCAAGGAACAATTCTGTAGGGTAGGTATTTATCCCGGTCTGAATTCTTTTTACAAAGTTCCAGATGTTCTAAGGAAACAGCTTGTTCTCTGAATGATGTCTGCTGTACCTCCCAAATCTGTCTGTGCTGGGTTTGTCAGGTAGCAGGGGTCAGCAGTGTGATCTGGAGCAGGTCTGGAGCTGTGCCTGCTCTTACATATGCCTGACTCAGCCCTGTCCTCAAATGCCTGCAGACAGGGTGAGGACTCGGCTTATGCTGTATCTCCCATCAGAGGGTCTAGCCCTCTGTTTATAAGATTCTTCAAAATCTTATCCACAAGAAACTATGAGGAGAAAGCATTTATTGTTCTTTAATGTTGTTAACAGTGACAAGAGATCTTGCCCAAAGGCAGGATTTCTGGATAATGTGTGGTGTACAAAACACTCGGTATATTATTTATTTTGCCTGACTTTTCTCAGAAGATACTTGCTGCATCATTTCACTTGGTGCAGGCATTAGCATTCCTTGATTTGAAGAACTGTAATTCAGTCTGCTTTTAATATGATACTGTAGGTATACGTGAGGAGCACTGCAGTGCAAAATTTTTGTTATTAGTTTATGAGAATTGTTATTTCCCATAGTAAATTTTGAGAACTGACATTTTTATAAGTATTGTGCTGGTATTTTGCAGATGAGAAGTATGCTCAGTTAGAAATTTCAGTATCCAGGTAAATTCAAGTTAACTTCCCTTAATTTCACTGGGATTGTTTACAAGTATAATTGAGTCCCAGGAATGGCAGTACAATGTATGGAGCAAGAAATGCCAATTTTGTGACCACATTTTTTTTGGAGAAAAAAAAGCAGACTAGAAGTATTATGATGCTCTAATGTGAAGGTAAATGACATAACTGATAGAGCAGTTTTAATGAAGCCAATTAAAAAATAGGACATAAAAGAAATTCTTACTGTAAATCATGATGGAATTCAATGGGAACTTATGTTTTTAATGTTCCAGGTTTCCTACGGCTGTAGCAGTAGTGCTGGTCTATTGTGATATTTTTGAAGAGTAAGTGGTGTGAAGTTTGATAGAAGAGGTAATGTGTTGTGTACTCTTTTAAAGTTTTTATTGTGTAGATCTACTACAAGCTGTGCTGTTTATTTGGGAAATGCTAGATAAGCTTTTATTCGATCTATGCAGAAGAGATTTCCATAGGGAAAAT
Source organism: Stictonetta naevosa (assembly GCA_011074415.1). Classification (NCBI taxonomy): domain Eukaryota; kingdom Metazoa; phylum Chordata; class Aves; order Anseriformes; family Anatidae; genus Stictonetta; species Stictonetta naevosa. Next base: position 19,387,295 of record CM021698.1, read on the forward strand.
ACGGTTTAAGCTGAAGTTTTGCAGCTAAATAGTAGACATGACTAAATTGACTAAATGACTAAATGTAAAAGGTCAAGTTTTATATAACTTTTTTTTGAAATACTAAGAAAAATTGCCAGGTAATTAAATGGTTTAATCTGGTTCCGGTATTCAGTTAAATCATTTAAAAATATTATCTGTATTTCTCTAAAAATATGTTACTAAATGTTTGTCAGCATTTCTAAACTAGATGCTTGCCACTTCAGCAATGATACAAGCAGAAATGTATTTTTCAGTGGATGATGGAAGATGTTTTTAACATCTTGTCACTGTTGTCATGGAAACTTGGGTATATTGTTAAACAGAGTGTATGTAAGGATGTAACATTCCTGTGCCTTATTATTGCTAGCTATTGTACTTTTAGTGTAATTTCTTCAACACTGTAGTCAATGCTTAAGAACTTGTAAGTTGCTCTCCTGAATTATAACCAGGAACTCAATTATAGGATTAGGTGGTCCAGAGAGCCCTCAGTGTAGGGTTCTTTGCTGTAAGTTTTTCAATGCAAGGTTATTAGCAGTTTTATTTCCAAATCCAAACCTATCATAAACAGTACAAAAATAATACTTAAGCACATAATTTTGAAATGGCAGTGTTTTTTTTTTTTTTTTTTTTTTGAGAATGATCTATATGCTAGTCATTATGTATTTTCTCTCTTGAAAATAATGGATATTTTCAAAATGTGTATTCTTTATATGAAATATTTTGTCCTTGAATGCACTGCTAAATTCATAGTACAGCTCTTGTGAATAGTTGTCTTAACCAATAGGCTAGGAGGGAAGCCTGACTATGGCAGTCCAGATTTAATCACTCCTGGACACAAAGTCTGTGTAACTTGTTATCTAATTTAAATCTTACAGTAGGCACAGTTCACAAAGTCAGAAAAAAAAGAAAACTCGTATTTTGTTTTCTCTAAATGAGAACTATTCACTAAGTACTAAGGACATTAAGGGTGTTGTATGCTTCACACAATTATACTTTTTGGTCTTTTTGTGCCTGAAGATATTTCAAAATATACCTTCTGCATCAGTTATTTATGATTTGAAATTATTTTTCTTGATCAAAAAATGAAATTCCTTGAATACTTTTTTCAACATTGACCAAATGACTTCTGTTTCTTCAAATGTGTTCATTAAATTTTGTTTATTTTTTAATCCTGTTTGGTTTTATCTTTGTGTTTTGAGGAGTTTTCTAAAGGCTGTTCTGGAATTTAAAACCAATGATTTTTAATAACTGTTAAGAAATTATTTTTTTTTATTTTATCATCATCTGTCTCAAGCAATTAGATGCAAAAATAAGCTTAATTGAGAGTCATAGGAACATGAAATGTTCTGGAACAATAAATTTATAAAGGTTTCATAAAAGTGGGTATTATTTATGGTATTGTTCCTTCCAGAGAGAGTAGGACTAAAGTTACAGCATTAGGTTTATCAAAACACAAGAACTGCAAAAATATCAAGGAGAAAAAGCACAATTAAATACAAGAAAAATAAAAAACACTGTGGTTTTAGTTTCCAGAATAAAACCAACAACATTTATTAAGTAAGTGAGGGTTATGGGCTATTGGATATATTTATAACTGAAATTAAATTTATAGGAAATATCTAGTTTTCCCAGTTCAGGCAGCTGAATTCTAAAAATGCCACAAGAAAAATTCCTCATAGGCACACATGCTCAGTCTACAAGGCTAAGAAAACCTGTGGAAGAGAATGACTCTATATATAAGTCAAATATATATCTTTGTTATTTCTAATTTAATGTAATAATAGTTACCAGCTTACATTAAGCTGAGTTTGAGTATATAATCACTAAGAGGAGAAGGGGTGTATCTTTAGCTTCTTAGGATGTATTGAAGCAAAATGAAATTTACTTACTAATGACTTCATAAATTTTACCCAAAATCTTCAATAATTTTAGCTGTAATTATTATAGCAAGGTAAAATTTCCAAACTCTCACTAAGCAGTCCTGGCATTTTCTTATGTAAGACTTATGTCTGGATAAAATGAAAATCTTGTGAATGGAAATCTTTCAAATATTGTCAAAACCTTCACTGCATTTGAGAAGTCCTAAGAGAAAGGCCATAAATTCCCTTTTGAATTCTCTTCTGCTGAATGTGATTTAGCTTTTTTTGGAAGCCTCACATGGTAACCCAGTCAACTACTATTTTCAGTTTCTAGCCATCTTCTGAAGAATAGGCCTGTGAAATCTGAGCCACGTGTTGCAGGGTGTGGGATGGCTTGGGCGTACTGCTGCCCACTGGTTACAATGACTAGTGTACAGGCTGCTCCTATGTCATTGGCTTTGGTGGATTCCCATACCTACTGGGACACTTGACTCATGTGAAAGGGGTTTTATGATGCTGGGCAAGAATGGGAAATGCTATGGCTATGTCAGATGAAATTGTAGATGAAACAATTGCAATGCAGTTAAATGTGATTGATTAGCATCACACTTCCTGCTGCATTGACTTATGAAAGGATTTTTCAGGCTTCTGGTTAAAGTGAAAATATTTGGGGGTGGAAATGCCAAATTTCCCTCTTGCTGTGGGTTTGACTTCTTGACAAATGTAAAATCAGAAAAGAATAGGGGAAACTATGTATCCCATTTAGGAAATGTAATTTTTGAAGGTTAGAAACTATTGTGGAAAAGTAGTAGGCACTTGTATGAATATTGTCAGGAAATTACATTTTTTTTATTTTTATTTTTATTTTTTAAGAACACACATTACTACCTGGAAAAGTTTTATTCTGGTTTATTTCAGTACGTTGTAACTCATCACAGCTAAGGTTACATCCTCATGGCACAATCTTATGCCATGATGAATACTCCCACTTCTTCTGAATGGGTATGCATGATTCATTTCTTAGAATAATTAGCAGTGTGGGAAAGAGTTTATTAATTCAGACAGTGTCATGCTAGCACAGATACACCACTTTTGTTAACTAGATTAGGTCAGGTATTATTATGTGAAACTATTTGTACCATATAAACTTCTTAAATGCTCTGTCATCAAGATCCAATTGTGCTTAGACACCATCTTTGTGGGTAGACATTAAAAAACAAAACAAAACAGAAAAGGACAAAAAATATTTATGATATATAAGGCATTGGAAATTCATAATTCATTATGTTTTCAGGGATTAGCAATTCAATGTTCTAAGATCTTATTTGTATTTGTGTTCAAAAATACCATTCCAACTCTCTTTGATTTACCAAAACCTTGAATAAAAGAACTTCAACTGAATTAAAATCTTAGCTTAGAACTATGAGATATTTGTAGGTTTTGAAGTGTTGTTGACAAATGCAGTGTTAATGATGACTGATACAATCTTGTGGGTAGAACCATCTCTTGACTTTCTTTTGCTGGTGTTAACTGGTGTTGCATGTTCAGAGGAGGTTAAAATTGGCAATCTGGGAACCCTTGCTTTCTTTCTGTTTGTGATTGTGGTGCTGATAGCCTAGCTATGAACTTCCTTGGGCAGCACTGCTAGTAACTTCCAGTCTGATAGATGAGTATTTCTAGAAATGAGAAGTAATGAATCTGAGTGCTTACAAATGCATTGTATGCTTTTTGAAAAGAGACCACCAGCTGTGTTCTGTTGAATTAATTGTCCTTATTTCAGTGGTGTGTGCATCAGTCCAGTGAGAACAGAAAATTACATTCTCATTTCAGGGAAGTCTGTGGGTTGAATTTAATTATTTATTTATTTGTCTGTGGAAGCACTGCAGTTAAAGCATTAAAACCCCACCTCTGTTCTTAATAAGTTTTCAGTCCAGATTTGCAAAGGAGTGTGTTCATGACATATACCTCACTGTAACGCTGTGCAGGTTTTCCAGCTGAAATGCCTCTGTCCTTAACTTGCAACCTGTGTTAAAATACCCCAAGAATAATTCTGTTAAAGATGTTTGAGACTGTGCTATTTCCGGTACCTTTTTTTTTTTTTTTGAGGGGGGGGCGGGTGGGGAGGAGGAGGAGGAGGGAGGGTAGAGAAGGGGGAGATAATGCCAAGCAAGTCCAGTAATGGTGTTTATTCAGTGATGGAACTGAATTTAGCTGCTGAATTGCTGTGTGTATCAGGATCAGAATGAGATGAGGTCTTCCGACTTTCTGGGCTAACATATCCCAGATGTATTTCCTAAAAGACTGATTAAAGGAACAAGGAGATGGTAGAGCTTTGGCCAGGTGTGGACACAACAGTGTGTGATCAAACCACAGTTGCAAAACTGTGTGACTGACTTGTGTGCATGCTGGACCAACTTGTACTAATGGGGACTCAAGCTCCTTTATGCCTTATTTTTCTTTCCCTTCTGCTGCTTCTGATGTGTTTAGACCAAATACTCAAATAAAGTTCTGTGTCCAAAGATATTATGTTGAGACACTCAAATGATGGCTGTAAGTGCTGAGAGATTCAGATGTCTCCTTTCATAGGATGTGCCACATAGTTGTCTTCTAGAAGGCTTCTCTGTCAGAAGATCATGCATAGTAAGTTGGATGTGCAAGAGCAACATGCTTACTGCAAATATTGTGATTTTGTGAGCAATATTGCCTAGGTAGAGTTCTCTTGATTTTGTTGCAGCTTCTTTAACAGAATAACCTTGTTCCTTAGCCTTAAGGCCAAATTTAAACTGAGATGTGAAACATCCATGCAGAATGGCTGGAAGTAGAAATTTGGAACTATGCAGAATTTTCTTACAGACTTTGAATGAATTTATGTTGGGTATTGCCCTGAATAACTTGTTTTTATCCACTGTGTGAATGCAGAGGGTCTACAGATATCCTTAAGATATCTACAATGCAATAATAAAATCTCATTTTTTCATACCCCGTATGCTTAAAAATATTATTTTATATATATTGATCAGCAGTCTGTTAGTGCTGTTTGCTTAACATTCTGTGCCAATGGACTTTGTTTAGTCTGTTCTGTTTTGTACCAGAATGAATGATGATAGACTCCATTATATACAGTGGAAAAATGGTTCAGAGGTGTAAGTTTGGAGGTTTTGGTAAAAATAAATAAATAAATTTTGCAGTTGAAAAATCATATTTAATAAAACAGTACTCCATAATCATTTTGAGGATTTAAAGCTCAGCATTTAACTAGGTCTGTATTCAGATTGAATATAGTATTTTTAGAGTAGATATTAAAGTATCTATCAACATACACAAATATTTGCTGTGCCAAACATGCCTGCTGATTGTGGTTTATTTATTGCCTCTTCTGGAAGTAACTTCAACTTGTTCTTGACCTGCAAGCTGCTATTAGAATTGTAATGCACTTCCAAACCATGCATCTCTTAAAACATATCAAGTTCCTGCTACCTGGAAGTGTTCAAGGCCAGGCTGGATGGGACTTTGGGCAACTTGGTCTAGTTGGAGGTGGGGGTTGGGATTGGTACCTTCTAACCCAAACCATTCTGTGATTCTATGAAATTCTTCTCTGAATTATATCTGGATGTATTTAATTTTCAGAGTTGCTCTATGGCAAACTAAGTGGTATCTGACAGCATTCAGTGCTCTGAGGAGGAAAAAAAAGATGGAAGACAGTTTATTATATCAAATAGTCTCTTACTACATCTATTATCTGAAGAGAGACATATTGAATAGTTTGTGTGTGTGGTTAGTTGATACAGTGATATTTTTCTCCCTTGCTCAGTTTGTGCATAGTATTATATTTAATATGATGAGTTTTAGCAGCTGCCTTGCAATCCCTGTATTATGGAAGTCATATGGGACATGGCATGTTTGAATGCCTAGTTGTGTCTGAACCAGATGACACAAAAATGGGAAAAAATGAAATTCTATCAAATCAATTCAAGATCATGCTAATGAGAAAGCAGATCTATTATGAGGAAACCATTACAGAAAAACCACAATTACTTTGTAAATTATGCTATGTTTAGCTGCTGAAAAACCACCAAATACAATGTAAGCATGTTAACAATCTGAGTTCCTTCTCTACCCCACAAAAGCCAAACAGTTTTGACATGGTCATTTTGACTATACTTGCTTTCCAGGGCAAAATATAGCAAAAGATTTCCCTGTATTCAGCAAGCTTTGCAGCTACTAATAGCTCTTCTCTACCCTCATTTTCAGTGTCTCCACATACAAAATTTATTAAATATAGGAAGGAAAGGGAAATTAACTGTGCTGGAAGAATACAGTATTTGCAATATTATCACAAAAATACAAAACTGAAGCCTTGGTTCTTCATTTCTTTCTGGTGCTTTTGTAGGTACTCTGTCTCCTTAACATGTGGTACTTGAAATCATGCAAGAGTCTGTTGCTTAGGAATACTTTTTTTTTTTTTTTTTTTTTGGTGGCCATTGTCTTCAACAATGACCAGTTATTGTGAATACCCCACTTATAAGACTAAACTGCTTGTTTCCACAAGGATGAAACATCCTGAGCTCCAAAAGCAGTCATCATAAATTAAAGACCAGGACTTCAGGTTTCAACATGAACATCAGCACAGCCAATCCAAATGTGGACTTTTGGAACTTATATTTGAAATAGCAGAATGAAAAACCTTGAATCTTTCTGTACTATTAAAGTATAAAGAATTCTGTCTCTTGATTATTATAGTTTGAAAGCAGTCTGTACCTTTTTTTCTTATTTTTTTTTTCATATTTTCAGACCTTAACTAAGTAAAATGCTGTGTTTTTCCTCTCCTTCAAAATGGTTTTCTTTTTCCTAAGGAAATGTATTTTTAAACAAGCTCTAGGGGCACTGTTTGGGCTCAAGTACTTAATATTCTTTGAAGAGGTGTTCCAAGAGCACACATTCCTTTGCCTGATTGCAAAGCTCTGTAGCAATGAATCACTCTGCTAGATGAAATTTGAAATCATGACCTGTATAAAATGAGATGTATACATGCTATAGGTTAGAAAGAAAATAAATTAAAATGCTGGTTACTCCAACTGATCCTTAATACATCTTTGGTTGTTTTACAGAAGCAAACACTGTGATACCATATCCTTTGGAATAAGGATGTCTTTCAGTTTCAATGCAGTTTGACTTCATACTGAAAAGGCTGGTTTTGAGACTATGACAGTTTCTAAGGGTGGATGAACATACATGTTTATGTAAGTAAATAGCCAAGTATATTTGTAAGTATGCAGATGTGTTTGTATCTATGTGTGCACAGGTTTAAACTTCAGCTGACATAATATGTAAGGCATTTAAGGGATTTTATACACTTGGTGGAAAAAGAATATTTTCTGAAAAATATACTACCTGTCACATCTACTGGAAAATGTGAGCATTGTGTCTGTGTATATATATATATATGTATATATAAATCAAAAAGCTCTGTTATTGGACCAGCTAAATAAAATGTTGTGATGGCTGGTTTTGGAGCATGTGTAGCCTTGAATCTTTGAACTGGGCAGTTCTCTCATGGCTTTAGAATCAGTGTTCCCATTTATGTCCGTTAATTTTGCTAAATTACTTATGTTATGAATTCATTGAATCACAGTATTTTAATTAAGTGTGTTCACAGTCATTTTAAAAATAGTTGACTGGGATAGGTCATTTAATTATATTTTATCTGTAAGAAAGCATTAGCTCTGCAGCGACTGATAGCTAGCAAGGCCATCTGCAATGCCTTTCAGTTCACTCACACTGAATTGTTCAGATAAAGGCTGTCAAGTGCTGCCTAAATAAGGAAGGAGCCTTGGTAAAGTTAAGTGCGGTGGAGGACACAAATGAAGCATTGATTCCAGGCATGCTGTAGAGTCTGAGCTGTTTCCTGCAGCACTGAAACTTTTTAGTGTGTTTGTTGTTTTCTGGAAGTATTAAAATGCGAGTATCTGTCATTCAGGATTTCAGGGAGGATGAAAATGAGGATGAGGAAGAAGAAACGGTGAGTTAAAACCCTGTAGCTTTGAAAAATACTTACTTCCTTTTCTTGGTACTCTTTTTTTGGACAATAAACCTGCAACAATTCCCTTTCTTTTATAGGTCTTCCTCAAGCCAGTTATTGAGGACAGAAATATGGAACTGGCCCGAAAATGCAGTGAAATGATAAGTGACGTAAGTGACAGTGACTGCATCCTTACATTTACATTTCTCTTTTCAGTGGATTTATATTTACCACATGGAAACCTTTACAACACATATTTACTCAGATATTTATAATGCAGCATGTGCCTATCCAAGGCTCATATATAAAAGCACAAATAATAGAAAGGCACAGCCTACTATGATAGCTTAATTCATCAGCTATGGAAGGATGGCCTTCTCACAGCACTTGGGCAGTTCAAGGCATTGGCTCTAGGAATGCAGTATTTTTGCTAGTTGTAGCCTAAACCCATGAAATTTGTTTGGTTAAAACAGAACTGGGTGCCAATATACATAACCGTAAGGAGAGAGGATAAAAATAAAACATTAATTTGATTATTATCTATTTGATTGTTATCCAGTCTGTGGTTATAGAAGCTCAAAACTGCTTAGCATATTATTGACTTGCAAATTGTAGGAAAAATCCACTGAAATGGTAGGGTTTCTTTAAAAAAAATTTAGCTATCAAATTCTTGACTTAGTTGATGTAGATTTTTGAAACCACGGATCAGATATAGATCTTATATAAACATAGATCAGATTGAAGGTATTTTAAGTTGGAGTACATCCAATTGCTTGAATGTAACAATATCAAATTTACCTTAGCAGAAGTGCATTTTGTGTTCTTCTTGGAGAGAGTGTCTGAAAAGTAGCTTTGTACCTTCATATGAATTGCAATGAGACTTATTGTGCTCCTACACTGAGGACGCTGGCTGGCAGCTGAGAAGACATCACTGGAGAGAGTCTTGCCTTAACGAGTGCTCTCCTAATGAAACTGAAAAGTGGGGACTGATTCATGTTGTGTTGTGTTACGGTATTTAGATTCAGGATGTTATTGGTTAAGGTGAATGTGTATTTTAATTTTATGAGAATAGGACATAGAGAAATTACATTGTAAAAGATTAGGGAATATGTATCAGATCGAACAGGTAACACAGAAAAACAGTACCCGAGATATGTAGGCATCACAGTGCTGGCTCAAATGTGTGACTTGACGAGGTCAAAGCTTCCTCTTTGTCTGCGGACCTTCTGGTAATATTTTAATTTTAACAAGAAGATTGCTGAAAATTAGGTAGATCCTTAAGAGAAGCTACCAAGATGGCTTCTTTGTAATTTCAAGTTATTTTAGGAAGAAGTAGAGGCACAGTAAGTGCCTGTTAACTCATGTGAAGGCCAAAATAAAAACAGAGCCGGATCACTGATCTGATCCGAAATACATGTGTTGCTTCAGTGCAATTCGTTTCTAAACATGGTTGCTGATCTTCAAGGCAAAAGCCCCTTGAAAATGCTGAAGAAATATTTACTTTCATTAAAAATGAATATTTCTGTACTGTGTACCCATTAGGAGAAATGTTGGCTGTGGCTGTTAATTATCTAATAAATGTAGTGGCTGTGTTTTCTCTGATTTTCTAGAGGGGTTTGGGTGCTAAAGTGAATAACTAAGTTAAGCCAGGTTCCTGAAGCCTGTAATGGTGCAGAGATGTGGGCTTTTGCTGAAAGCTTTTGATGCATTTTGCCTGCAAGTGCATTACATTTTCGTTGAGATATGTAAAGCATAATGGCAAAGTGTTGTTAATGCTTTCAAGGCTGTATTAATATGTAGTGGTCTAGGACCAATTTAATTTCACAGATGCTCTGTGTTTAAAAATGGCACCCATTGTAGGGCCCTTTTCAGCCTTTGCTGAAATCAGTAGGTGTGTGTTCATTGGCTTGGATAAGATATGAGTATGCTTAGGGAGTGAATTTTTTCTCCCAGAAATTTTTGGCTATATTTGGAATTTCTTATGACCAGTAAAGGCCTTTGTGTCGGGAGTAAGATCCTCACCTTGCACATTTCATTGCAGAGGCCAAAAAGATGCAAGGAGTTTGCATTTTGACACTGATGTTCAAAACTTTTATTTATTTATTTATTTATTTATTTATTTATTTTTTCTTCTCACAAATCTGCTGTTTGTGTGGATGTGTCATTGGTGAATATCTGTACATTTTAGCTGTACAATGCTTTTTGGGGCTTGCAGTTTTGGCCCAAGATGACCTTGTGAGAGCAGCCCTTGTCCTTGCTGGCCGCAAGGTTGGGTGATTGTCCTTGTCTGTCTGGGAACTAGCCAGCACATCAGAACATAGTGACAGGAGTACTCATAACTCGAGATACTATGATTGCATTATGCTCACCCTGCATTCTTTGCAGGCTAACGTTAATTTGGCAATATAATTTTTAAAAAGCTTTTGTGATGGCATTCCTTAGTGCATGTGTAACTGGCAGGCTTGAGCTGTACATGTAGAGGGAAGCCTGGAAGTGTTTATGTGCTCCTCCTTTTCTTCAGGAAATTCCCATCTTCATTTGAGGTTGGCAGATATTTGTTTTGTGGCTGTGATATCCCTTGAATTGTTTCTTCCTAAAGCCATTTCATTTAATCTCCCCCATTATGCAATTTTATTTCATAGATGCTTTCAAAACTGTCACGTATATTGGATTTCTATGAATTACCTTCCTTTCTAGGCATTTTCTCTTCCATATTGAAATTGAGCCTGTCCATTTGCTTGTGTTATTTATATTTTAGTATCTCTTCATCTCTTCTTTGTTTTGATTATGTGCTGTGATATTGTGAACACTATTATAAGCAGAGAGGTGAATTATTATACAATTAAAGCAGTCTTTGACCAAACTATCTTAATGCTTTTTGGTAGAGACAGACACTGGGCCTTCTGAAGAGTCCACTGAATTTCATGTCATGTGTGGCACCAGTGCTTCTTGTCATTTATAGCAAAAAAATACTACTACCTACCATCTAAATGCCTGTGTGTGGAGGCCACCTTTATTTTAGCAAAGGAAAGCTAAGGAGATATATAATCAGGTATAGAAATAGAGTGCCTTTCCTCTGATATCAGTAGGTTTGTGACCTCCTAATTCAGGCTGGAGCTATTCCTCTGTGCTCTCCGTTACTAATCAGAGCCTCTAACTGAGGTGGACTTCGAGGTCCAAACTGCTTTATACTAGTAAAATGCTGTGGGACAATAATACTCTATGCTTGCCTTCTTCTACTTTTCTCTAGATTTCTGTGGCTCAAGAGAGAATTTAGGTAGATCTGTGGTCTGACACAGTTCCTACACACTTATGAGAGATTATAACTTAAGAAATGAAGGATTGGAAAGGGAATCCTTAGTGGAAAACAAGTTCTATTTTAGTTTCGCATAAGAGCTAGATAGGAAGGTTCAGACATTTTATTGTTCTTGTGAGCTTAAAGAAGTCTTTGAGAGAAGACAGTTCTGTAATGGATCTTGGCATGATGATGGTCAACATAGTGACATCAGTGATGTCAAAATGTTAAGAACAGTTTTTCCAGTTTACTTATATTTAAATGAGATAAATACATGCCCATGAATACAAAAGAAAGGAGGCTTCTTGGCTAATGCTGTTACCACTTGAGGTCTTATCCTTAGCCCACAGACTCCTCCTGAGTTTCCCCTGTGCAAAAGACTGATGGAGCAGGCCATGGGCAAGATGAATTTTCCTGGTGAGCCAGGAAGCTTAAGCCTAAAGGCTGGATGACCTTTATTTATAAAGTTTGATTTTTGCCGTATAACATCCATTAAGAAAAAAAAAGGTACAATTTGAAACTTACTCTTTTGATGGTTGTCTAGGAATTTTAATCTGCTTTTACTGGTTGGCTGTGCTGCTGGTCAAAGTACTTCGATGATTAATCTGGGAGAAGAAAGATCTCAGGACAGAGCTATTAAAAACTGGGGCTTTAGTGAGCTATTGGGCTTCAAAAGTATATCAAAAGAGCAGTGGTGGCTCCAGGCCATCATTTGCAAATTTTTCCTATTATCTGTTTTTTTTCGTAAGGCTTACCAGACCTACTCAACATAAACGGTGTATTTTGTGGTGCAGGGTAAGGCACTCACAGGCAAAATTTCCTATTCAGTATTTTAGACATTTGAATATGTAACCCCTAAAATAAATATCATATTTTCTGCATATTTCTTCCAGCCATTGGTTATGTTTTGTCACAGTCAAACTCTTTAGCCTCTTTTTTACTTCATTTACAATAAGTATGCTTTTTAAGTACAGATGTCATGACTACATTAAACTTGTCTCATTTTGTCTTCTGTTTGCCTAACTCTAAGTGATACAAACACTTCTATAGCTAAATGGAGCATGTTGGATTAAAAATGGACACACAGATTTTGTTATACGTCCTCTCTAAATGATTCATTTGAACCTGTGTGGGCTACTCTAATAAATATGAGTAATAAATGACATTACTACTTCATTGCTTTTGGTTATTTTGAAAGCATGATTTTTTACAGTAGAAAGGCTTTGTTTCTTCTAGTCTCATATTCCTCCTGTTTTGAGATAACCTTAGGAGGCTTTCATGCTTGATTTTTGAATATTATTATTGCTCTGTAATTAAAATGGATGTAATTACAGTCAACTCTCAGTTACCTGTGGGTGATTTGTCTAAGCTGTGAGCAGCAAGGCTTTCCATCTCCTCTCCAGAGTTTGAGTTTTACAGGCGTTCCTACTGGGAACTCCATCAAACTGAACAAGTAGACAGCTCTTTAGATGTCCCATATCGCTTCTCAGACATATCACAGTGAATAGCCATAATTCTCTGAAGCTCTTTTTTAAGCCATTCATGTGCACAGTCGCCCCCCCCCCCCCCCACCTCATTCACACACTTGCATGCATGTTGACAGTAGGCACCTGCTCATCCTTATTATAAAACTGCAGTTTTTGTGTACTGCTCTATGATTACCTTGGAGTACAGTGTTTCACACCCATGTTACACAAACCATTGGATTTCTGTGACCCTGAGTGAAATGATGATGCACAGTAATTTTACGTCCTTTACTTCCCAAACAGTTTTTGCTTATAATACTCAATAGTTTACAAAGTAAGATTGTACATTTCAGTAATATGATGTAGATTCTTTCAGCAGTCCAGATCTGGATAAGAAAACTGGTAAACAAAATTATTTCCTTTGTGATATTTGCATAGTCATCAGTCTGAAAGGACTTTGGCATTTTCTAGTCTGTTATGTGGTAGCCAAAAAGCTTGCATTACAAAGTTCAGGAGTTGATTCTGTGTAAGCTACCATCTTTCTCATGAATTTTCCAAGTCACTTTCTAGGAATTTAGAAAAAAAATTTAGAAGCTTGTGATATCCATAAAGGATTCAGGGAAAGAGGAAATTAAGACTGCATATTTCTGTAATGATCAGGTACAGATCATATTGCTTCTGTCAGTGCTTGTCAGCAAGTTGGGATACAAGGTGCTGTTGTGCAGCATGTGAAAATGAGGTTAGAGAAATGATAGCAGATAATAACCAGGATAGCTTAATCCTAAATAATTCAATTTGCATTGAACTGAACTATTCTGTATAATATATTGTTTAAAGAAAGAAAAGTCACGAAAATAATTTAAGATTACTTATTTGGAGTACCTTTAAAAGTAAGGAATACACTTTGAAGGTGTCTATCTTTAAAATATATTTAGTCCATCTCATTGTATTCACCATCTCTCTTCACACAGTTCTTACATAGTAAAGGTCTCTACACATTCACCATGTCTGTAGACTTCACATTCCTCACAATCTCTACTACAAACTGTAGCTCTGACTTCAGCAATCCTGTGGTTGTTTTCAGATAACTGCGTACTGTACCTGCCCCTATTGTTTGCCCAATGGTAGGAAAAATGGGACTTGATGGTGGTTTTAAAAATTAAGCACTTGATTTTTTTTTTTTTTGCAAAACACATTGGGGTATTTTGCTTCCAAAATGTTTTTTATTGTGCATACACATGACTTATGAAATGGCTAGATTTAAAATTTTATTTCCTTTTAAAGGGAGTGATATTACCTGTATGTCACAGCTGTTGGGGTGCTTTTTAGGCAATGCTTTGGCAGTGGCCTTCTGAATTTATTCATTTAACTCTCAGGTTCAAAAGGAGGCATTTCATTATGCTATACAGATTCTGGGCTTGCAAGGTCTCTGTTAAAAGCCATTTTAACAATTTTATCTGTTAGATCAAGGAGAAAAGCCTTGATTCAACTTTTCTTTAGAAGGACAGAACATCTACGGATAGTGGGGAAAAAAGTGCTGTAGATATTGGGAAAAATTATATCTTTTTCATCTTTAATATTAAAGAGTTCTGTGACTTTTACATGCCCTGGTTCTGTGTATGAGAACCGGGTATTTTCTTGTGTGGCTTAATTTGATCCACCCTGAGATGTTTGCAAGCCACCCAGCACGTTATCCACAAATAAATAAATAAACAAAATAGATTAAATAAAACTAGCTACATTTTTTTTTTTGTCTTAAAGAAAAACTAAATTTCTCTTTTCTCCTCTTTGTAGATACACTATAAAGAAGAGTTTGAAAAATCTAAGGGCAAATGCATATTTGTACCTGACACCCCACAGTTAAAACATGTGAAAAGTCTCGGTGCTTTTATTTCTGAGGTAAGACCTAAAAGATTGAAGAAGTTTCTTCAATTCTTATTCTTCATAAAGACACTGTGTATTGAAGATTATATTTACCAGAAGAGGAAGGATGGCTTATTTCAAAGAATGATGGCTTATTTCAACTGTTTAAAGTAATTTAAAGCACTATATATAATTATTGTATAATGTATATGTGAGTAATAATTACTTGTAAGTATACAAAACTTTTATTCCAGAATTCCAAGGTATTTTATCTATGGTCCTGAGGCAGTCATAACTGTGCCATTTTATAGATAGATAAACTGAGGAGCAGGAAAAAGATTTTTTGTTACTCTGCTGCTATTTTTATTACAGCAGATATGTTTGTAACATATCTGTTTGTTACATCAATATGTTTGTAACAACATATTGTTACAATATTTGCAAATTACATCTATGCACAGGTGCCTTGCTGTGGAGAATTGACAGCCTGACTGTCAAAGAGGAGGAGAGAAGGACCTTTTACTGTGTTATCACCCTGTCCTACAGCAAAGGAAGTGAGGCACAGATTGGGTAAACGCCATCGGCAGGTCGCCTAGTACTTGCATGAGTGTATGCATTTATATGCATACCCGTTTGTGGGTTTTTAGGTGTTTGTGTAGAAATGGGCATGTGCACACACTCATATATTACTGTAGTGGCAAAAAAATGGCAGCTTCCAAAATGGTAGAGCACAGTTTACTCCCAGCTCTTCATGTCGCAGGTATAAGGGGATTGCATCTCTGATTATATATATATATATATATATATATATATATATTTGTAGTTGAGAAAAGTAGCAGGAGTTTTACCTGACAGTTACTTCTGTTAAGGGATTTTTGTTTCTGAGTGATTTGTTTCTCGCTGTAACCTCTGGAAGACTGGAATGCCTCATTTGTTTTGCTACCTTTTATGGCTGTAATAAAGGGCTTCCCAAGGTCTGGAGTTATGCAATTTATACATTCTGTATATTGTTTCTGATATACATCTGTTTGCCGTATAGCTACTTCGAATATAAATGCATCTGATGAATATTTTTCTTATATTTATCTTCATATTTCTGAGAAAGAGTGGCAATGCCCAAGTGGCATAAAGGTGATGAAATTAACTTTATAAGAGAGACTGTTGCCTACTGTGTCTGCAAAAGCACAGCATAGAGAGGGTATTTATCTGTTTGTCAGATACTGAAGCTACTGCTAATCATTAGTCAAAGATTTGGAGTCATAAGGATATTTCAAAACAAAAAAAAAAGTGTTTCATATCACCTCGTTGTGCACTCTTGCCTATTGCAGCTAGATGTCTTACTTAAATGCAATAATATGATGGATGGTTTATCTTGTAAATTACTGACCTCTAGTGTCCCATAACCTGTTTCTGCAAAACTTGAACACTTCTGAAATTCTCTCTTAGCAGCAAAAATAGCCCTCTGTTTTTGGAAACATCAACAAATGTTATAGCAAATTATTGATATATGTAATATCTACGGGAAACTAGTCTCTGATAAATAGAGTACAGGAAGCTAAAGACATTAGGCAGTATCATTTAATATATCTTTGATATATATGAATACTTTTACAGCAATAACTGACATAGCTTTTAAAATTTGAAAAACTTAGATCTGAAGCAAAGCCTCACAGATTTTGAACTCTGGCTGTTTTTTTTTATTCTGGCTGTTCTCACAAGGCCCTTTTGTGAAGTATTGCTAGTGCTGAACACTGAAGAAAGCACAGGAGAAAGAGAAATTAATTTAGAATTGAGTGTCTAACATTAGAAGATTAAATAGAAATGATGACAATCATGCTATCTTCAATGTTTCTGTCTTTTCCACTTATATTTATCTGCTAGTACATAGTAATTGGTAAAATATTGTTCTATTGACAACTCACTGTTCCCATTCCAAAAATTCAGAAAACAGAATGAGGAAAATAATATATATATATATATTTTAAAATGATTTAGTAAAATGTAGAAAAAAATCTGCTTTGCCTTATTTAGTACTTCCCCCTCAAATTCTAATTTAATTAGCAGGTACTTTGTATCTTTGTATTGGTTTCTGAATTAGATACATCCACTTAATATAGTTTAAAATAGTTATTTAAAAAAATGTTTTTGCTTGACAGTTTATAAGACAGTATTAGATTTTTCCAGTTCTAATGTTCTTGGTGCAATTTTATGTAATAGGAAAAATATGTAGTATGATCACCATATCTGAAAAATTTCATTGTGTGTCACCTTTTTCTCCCCTGCAGGTGAAGTACAAAGGAGCTGCTAAGAAAGACCTTTCCAACTCTCTTTATCAGCAGATGCCAGCCACAATTGACAGTGTGTTTGCAAAAGAATTAACTCAGCTTCAGAGCAAGGTGCAATTTTAAAATCATAAAAATGATTTGTATATTAATTGTTGGACAGAATATAACCAATTTGTGCAATGCTTTTGAATGGATACTCGATCACCTTCTTGATTTATCTGGGTGGGTTTATCATCCAGAGTTTATCATCATAACTGCTTAACTTCAAGAACTACTCAATTCTAAAATGTTGACAGTCTGACCCATTATGTTTACTAAATCTAAGTTTAATAATGGGCAGTCTTCAGTCAAAAAAATCCATTAGCAACTCATAAATGCTCTAAAGAATAACTGAATTCAGTGATGTTACATTGTGTTTATGGAATATACAAATTGTAAGTAACAACTATTTCAACTTAAGTGTTATGTTAACTTTTAAAAATGTTTGAAGTGGAAAAAAAGTGAAAAAAAAACACAAAAAACTTTACATTTAATGACTTTTAAAGTCACTCACTGGTAACAGGAAAATATTTCTGATGTCATTAATCATTCGCATACCACCACAGACAACAAATTCCATAGAATTAAAAATATCAAATCTAGTGTATTTAACATAGCATAAAACATGAAAACAATCAGTAAAATAGTAGTCCAGGGGCTTAAAAATATAATACCCTTAAAGTAGGCAGATGACCCTTAGCTTCCATTGATCTTGGTGGAATTTTGTGTATTAATTATGTGTAATATGAATGAAGATGGAGATTTTGACTGTTATTCATGGCAGTTACAACTGATAGACCATCATGGTTCTCATGCACCAAGCATCTCAATGTTGTTCTCATTCTGCCTTTCTTCTCTCTTAAACTATATATAGTTTAATACAGCAAATCTGTGAAATGAACATATTCCTAAAACCATAATATTGATACTGAGCTGGGGAACTATAGACCTGTCAGCCCTGGTGCCACGAAAGTTGATGGAACAGATCATCTTAAATGCAATCATGCAATTTATCCAGGACCAATGGAGGATCAGGCCCAGTCAGCATAGATTCATGAGAGGCAAGTCCTGCCTGGCCAACCTCATCTCCTTCTATGACCGGGTAACCCACCTGGTGGATGAGGGAAAGCCTGTTGACAGTCTGCCTAGACTTCAGCAAGGCCTTTGTCATGGTCTCCCACATTATTCTTCTGGAGAAGCTGGCAGCCCATGGCTTGGACAGATACATGCTTTTCTGGGTTAAAAACTGGCTGGACAGCTGGCCCCAGTCTGTGGTGGTGAATGGAGTGAAATACTGTCCATTCAGTACAGACCAGTCACCAGTGTTGTTCCCCAGGGGTCGGTGTTGGGGCCCATCCTCTAAAATCTTTGTTGATGACTTGGGTGAGGGAATTGAGTGCACCCTCAGTAAGTTTGCAGATGACACCAAGCCAGGGGGAAGTGTCAATCTGCTGGAGGGTAAGAAGGTCCTGCAGAAGGACCCGGACAACATAGGTCAATGGGCAGAGGCCAATGGGATGAGGTTCAGCATGGCTAAGTGCCGGGTCCTGTACTTTGGCCACAACAACTCCATGCAGTGCTACAGGCTGGGGGCAGAGCATCTAGAAAGCCGCACAGAGGAAAAGGATCTGGGGCTGCTAATCGATGCTCACCTGAACATAAGCCGGCAGTGTGCCCAGGTGGCCAAGAAGGCCAACACCATCCTGGCTTGTATCAGGAATAGTGTAGCCAGCAGGACCAGGGAGGTGATTGTCCCCCTGTATGCTGTTCTGGTGAGGCCGCACCTCGAGTACTGTGTTCAGCTTTGGGCCCCTCAGTACAGGAAGGACATTGAGACCCTGGAGAATGTCCAGAGAAGGGCTACGAAGCTGGTGAAGGGCGTGGAACATGTCCTGTGAGGAACGGCTGAGGGAACTGGGGTTGTTTATTCTGGGGAAGGGGAGTCTCAGGAGAGACCTTATTGCTGTCTACAACTACCTGAAAGAAAGGTGTGGGGAGCTGGGTGTTGGCCTCTTCTCTCACGTAACTAGCGATAGGACTAGAGGGAATGGCCTGAAGTTGCACCAGGGGAGGTTCAGGTTGGAAATTCAGAGACATTACTTCTCAGAAAGAGCACTCAGGCATTGGAAAGGGTTGCCCAGGAAAGTGGTGGTGTCACCGTCCCTGGGGGTGTGTGTTCAAGGAAAGGTTGGACCTGGTGCTTAGTGACATGGTTTAGTGGGTGATGGTTGGACCAGATGATTTTGAAGGTCTCTTCCAACCTTAATGATTCTATGATTCTATCTCAACATTCATTCTATTTAATAAAGTGATTTTTTTCCCCAAAACAAGGGAAAATATAACAAAAGAAAACACTGAAATCTCAGGACAGCTTGTAGAGGAATAATTAGATTTAAAACAATGTTAAGGTTACAATAAGCAAACATAATAACATAAAGTATTCTACTTTTCATAATTTGAAATGGAACATACGTATGTATTGACTTTAAAGCAACACAGTAGCTGAAATAACATTAGTGTCACATTTCATTGTAAAGTGAATGATTAGAAGAATTACAGTAGAAATAAACAGGGAATTAAACTTTTATAACATTTTAAAACAGTTAGCTTGATTTATAAAACATTAGTTAACTAGTTTGTGACAGGATTTACTCCTGGATTAATTCCAAATAAGTACATTCTACTTTAGTTTACGCAAATGAGGTTAATTAAAGTCAGTGATGTGGCAGAAAAGATGAATAACTGAGACTGAAAATGAAAGCATTTGATTCATGGAAAAAACTTGAAAGGAAAAAAACATTTTCATTTGATATTTTTGAAGCTTTTCTGCAATCATCCAACAGTCACAGAGAAACAAATATGCATATAGGATATATATTAAAGCAGAACCTTTTCCTGTAAAATTCATTCCATCCCTGTAGGAATAGATGCGTTATAAATCATAATCTACCACAAAACTTAAAGATATGCTGACACATTTTTCCAACTTGTGGTTACTGTTGCAATGGACCTGAATTTAATGCTACTTTGAGAGAGATCCTAGGGGATTTTCTAGTGCAAAATCTTCTCTACAGTATTCAAATCCAATCCATATTGTGCCTATCACTGCAGTACCTAAGTAGCTAATACAAGGATTTCAAATTTCATCTGGGTCAGGATATTGTAGAGAGGATTTCTGCTGCATCCTTCCTGCCAGGAGTGTAGATTTACAGGTCACTGATTCAGCAGGGGTTCCCCACAGGGAGCAGAGGGAGCACAGCACTGGTTGGCTGCCGTGACAGCCCTCTTGCAACAAGACCCCTACAAGCCCAGAACTGCAGTCTCTTTCTCAGTTTTAATAAGCAGATTTTAAATAGGTGCTTATTTCCTGAGATGAGAAAAATGTGTCTATGTGTCCTCCTTCCCATTACTGTTAGAACAAGTTTACACCTTTGACATCATGCTCCTTGGATGCAAGGCCAAGCTTGAGTGCCTTCGTATCATCACAGGTGCTCTCACTCTGTGGTACCGTGTTCTTGGCAGGGTCTGTGGCCTCATCTGCCAAGCAGGTGTGCCAGGACTTGGGGATCACAGAGCAGAAGAAAGAGAGCACCACTGACTCCCCTGCTCCTGCCTGCTGGCATGGGACTGCAGATGCTGGTCCACTTCTGCCCCATGACTTCATACACAGATGTGTGCTTGGCAGATGGTCTCTCTCATGGATGTTTGGCCCTGAAATGGTGCTGCAGTACTGCCGCTGCCCAGCAGCTCCATTTTCCTAGATCTAGCACAATTTATGAATTTTATACACTATTTTAGATCACACCGATGATTCAGGAACTTAGGGGTAACCAGGGAAATTTCCTTCTTTTCTGACAAGAGGTTATGCCCTGCCTGCATCTGCCCTTTGCTGTTGTCTCCGAAACAGATTGATGCAGCACCACTTGTGTAGCAATTGCCATTGACTTCAGCAGAGAGTGGACTTCATTCTGTGGGATTGCAGCCATACAGTGTGAACAAGTGCTCACAGGATCTTACCATAATGGTAACAGAGTACATCAAGTACATCGAGAAGAGTACATCGCCCTGGCAGCTCTGGTTTTCCTTCTGTGGAGCTTTCTCCCCATATTTGCTGTATAGATTCATCCTTTATTCCCTTTTCAAGATGTACAGGAAAGATTAAAACAAGACAGCCTCTGCTGGCTTTTATGTAAAGCCCATGTTTGCTCTTCTGTGTTTTACATAAAGCTGGCATGAAGATAGGAAAAAATATTCATGGAGAAGGAAACCCATGCAGATTTGGGACCAAAAATAATGACATTACTTCTGGAAAAAGTATTTCAGGAGAATGAAAAGGAAGTTTCATAGCCCCACATACTTGGGTGGCTTTTATCAGTTTCATGTTTTCCCTTAACAGAGAAAATTTGACTGTAATAATCTAAATGGCTTTCTTGAGAGTGAGCAACCAGATTTTCCTCCCTCTCTCTTTTTTCATAGCTATCCCCAGGGTAAGCCAGAGAGAGAAGTCTTTCTCCCGATGCATGAGTTCACCTTCCTTGCCAGCCTGCAAAGCTCTTACCAATTTCCCTGTTCTCTAAAAAAAAAATAATAAAATTTGAAAAGAGGAGTCTAGTCAGGGAGCCCTCATCTTGATTTTCCGGAGAGGAAATTGACATTTTCTAGAAAAATTGCAACTTTCCTGTGGAAAATATTTCTGAAAGAAATTTTCAGACCAATACTAGCTTTGTGCCAAGTGTTTTTCCTGTCTGAACACCAGGATTCTGAGTACTGCCTTACATGGATTTTTTTAAATGTGTCACAAACAATGATAAAAATATTTAAAATTGCTTGGGAGGGAAAAAATAATGAAAAAAAAGTGTATTTCATCATTTTATTTGTGCCATAAGAAGAGATTGCACTGTTTTTCTTATCTGAAAGGAGCAATTTAATGGAAACTGAAGGCAGTTTAATTTTCCTTTGTACAGTGCAATATCTCAAATAGTAACTATATGTCAATGCTCAACAGCATTTTCAGTTTGTTTTTAAAGATGATAAACCAAATGAATCTTAAGGAATATTTTCAACTTACTTGTGGACAGATTCTATCTTTAATATTCAAATGTACATTTTTTAGTACGATAAACCTATTTTTATGGTTTACTTCATCATTTATAATCATATTGTAAGTGTTACAATCACATATGGTGAGTCAGAGTTAAGTTAAAAGAGCATATAACCTTCCTTAATTCACCTTTGTATTCACACACTGGTGTACAAGAGAGAGAAGGAAAATATAAAATGAGTAGTTACAAATCAGTTCAATCTGAAGTCATACCTAAATAATGGAATTACTGGAATTATTAAATATACCACTCCAGAGCAGAGGTTACATCAGTGACCTGTTATTGATCTCTGTGGAGTACTGTTTCATATGTGTATTTGATAAATAAAATTTCAAGCCTGGAAACTCAGCATGAAATGTGAAATGAGTAGTAACATAAAACAATAGTTATAAGAATATTGATGAAGTAATCCTCATAAACATTTTTGCATATTAGCTTGGAAGTGATTTACAAATTTGGGAATATTTCTGCACAACTGTCCAAGACTAAACTAGACAGTTATTTAACTTAGCAGAATTTGTGATTCTTTCAAGGTTCCAAAGTCAGTTAATATTAGTGTGAAAAGATTAGGAAGAATGTGGCTGTGAAATACCAAATCAGGTGTTCCTATATTAAGCTAAAGAAACAGCCTTGTATTTCCAAGATAGTGGAAAGTCAATTGCAATTTGTGTGTGTGTGCGTGTGTGTTGGGAGTTGATTGCTTTTGGTTTTTGATGTCTTGGTTTCATAGCTCATACACCAACATAAAAATGTAGGTGTTGAATGAGCAATGTGACAATGTATTGCTGTATCTGTAAATTACAGGATTTCAGAAACAAATAAAAGGTCTGGGTTGGCTTCTCAGAATGGGAAGCATCTTAAAAATGACCATTTGAAATGTGGAAAGTAGCAAAACCATTTTTGTGGCATATGTTTGTATTGTTACTATACTTTTGCAGCTGATCATTCATTTGTGATTCTTCCGTCTTGTTAAGGATCATTTGCTTTGCTAGTTGCAAAACATAATCAATATAGGGAGGTTATAGACATTTTGTTTGTTTCAATTTAAGTTGTATGTCTTTCCCCAGAGACCTGATCATGTTGGATTTGCACTGTGTAAGGAGATGGCACATTTTAAGCTTCCTAATTTGATACTTTCATTTGTATAATAGCAGTGTAAATTACACCCAAACAAACAAACAACAACAAAAACCAACAACCAGCCAACCAAAAATAACAACAACAAAAAACAGAACCTAAAAATACCACCAAGCAACCCTTTTTGTCTTAATCTCTCGGCATATATATCATTTTGTAATCTGAGATAGAGTAGATACAAATATATTGGCTCAGGCACCCTGATCTGTGACTCAGATGCAATCTTGCAGCCCTAAGCATAAACAGATATGACATTTTCTCACAGTTCTAGTATCCTGTCCTAAAAGAGAGCGAATCACCACAATTAAGACTTCCCCGTCTCAAAACTTTCACAGTATTCTTTTATTGTTACTGAGGATTTTAGTTTCAAATCCTTCTCCTCCTGATCAGTTTTCAATCTTATTTAGTATTTGCTGTTTTCTTGGGGATTATTTTAATGCTTGCTCCTGAGAGCTCTATTAGGAAATGAATTTTCTCGCTGCTTGCTGCTTCTTCAAGCATCTAAACCTGGTGTTTTCTTAATGTAAGCCTAAAAGCTTATGACAAGTGTAAGTGCAACATCAGCTTTTCAGGCAGTTCCACTATGTGAGTGTGTGTGTATGTAAGCATAGCAGAGTACAGTACAGGGAAATCTGGATGAATGCCCAACACTGAGCTCAGTTTCTATTGTAAAAATAAATTTGTTTATAAACTCACAATCCAATTCCATTTTCCTTTAGCATGATGAAAATTGAATGTAAATATTGTTTTTCTTTGTGAACCTGGGGGCTAGTCCAAATGTGCATTGTGCTAGTAATTTCCTAACAGTAGAGGAAATTGATGAGTAGCTATGAGTATTTCATGTAAACCTGTTCACTTACAAGGCATGCACAAAATCTTTTCTTTTTTTTTTCCTGAACACAGGAAAAAAGTGAAACCTGAGTAAATACTTATATGGCTGATAGATTCAAGTATGTTTTAAGGGGGAAAAAAAAAAAAAAAGCTTTCCCTTATGCTATTCTCTGGACTGTCTTCTCACCTTGTTAAGGTTAATATTCTGTTTCTGTATGCGTCTATTTATTTTTCTTCCTCCTGTCTACTCATACCTCTGTTGCAATAGTAGACTTAGAGAAATCTCTCTGCTGACTGCGCCTCATGTATCTCTGTTTTGGGCAGAAGTTGCTATTGTTTTAGGGTTCTGGTTCCATTAAGGCGCTTAATAATTTATTACATTTCTTCCTGAATACAGGCACACTACAATGCTAGGTTTAGTGCAGCTCATGTTATTATACCTCCTCTATTGAGGTCACTAAAGTTTTTTTTTTTTTTTTTTTTTTTTTTTTTCAGGTACTGTATAAACAAAAATATGATGCTGAGAAAGGAACTTCAGATTACGCACATATGAAGGAACCTCCGGATATTAAGCATGCCATGGAAGTCAATAAACACCAGAGTGATGTAAGTACTCCCCCATCTGAAATCAGTTCATTTGTTTTGAGTAGATACATCTAGTGTAGCTAACTGCTATGAGCTGAGCATGGAGTATTTTCATATTTCATTAGTTTGTTTTTCTTTACATATGTGCTCTTAAGTATTTTGGGACACAATATGTGCATAAAATATGCTATGAGTAATGCCATGCGACTTATGATAAAGTGCATTGGAAGGTCATTTTTAACATTAATAGTTATTTTTATTGTTATTAAATATTGCTGATACCAACTTGAAATAAAGTTAAAAAAGAGACTTTCCAAATTAATGTGTACTTGTACTTTAAAACTGTATAAAGGTCTTTGTTTACATGAACAGCAGCATGGCTTCAGTGTGTTACCCTTTTTTAATAGCATTTAGATATTTTTTTAATAACATTTCTGTTTAGAGGAGAAAAGGGGGCTATTTCTGCTCTGCTATTGCACAATTTTATGCACACGAATTACATTGTTCCCACCTCATGAATACATACCCAAGTGAGTTCCAAAGAAAAAATTCTGTCTGATTTTGCAGCATCTGATACAGAGAGTTGTGTTTGATGCATGGTTCTAGCTTAAGCCATTCACCAAAGTATTTGTTATCTTAATTTACCTAAGTAATTTACAAATAAATTAGATTGTGTAGCTATATATTTCAGTGTTTTTTTTTTTTTTATTTTTCCATTTTTAAACAAACAAACAAACAAAACCTGCTTGTTATCTTCTTGAAGTTCTCTATGTTTTCACAATATAAAAGCCTAATAATAGTTTTTATTTTATTTTATTTTATTTTATTTTATTTTTTATTAAAGTCAGTTTTGATTTTTGTGGTCTTTTATGCTGTGCTCTATTTATACAAACACAAATTTGAAGAAAAATATATGTTAGTCTTAGGTTTTGTATAAGTTTACTTATGAGAAAAGTAAATTTTAAAGGCCTCAAAGCCACTAAGAACAGCTGACAACTATAAAGCTGAACATAGCCTTCAAAGTTATGATCAATTTCTATTCTGCTTAGGCAACAAAGTCAAGGCAGGTAAGTATTTGAGTTTACGACTCTCTTGTTTCTCAGACAAATGGGACATTTGTTTGCTTCTAATAATATAGAAAATGAAGCTTAGGTGTTCATTTTGAAATATCTTAAATTTACCCTATCTTCGATACTGAGATTGTAACAAACACTCATAGGTTATGCAGACTGAAAGCTAAATGTCAGTGTTAGATGTATGTCCATGTGTGCAGAACCTTGACAGCTGGCTGCTGATTAAAAGGCTGCTGGAAAACTTCAGGGAAGCATTATGTTTGAAGAATAACTTTTTCTTCTGCTGGGAAATACCTGAGCTGGAACTCCCAGAAGTGATTTGCAACCTGCCTTGATTACAGAATTCCCTCTTCCTGTCAAATTCTGGCCATCTCTGCTGTTAGAAGCATTCAGGATATCAGACTGACAGAGGATGTGAGCTGGGAATGTGAACTTCTCTCTACATAAGCACGAATTTGTTTTTACCTAACTCTAGAAATGATTGCAGACTATTAGGGAAGGAAATAACTTTGGGAAGAGAGGTGGGAATCCCTCTCAGAGTAGTTGGTGGGACCAAGAGGAATGTGAGATTAGTTTTGGAATCAAATTCATCATGGTCTGATGTTTAGTGTGCTAGTGCAAAACCCATTCCCCTTCTACAGCTGTATATCACCTGCTAACAGAAGGAGTACAGATGTGAGAGTAAATTAAGTTCAGTTGTTTCATCTTCTTTCAGCCTTAAAAGAAGCAAAAAAGGAAATGAAGGCAATCATAGGAGGGAAGGATGTTGTGATAAATGAGAACTTTTAACAGTATATTAAAAATAGTGAAAATACATGATGGAAAGTGTTTTCAGCTTGAACAAGCTTAAAAAAAGTAAGCAAACAAAACCTCCAAATCCAACATAAAACTCTAACCAGTTAGTTTCATCTGTTTAGCAAGAGAGTCTTTCTGGATGCTCACAGGGAGCTTTAGTGTAATGGGGATATATCTGTATCACAAGTAAAGTTATGTAAGTCCAGTTATTGTTCATCAGAGTTACAGAACTCCTGTGGGTAATAATTTGAGCACCATGCTCAATATAGGCTATGGATTTCTTGCTTTACAAGTAAAGATTTAATTAAGAGCTGCATGAGTTTTCATCTGTAAGTCAAAGTATGCATAACAAGCATCCCAAATATGGAGTATTTGTTGTTTAGAATGTAGGCTATTTGTAGAGTCACAGTTTTGAAAGTGCAGTGTAAAAAGAGGGATACTACTGAGGGAATAGAAGGACAAAGCTCTTTTATCCACCACTCAGTACAGTATACCTATGGGAGCAGAATGTGTGTTTACCTACAATGGTCTGCCAACTCAATTCAACCTTTACATGCAGGGTTTGCATCTAATAGGATTAGGATGTGTTTAAGACTATTTACTCAGCCTTAAAATAAAGCTGACATTTATACTCAACTCTGTGAAATGTGCAATTTCCCTTAAAAATTAAGACTGTATTCAACTTACAATACATTTGTGCTGACATTTTGAAACTGTCATGTGCTGTAGACCTTCACACCACTTTGAATATCATTAACACGCTGTATAAACGTGGGTTGAAGCTGCATAATAGGGAAATACTGTAAAATCTCCTGAACAACGTGATCATGTATAAGAAAAACATTTTTCTCTTCTTCATTCTTCCACTGAAGAAAATTGCTCTCAAAAGAACAAAAGTGACGTTTTTAATGATAGGGAATTTACTTGAAAAATAATTTAGATACTACACAATGCTTTAGTGAAAGCATGTTTATCCAAACCAGAGTACTTTTATCTATAAATTATATTTCTGTTTTGTGAAGTGAATATTAATTATGTGACTTGGGCATGCAAAAACATTTGGAGAACAGTGAAGTAGGGACCATCAACCTTCTTTGTGCTTGGCATTTGTCTCTTCTGGAAATTTCCAAACTTGGAACCAACATTAGGTGGTGTTGTGTAGAAAACTGTCCAGTCACAAAATAGTAGTTCACCTTATGAGTAGCCAAGGATCAAATGGTTGTAGGAAAGAAAGAAATTGAACAGTGAAATGACATGACATTTAGGTTTCTGAAGAAAGGAAAGTACTTGCTGGATTTTGCCTGGGTAGAAGCTGCAGACAGCATTTGGTGAATATAGTCAAAGCTGCAGATCCCATCTTTTTCTGTTCTGTGACCTGGTCCATCACTGAGCATTATGAATAGCAAAACACCGTTATTCATTTATATATCACTTTATATATAGTGTGGTTAAAATTACTGATTTTACTTGCAGTGTTACCCTGTATGAAATAGCTAACTGGTGTTCTTCTGATTTTACAAACAGCAAAACAGAATCATCTACGGGCATTTAAAAAGTAGTTTGCAGCTCTGAGGTTGGAGACATATATATATGTATATATAATATATATATATATGGTCTTTGCAGTCCAAAGGATGTCAGTAGCAGTAATTTTAAATATTCTATTGACCTCTATATTTGAATACTTAAGAAGCCTGTATTGTCTTAGGAGTATACTTTATACTTTTTCCATATTCAAGATATTGCTCAGTCACAATCCGCACGCACAAAAAAATAGATTCTTTCTGATAAGACCAAATCAGCAGATCTGAAACTTGATGTGCTTAAGCATCACCAATACCAAGATGTAGACAGGTTTTTTTTTTTTTTTTTTTGGATGCAGATCATGTTAAAGTCAAGCTTCTCCTGGATCTCTGTTCTGCATTTGCATTAGAAAAATCACCTTTCACTGACTAACTTTCTGCTGACAGTGGTTGTCAACAGCAGGTCCCACTGGACCACTTCCAACTGGTGCTGAAAATGATGTGTTTACTCCTGATGTAATTGGGACCAATCAATTTTCAAGCCCATTACTGGAAAGGATGACTGCATCAATCTGTAATGGGCCAGAAATGTGTTTGTCTCTTCTACATGAGGCGGGAAACAGTTTTCAACACCATTTGAGTGGGGATCAGAAAAGCTGTTGCCAATGATGATTGTCACCGGTTAGTCATTTTCTTAGTGTTGATGGACCCCAAAGTGCAGATGAGAGAGAAGGGGGCAGAGATATAGATGACAGACCATTTGTAAGTGGACTCACATCTATTTGAAAATACTAAGCAGGGACAAACAGTAAGAGACAAATTATTTTACAGGCAGGTGTGCCCAACTCCTTGCTGACTTCTGTGTCTGTGAATTTCAAGAGGGCAAAATGTGTCCCTATCTACTTGTGCACATATTCATAATTTGATAAATATAGATTGGAGCAGCTTTGGAATCGGAATAGACAAAAGATTGCAAGAAAGGTCTTAGTCCCTTAAGCCTAGTTGTGCTTGGTTTAAGCAGAAGTTCCCGTTTGTTGATTGACAATTTGAGATGTTTTGCAGCCTTGTTCAAAATCTGTTTAGTGTGCAATGTTGTAGTGCATCCCAACGAACTGGTGCCGCTATGAAAGGTGAAACTCCTTCAAGACCCTCAGTCAGCTGGAGTAAATAGACCAGTATGTTTGTCCTAAGTGGACTTTTCACCTTTTCATAAGAGCTGGAGCTTTGGCCCTATTAAAATTAGCCTGCTAATTATAAGCAAGACCTGAATATTTTCCATGCTTTGCAAAAAATAATGGCAGTTCAGAGTGTGTAATCAAATTTGGGATTAAAGATGCAAAATGGTTTTTGTTCAGATTATCATTAGTTCATTAGTTTTATGGAAAAAAAACACTTTTTATTGTAATTTCAAATTAGGTAGAAAAAAATATGGTAGAAAAACACTTTAAATCTAGTTGGTGTTTGTAATTTAGTACTTGCATCTTCAAAACTAAAGATGACAGAAGTCTTTTCCTTTTTGTACCTACTTCTTTCTTGCTCATTTTTCCCACTGGTCTCTGTTTAGGTCATTCCCTGCTGCTCTTACATTGTTAGCACATTAGTTACTTTTTTCCTGTATGTTGGCCAGTTTGAGCAGATGTTTTACAGACTTGCAGTCCTCACAAAAGGGAGCATTTCTGGAGCATCTAGTGATGGTTTTGGTAGAACTTGAGCATCCCCTTGAAGTGAAGATTGAGTAAGGGCATTGTGTAATGCCTGGAGGTACTAGTCAGGTTCTGAGCCTCTTGCTAATTGTTCAGGGGCTGAACAGACCCAGGAGAAAAGATAGCCCCTTCCTTGGGTGTTTCTTCTGTTTCCTTTCCTGCTGCTTTCCTTTATTTTTTGCTTGACCAGGCTATTCTTTCCCCTCTCATAGGCTTCTCCACCTCCCATCTTCTTGGTACTTATGGCCGCACACACCATGCTGGCTGCTTTGCCCTTTCTACATCTGTTCCCTTGCTCTCATGGAATAGCTTTCCTTTTACTGTTCGAACATAGCACTGTAAAAAAAAATCGCTAGATGGAACAGAATAGCAGCTGTGTAATAGAGGCCAGCACATGGTCCCAATGGGAAAGGGTCAGCATCCAGGGATTGAGGTTATTCAGGAAATGGGAAACATATTTTTTCTTTCTTTGGCCTACCTCTGACAAACTACTGTTCTGCTGCATAACATTTTTATTCTCACCGGAGTATGACAAGCTGCAGAATGGAGCAAATATATATTGCAGACATTTGTAAAATGTTAGATGACTTTCCCTCAGACGTAAGTAATAGGTATACTGGTTTAGGTGCAGGAAGAATAATAATTCACTCAGGGAAAGCTATAGCAATTGGCCTTGCATCTAATATAATTGAAAATGGTGAAATATAAAGGACTGTCACTGTCTTATTCCTCCCCCCCCTCCTGAAATTAACCGCAATCCATTATTTCATGTACTATATGATCATGTCATTTGGGAGCAATAAGTGACCGCATTTCCTCAACTTTATCACCATATTCTTGATTCTCTGTTGTTAAATTCACTCCATTCCTAATTTCTATTTTGAGCACATATGTTGGCCTTTAATTTGCAATTTACATGGATGATAGGGTGCTATTCAGAAACCTGTTTCTGCTGCCTCTGTGGTTTTCACCTCACCTCATGTGGTCATTAGGATGAACAGCATATAATTAACTAAATTCATGTAAAGCCCTGAATTGCAAATACTTGTCTGTACATCTAGTGTCTTAAAAAAAAAAAAAAAGAAAACCAAAGAACAAACCTGAACCAAACCAAACCAAAACTTCCAGTGGTTTTAACGAGCTATAAGAAACAGTTTCTATTTTATTGGTAGGTGATACTTTGGGTTGTATTCATGCAATTTGTTATTACATATATATATATTATTTAATCATTGATTACACTTGTGTGCCACTTCACTTACAGATTAAAAATTATAAGATCTATCTGTGGGCAAACAGCCAACAGAGCGAAGCCCATTTAGCTTGTCTACTTAGCTGAAGCCATATGGATGCAAAATGACTTCCCTGTTGCCTACAAAATATATGCCCTAAAGTAATTTTTTATTTTTATTTTATTTTTTTTTAATAACATTTCTACAAATCGTATTTGTCACTGGGTATTGCACTTTACGATTGATAGACTGATAGTTCAGTATGTTGCACTGTGCCCATAGTAAAGCTGTGCACTGGAAACAGGAGGCAGATACACAGGTTATTATAAGTGAAGCTTCAAGCTGAGGGAACCTCTTGGGACATTTTTGATGGTGAAATACAATTTTGGGAGGTCAATTAACTCTGTTAATCGGCAGAAAAAATAGTCTAAAAGACTGCCTGATAAAATAGGAATTATTCTGATGCTTTCTGTCTCCTTAGACTTTGTTCTCCATCTTCTGCATGGAACTTTAACTTGTCAGACACTTTTGGATACCAGGGTTGATTTTCTTAGTCAGAATAATACAGTAAGACAGCTCTTGGAAATTGGCTTGAATTGACAAACATGCAATACAGCAAGGTAGAGGAAAAAGCCTATAGACCTGGAGTAGGGAAAAGAGGGATTACTTGTGGTCTGGGAGCTTTGGAGTGTCTATGACATCCAGGAAGTTGCTGTGATTGCTTTGCTAAAGGGATAATGTTTGGACGATTCTACTCATGGTTTAGTGTTCTGGTCAAAGTCTTCTGAGCCCATTCATTATTATAGTGGCCTCTGCATAAACAGAAAGATTCAGTCTTATACTTTACATGCTGGTACACTCAGCTTTCTTGTTCTCATGATTGTGTAAAGTAGCAGATAAGTGGAGCTGGGAGGAGTCAGGAGTGCTGAGGTGGAGTTGTGCCATTTAATTACATACCAGCTACATGACTGCCTGTTACTGAGAGACATTCACCACGGTAGAATTACAGTTTCTCCTCAGTGTAGCTGTAATCCTTGGTGCTTAGTATCATAGAGGTGTTAGTTCATATTAAAAAGGGGTACAGCACAGAAAACAAACAAACAAACAAAACCCACAAAAACCTATCCTCTTAGAATTCATCTGAAATTCAGTGATAAAACCTAATGTCTGGGTCTTTGCAGTGCTTTCATTTTCTACTGTGCTTCTAAGCAAAAAATGTTTTTCATTTTAATGCTATATTTTATGCTTTTGAATGTCTTCCTTATCCTGTTAACCTTAAGTTTAAGACCTGTGGGTCTTACTAAATAATCTCTGTCAAGCAGGACTGTGTTAGAATAAATTGGGTGTTGTAGTAGTGAACTTTGTGGCTGAATTGATAGGTCATTTGAAGATGATTTATAAATTTCAAACTTTTCATTTGTTTTAAACATTTTTTTTTATTTTTTTGACAGGTGTCATATAGGAAGGATGTGCAAGATACTCATAGATACACTGAAGTGCTGAACAGGCCAGACATAAAGATAGCCACCGAGATAACAAAGATAATAAGTGATGTATGTTCTTTTTTTATTCTATTTGTATTTTTTAGACATTATTTTTTTCCAATTTCAGTAAGATCATTTAGAATGCTGCTGAAATTTTCAGACTTCCTAGCAAGAGAAGAAAACATGGCATGCCAAATCTGATATGGAGATCTAGTGGGGGGATGGCTTGCTTGGAATGTCACAAAATTATGAGTTGCTTCTGTTTTGATGATAACAGTATGACATTTGCAAGCATTGATGACTGAAGACAATGTTAAGTTTACTAAATCTCATTTTGTCTTGGCCATGTAAATAATGATTCTAAAAAGAAGTTGCATGCTAGTATGCTGTAGTGCATGTCAGAAGGCACACAAGATCTCTGTTCACCCCAGTACAGGAGAAGCGTCCATGCCAGGACTCCCATTCCTCCTTCTGTGTCAGCCGACTTTGGCAGGGAAATGCAATTTCCCACTGTCCTTGAGAGAGCCATGTGAGCACGTCGCCTCTTGCACATGGCTCTCCTCCCTAATATCTGCTCTCAAACTCTTTTCCCTCCTTCTTTGACATGTGCTAAGGCATAGGTCAAGGAGCAGTTTGAGAAGCAGTAATGTGTGATGCTGTTTAATATTTTACTGTAGACAATTATATACATTAGAAGTTCTGAGCCGAGATTTTCAACAATGGCTAACAGCTACATCTGAGACTAATTAGGCATCTCTTATGGAGAGGTGTCTCTTACAGAAAGACAGCTTTAAGGGACATAAGGGTTCACCTTTTGGACACTGAGCATTTTCTGAAAACTGAAATCTACTAAGTCTTATGTTCAATGTCCAGAATTCTGAATTGCTCTAAAAGCTACTTAGAATGGCTTTGGGTCTTTTCTTTCTCTCTGTTGTTATGACATGTCCTTGCTGATTCACAGTGCCTGAGTAATGTAAGAAACCTGTTTTACGCAATGGTAATTTAGTTTGTGATATTGCAAAGAACCTATTGTTGGTTCATTTGTACTGTTTTCTAACGCATTTTGGAAAAAAAAAATGCAGCAATTTGCATGGGAGGTAGTTCAGCTGGAAAGATCATGTAACACCAGCCCTATGGGACTAATTCCTCTCTGTTACACCAATGAAACCTTACTGACATCCAGCAAGATTTCAGTGGTAACACTGAGAGTGGAATTTGACCTGTATTTCAAAAATGCTGCCCCTCAGCCTAGTTTTATTTCAAGGTTATTTTCAACCGCTACAAATAATTTTGTGCAAACTGCAGACCATGTCTTAAGAAATGCTGAGCCACTGTAACTCATTCTGTCTTGACTGGGAGCAGTGAGAGAACAGTATTTCTCAGGCTTAACCTGTGCATTTTGTTAAAGTTGAATTTTATGAATGCTGTGCATTGTGTTTTACAATAAAATAAATATTATGTTTTTAATGAGATGAAGCATGAGACGGGCTTTTTTTCTGAGCAAATGATATTCCTGAGAGTAGTGTCAATGCAGATCACTAAATGAGACTAGCTTTTCTACTAGCTTTAGTGCTTACATTTCTCTTGGAAAAAATCAACTAAAACAAAACAAAAACAAACAAAACACAAAACCAATTAACAAAACAAAAACAAACAAACACAAAGCCAAAAAATTTAATAGTGATTTGTATTCATTTTCATGATTTTTTTCAAGGCTGAGTACAAGAAAGGAAGGGGGGAGATAAATAAGGAGCATGCTGTACTTGGAAGACCAGATTTTGAACATGCTAAAGGAGTTTCTAAACTTCTAAGCCAAGTAAGATTTTCTGACATTTTACAATGACTTCATTCCGATATCTCAATTGCTACTAATGCAAGAAAATATTTAGATTTTTAGATGATTATCTCTAATTGCATGAAGATTATGTTCTCAAAGCCTTTTTGTATGGTATTGTAATGACTGGTAAATTTAAGATTCCTAGGAAACAGAATATACATTTTATGCAAAAATACAGTGAACTTTGACTATTACAACTCATCTTTGGTGGAGATGGTGTATATTTATATATATTATCTAGGATTTCTAGAATATTAACTGTATGCAATTTAGAGTCAAATTTTGCTAGTCATTCATTTTGAGTGGAACCTTACCCTGTGATTAATCCCACTGAAGTAACTGGGGACTTTTGTGTAACTGCTTTCTAATGTGAGTAATGGGATCTGAATTTGGCCTGACATGTAAACCACCCACCTTCCCTCTCTCCGAAACTGAACCTTTTATGTACTACTTTCTGTTATATACTAACCTCAAAAAAAAATTTTTTTTTCTTTAAAAAAAAGAATGAAATAGAAAAATGGAGAAACTGCATTTGTCCATAACTAGAAGGAAAGCTAGGGACACAAATATTCCCTCTTTTCCTCTTATGAGTCTTCTGCTCCAGATCAACCTCACATCATGAGAAGGGATTTCTGACTTCTGACTTGACTAGTTCTTTTAGTTCCTTGCATAATCCTTGCTAGTAATCCTCAGAAATACACTCATGGGTTTTGTAAACCTAGGAACAAATTCTGTCCTCATGTACAAGGGGGGTAACCCCCTTTGATTGGAGAAGGCCATGTCATTTTCCCCACAACTAGAAAATAACAACTGGAGGAGTATATGAACCAGAACAGTTACTATCAACATTGTGTAACAACTGGCAAGATGGTAAAAGTCTTCCCTAGAACTGGGATAAAATAAGAACAATAAGTCATAGAGAACAAGCTGCAGAACAGTGCAAGAGGCTAAGCTTCTTTTGATGTCTCCAGACATTACCTTCCTGTTTTATACTGGACCATGGTTATTTGTGCTTATCATAATGCAGGCTGGGAAGTCAGCCTGTGCTTTCTAGGAAGAGCTGGACCTCAGTGTCACTTCTAGAGAAGAGATTTTTTTGTCTTAGTCATTTTTAAAAGAGTTCATCTCTAGATTTAGTGTGTAGCATTCTTTATTTCTACCTTACGGCTATCTACACATTCCTTTCTTTGCATCCTGTTTCAGAACCTAGTGGGCTTTCAGCTGCCTGTTGTCACAAAGGGGACCAAAACAGGACCCTTTGTGATAGACCTTCCATCTTGCTACACCTGGTACCAGTGAGGTTGTGACCAACAATTGCAACAATCAAAAAATACCAGCTGGGTCATGGGGTCCTGCAGGCTGATGCTGTGGCAGTTGCATCATAGGCTTAATCAGTGCACTTTTAATCTAATTTTTATTAGATGTGCATTAGCTTTATCATAGAGTCTCTTCACTACCAGGGGCAGGGATGGCAGCAGTTCCAGGTGAGATCTGTCTGCAGAAGAGAGCATTTGGTATGGGATTTTAACTTCTTTAGGGAGTCCAAATAGTGTAGGAGGTGTGGCAGAAAGAGAGGAGCAGCTGATATAATGTAGCCTGCAGTCTATTTGTAAAGAGTGATCTAACCTTTGCAGCCACATCCTGGCCAACTGGATCTCAGTTTTGGCATCCTTCCATCCTTTTTCCTCCCCTCAGTCTACACTGATGAATAGAATTGAATAGAATAGTTCAGTTGGACCTTCAAAGATCATCTAGTCAACTGCCTGATAAGGCTGCTTGCAGTGTGTGTGAAGGGCCACATACTTTTAAGAAGGGAGCAGGGCACTTTCAGAAAGCATCAGGCTTCAGCCTGACACTCTGCTGCCATCCATCTGCATAGAGCAGCATGGAGATTGTAAGTACCAGGCTGCTTTCAGCAGTGGGGAGGTGCATTCAGCAATTCCCCTCCTCCTCTGAAGGAAAGTCAGTGGCCATGAGTTGTCTAATGTTTTTATATATTATTTGAATCATTATAACACTTAGACATGCTGATGATAAATCAAGAGCATCCTGTACAACCACAGAAAAATGATGATGACCCCTGTGTCTGTGGAGCAGGGTGATGGGGCAGGATGAGGAATGCACCTGTGCTGTAGGAAAGGAAGTGCCCTAAATGTGGGTCAGTCTTGTCAGTCCTCTTTGTGCAAGGATTGAGAAGCAGGCTTGTAACAATTACAAGATTTAAAAAATAGTAAACTTAATGATCTCTTTATTATCTCCAGACTTTCTGGTCTTTAGGTTTTCCCTTTCTTTCTCAGCAAATAGGAGCATTAGAAACTTTTTGTGCTAAAAGTTGATAATCTCCCTTAATAGCATGAATCTATAAGCTGCGACACGCAGAGAAATATTAGTTATTTGACCCTCACAGTAAATTTGCAAAGTTGACAATTCTGATGGATGTAATGGGAAGAGAAGATGATAACATGTTTTAATGTAGTGCATATGGGTAGGTAATTTAGGGAGTATAGAGAACAGGAGCAAGAAGAGGTCAGGCAGTGTGGGTGTAACGAAGGGAGAAAGCAATCAATGCAAGCAGGAAGGCAAACAAAGTGAAGAAAATAGTGTTAATGTTTGACTGGTACTCAAGGCTGTACCAAATCAGTGTACCATCTCTCTCTCTCTTTTTAAACAAAGCTTTTGACAACAGCAGCAGCAAAAATACCAGCTCCCAGGACTAGTATATTTACACACAGTAACCACTTTCTGTTGATTTGAAACCAAATTTAAAACAGAAACTGTGTTAGTCTTTGTGAAAACATGAAGTTTGTAAGTTTGCTGAATGTACATTGTATAGTTTGTGTTTTGTTTTTGTTTTTTAAAATAAAACCAAGCTCTGTTGTGTTCTAATGCATTTTATTAGCTTTTACTGAGAGCTGCTGATATGAAATATTCCTCTTATGTTGTTTAGTGATTGGTTTTATGATAAATAATTTTTGATATTCATATTTTGTGCTGGATTTGGTGCTTATTGTTTCATGGAGAAAAGTTGATAGAGGTAGATTTTTTTCTTCCCAGATATATCTTCTCTAAGATTACCAACAGCCTAAGATTTTCACAGTCTTTCATTGTTTTAAACCCTGCTAGTGCTTTTAGCATCCAGTATTTTAACTTAGATCTTTGTTTATGTTGCATTTCCTTCAATGCACTCTGACAGGTTTTCATTTTTTTAATATGTTTTCATATGGTCATGAGGAAATGCTTTAGCTGCAAGTGTCTGCTTCATCCTGGGATCCCAGTGGTTGAATGATTCCATTTTTGAAGTTTTTTGTAAATCTGAACAGTGGGTGATGTCATCCACTTCTGAAACTGAACACTCCCTGTGTGAACAGCTTTGAACTACAGATTTTGATTTAGGAATGTTTCTGCAAAGCTTCAAAAGACACTGTTCTGTCCAGCTGCAATTTTGACTTTTATAGGTTTTGTGCAAGGCCAATGAGAAGTTTTTTTATCCAGGCTTTATTTAATTCCAGTTTGGTTTTTCAGGGATGTTGTGTTAGAAGTCTGCAAAAGCTGCTCATTCTTTAGCTACAATTAGAAAGCAGCTTCCACACATTTATTTCAAATTAGCCACCACTACATACTCTAAAAAAAAATAAACAAACTTAAGACTTTAATTAAGACGGTGAATAAGCTATCATCGTTTTAAACCCTCCTTAGAGTACAGCTTTTGGTTAAGGATGAAATTTGTAGACAAGCTTCCACTAACACACTAAGAACTGTCATTTCTGCTCCCACATTTTTGTTTGCTGTTTCAGCAGGTTATAACGTTGATCAGACACCCCCCTCCTCCTATGTTTTCGAAATCACTGATGAAGTATTTGTCTTCCTTGTTTTGAAATTGAATCCTTTCTCTCAGGCATGTTTTTTTTTTTTTTTTTTTTCCCTCCTTTAAACTACATTCATAACTTTCTCCTGTTCAAAAGGAGGATAAAATAGACACATGAACTTCTTCGCTGTGGCTAATTCATGTGCTTGCTCTTCTCTCTCCTTCTCCCTCTCCCCCAGCCCACCCACCCCTTGCTTTCTTTCAATAGGCAGAAGGAAAAAAAAAAATGCCATTTTTTTTTTTTTTTTTTTAAAAAAAGGAAAATGAATGTGTGTGTAGCTTTCAATGAGATGAATCCCCTATGGCAAGTCAGAGTTAAATTACTGCTAGAAGTGCTCTTGAGATACTGTCAGGGTCATCTGATATTATTGTGCTGCCTCCGTTTTGCCCCAGAGAGACATGTGTGGTGGTGTTGGAAAGGAGAGCAAAGGTAATAAGCAGTGAAGCCAAAGAAGACAGCAGGACCAAGAGCTACTGAGACAGCCCTCACTGAAACTGAACCATTTGCAGTTGGATTGGTCAGCAGTCTCCTTAAATTTGGGAGCCTTCTGTGCATCGGCAGCAGCTTGCACAGACCTGTGAAGACCGGATTCACTGGATCTCCCTCTCCTTTTGCAGCAGTGATGTGATCTGCAGTGACACTAACAGGGACTCATTCCTGAAATCTCTAGATTGAAATGTATTGTTAAAAAAAAAAAAAACAACTTAAAAAAAAATGGCATGAAATAGCTGCAGCTGGAAGATGGCAAGCCAATTGTGAGGAGAGGTCCCTTTGGCACTGATTTTTTCACACTTAACAAGTATACCAAGGACCACATTGTGCATTCAGACCACATGCACAGTTTGAGGCCATTTGCTGACTGGGCAAAAGCCCAGCCTTAAGTAGTAGGATAGTTAAACTCCTTATAAAATGTCATTATGATGCCTACAGAGTAAGAGAGAGTTTTGCTCACCATGTTGACTTGATCCCTGTTTTTGGATGCTTTCTGAATCACATATTCCAGCACTGCTGGATTTTTATTAGAAGGCAAATTCTGGATATACCTTTTAAAAGAGAAAAGATCTCTAAGTTATTTCTTCACTGCTCATACAGAATGTGGATTTGCCTTTGACAAAGGCAGTGTCTTTGTATTCAGATATATGCGTTTGCAATTGATCCAAAGCCAGGGCAAATATCAAGCAATATGAACCAGATGAATCTACCAGAAGGGAAAAGATACTATTTTCAAGGAGTAGTGTGAAAAGTTTTCATGTTTTCAGATAAAGTTGCTCTTTAAAAGTTACAATGATTTAGAATTAACTTTATTTGAAAAAAAAAAGTAATGTAATTGTTGGAATCATAATGTAATTCTTGAAAAGATATGTTTAATTTATATTAGGGTGGCTTAGTTTTGTTTTCTTGTTATCCTGATTAATGAAATATTGGGCACTGTGGCAAAACATGATGAAGATGTATAAGCTAAGCCATGTTGAGAATCTTTTGAGTCAAAGAAGAACTAAAAAAAAAAAAAAAAAAAAAGAAAATACTTCCCACAAATAAAGCTGAGAAAAAAGTAATTTTTGAAGGAGATTGTTTGAGGTGGCTTAACCACTTTATCAGGCATTCATGTGGGCATGGAGAAAAAAGGAGTAAGGAAAAAGCTGCATATTTATTTAATGCAGAGCGTGGCAAATTATAATGGATGTTGCATAGGCTCAGATATCAGGTGTCTGACTAACATTCATGAAAGCAGCATAATTCAGACTGAACTTTATTCTCCTCCATTATGCCCAGCTGTTGGAAAGAAGAAAGACATGTCTGTAAAGTCTCCAGATGTTTATTGATCATGCACAACAAGGGGGGCAAAGGACAACGATTTACTCTCTGCTCAATTTCATTTTTTAGATTTCAAATTCAGTTCTACGGAATTTTTGTACTTTATTTGCTTTTGATGACAATACCTCAACATTTATGTATTGTTTATCTCCCCTTACATGTCTTATCTTTCCCTATTTTCCTTTAAACAAAAAGAAAAGAGAGTGAGAGTGATTGCAGATAGCCATGTAATTATGCTTTCTAACATTGTAATGAGGCAGGCATTGTCTCCAAGAAGGGACTGTACTGCAGAGAGATTCCTGGGGGTCTTGTTGGAAATTTCTGGCAGAAATTATAGTACAAGTTGGGGCTCTGGTGACAGCCATCACCATGGATGACACATGTACCTGGTGGTAGGAAAACAATCAGGTGGGAGGTTTAATTCTGACTTCACATATTTTGTTTTCAACAACTTTGGTTGAAAAAGTTGCTTCAGAAGATCTACTTTTCAATAGTTTAATGATTTAACAAATTTAACAATTTTTTTTATTTCTTGCTGTTAAAATCACACTTTTAATTATGAATTAATTACAAAGTTAAGTTTTGTTTTTGTCTCCTAGTATAAACTCATCAGCACCAATAATTACATATGAGAATCTTAAAATTATTATTTTTTATTTCAGTAAAATTAAGATACATGAAAATTATTTGAAATGAGCACAAGACAGTTACAAGTATGGCTAAACTGTGTTTCTTTAAATATTTGTGGTGTTTAAGGGTTTATGGATAAGGCCATTGCATTTAATAAGCTACTTTGTAGTCTGAATTCTCTGTGTCTTCTTTAAGTACTACATGTTAATATGGAATATATATATATATATTTTCTGGTCTAAGGTGAAATACAAAGAGCAGTTCAATAAAGAAATGAAGAGCCACCAGTACAATCCTCTTGACAGTGCTTCCTTCAAGCAAGCACAGATTGCATCCACCTTGGCAAGTGATGTAAGTGAATTTACTTTGTATTTTACATGTGTTTACATCCTGAAAAAAAATAACATTTGTACTCAGGCAGAAATCCTTTTTCCATTTTACAAGTCATAACTGTGAACAGAAGTCTCTGTTATACATTGTGTTTGTATAGCAAGTACAGCATGTTATCCATTTCTTCCTCTCTTTGGACAAAGCCCTTCTCTAAGGGTCTGCAGCGTTTTTCATAATGATTTTAGGTGAGATTTATTTCACTCTGTGTTTCTATGGCGGCTTACTCCAAGCTAATGTCCCTTCCTATTTGGGAAAGAAAGATACCAGTCTAGAGAGCAAATCATCTGACTTGTAGATGCCTGTCTTTGGAGAAATGAAGTGCTACCTTCTCTCCAGTGGCTGCAGGAGGAAGTTAGCATAAGTAGCTCAGATTTGGATGTCTCTCTTTTAGACTTCATTGTGTTGATCTTCTGATCTGTATTTTAAAGTACACCAGTTCCTAGATTCTGTGTGGGTGCCTGCTGCTGGAGTCAGGTTGGGGAAAACATCTATATCAAGCGGTAATGATGTTGGGATGATATATTTATCAGTGTGTCTAATGCTAAAAATGTGAGCTCTTCTTTGGGGGAGTGATCCCAGATAGCCTAGAGACAACATTTCATTCTGTAGTGTGATGTTTCCATAGTGTGGGGCACAACCCAAAGGAAACAGGAGAGGCTGGCTTGAGAAGGGTTCAACAGAATAATTGTTTCCAAACATAAATGTTTTTTAAAAACAACTCCCCCCCATGTTTATTTATTATAAAAGATACATGAATTGACTATTGTTGATTTGAAGCCTAAATGTATTGATGTCTAAATGTATTGGGTTAAGAGGTTTATCATGTAAAATAGCTAAGCTGG
Source organism: Stictonetta naevosa (assembly GCA_011074415.1). Lineage (NCBI taxonomy): Eukaryota > Metazoa > Chordata > Aves > Anseriformes > Anatidae > Stictonetta > Stictonetta naevosa. The sequence continues at coordinate 19,428,987 of CM021698.1, forward strand.
ATATTGTTCTTCCTGTACAGCTGGGCCTCCAGCTATCAAGAATATGGAAAATCCTACCATAGACTGATAGAAAGTTATCTTTTGCTATTTCATTAAGTTATTATCTTTTGCCTTAGGTGCCTATACTGCTTATCTTTGCTGAAAGCAATTCATATTAAATAAATTATCTTGGAGCACCGCCCTTTAACTGTTTTATGTGGATCTTTTTTATTTGAACAGTTAGTGTAATACTTGAATCAAGAGAGAAAGAACAAGAATCAACAATATTCAAAATGAGTAAGCACAAACAATTGAGGAAGATACTTTTTTAAAGCTTCCTTCAAAATTGTTTAGAACCTTAAAAAAGGAAAAAAGTGTTTTTTTTTTTTTTCTTTTCTGACCTGAAATGTCAAAGTGTGATATGTGATTTTTGTTGGGTTATAAATATATATACATATACATATACATATATATATATATGTATACATATATATATATTGAGGAAAGCTTTGAGTAGTTTCCAAATATTTGCTCAGGGGAATGAATCTTTTATTGATTTTTTTTCCCCATTCCCTTCACCCCATGCTTCAAATAATAGTAAACGAGCACCATCTAGTGTCAGATACAGATTATTCAGGCAAGCTCTTAATGCTTTACATTTCTAAACAGACACACTGTAGTATTAGCTGTGAATTATCTTGTTAATCTTATTTTACATAACTTGAATTCTCTCTGCAGGTGAATTACAAGAAAGATTTGGAAAGCCTGCATGATCCAGCCTCTGATCTACCAAACCTGCTGTATTTAAACCATGCTCTAAATATCAGCAAAATGCATAGTGATGTAAGTTGCCTTTATAATAATCTGAAATATATATATACAGCAAGGAATGTAGTATATATAATCACTATAAAATACATAACTTTTTGACACTAGCTTCATGGTCTCACTCTCAGTTTTGTAGTCTATAGTGTTGTTACTGCAGTAGTTGGGGGATGTAAGTGAAGAAAGGGCGTTTAGGGAGAGACACTTATTCTATTAAAACAACTAGAATAATGGGTAAGAATCACTCAGGCTTCTGGTACTTGAGTATTTCTTCTTATATTCTTCTTATATTCATTCTACATTTTTTCCTTTATTGATCTAAGATATTTTTTCCTTGCAAATCTTGTCTTGACTAAGATCTTACACGTTGCCTTCATCTACAGATCTCTCTACAGAAGTAAACATTATGATAGTGTAATATTTGGACCTCTGCCATAAGCAGCCTGTCCAGGGTTAGCTTCCCTTAGAGGTTCTCTGTCAAAGCCTTTTTTCTCTCCTAAATATTTGAGACTTCCTACACTGGATCAAGTAATGGGCACATAACTCCATTCTGCCACATAACAAGAAATGCACTGGTGGTACGACACAAGGTAGTGCCCATCAGTTGAAATAGGGAGGAAAAGGTAAGAAACTCCTGGCCTCTGCAATGCCAAAGCTTTTTTCACACTCGAAAAGCACCTATGCTATATGTGCAGTGCTTGGAGGCTGATTAGCTGCATTTTATTCCAGAAAACACAGAAAGTTGTGGAAATGTGTGAGTGGGTGGTGTTGGGAAGGAAGATTACTCACTGTTGGCAGGAGGCAAGAGCTTCACAGGCAAAGGGTCAGCCCTAATGAGTAGTAGCATATTGGGTTGTCTTCTGAGACAGTGCCTGGTTATGGAAGCTTATGTCTAAAACAGTCAAAATAATCCGCATTCCCGTCTGTACTTGATTTTTGTGTTGCTTTTCACTAAGCTGCTTTTTGTCTGTGTCACTGATGCGTGGAGCTAACACTATCTTTTTTTTTTTTTTTTTTTTTTTAAGGATGATAGAGGAGTTGATAGTTTTCAGTTCTTGCATTCTTTATTTGCATTTTGGCATAATTCTAGTTTCCTTCAGTGTAATGTAAGATTGGCATTCATTTTGCTGGTTAAATGAACAGCCTTGGAGTGAACATCATCAAGTTGTCATCTTATCTTAAATGAGGTACTTGGACTTTCCTTTAAGGCTGCTTACTTCTTGTAAAATTAATTTCCTTCTATTGCCCAGGAATGATCGATTTATATTGCCTATGCCCTTTTGTGATGAATCCCTAGATACTAAGTTTCTGATTTTTGCATTGTTCAGATGCTGGTGGCTGTATTTTCTTATTGTGAGCAGCAAGAAGAATACCTTGTCAATCCTGAAGGTTTCCACTAGCTATTTGTCTTCTAGAGAAATCTCATTTTCAAAATCTTTCCCGGATTTGACCTCCCTCTGTTATCTCTTTGATTTTACCATGACTTTCTGTCCTGCCTTTCTCCATGCTTCTCAAATACCTTCTTTGTGGTCTCCTCCCTGTCTCTCGAGAGCATGTACTAAATCTTTCTTGAAGTCTGCTTCCACTGTGCGAAACAGTCTGCTTGATAGTCCCATTAACTGATTTCCAAAAAGTTATTACATGGCCTGTTTTTGCCTCTGACCAGTAGTATGACAGACAGAGCTTCTTGCTATTTAACTAGCTTTGCTATTTCCTTATAGTATACCTTTCTCCTCTGAACATTGTTTCTCTTAATATTTTACTTGACATAGCCACATGTCCCCTGGTGTTGTAAGCTGTACAGCTAATTAAACTGATAAATTAATATGGTTAATGAACTGATATTCTGACTGACCTAGAGTGAAAAAGGAAATCTGCGTAACTATGAAATACATGTATTAGAATACAAATGCAACACCATTTTTCAAGTCAGCTTCCATGGCAATTAATTCCAACGGTTAAGAAGAAAGCCAGATGGACTAGATAGGAATAGACTGATTTTGACAGGTTAGACCCATACTATTTGCATTATTTTAGTGAGGAAGAGAGTTCACAAGGAGGGACTTTCCCTTCATATGGTATACATGTAATTTTCTTTGACATAAACTATTGAGGTACATAATTTAAAACTTCAATATATTTACAACAGCTATTTTATTGGTTTGCACCTTTGAAATCTGTCCCCATTGTAGGGACTTTAAGAAGGTAATGAACTACATGCTAAAAAATAGAATATAGATGTATTTCATTTTATGAAACAGAGTGATTTAATAGGCTTACTTAACAGACCAAATCTGGTGCCTGCAAAAGGTTCTGCAGTTTACCTCATTTTACTTTTTTTTTTTTTTTAATTTTATTTCCACCCATTGAAAATGGAATAAAACTGTGAAGTCAGTAACTGTAGGTGGAGGTAATTTTCATTCGCTTCCACTACAGAAAAAATTTTGTTGTGTGACATTTATAATTATTTCCACTAGGAGGCAAACACAGACCATCATATCTGTTCCTTGGCACTTCAAATGTAAAAAAAAAAAATGGTTATTTTCTAGCTGACATGAATATTTCACTTTTGTGTAAGCATGACAAGCATTTTTTCTAGGAACTTACAAAAGCCATTTTTATGATTTTCTTTCTTTGTTTCATCACCATTTTATTTTTTTTTCAGGAAAAAGGAATATTTTAAATTCAAATTTAACAGAAACACCAGATTTTGGAGGCCTAAAACATACTTTCTTTTATGCTGTTTCTCCCATGGTTATTTCAAATGGTATTTAAATTACAAACCTTCTGGAGTTTGTTTGTGAAAGCATTCTTCAATATTTTTTTTTCCATATGAATATAAGAAATCATTTAAGTAAAGCAAGAGCTTCTATAGTTTCACCCTGGATACAGCTGATTAAATCCATCATGAAGAAAATGCGGTGCTTTAAAGTCAGGTATACACAATCAGAAGTAAATCTTGCAAAGAGAAAAATGCAACATTCTAATAATGATTAAATCGTGCATAAAACTGCATTACAAACGGCAGTGATGTATAATGCATATTCAATTAGAAGCACCCCATGAGGAGAGTGTTTTTGCAGAATTTAACCTAATGCAAAAGTCTGTCAATGGAAGAAATTCTGAACATTTTTCTCAAATTTGGACATCAGGATTTCTGAAGAGACATATGCATTTACTCATTCTGAATATCATATTTTGATATTTGCTGTCTTTTATGTTTTGTGTAGAATATTGCACGGTGTCACACACTGATTGATTGATTAAAATAAATAATGTGTTTTCCTATGGTGACATACACCACCTTAATAAAAGTGTATGAATGAACGAGTCTAGAAGCTTCTCCAGGTTGCCAAACAAAGTATATTTGGTTTGAAAGTTAGCATAGTATGTTGGTGTCTTAACCTTGTGTGCTTCAATGTGATTTTACTGCAAGCTTTATGGTCATGGCCATTGGTAGCTGTGAGGGGAAGGCTGGAGCAAGACCACACCCTACTGAGGCAGTAGTTTTCTTGCATTTTACCCTCACGCAGGTGCATACAAAAGTGTTTCATAATGGTACTCTGGAGTCTGAAAGACAGACCCTTGGAGCCTGGCTGTAAAACAGATTTTGTTGTTGTTACAGTAAATGTGTTTTATGGAAACATTACAAGGGATCCTACTGAAAAGCTGCTAACTGTTCAGACATAGGTCACTTAACAAAAATAATGCAATTAGTCAAGGATTGTGATTGGGGCTCCTCACTACTACTGTCTTCAAAGTTCACTGATTTTAAGTCTGATGTATTGAAGCAAAGGAACAAACAACTCCAGAAAAAGTTTCCTTGTCTAGCTGCCTTGTTTCTCCAACAGATTAAATTTGGGAGGAGTCTTTTAAGTCAAAAACTTCTAGGGAACTGTAGCAAGCAATCAGATCTCACATTTTCTCTGCTGTTAACAGTACTTATTTTACTTTTTCCAGGTCAAGTACAAAGAGAATTATGAGAAATCTAAAGGCAGATCAATGCTGGAGTTTGTGGATACACCCATGTATCAAGTTTCAAAGGAGGCACAAAAGATGCAAAGTGAGGTTAGTAAAATTTGCTTGAACTAGCAAAATTTAGATCAACAGAGAAGCTAACAGACATCTTGTATTCAGGTTAAGAAAATGGATGAAATAGATCATAGGTGCTGTAAACTGAGGATAGGGTAGAATTATCAGAGTTCTCTTTTCTGTAGTTCAGTTCTTCCTTCAAAACATTTTTTTTTTTTTTTTATAAAGGCTGTAGGTGGTAAGACTGGACATATTGTATACTGCATCCCTTTTGAGAATTGGGAAGCAGCTCAAGAGGGCATATGGATCAGAAATTATTGACTTTTTTATGGGACACCCTTTATCTCCTCCCTTGAGGAGGCAGAGATGATATTGGACTGAAAGCTCAGGGAGGAGATCATGAGCAAGGTAGCACAGGCCTTTTCTCTTCAGGTTAATGGCATGCTGTGGGGGAAAACACCTTAGTGGTCTCTGGGTTGCTCTTTCCATCTCTGTAGGCTCCTGTGCCCTGTCCCTTTTTGACAAAGAGAGAGAGCAGTAGGAAGTTTTGCAGAAGTGGGCAATAAGTATGGGTGAAGGACCAAATTCTTTTGCCTTTTTAACAAAGGAGGGTTCTCAGGTGGGAGGGATTGGAGCTGCCAAACCCTGTCCAGACCCGTGCGTCAGCTGAAATGTGCTCCTGCCTCATCAGCCTGGGAACTCAGCATGGGAGATGAACTGGTCCTGGGCTCCAGGGAAGCATCAGCTATCCGAAGTCAGGCCATATTTTTTCAAACTTTTTCTTAAAAATTTCCAGTGGTGGAGGTTTTGTGAGTTTCTAGGCAACTGAGTCCAGTGCTTCACTAGCCATACCAAGAGAGTTTTTTCCTGTGTCTCTCTTGCTGCAGTTTGATTCCATTATTCTTCTTGTGTCATGGAAAACTGATGATTTTGTCCTCTTGTTAGAAACTTTAATGTGTTTAAAAGCCATTACCTTGTGTATCATTTGTCTTTTCTGTACTGAACAAATTGTTTTTTCATAGATCAGCTTAGACACTCTTTGGAAATATCATACATATTTTTTTTTTTGTTTAAATTGCATGTGTATATAATTGCATCTAGTATCTAAGGTAATCTAAGTAATAAAATGAGTAATAATGTTACTTATTAATGTGATAACTGATTTCTGGCATAGCTCATTTCTGAGTCTGTTTACTGTGCTCTTTCTGAAATATATTTGGAAATGAATGTGCATGTACCACTGATTGTTGTTTTTTCTTCAATAGAAAATGTATCGCAAAGAATTTGAAGAAAGTCTCAAGGGAAAGCCCTCAATGGATTTAGACAAGACCCCAGAGTTCTTGCATATAAAACAAGTCACTAACCTTCTGAAGGAGGTAGACAATTTTTACTTCCCTTTTGTTGTTCTTGTTAAGATGTAAATGAGAAATAACCAGCATCAGTGCAAACTACTGAGTGCTGAACAACTTACAGTTAATACTGTAGCTAAATATAAAAGCAATGTCATGAATAAAAATTGCAGTACCATTTTATATTCTGAATAGTCTAGTAGTAAAAATTTATACTTTTTGAAGTTTCCTTTATGAACATAATGAAATGATGAAGTTCAGCACACCTGAATCAGAAAAAGAGTTAAATGAACAAATCAGGTGATTCTGTAGAAAATGGATTGTTGGCAAGACATCCCCTGTGTGGGCCTCAATTTTGGAATTTGTTCCTCCCGTGTGCTCAAATAGCCTAAAACTGGTGACCTTCCAGGCATGCTGCAAAAGACATCTGTTTGATAGGGTTTTGGATAGGGCCTGGTGTTTGCTTTCCAGATAGATGAAGGGGTGAAAACGAAGGTGTCTGTTGATATCCAGATGGCTGTTTTTGCTTTTGGGTAATTATTTCTAGTTTATGGTAGTATGTTTAGTTATATGCATGCCTTGAGCTGTGTGCAAGTCACTTTTAAAATAATTTAATTCGTATAATTATTTATCACATGTTATGAATGAAAGTTAAGACAACCAAAATTCCATGTTACATAATCTGCTTTAAGTAAATCTGCTTTAAGTAAATAAAGGAGTGGATTTTCTGTATGCACATTGTTTCTTTAATATTTGTCCAATGTTCCTTGATTGTATGTGGCATTATAAGTTAAATCACTTTATTTTCTGTGACTGAGAATCCTCCTATTTTTTGTCTTTTACTTTTTATATTATTAATCAAAACTGTTTTCTTGTTAGGTTTTGAGTATTGGTTAGTTCTATAGATTTATTATTTGACCAAACTTAGAAGTAAATATATCAGAAAACTCTAAACATAAAATTAATAGTTTGAAATGTCAATCTTCTCCATTTGAATTTGGGATCCAACAGTACCTTTTTTATATTTATTGCATTAAGAATTGATTGTTTTGCTGTAGCCCAGATGGATGGAATTGCGGATGCAAGAATTAAAAATCCTTGAACCTTGTTCCTTGCCTTGTTCTTAAAATAGCTTATCACGGTCTATGCTGTAGGAAAAGACTTTCCTTTCTGATATTTCTTTATTATTCATTCATGAATAAATAATTTATTTCTATAAGCTTGACTGTCAGATAGACAAGTCCCAAGTTCAGTCCAGTTTATGTAGTATCATTCTGTGCATACAAAACTCTCTTCTATGTCTTGTGCACTTGCTGACTAGGGAAAAATGCAAATGCTTGCGTTTCACTGAGTTAATTTTGCTGCTTGCTGAGTGTCCACAGAAGTGGATAGTGCATGTGTAGTTGCAGATGTGCTGTAAACTTACATATTTGAAAACTTTCAAGTGTGTTCCCTGCATAGTGCTACATGCAATAAGCTGTTCCCTAATTCTTACCTCTTCAAATTCTACAACTCATTACTTAGGGAATAAGGTATATCTGTTAGGCAGAGGGGAAGAATAAAAGAAAATGGAAATGGCATTTTAATGCACAAAGGTACAGAATTACAGGTTTTATATCCACATTCAAGGAACAGTATCCAAAACCAAAGATTACGCAGGTCAAATTAATTATTATCTTTCAAGATTCAGGATAATAATGTACTTCACAATCAAGGAAGAAGCTCAGTATTTTTGTGTGAAGGTTAATAATAAATTTTAAATAGATACTGCATCAAACAAGGTGGAGAACCTGGTGTTATTAAAAATGAATTATTATTATTATTATTATTTTCTGTCAGCTGTTTCAACTAATTCTGTCAGCTGTGTTTCAACTAATTCTGTTGCCTTCTCACTATAGAAATTTCTACAAATATGTTGCATTTTGTTACAATAAGAACTTTCTCTGGAACAACATTCACAACTCCGTCAGAAGGGAGAACTGAATTTAATATTTTAAATTAATGTAAGTTTTCTGCTTGTTGTAGAAGATGCTTCTTTAGAGAAGCTTCTTTAAAAAATATCTGTTTTTCTTCTATTTAAACAAAGATTCCTGAGACAATGGTGCCTGCTTCTCATAAAGTCAATACATGATTAAGAGCATTAATTTATGTTTATATAAATTCTTCCAAAAAGACATTTTCTTCAAATGTCTTCTAATTTCCTTGCATTAAACAAACAAACAAACAAATAATACAAACCTGGCTGTGGAAAGAGCATTTAAAAATCCTACAAAATGTAAAAGATTTTTCACTTTCACTAGGATAGCATCAGTTTTCTAGGAACTGGAAAGAAGAAGAGGAACCAAATGTCCACAGGCAGATTATAGTGTGCTTTTAATTTTATACTTAACTCTTGAGTACTCTGGAGGCTGCAAAAGTTGATAGATCATATCAATGCAGTGTCTGAGGGAAACAGAAGAGAAATGGTTTGAGAGAATATTGCTTCTACATTATAATTTCTCAAACAATTTTAACATGTCCTAATACAGTGTTTAGGGCATCCATCCTGATTGTGGTGCCTTTAGTGAAAAGGAGGTAAAAATGGGAGCACAGCAGATGCTGGTCTGCATAAAAGCAAATGTTACCGCAATTAAAATATCTGTAGATAGGCAGCAGAGGCCCCCATACAACAAGGTAGCACTGGGTAGGAGTTGACTATTTGTCAGGAGCATAACAAGAAAATACTTGGCTATATTAAAACCTTTCCACTTTTGCAACATTGTACCTTTAGATTTGATAATTTCCAATTCTATTTTAACTCTGAAACCTTCAGCTAATTCACATTTCATAGAAATTTCAAAGAAACCCTTCACACATTTAATAAGTGGCATTTCTTTTCAAGATCTTCCACACAATATTAAATGGAGAAATTTCTCTTTAAATCCTTAGAAAGAGTATAGAAAAGATTTGGAAGAATGGATGAAAGGAAAAGGAATGACAGTGTTTGAAGATACGCCGGATTTTATTAGAGTGAAAAACGCAGCTCAGATACTAAATGAGGTATGTTATGCTAGTCAAGGTTATTGATGTCAGAGAAAGTTCACTCTTTATGGCATACTCTATTGAATATATTCCATTCTTTTAACATAACCTACAATGAAATTTGTAAGTATTGAAATTAAGGCTATTTCTGTTTTGCTTTAAGAATAGAGAAGAAGTCTGGAAAAGAGCTTATGACAAATATTCCAGATTTTCAGGCAATTAAAAGGTCAATGGAAATTGTTAGAGGGGTTAGTAGGCACAGCATTTAAAATTGCATTCATTTTTCAGTCTACTTGTTTGTTCAACTAGTATGACTAATGGAAAAGGAGTTTGGACTTGCAAAGAAAAGTCAGTGAACTAATTTCCAGTTTTTTGATTCTTGTGCCTCTTATTTGAAAACAAATAACATTAATGACTGTCAGACAACTTTGAAAGAACTTTTATCCAAATGACCTGTTCTACTTGTGAAAACATTTTTTTCCCAAAAAATAGAGCTGCTTCTGAAGAAGTACATTTTCTTGAGTTTGAGGTTTATCCTTTGCAAATAGACAGGTAGAGACTCCATCCAGAGCATATTTTTAGAACTGAACTTTGGTATTAATGGTGTTGGGATATGTTCTGGAGGTTACCCGGAAGCACAGAGGTGTGCAGCCTACTCCTGTTGAAGGGCTCAGTGGCCTATCTACTGTAACATAACACCGTCCTGAGGATCTCGTGGCCTGATGTGTGCTTGGCAAGACTACACACTTCCCTGAGCCACAGGTTCCAAAGCTGGTGCCTCTCATTATGTGGAAGAGCTTGTCAGGCTGCCTGGGAAGCAACAATGGGGCTGGAGGATGTGGAAAGGAAAGATGGAATAGGAAAGAAGCTCGTGCTCCACCTTACACCTTTGTGAATGTCATTCTTTAAGAGCAATATATATATATATATATGATATATATATATGATATATAAATCATATATATATATCATATTCCTTTGATGTGTGTATTTATTCACACAGATATAAATATATAGCCATAATAACCAGAGGAACCGTTGTGCATAGGGCCAATCAATGTAAACAAGCGCTGCTAGGCATATAGCTGTAACTCCCAGGGTTATCTTTTCATTGGTGTTTTACACACTAGGGAGCTAGAAGAAAGCATCTGCCATTCCACCTTCAGCAGAGAGGAAGTGGGAGGTAATGTCTTTTCACAGGATAATTTATACTATTTTCATAAAAATTTGGGAATTTTGGAATTTTGGAAGTGGGGAGTAGTTTTAGCATGTTTATTTCCACATCAGACTGAGACAGAGACGGAAGACTGAAAGTATTTATGCTCTTCTTCTTGTTACTTTATGCTGTAAGTGTTTGGAGCATTGTAATAAATACAGAGACATTTTTCTTAATTTTTTTTTTTCCTAAGTAATGTGTAACTTAAAAACAGTTAATGAAGGGGAAAATTAAGAATAAGTATTTATTTTGAAAAAATGTTACACATTTTCCACGAGCAGAGATAAACTATAATAGAAAAAGATATTGCTATAGCATCAGAAATAGCAGCATCCAAGAAAATAATATATATATTTTAAATTTAAAAAAATACAAGTATTGTGTATAATATTTCAGTATTACAGAATATATATATTACTGATATTTTAACATCATTTGCTGATGAACAAGAATTACATCCTCGCTTGGATAAGCTCAAGATGAAATATTCATTTGTTTCCTGGTTATTGGTTATATATAATTTATACTGTGGGGAAAAAGAAGCAATCATGAATGAGTACAGCCACTTGTCTAATGGCTGTGGTTCAGGAAAGACCTATTAAATGAATAAATTACAACATCTTGTTCTGAAAGTTCACTGGAAACAATTCTGTACAGTATTTGATTTCTAGCATGTAGTCTTTATAAATAAAATATTTTCTTAAAAGTAAAATGTGTTTCAATTAGGCTGGCATCAAGTACCAGCTTATTACACTAGGTTTTGCAGAGCCCCTTAGTGGATAATTACAGCAAGCTGTATGGACTGATTCTTCCACTCCCTCCCAAACTGAAAATTCAGTGCTAGTTTTGTACATTTGGTGAATATCTCCTAAAATTTTTCTCCTGTAGTTTGTTACATGTTATCCTAACCAAAGCTTGCCAAGACTCTTGAGAGCTGTCACCCTCTACTTGAGATTTTTGACTGAGTCAAAATTATGACTCTTATATTGTGTCTCTTGCATAAAAATCTACCTGTAACTCTCTGGTTATTGTGAATCTAGTGTATAAAGTTTTACCTTACAGAAACAATATAAGAAGGACCTGGAAACTGAAATTAAAGGGAAAGGCATGCAAGTGGGTCCAGATACTCCTGAGATAAGACGAGCCAAGAAAGCTTCTGAAATTGCAAGCACTGTAAGTTACTGTACATGATGCAAGCTTTCAGTCTGGCAGAATGCAACAAATTACTGTCACATGACATCTGATCTACACAGTAGGCATACCACAGATTTCTCTAAATACCTAGTCTGTTGAGCTGTGTGGAGTCTAAAAGTTGTGTATTCCACGTATGGGGAAAGATAAGTGTTCCCAGAGCTTTGACCCTTAACCATGCCTGGCCTAGACTGTATTCAGTAGTGGCAGGTCCTCCTGCTTTTACGTCTAAACGAGGCTGCTTGTTTTGGTAGGGCCAAACAATAAACAGAACTAGAATGATGCTAAAGGCATTATGACCTCAGTCTCCCCAAGAATAGATGAGGGATAAAAACTCCTGCCTACATATGCCTCTGATTGTGGCTGCCAAAGTTGGAAAGATGCATAGATGTGAAAGGCTAAATCAAAGTAAGTAGTCTCTTAAAAGAACGTTTAACCTGGCAGCAGCTATAGCATAGGTGTGTTGTGGATAGGTTCTACAAAGATAATGCTGTTGAATCAAAAGTTATTTGGTGTTTCATAGATTCAGTGAAGTTGTACAGAGTAATGTATGAACAATGTTAAGGATTTGGTTATGGGACATATGAGTAACTCCAATGCTATTATTTTCAGAAAGAATATAAGAAAGACTTGGAGAATGAAATTAAAGGGAAGGGAATGGAAGTGGGCATGGATACCCCTGATATACAACGAGCAAAGAAAGCTTCTGAAATTGTAAGCCAGGTGAGTACAGAATGAATCAATTAAGATTACTTTTGAAGTGAAACAGAATGAGATGTTAAAGATACTTGTGCTGAAAGAAATAAGTAGCGTGCAATAAAACAAAACAAACCAACCAGCCAACCAACCAAAACAAAAAACAAAACAAAACAAAACAAAACAAAACAAAACAAAAAAACAGGTAACAGGAATAGAAGCAATTCTTTTGAGGTCTAATCATTGCTGTCAGAATAGCTTTCAAGACAATGTACAAATAACTGTGGAATTAGTTATGTTGTATGCTCAAGGATATGGTTTTACTTTGTTTTACATTCCTTTATTTAATTTTAATTTATTCTATTTTTGCAGAAAGAATATAAAAAGGATCTTGAGACTGAAATTATAGGAAAAGGAATGCAAGTTGGTCCATATACTCCTGAAATACAACGGGTCAAAAGGGCTTCAGAAATAGCAAGCCAGGTAGGCATAGTTCAAAGGCTAACTGTTTTAATTTTGTGTAACAGTACTTGACATACATTGCTCAAAATGCTAGCTCTGTAGATGCTATCATACCCATATTAAATGCATTTACACATAGTAAAAATCTTACTGCCTGATTCTTATTTGTATTTAGGCCTATTTTGCCATCTAAATTGATTTGAATTGTGTACCTCTACTTGCAGGTATTTTTACATTACCTAAAGGGAAGGAAAATAATATAAGAATATCACAGAGGAGAGAGGTTGAAATAAATACCATACAATGCTGTTGAGGTTCATCAGCAATAAGCATTTATTTATTTATTTATTTATTTTTGTTGCGGTTTGGTTATTCTCAGCCCTAAGAAAGCAGGAAATGGACATTTAAAAATTATTTTTCAGAAAATGTACAAAGATGAAGCAGAGAAGATGCTCTGTAACTATTCTGCTGTCCCAGACACTCCAGAAATGGAGAGGATAAAAAGTACTCAGAAAAACATCAGTGCAGTGAGTAACAGTGATTTTCTCTTCACTTGCAACTTTTCAGATATTTTCAATTTAAATAGGCTCTCTAGTGCCTCAGCATGAAATAGGGAACGTATGAGTAAATGTTCTTTGATCCATTTGCATAATTTTCCTGGCAAAGACTGTATCACTCATTTCTTTCGGTAAAAAAAATAATACAGTTTTTCTAGGTGTGACACTTATTTTGAATTGCTAAACCACTTTATCACCTTGCCAAGCCACAGTTCTTTTTGAATGAAGATTTCTTTTCTTTTTCCATCAAGCCCCAGGAAGTATTTTATTTAAATGTACAAGAAAGCTAAGGCTTGTTACTGTGCATACAGAATTTTTCATCTGTTTCCTATCATATGTACAGAATATCAAGGTTCTAGGATAAAATTAGAACAGAGCAAGTTTCATAAATATATGTCTAATTATTTTATGTTACACTAGATATATTTTTTATAATTTTATGCTGGATTTAAGTTTCAGTCTGTTCCTATATAAATTATGTGCTTAGATTTCCAAGATTGCCCATTTTGTGATTGTTGCATTCAGTTCCATTTCATCTATGTGCCCATTAATTCTGCTGTTTGTAATTCTGGCTTTGCTTGTAATATAACAGGGAAGAAAAGATGAAGGGCAAATTTAGCCTTCAGAACCTAAGGCTATCCAGTTAGTGTTTTTTTTTTTTTTTTTTGGCAGACTAATTGTACTAATATAAATATCTTATTATTTAAATATCTTATTATTACTTAAATATCTTATTATTAGTATTATCTGGCACAGATGTGATTCTTTAGTTTAGAGAGAACCTCAGCTTCACCACTGCATGAGTACAAGGGCCATTCTTTTTCCTCAGAGGTATTTTACCTGGAGTTCTCACTGCAACTTCACTATGAGCCTGCAGGGAGAGAAGTCTCTGAGGCTGCTCTAGGCTGCTCTACCTCTCCTGTAACATCTTCCAGCCATTACCTGCTCTTTTTCTTCCATCAGATGAGAGCAGCTAAAAGCTACGTCTTCCTAATACATGCTGTTGACAGTCCCATTGGCCCCAATTTTGTTTCTTGTACTTTGTTGCCTCTTGGTTTTGAATGGAGCTCAGCTGCATAGTGTGAAGGTGGTTGTCACCATATCTCCTGTCACTGGCATCCTAGCATGCTACACCAAAACTCTGTGTAATGGAAGGGATCCCAGCTCACATCTACTGTTCTGCTTTCTTCTCTGCTCCAGTTTTTAATAGTTTTTGGTGGAGTCCTCAGTGGGTCTAAGCAGGGTGGACTTACTAACTGATACCAGCCATATAAAAATCTTCCACTACTTAATTAAGCCTTGACAAACATCTGATATATCTGAATCCCTTGCAGCCCTGTAGGCCAGTCTGAGCTTTCAGTGCCAGCACTGACAATTACCCTCTTTGTTAGCATTCTTTATAACATGAAATAAAAAATATCCCATCTTTGAGGTTGGTTGAGTTTATTTTGTGATAGTCATTTTTCTATATCTGAATTGGATCCTCCAAATGTAGGAAAGCTTTTCATAGGTGAGATTGAATGATCATTTCTTTTCTTTCTCTTCATTCCAATCTTTCAGCACCCTGTGCAATTTAGATTATGAAGGTAAGTTACTTTTTACTAACTCAAGGGAGCAGTCCTCATATAGAAGAAATTAATGACCCTTAATAGGCTTTTGATTTTGGATTTTGTCTCAAGTATTTTTCTGCCTTATGGGACAAAAAAAAATAATAAAATAAAGTGGCTAGCTCTGCAGATAAGATCAGTGCTGCTTTTAGCTCACTAACTCATTTGGCAGATGATTTACAATAGGGTTTTTACTGCACAGTCTTCTCTTTTATAGAAAAATTCCTTGCTCCAGTATTTTTTACCACTCCCTTCTTGGTAGTGGAGAAAAGTGTATTTTAGGTCAGTCCACTTTGTAAATCTTTCTACCTTCTACTGACATGTTTGTGCAGAAGAATTTTCAAGTTCTTACTCATAAGATGTCTCTGTTCTCACATGGTAAAACAAAATTCTAAATTTTTAAAGGTTTTTTGAATATTTGAAAAATTACTTATGTACATGAATAATTCACTCTCCTCTAGAACCCTTGGCAATACTGGTCACCCTAGTTTACACAGGTCTTCAAGGAAGTAAGAGAAATGATGTTTTATTGTTTAAGGTTTGAGAGAAATAAAATTTAAAAAGTAGATAAATAAATCTTTAAGAAAAGCAGACATAATATATTGTAAAGATTTTTATTTTTATTAACTCCAGGATAGACTTGTTTTTAAATTACCATCCTGGAAATACAAATAAAACTTTAAGAATTTTGCAATTTGAACTGGTGCTTCATGGTTATTTAAATTACAGCCACATTTGGAATTTGTGGAGCAGTTATTTACTGTCTCCTTCAGTAACGCTGAATGATTTATTCTACTGTTGTGCTTTGTACTTTATCCTTTATTGAAACAATTGAAATAGAGATCTAGAAATGTGTTTCTTTTCAGAAGTGAGCTTTGTTTGTAGATGCAGTTCTCAGCATTCTGGCTTGAACACAGAAGTTAAAAATTGCATGACTTGGATTGTAGTTCTGGCTCTTCAGGTTATTTAATCATGAATATGTCAATTTTCTAGTTTCTTAAATTAGAAATAATTTTATCTATTCACGTCAGAGCATTTTAAAATCTGAAGATTAAAAGCAATTCAAATGTTGCATGTACATGCACGTTCAATTAAACTGAAATCAGTGAGATTACTCAAGCATAAAGTAGCATTTTTAAATGTTTATAGATTATGATCTAAATTTTAATATTATTTTCAAAGGTAAAGCTATCATTACAAATACTTACAAATATCTGAGGTCATTCTAAAGGATGATAATAGATTGTCTGGTTTACAGTTGAAAACAAACAACGTTATTACAGTTATTGATAATTGGTCTGATTTATGAAAAAAGTATTTGCTTTCTTGGCAAGATTTATAGTCAGATCAATTTGAAACTTGGAAAATTGCCCAGCCCTTTTATGAGAACTTGTACTTGCAATGCTAACAGTCTTATAATTACTTTTTCTTTTGGGGAAATGAAGGTGTTTTATAAGAAGGAAGTAGGAGCTGGCACAGCTGTAAAAGAGACTCCAGAGATTGAAAGAGTAAAGAAAAATCAACAGAATATTAGTTCGGTAAGTGCTATTAACATTAATTATTCTTACGTGAGTAATTTTTTTTTTAAATACTTTTGTTTACTAAAAATTCTACATCTTAATATTACACATCTCATTCAAATACCACTCCACTGGATTTTGGATATAAAACTCCATTCTAGTGGTGTTCTTCTGAGTCCAAAGGTAGAGTTTCAAACTGAAGCATCATAAAATATAGGAAAAAACCTAAATTTTTAACTAAATATTTGAGGAAAGAATTTTGTTTTTCAAGAGTGAGAAACATGAAAAATATTTCCTGATATGACAGACTGAGCTGCAGTCATAATTTGTAATTTAGAAAAAATATCATATGACAAAAATAAAATCTTTAAAGTTGCTATAGTCTGCATATATTACACAGCATTTGTTACAATTTGCACTTCAGGAGAAAAATGGATGTCCAGAATCAAGCTGCATGAGAAGGTAGAGTATCTGTGCCTCTATATATGCTGATGATAGGTTGATCTGTGGACCTGATGAAACCTCTTCTGAAATAGTATTGTTTGTCTATGGATTACCAAAGTTTCTGGCACTTTAATGGTCAACTAAAAGTAAAATATCAAAATGAGGGTTTTCTACAAGTAGGACATGCTCTTTTGGTAACATGGCAAATACATGGCAAAGCTTAGGGAAAAAAGGAAAAGTAACTGTTGAGCAAGAAAACAGTCATAATGGAATTGTTCAGTTTTGTTATGGAGTCTGTTGTTTCTGTCATGATGTTTCTGATCATTAGATAATTTAAAAAAAAAGAGTTTGAAAGTAACACATACAAATGACACTAGATTGCATTTAAATATTATCTGAAATCCAAATTAAGGACTTGGTACACTTATTTTAGTATAATTTCCTTGTTAAATACTACATTTCCCAACAAAGTAAGGCCAGGTAGGGAGTTTCCATAAGATTGTGAAAAATAATATTTTCCCTGGAATTTTTCTTTGCTTCTCACTTTTCATTTTTTATTTTCATTTTGAGTCACTGTGCAATTTACAGATTCAGTGCAAGATTTGTTTATTTTGTTTTAATGAGGGTGCTCTTGTTCTTCTTTTTCTTCTGCAAATGTGTTTCTTTTCTTTCCCCTCCTCCCCTTTGCCCTTTCCCCTTTCTTTTTTCCCTTTCTTTTTTTGTCCTTTCCCTTCCCCTTCCGCCAGATTTGAAATCGTGTTCTAGAAACAGAGACCTACTTTCCAGATACCTCAGCCATATATTTTGAGAGTATTCACACACACTCACACAGAGGCTTATTAGAAGTAATCTTTCTCTAATGTTTTTTGCTCAGTACCTTTCAAAGTGAAATGGAAAAATAGTATGCAGTGCTCTTGCTGTTTTAGAAATCCTAAACAATGGTGATGAGAGGAATATGAAAGATGGATCAGTATGCTTGTAAACACGCTTGAACAAAAGTATATCAGGAGAAACGTAAAATATCTTAGTGGTTGTATTGGTAGCCTAGCGGTTTAGTACCATGGCCTTTACCTTGCTAGTCTATGTGAAGAGCTAATATTTTACAGCATGTATTTTATTGCATGTAGTATGCTTACGATTATTTAGGTCTTGTACAGTAATTATTAAAAGGTTAGAATGTCAAATTTGAAGGCAATGTGAAAAAAAAATTAAATTATTTGTCACTAAGAGGGAAATTATTGTATGGTGTAATTTACAGGAGCCCCAAAGGAAGTAATTGGTAAATTACACCAATTTACACTCTATTAGATTTGAACATCTTACACATATCTTTGTATTTAGCCAGAAGGACTTAGGACAGCTTTAAAATTGTTGTGCTAGATGAAACTTTGTGTAATTTGATGTATATCAGCAGTGCAAAAACTCCCAATTAAATAAGGAAAAAAACCAGACTAAAATAACAGTTACCCTGCAATCAAACCATGGAAAAAAAAGTCCATTGCATCATGTTCTGAAAGTGATCAAATTATTTAAGGTTACATCTATTAGAGACAGATCTCGGAATAGTCTGTTTTCACATCCTAAAAAACAAGGTGGTGGCAGCCAACATAGCTGATCTAATCTTATCTGTTGTGAAGAGTAGGTAGGATGAGTCAGCCTCCAAAATAGCTGGAGTCAAGATCTCACAAAACTTTACAAGCAAGCATCACACCCATGGACAATAACTGAATTTGAAGCAAGAAGCTACAAATAACTAAGAGGATTTTTTTTTTTTTTAATCTTCTTTATATTGAGGAACAGGAAGGTCTGGACACAGCACTAGAAAGATGGTTTTGGGGGAAATATTGTAATTGTGTTTTTGCTTGTGTGAAATCCATGAGGAAACTCCTGTGATATGTCACTCAGCACCAAAAAGGTTGGAGCCTGTCTAAAACTCAAGCAGTTGAAGCGTTTAAGGACTAACACTGCCAATTTTTAAGCTTACCTAATAGTCTCTATTAAAAGACCCTGTTTTCAGTAGTTTAATACTTCTACCAGTCCTTAACTGTCTGGACTGAAATTTTCCATTTCTGTTCTGTGCTTTGGGCTGTTTTTGTTTTATTTATTTAATAATTTATTTATAAATTTCAGCCAAAGTGGCTTCCAAGAATGACCCCAGAGAAAAACAAATTATTTTGTCCATGTTTAAAAAAAATAAAAATAAATTGGCTTCCTCCAGCAGTACCATGCCTTGGAGCAGAGAGCTGAAAATTAGCAAGTGACATTTGGTATGATGGATTTGGGAAAAAAAAAAAAAAAAAAAAAAAAGACCGGGGTGAGGAACTGAAAGTATAGAAGGGCTTGGCCACAGATGAAATGGAGATGCCAAAGGTGGTGAAGGATGGGCAGAATGGTGTGCTTCTGCGCATGGATGCATCCTTCCAGAGGTTAAACTGAACCCATGGTAGTTTAGACTCATTACTTTCTTGCTGTCAGCATGTGTCTGTGATACAAAATGTTCAAGTATTTTCCATTAGTCAAAATATTTTCCATTTCTTTAATGGTGGTGTCCATGGTGGTACTGAATACTGGACAGAGATATTTAGTAACAGACTAAGAAAAGGACATTGCACTAATTTGTCCAAGATGGCCCTGTTGGATAGCATACAGAAAAACAGAAGATATGACATCTTTCTTTTTAGTACCACGTATACCTACCTCACAACTCTTTCTCACCAGATTGAATTCAAACTTTGGTACATATAGAGTATAATTGAAGGAATTCTTCTAGTTCTCTGTGTCTTTCAAACTATGGAGTCTAACATATCCAAACATACTGCTGTTCAGAATAGATGTGGCAAAACATCACTAAATATGACAGCATCTTCATTTGGATGACAGTATCATCCATCCAAACATCTGCATTCTCCATAATGAGTCCATGTATGTTTTCAGAGAACTTCAGCTGGACTTCGAGGCCATCCACCCTTGTGAGGACACATTTGTGAAATGTTTGGTTTCTGTAATGGACTGATAGATTCCTATGTAAGACAATACAAGACCAAGTCATTGTCAGAGTGATGCAGATCTCTAAGCATTATATGCAGCATCTCAGTTATCATAAACATAGCCATAATCTGATGTGATGTAAGTTCATGCTATAACAGTTTTAGGATAGAAGGCTTTTTATATGCACTCTGTGCTGCATCTTATCAAATAAGAATCATCTGTGTCAGAAATTAAATATAACTGTTCTTGTTCAGGTCAGTAGTGTTGCTAGGTCTGGTCTAGCTGTGTGGTACGTGCAAGGGACAGATTATAAAACTTGTGTTGTGGTTGAGTACTTGTCTATATCTTTGAGTTGCTAATATTATATAATATTTATTGTGCAGATTAAATACAAAGAAGAAATTAATCATGCAACAGCTATTTCTGATCCACCTGAACTAAGAAGAGTCAAAGAAAACCAGAAGAATATAAGCAATGTGTGCCCCATTTTCATTGCTTGCAGTCTTTGCTGTATTAAATGTGTTTGTGCCTCTGTGAATATATCTGTGATGTTTGTGCTAGTTCCTGTTTGCTCACAAAGACTAATCAATTAATGGTAAGAAGATAACTCTTTAGCCTTGCACTTTGATTAACATCATTGAGAATGAAGTATTCCTGCTGAAGTATAAGTTGTTTACCTCTGAAATAGAGGAACTGCAAGAGAGGTTGAGAACTAAGTGTCATGAAGAAAGATGAGTGTGTTTACTAAGGAATAATATTTTCCAGCAAAATGCAGTGTGCTCTTTGATGATTTCTAACATACTGCTGTATTTCTGTTACTTGGAAGTCTCTGTGTAATATCTTATGCCATGTTCACTAGGTTCAGTACAAAGAACAGCTCTGCAAGGCTACACCTGTGAGTGTCACCCTGGAGATCGAAAGAGTCAAGAGGAATCAAGAGAATGTCAGCATGGGAAGTTGCTCTTATTTAATCTTTTGTATAAATGCTGTGTGCAGACGATGAGTAAGAAGTTCTGCCTGTGCCCTTTCTTTAGTTAGGCATAGGCCTAACTAAATGGAATTACCTGAAAACTCTCTTTTAGGAAGCAATTAGAAAAGCCACTTCTTGGTTCAGAAAATGGCACGTAAAGCAGCACATAAATAAATAAATGGCTGCATTTTTTTGAAACTTTATTCTCTGTCTTGGATATTTGCAGGAAACCTTAACTTTTTTTTTTTATATATATATTTTAAACAATATCTTTTTTTCTGGCTTTTTTTTCTTTTCTTTAATTAAAATAAATAAATAAATAAAAGGCTACAGTTGGACTCAAACTCCAGCTCTCTTGCCTCTCTTTCTGGCTCCTCAGTAACTTTCCTATCAGAGTTTATTTAGTGGCTGAAATAATCATTAGAAAATCATGCTCTTGGTAGGAGCATGTGGAAGAAGGTAAGGAATTTTGGAATTCAGTGTTGCCTTCTTGCATTGTTGAAGTTGTACCTTGTTAGTGAGTCTTTCTCCTTGCTGGGATTCTGTTGACATCCATGTTTCATGGGTCCACAAATAGCTACAGTGTTTCCCTAGGATGTTTTCACCCATGTTCCCCAAATTAATTCAGAGTTACAATTTTCAAAATAGTGTCCCTCTAACTTAAGTGTATGCTATTTATTTACAGGTTGCTGTTGATGCATCTAGTTCCCCTAAAATGCATACTGTTCAAACAAACGTGTTTTACCAAGTGATCATTATACCTTTGCAAATGTCAGTTTGTAAGTTTTAATCCATTTGGTAGTTTACCATCACTTTTATAAGACATTAACTTTTCATTTGGAATATGTTGACGTGAACAGTTGATGTGTTGTGTGGGAAGACAATTACTTGGACGTTGTTAATGCCACAGTGCACTGCAGAATTATTAGCATAATGTATCAGCTCAGTTCTTCTTATCACACAAAAGCAAGAACTCACTCACAAACACATAAACACACATAAAAAAGAGATTTTTATGGAAACACTTTTTCTTCATAAAACTATTAATTGGTGTAAATCATTCAAGAATCTCTGATTATTTAATAAATATGCACCGTATTGGACTTCCCTGTATTTGGGGCCAAGATTAACAGACTGATTGGTCTGTTGATGCCACATCTACCCTCTTTAGATACTGATCTGTCTCGAGTGTCCATTTGTTTAATGCATCATTGCTGCTAGTGTAATTAGTTAAGAAGTGATAGAGGGGACAGATATTCCTAAGCCGAAAAGTACATTTAAATAAGCACATGGTGAAATATAGATGGTTGGAATCAGTTTACAATCCAGATGTATTGCACCCCCTGTGTTTAATCACATTTGAATATACAGAGAATACAAATTAGAATGTAGATGTTATTCTTATGTTATTTGTGTATGTGTGTAGAAATAAGCATTTAGAGTGGGCGTTGCTGAAATTCATTTTTTTCATTTGCTCTGCTTCCCTTATTTATAGTTTACTCCATTCCAAATATAAGATATTTCTCTGTACTGCCAAAGATCCGTGTGGTAAATGTCAAGATGTTGTGTGCATATGTGTATATATATTCACACAAATGCATTAATAAGAGGACTTTATGGAAAGAATTCAAGGTTATGCTTCAAAAATCAAGTTTTATAAGCTTTAATAAACTTCAAATGCATTTTAGCTTTTCATTTGTTTCCTGGGTGACCTTTTGAATCATACATTTTAATGTAATACAATGTGATACTGCTTTAGCTGACATAGTATGTACCATTTTATCCTGTTAAATAATAGGTTCACTACAGAGAGCAGCCTGGCAAAGCTACTGCTGTGAGTGTCACTCCTGAGATAGAGAGAGTCAAGAAGAATCAAGACAATATCAGCTCGGCAAGTTGTTTGAATCTTTTTGTCATTTATATTTTCTGTCACTGTAGGAATATAACAAGGATATGTTTTCCCATTTAGATTTGATGTGTCAAATGAATCCAACTGCGTCATCCTCTGAATTACTTTTTTTTGTCCTTTGAATACATGACTGCACATATGGGCAACAAAAATATAACTTGTGGTTATTCTTATAAAAAATGGAAGAGGTCAGTTCAAGAACCTTTGTCTCATGTTACCAAGTTTCAGTTGCTAGATTTTAGGAGTAAATTATGGCAAAGGGCAAAGGAAATGAGATTTTAACTTTAGTGCAGATTTTTATTTATTTATTTATTTATTTTTTGTGTATGTGTGATTCAGAGCATGGAAGCATATCCATTTCACTCTGCAACATGCCACCTAATTAAGAGCAGAGTAGTCCTAAATAGATCCTATTATTAATCACTAAGGGGTAAGATACTATATTAATCTTGGCTTTTTTTTCATAATACTGGCCTTTGGAGGCATGGGGGCGAGAGGTGCATTCATTGTCACACAGTAGTGTAAGAAGCAGAAGACAGTGCTAATAAGGAGCAAGGAACAAGTCAAAGCAGCACAGTGAAGTAAAGGGCCAGACTAGTTCTGTTACAGTCTGTGTTCTCAACACTGAAACATCAGTGGCGAAACTGGTAAGTAGAACAGGCTTCCATGCAGAACCACTGTCTCAAGGTGGCAGAAGGGAATGAATAGTAGTGAACACTAGAACTGAATGTATGGGTAAAGAGTAAAGTAGCTCTTGTTTATCAAAGGATTTTTTTAAAGACAAAGAATCTGAACTTCTAAGTAACTACATATGTCTTAAGTACGTTCTTAAAATGCTCATACATATTTACCAATTAGTAAATCCTCAATTAGTTTTGAGGTACATTGTTAAAAGTAAGAGGGAAACTTCCCAACTACTGTACAATTTAAATAAAGATTTAATTTCTTAAAATTAAGCTTTTTTTTTTTTTCCCATTGACTGCTTCACTTTGTTTCTCAAGATTTACAGGGATAAATACTCACCTATGTTAATGACCATTAGCTGAAAAAAATAAACTATGTTGGCTGTAATTGTTCTGTCCAGAGAATGCTCTATAAAGCTTTCAAAAACTGAAGATATTTACTGAGAAAATTAATTCTTTAATTAAGGCTTTTAAGAATGTGCAGTACTATGTATATCTGTTTCTCTGTGCGTTACTCCAAGTCTCGTATTTTCAAAGGTATGCTGTGCTTAGCTGATATGTAATTTTAAGGGGGAGTTAGGCATTTTTTTTTTTTTTTTTTTAATGAAGATCTGGTACCAATGTACTCACTAATATATTCATTACATTTTGAAAATTGACTTGTTTTTTCTCATGAAAAATATGCATTGAAATAGATTTGCACAACTGATTTCAGGAGTAATAGTTTGACTGTGAATGTGTATGTAAATCATAAATACTAACTTTCATTACACAGGTTACAAATACAAAGTTGGAGCTAACAGAGACTGTTAATTAAACAATGACACAAAAAGACAATGAAGTTTATACTGTAAGATTCACACTGAACCAGAAGAAAATGCAAAGGTGTATCCTTCTGGGCAAATAGAACCAACTACTTTTTATGGTTTACAAATTTAAGCTTTTTTTTGTTGTTGTTTGTTTGTTTGTTTGTTTGTTTTTCCCTCCCCAGGTAATTAACCTTGCTTCTATACTTCTAGTACATGTCTGTAAAATGCCACAGAAGCTAATTAAGAGAAAAGTGACATAGGAGGTTTCGTACTTACTTGTGCACAAAACACAGAGTCCAAATGTTCTCACTGAAAACAATATAGCACCTTCAGATTTGTCCCAGACATTGTTTTTGTGCTACTAGCAAAAGCCAGCTTCCAAACAGGAATAAGAAGGCTGCCAAAGCAATACGCTGCTCATAACAGTTGGGTCCTAGGGATTCTTATGCTAATCCCAACCTGGAAGCGGACGGAGGACAGAATCTATGTCTGCCTGTGTTGTCATCAGCCACAAAAATATGTTTTAAAGATGTCCAAGAGAAGTCACAGTGGTATTTTATTATTATGTTGACCCTAAATAATAACCAGTTAATTGTTGATAAATGAGTTATTTCACTTACCAGCCTTAAAACTGACAAGTGTTTCAGCTTTCAGGTAAAGATGATTTTTTTGACTGATTGATGGAATAAACATGTCCTTTGGCTTTACCAATACAGTAGCCCATCTGTATCCTCCCTCTGAAATAAGGTCACTAGAAAATTAGTGTAATGAAAGAAAACAGAAGAATTCTGGGCATTGTGATTTGGAAAAGATGTTTTTGCATAGTGTGGTTCTCACCATACCTTCTACTATAAACAAAACCTTCATGTATGCTGTTGCTGTTTTGCAGGTGAAGTACAGCAGTGATCAGAGGCAGATGAAAGGTAGACGTAGTGTGATTCTAGACACACCTGAGCTAAGGCATGTCAAAGAAACACAAAACAACATCTCAATGGTAGGGTATCTTCTTCTAATAACTAGAATATACTAAGGAATGGCACTTGATTTCCACTGGATTTTGCCTTCCATTAATATAGGTAACTAATGAAACTCTCTGCTCAAGTATGGAAAGAATATTTTCTTCTTATGCCTGTTGAGGGAGTGTTTGCTAACTGCATATGATTGTAATGAACATTTTCAAAATACTAATAAACAGTTTTCTAACAGTTAAATGTCTGTTCTTTTGTTGTTATTTTTTCTTTAAAAAACAAACTCATTTGAGCATCACACAGTTTGACTGGATTAGGTGACACACTTCACCATGTGCCTGTGCACGTTCCTAGTTTCTGCCTGACTTTTGTTCTTGGAATGAATTTTGTGTGCATCTGCTTGTGTGAGAATGTTTGTCAATTTTAAATCTTTGATGATTAAGATGCAAAAAGTAAATATGCGTAATCGGGGGTACTACCTTTATAACTCTTACTAATACTGGTTTTGTTCCAGCACTTGATTATATAACACTTTACACCCTAACGTCTTTGTTTTTCCGTTTTTCTTTCTTTCTTTCTTTTTATTTTTTGAAAGCAGGCTGCTTAGAATAAGTGCAATTTTCATCCCTAAAAACCTTTGTTTAAAGCCAACTGGCATATGATAAAATAAAAGGGCAAAAAAGTACCTAAGTACCTTTTTAATGAATCTGTGCATAGCATCAAAATCTGCAGTGAATGAAAATATTTGAGTTCATAAGAACTATACTGCTGTAACATTTTTGCTGACAGATGCAGTTGTCTACATCACCAGAGGGATGTCCTATCTCAGGCAAGGGGATGGATCAGATGACCTCCTGAGGGCTTTTCCTGTTATAATCAATGATTTATGTGACTATAAGATGATACTTTGCTGCTTGAGTAAATGTCTAATTCAGTGGCAATGTAAAACAAATGCAAAAATGATAATAAAATATCAAGAAATCAGGTCAGGGAGACAAGCTGGATGGCCTGCTGAGTCTCTTCTATCTCATGTGTATAGCAATTCTATTATGGTGCAAAACCCAAAGAATATAAGTGCTTTAAGCAAACAGTTATGCATTCTTGCATAGAATAACCATTTGCTCTCAATTGCAGCTTGGGGAAAAATGTAATTCTTCTTTTATTTTCCTAGGTAAAATACCATGAAGATTTTGAGAAGACAAAAGGCAGAGGCTTCACCCCAGTGGTAGATGATCCTGTGACAGAGCGGGTGCGGAAAAACACCCAAGTTGTGAGTGATGCAGCATATAAAGGTGTGCACCCACATATAGTTGAAATGGATAGAAGACCTGGAATAATTGTTGGTAAGTTGTTAAATAATGTTGCTATCCAAAACACTGTGGGAAAGCCTTCACTACAGTTGTCCATTATATCCAAGAAAAGTACTCCCAGATTTCATTTTAATTCTTTTCTCAGTGTGAAACTTGTATTGAACTAGTGGTTCAATGCCAGCTTCTAGGGAAGTAGATGGGAATGAATGGGAATGAATGATAGGTATACTTGGATGTATTTATTTATTTATTTTGTGTGTGAAATATGGATATTCATTACTATTGCTTTACTCTTAAACACTGAGTTTTCAATAAAAGCCAAAATATCTGCTTTGATCTTTATTTTGTGTAGAAGAGAGATAGTTAAATTGGTGGTTCTTCAAGGTCTTGAGGTTGCAGATCAGTTCAGATTTCCCCCTACACTGGTCAGCTATTTCTCTAGAGCTATACATTGCCCATGTACCTTGTGTTTTGGAATTACATACAGCTTTCATAGTAGCACAAGACTTAACTCATCAATAACTTGATCGATTTCAGGTGAGCCAAACACCATGGCATTCAGAAGTGATGCTCTAAAAGATGATCCAAGATAAGACCAGATGTATGAAGCTAGAATACAGACTATTTTTGTATTAGGAGACAAATAATTGTGGGAAGGTGTCATCTGAGGTATTCATAACAAACTAGTTCAAAATGAAAATGCATATTTGAATTCTTTTAAAAGTAAGCAAGCCTGCTGTGGTGAAGGAAATGTCAACCTAACATTTATTTTTACACATTTTTCTTTTGGTGTGTTCTTCTGTTTTTCTGTGCTTTACAACAGAATTGACAACTGAGTGTCTGCACAGGGAAAATCATCCTGAAGCAGCACTCTAAAATCCTTCATACGTAACAACAAGGATTGACTTTAAGTCTACCTCTCAGAAAGTAACAGAAACTACAGGTGAAACAGAGTAATTGGTAGGTCATATAGTCCATCCTCCTGCCTAAAATAAGGTTAACTAACTATTCTAATTCCTGACAGATACTTCTTCAGCTTTTTCCTTAAAGTCTCAAAACGAGTTTCCACTATTTTGAGAATTGTATTTCTTTGCTGTTGTATGGCCACTTTTTATATGCCTGTAGCTCCAGCCTTCCATCAGAGGGAATCTGTCAAAAGTGGGGGTTTAGAGAGCTCTGTCCAGGGAAGCTACTGATGTTTTTAAGACTGTGCAAATCCTAGAGGTCCACATACTCTGGATCTAGGGCAACACTTTGTTCAGCTAAATCATTGTCTGTACAGACCCAAGCACTGGATCAAATGTCTCACTTCCGTAGCTAGAGGTGGTACAGCCAAAGAAAAGCTCCTGTAAAATTGCACTTTAATATACAGTTTGGTGCATGCTTCAAACCCCCTAGACTATGCTGCACAGCATTTGTACAGTAGCCCTAGGTGGCAATCATGAGTGCAGCCCTGTTTTCAATAACTGAAGGCTTGCTAGTTCAAACTGATTAGGATTAAGAACTTCCCTGAGAAATTCTTCAGTTATGTGACTGAAATATTACTGTTTTTTAGTACTCTTTATCAACTAAAGAGTATCAAAACACAGAGGAATTCTTAGTTCCCTGTACCCACCAAACAGCAAAAATAGTTCAACTATTTAAAGGAAATAGGCCATGACAAACCTGAGAGCCTAATACCCAGTGATATTTCACCTAATGGTTTTTCAGAGTGAACAGCAGTTATAATATCTTCTTGTTTAAAAAGAAGCGGTGAGCTCCCTGTTCATGGAATGTCCTTGGCAGCTGGAAAAAAACAACTGCACACTGAAAAAAAACACACACACACAAAAAACAAAAAACAACTATGCCTCTCTTGAGTTTTTTCTTAGCTGATAAAAGTTCATCCCGTTAGAAGTATTTCTGTGTTAGAATCCATCTGGCTGTTCTTTTAAAGTATTATCAGTGAAGCTGTAACAACTTTTTTCGAATGCTTGATTGCTAAAATTAATGTTTGTGCTCTGGAAAATAGGCACTAGTTTTAACCATGCTAAAGCCATTCTAAAGTCATCAAGATATATTAATCTATCTGAGCTTTGAATCTGTGACAAAAGGGGCTTCATGATTCTCATGTGAGTTTAAGGATATTTTAAACTGGCATAAATTACCAGGATGTTAAAACTGATAAGTTCTATAAATTACCAAGGTTCTGATTTTATCTATGTTATTTCAGATTTACAAAGACAGATAAAATCAATGGCTGCTGCACTGATGCTTCTGTGACGTCATACTTATTAAGCTTTTACTTACCAAGACATGATCAAACAGGAAAAGCTTTGCACCCACCAGTTCCTCCCACCCCTCTTGCACCTGTCAGAGCTTTATGTAGTTGCATAATTTATCATCATTAGGACTAACACATAGTTTATCAAAAAATTGTACATTGGCTTTTATTTATCTTGTCAAGAGGGAGTTAGCACTATGCTTCACCTTGCAGGAGCTGCAATAGATAACACATAATGCTCATACATTGAATCTGTTCTAAAGCCATGGGATTTATTTCCTCTGACTGTTCTTTCCATTGCGTCTAAGATATAAATCATTTGAAACATGACATATTTGTGGTCCCCATAGTCCTGCTTTACCTACCAACCCATTATTTAGCTTTGTACCAGTCAAACCAGCAAAAGGACCAAGCTGGGAAGACAATTATTTTTCCCACTTCCATTGCATTGAGTAAATCTCTAAGACAGGTCTGCCTGAGATGCAAACCAATAATAAAAAGGCGTGATTTGATATATTTATGCTTTAAGTGATTGCACTTTACATCAAGATTTTATTTTAAACTTGTTTGGAGTGCTTAAATGATTATTATATTTTTAGGCACAGCGGTTATGAATTGTATATATTACAGATTGTATTGAGTAGATCAAAAAGTCACTATATACTGTAGCTGATTATGCATTTGTTATAAGCTTCCTCTTAGCTTGTACAACACTAATTGTTAAAAGCTTATTAAAACCATGGTTGAATCTGTGTTCAACTTTATGCTGTGTTTATAACCAGATCTAGGATGTGAAATTATTTATTTCTTATGGACTCTGTTTCTTCCAATATCCAGTTCAGATGTGAATTCAAGATATGTTAATAATTTGTGTGAATTAAAGCTGAAGATCTTACAATTATGACTGTTATTGAATTGAATGAATTCCAAAAATGCTTGTCAATACTGAGATAGTGGATCAACATTAAGTCTGTGTCCCAGGAAATAGAGATTATTTGGAAGACAAAGAGAATTACTAGTTAAGATCAACAGTGGGCTTCATCTTACCCAACTGTAGATCAACAGTGGGCTTCATCTTACCCAACTGTAGATGTCTAAAGTGTAGATTTCTACAGATGAATTTGTCACCCTGGTTCATTTCTTTTTTTTGTATTGGTAAGGAAAGACAAAACAACAACAACAACAACAACAACAAACCTTTTGAGCTTAAATGAATTGAGCAAATTTTAGAGGTTTATTTTGGATGAGATGAACTATGTCCCTAATTCTGCTTAGTGGGCTGACTTGATCTCTGCTGTATGCAAAAGAGGCCTTAGGCTCGTAGGTCTCTATTACATACGTCAGCTGTAGAGATGGATGAAGGATGCTGTTGGTGGGCTGGGGAAACCACATAGCTCTGATGATTCTGGTTCTGCTGTGGAAAAGATTGCCAGTGTGTGATATTTAACTTGTTTCCATTTATTTAAACTTAAGAAAATACTATAATCATATTTAGAAAAGGAAAACAAAAATTGAGGAGGAAAGTCTCCTTGAAATAATGTCAGCACTTTAGCTGACATGCACCAAGTTTTTTAAGATGGAAATTTATGCTTTGCAGTCCTTTCAGGTGAATATTTAGATCTTTTAGTTAATTTCTATATGAAGGAAAGTAGTAAATTAGTCATTAAAACTCACAGCTTTCATACTTTTACTTCCTTTGTTTTTTGTTTGTCTTATCATTTCTATGCTTTGGGGAAAGATCTTAAAGTTTGGCGCACAGATCCTGGCTCCATCTTCGACATTGATCCTCTGGAGGACAATATTCAGTCTAGGAGTCTGCATATGCTTTCTGGTATTGCTTATATCCTGACTTTTCACCAAATCAGCTTTTTCTTTGTTTATGAACAAAGTTGACACAGTAAATTTTCTGGTCAATATGCCAGCCATATGTTTTATATATGTGTTTTTTTTTCATATATATGTATATATATATGACTGTTTTATAGCAGTGTTTTATAGGAACTCAAGCTGTTATCACATGTGCAGATAAGAAACAGTGAAAGAAATCTTATGCTAAACAACAACTACTCATACCACTTAGAAATGGTCACTTAGAAAGCATTGACCTTCTTTGTCCTCATTATGATTAGGATTTTAAAATAGCTAGACCTTAATAAAATTTCAGAGATACATGTGACAAATTTATGAAATTGATTTTTTTTCCTATGCACATTTTGCTATATGGCACATGATATTATACCTTACGCTAGTGTTCACTGTTCCAAGGATAATAACTTATCTTTGTTAATAATATAAGGATAGATGGAAAAGGAGGGAATTTAGCGTAATGATGTGCAGCAATGTTTTGGCTCAACAAGGTTTTTTTTTTTTTTTTTTTTTTTTTTTTCCAGATGTATTTAATTTGAATGCTTAATTTTGCATGCGTATTTTCTTTGGTACTGGAAGTGGAATCTTGAATGTTATTTTGAATGTCCTACAGCAGTACTTCTATGTGCACTTGTATGCTTGCTGAAAGAAAGGGACATTTTGATTTTCCACTGGAAATTTTCATATATGTCATCTTCTCTCTCTCTCTTTTTTTTTTTTTTTTTTTTTTTTTAATATCTTGCCATTTCTGCTATTCTTTTAAAGCAGAGAGCAAGCTTAGTTGTGTTTGATTTTGAAGCAATTTTCTGAACTAATAGTGTTCAAAAATGGATATTAAGTTGTGCACAATTCATTTTTCTCTAGTTTAAACACTATCAGTGTATGAATATCAATGTTACTGGTTGTTGTTTTTATTGTTTTGCTTTTCATTTCAGTCATATATTTACTGTGATTTTATTTCTTTCTACTTTTGTAGAAAGAGCAAGCCGTTATAGTAAGCAGTACTTGCATTCTACAAGTTTGGGAGATTATAAATCAGATGGTTCTGACACGAACCCTACCTTTTCATTCTGCAGTGAGATTACAAGGCCATCTGATGAAGGAGGTAGCCCTTATTCCCACATTTTTCACTAATAACACTACCAGTGTACTGAGACCTCACAGGCCTGTATTAACTCAATACCCTTGTACAGTCACAAATCATTAGAAACTGTATAAGCTATTGCACTGATTGATTAAGTAAGCAAAGCAAAATCTCCAGTTCACACAGCTTCTTGCATGACATTTTGCTTTATCATGTATTCTTTTTGACCATTTTAGGAAGTGTGTGAGTCCAAAACCCCTACTAACTCCCATTTACAGTGCTTAAGTGAAGATGTATTGTGTTTTTGTAAAACTTGTATGAAATGGATTTTTTTTTTCCTCTGGAAAGACACAAAATAACAGAAAAAAATACATCTCTAAACTGAAAAAAAATAAATTTAACTTGTGCTGTTTAGTGAGCAAATCAACCATATCATAGCATTTTATTCACTCATGTACTTCCAATATCAATTTTTTTCAGGTTTTTGTGGCTGTCCATTTCCATCCTAAAAGGAAAACTATAACAATACGAAAAACTGGCAGCTTTCTCCCATATGAAAGTTTTCTTACACACTCACCAGTTTGGGAGCAGAGTTAATATTCAGCAGGGAAGTTTATATAGTCTGATATTGTTTTGCATGTATTAATATCAGAATATTTTGGCAAACCTGCTTTCCCAGGTACAAAACCACATCTTGCATCTGTTGGATGCCGTAGATTAAGACAGAATTTATGAAGATGAGGGATTAGTGTCTAGTCATTCCAGTGGAATTACAGTGTGTACTAGACTTGACTGGTGAATTGTAAATGTTCAGAAACATTGCATTCTATGCAAGTATATATATTTTAAAAATAGTTGTGCAATTTCTACTTCTTGATTGTGGGAGAAGGTGCATTGAAAATCGTATTCAAAATGTTACTATTTTTTCTCTTTAGAAGATGTTAAAGTTATTGCTACTATTCAGTTGCCTGGAATCCTTGAATTACCCTTGCTTTAAGGCATCTTAATTGTGGACCCCTGCATAACTTCTCCCACTGGCCAGAGTAATATGTTTTTGTAGTTGCTAGAGTATAGGGAGTCTATATTATGTTAAGTGCTGCGTAAATACATACAACCAGTTCTGATTAAGAACAGGTGAGTAAGAAAGTGTTCAGACTGAAGAACTGACTGAATGTGTGAAGAAATACATGTCTTTGACAGAGGATCAGTCCCTTATGTCTGTCAATCTTTATTTGATATTTTAACTTAATTCCCAACTCTTTTAATAGCTTATAGTAAAAATGCTCATTTGCTGTTTTTTATGTCTCTTCCTGTGTTGGTGTGAAGTGGCTGGCCTTTGCAGTGCAGTGCATATTGTCCTAAATACCTATTCTGATCTTTCTTTTGGCTCTACTCCAACCATTTTAACATTGCTTTGTCAGCTTGATTTGATTGCTAACAGGTATTTTTATTACTTGCCATATCAAGAATAAGAAGCAGGCTTTATTTTTCTGGTTGTTTTGGCATTAACAAGATTGCTTTTTGTGTGTCTTTTAAAATCTGTTGTTATGGTGATGTGTTGAATAGATCCTTACCAGGATCAACATGTTTTAGCAAGATACTGTTTCTGCTTTTGAACCAGCTGGCTAGCCAGGGTTTGAGTACTGGTAGACAATTCCCATTGCATGGGAGAAATAAATGTCAGAGCTAAGTAATTTGACATAATCTAAATGATTTACAAGAAAGTGCCATTTCTGTGAATGCATTCAGAATATAGTATCTTTGGTCAAAAATATTGATATTTTCATGGCAACATTCCATAAAAACTATCATTTATTATATTGCCACAAGGTCAGTTTGACCTTGAACTTTATGCAGTCTCTCTAAATGAGAATCAAGTCTGCTTTGCTGAGATTTCATGGCTGTTTCTCACAGAGTTTGTACTTTTAGCTCTAGCAGTTTTTCTTACAGGAGATTGTTCAACCTGATGGAGCACCAACATGAAAGACAGTTGGACACGTGTAATCAATTTTATAACCTCTTTTTGTCTTGCTTTGTCTTTGCCTTGCTTTCATAATCTTTTATGTGTTCATATATTATTCAATTGCCAGTTTATTCTGGATATGCAAGTCTTCACCAGTTCACTGCCACTGTTGATGGAATCGTTCCTTAGCCACCTCTCCCAGCCCTTAGCTGGGTCCCTGGCTTCATAACAGATGTTAAAGACCTGAATAACTCACTCTCTTGTCTTTGGTGCATTTCAGTTACAACATCATAGGGGGGCTACTAACATTGTTCACTAGAATTACTTCTTCCTATTTGTTTTCCTGACAGTTATTTTAGATTATGTGGTTAAGCTAAGCCAAGTATGCTTCCCGTGGAGCTTTTCCTACAAAATCTCCAAAATCTCTAGTTTTTTGCATGATGTAAGTTTGGGAAATTCCCTGTTCATTTAGAGTACTGCAGGTAAAGTCAGATAGGAACCATTTGTTAACGCTTTTCAGAGAGACTGATGCAGGTACTGAACTTTCCATTTCATATTCGGTTTGAAATTACTTTCCAGCTTTTTAGTCCTTTTTTGCAACTCCTCTCTGTTAGTACTTTACAAGGTCGACTTTATTACTTCATGGTATCATTGAAATTTTTGCCATTCTGGACAGAAGGTGTTGCACTAGAGCTTTCCTGTCTGCCTAAATGCTCTGTAATTAATTGCCACTGTAAAAAAAGTTTCCTTTTTTCCTGCAAGCCATTCTGTAGCACTTCTCAGAAACAGCTGGGTGCCACATTAGTTCTTACAAAATTCTCAGCTGTTTTTCAAGTTGTTATTTTCAGCTTGTCTAAAGAGGAACAGAAGCTAATAATTTTTCTTTAAACCCTGTTTTTAACACTGGTGTTACAACTTGTCACACATGCAGCCATTCTGTCAATTTTGGGAAGGTCTTTCACATTATTTTAGTCAGAAGGAGGAGATGCATGGATATGAGAGTTATTTTTGTTTATGAAAACAGATTACACAGTTCAATCTTTGCAGAACATTGTAGAGAAAAAAAAAAAGGCAGCAAGAGTCGTAGAACCATAGAATGGCTTGGGTTGGAAGGGGCCTTAAAGATCACCTAGTTCCTACCCACCTGCCACGGGGGGATGCCACCCACTTGATCAGGTTGCTCAAAGCCCCATCCACATGATCTTGAACACCTCCAGGGATAGGGCATCCACAGTTTCCCTGAGCAGCCTGTTCCAGTGTCTTACCACCCTCATATTAAATAATTTCTTAATAATATCTAATCTAAATCTCCCATCTTTTAGTTTAATGCTTTTCCCCCTTGTCCTATCATTATCTGAGTAAAAAGTTGCTCTCTATCTTTTTTATAAGCCCCCTTTAAGTAATGAAAAGCTGCAATGAAATGTCCCCAGAGCCTTCTCTTCTTTAGACTGAACAGCCCAAGCTCTCTCAGCCTTTCTTCATAGGAGAGACGCTCCAGCACTCTGATCATCCTTGTGGCCCTCCTCTGGACTCATTCTAATACATCCATGTCCTTCTTGTGATGGGGGCCCCAGACCTGGATGCAGTACTTCCAGTGGGGCTTCACAAGGTCAAAGCAGAGGGTGACAATTACCTCCCTCGATCTGCTGGCCACTCTGGGTTGCAAGCACACACTGCCAGCTCATGTCAATCTTTTCATCCACCAGAACCCCAAAGTCCATATAACTATGGATTTTTTGGTCTCAGAAGGGAATATAGCTGCCACCTAATTGGACTTGTATTCATAGTCTCTACAGTGTTTCTCAGACCGTGCAGAAGCATACATTTCTAGAAAAATATCTTCTATTTTAAGGTCTGCAAATTAACAGTGAATCTACCATCTCCTGCTGGTAACTGCAGTAAGTGAAATTGGCATTTAGCTCACACCATCCATGGCTCATGACTATTTTGTTTAATTCCATTCCCCCAAAGGCAAGAGTAAAAATCCTTGAAAGCAACACAAGTTTACAAAAGTTGTGGAGGTTTTTTTTTTTTTTTTTTTTTTTTTTTTTTAAAAGGCTTTTTATTTTAGAATACTTTACATGTTTCTCAGTAGTTCCATCTCTGGAGACTGAGGCAGGGAAGGGACTGCTAACACATGAGTATTACATGTGGTAGGATGTAAGACATGGAAATGAATTTGTAGTATACATTCTAGTGCCAGTCACAGAAACTGAGCAAAGTTGCTCAAAGCTGTGTGTCCAGGTGTAGACAAAGGGTGGCAAGAAAAAGTGAAGACTGCAGTAAATCTTCAAGATTAACTATATTTTTCTTCAAGTCCATTATACATAGCAAGCAAAGAAAAATAAATAAAAAGCTGCAACCAGAATTATTTCTGGGTTGGTTTAGGATTAGTCAAGTTATGTAGTCTGTTTTAGGATTAGTCAAGCAATTGAGTGCACAGAAATTTGTAATTAAGGGAGCTGACCTACATTATCTTTTGTTTACAAGGGTCACTGAGATACTACTGCAACAAATTCCAGACTTTGCTGTGATGGCAGGGAAGTGTCTGTGCACATTTGTGTATCACTACCACAAAGTTTCCTGATGTTTGACCAGATGAAAACAGATGAGTCATGGCACTGCTACTAAGGCTACCATTATTTTTGTCACTCCTGTTTTGTACGTTCTTTCATTTATTTGGAGATGAGGAATTCCTCTTAATGTTTTTGGAATGAGGAGTTCCATGTGCACAGGAGGAACATTACTGTTATTTCATTTTTTCTTTCTCTCTCTCATTATGCAACAATTTGCGTGCACATTTTGTTTTCAGTGAAAACAAAATTTGTTTTTCAGTGAAAATATTTGCCTTAAGGTTCTTCCTTTTGTTTTAGTTATCAAAGTCCATTTATGCTGCTTTCTTTCCATCCTGTTTCAACTGCAGGATGTTTTCATTTCACTTTCCAATAGTTTTTCCTTTTCTCAGTTTTTAAAATGGTTTTAGTGAACATCCTGCTATGGATGAATTAAACATTTTTTTTTTTTTGGTTATGTTGTACCATTTTTTCATTTTTGTTGAAACCTTTTGGCTTGCTTGTCTCCCCTTTTGCTTTTGGCTCTCTCTTTTTTTTATATATATAATTTTATTTCCTTTTAATTTCTAGTTTAATTTGTATGCATTAGCATATGGTCATGATGTATATGTTTTTCCTTACTATATGTTTGGAATTTTTCAGTTTATTGAAGTGTCCCTTTATTCCTATTTTAAGTTGTGTTTAGTCTGTATATGGAAAAAAGTGAGAGGTGACTATCAGTTCCTTTCACAGATGCGTTGTTACTCTGCTGGGAAAAAGCATGATTTCATCATCATATCTTAAAACCTATATAGAACTCAGTCTGCAGAAGTCAGCAGATAAGTTTGCTGTATGCCAAAAAGCTCGCATCATGTAGAAAACCTTAGTGGATGTTAGGAAAGAATGTTCAAGTGCCCTCTGCTGCATTTTAAAAATTAATGCGAAGATTCCATGTGTTCTGGAATCAGTGTGTTACTGGCTGGCTATATGTCCATTATTTAGGTTTTTCTCCTTCAGACTAAGCTGTTAAGATTCTGTTCCCCTGCCACCAGAAAAGTAATGAGAATTGACATAAAGAGGCCATGATCTGAGGTTTTAGGTCTTCTTTCCTTTATTGTGATGAAAGGGGTCATCTGCTAACACTCAGGTCTTTTCCTCACTTTTCCTTTACCTGGGAAGCTTCCTCCTATTACTCACACTGGTAATCAAAGTACAGAAATTTCAACAGAGCATGAAATTCCACTTATAACTTGATAGACTTTAAATTTTTGTTATCAACCTTAAAAGTAACCTGTAAGTTTCTAAGAGAAAACTGAAAATTAATAGTAGATATTCCACTGATATTACATAATAATGGGTCAGATCCACAAAAATATTATTGCAATCAACGTTTGAGGAATAAATATGGGAAATGGGCATGGTGGTAATTTGACTCCAAAGTATATGAAGACTGTAGAAGAGTACTACAGTATTTTCCTGTGGTGTATAGGTACTTAAAGTCTTGAAGTCTTTATATAGCTTGAAATGGGAGTAAAGTCAATGAGAAACAGTAAGTCCTTTAATTTATCTCCCTAGTGGCATGTCCTCCTTGCGTGATATTAGCCTTCTGAAGAAGAACGGCTTCAGAGCAACTGAGCCTGCTGCCCCTCCATTCCTCATTGTCTCTGGACTCTAGGGGTTATCTTTCTCCTTTCCTCACTGAGGCAGGAACATTCTGTAGGCCATTAGAAGTACTATTGTTTGAACTGTAGTTCAAGCACAGCCCTGCACCAAGCAAATTTTGATCAGTGCAAAATATAGTATATATTATTTTATATCACTGACAACATTGCTGTCAGAATGACACTGACATTTTAAACACTGATTTCAAGAATGTCTTCTCTAACCCTAGGACACACCATATCAGTGGCTCTGTTTCTAAAATGTTTGTTTGTAGGATTTGCTTCAGGCTTTGACATCCACACACATAGGATCATAGAATCGTTTAGATTAAAAAAAAAAAAAAGGCAAGATCATTAAGTCCCACCACACGTACCACAGAAACTCCTAGAGCAAGAAATTATGCTGTCACTTCTGCTCCTGGTTTGTCTGGTCAGAAGACGAACATTCTGATGAAGTTGAGCAAGAAGCCTCTACATCTCACATACTGTATTTGCAGAGATGCTCCCTTGTATGTGGTTAAAGATGTCTGCTTGTGTTTGGATTGTGAGAATATTCTTCTGTTGTGCCAATAGGCAGAAAAGAAAAGGAAACAGAATTTGGTTTCCTTTCATTGCTCTCTTCTTGCCACTTTTTTT
Organism: Stictonetta naevosa; assembly: GCA_011074415.1. Lineage (NCBI taxonomy): Eukaryota > Metazoa > Chordata > Aves > Anseriformes > Anatidae > Stictonetta > Stictonetta naevosa. The sequence continues at coordinate 19,467,548 of CM021698.1, forward strand.
TTTTTTCTTAATTAAAAAAAAATGTCCCCACAGTTATGAGGGTGGAAAATGCACCATTACTAAAAGACAAGTCAAAAAAAAAAAAAAAAAAAAAAAAAAGGAAATAATATATGATAGTTTTTTATATTGTAATATTGTAATATAGAGGTCTGTCTTCCACCTCCAGGTGCAGGAATACAGGGCAGAAAGCCTTCACCCGTCTTCACATTCTTATTCAGATGCTGAGCTCTGTCATTTTAGGAGGTCAAGCAGAATGACACAGCAGTTACATTTTCTTTAGCAGACCAGGAAGAATAGTTCTTTTATGTTAGGAAGCTGAACTCTGTTTCCATGATGTTGTTCACTAGAGTCTGGTAATCAAATATGGCATTTGGAGGGAGAGGAGTTTTAGATTTCACAGGAAGAACTAAAGCGGTTTGTGGGTTTCTTGTTCCCTTTCAAATGTATCAGAAGTCTGAACACATCAAAACAGTAAAGTGGACTCCCTCTTGGTGAGAGTCACATTGACACTTCTGTTATTCACCAGACTCTTAGATCTGTTTCTGAGTTTTTATTTTTATTTCAGACTAGATGGTGCTTTGGCTTTGCCCCTTTTACATGCAAACACTCAGAGGTTTGCCAACCTGACAGCTAATTTGTGGGAAAAAGTTTTTTTTTTTTTTTTTCCCACACAACAGCATCATGGTAAAAATTTATGATTTTTCATCTTGGTAATCATATTTCTTTTCTTAAGTGTGTAATGTACTACAAGTGCTTGCAGTTGAATAACAAATACCTTTCCCATAAACCTATTGTAATATTTTTGAACTATACTAAGTATTTCTCTGTGTACGTAATATGGGCACAAGTGCACACGTATGTTTGTTACCTATCAGATACCTTAAATTATTTAGATTAATCAGTTTTCATTGTTACAGAGCTTACACTCCTTCAAAATAGGTGAATTTGAGTTTTCCATTCTCACATAGAGAACACATTTTCCTCTCTCTCTCTTTTTTTTTTTTTCCATATAAATTTGCTTTAATCACATTGTACCCCAAAAGGATCAGGCAGCAAGACAGAGCCTTCTCCCTTCTTAAAACTGCACCTTTCATTCTAGGAGGGTATGTTTTGGTCTTTTGGCTTCTGCCTTATGCTTTGCAGTGATTCCTAATGTTCAAAGGGGCATAATTTTTGTTTTGATTAAAAATAATGACATTACTGGCAGGGGAGTTTATGAAAACAGTGGGAGGTTTCCTGATAGAAAGGTGATACTTTTCCACTTATAGATTTGAGGTAAGAAGGGAAATTAAATGCAAGGTCAGTTGTGAGAGTTCAGATTTCAATAAGGAATAGGTTGAATGTATTCTTTGTACGTGTGCTAACTTCTAAATAAGTTTCTGTGAAAAGATTTCTGACAATGCTTAATATGTAATTCAGCCTCCTCTGAATAATATATTTCAGCATTTTGAACCATACAAGTCTAGGAATCCAGAATGGCAATAGGACCATATGTATGTATTACCTCAAGAATTATCAAATCTGTCTGTCCTAGTCTGGCCCATCAGACTCTTAGATAGCGTCATCTGCTTTTACTGAGTACTTTGTTATTGTAAAACATGAGAGAAAATAGTCCAGAAAACTACATTTCATTCTCTCTCAAAGAGTGGAAGAGCTATGAAGTGTTTGTAAAACTCAAAACTTCATATGGAAGCTTCTTACAAAGCTGGTGAGGGAACTGTAGAACAAGTCTTACGAGGAGCAACTGAGGGAGCTGGGGGTTGTTCAGTCTGGAGAAGAGGAGGCTCAGGGGCAACCTTATCGCACTCTACAGGTACCTTACAGGAGGCTGTAGCGAGGTGGGGTTTGGTCTATTCTCTGCCTGGTGACAGGATGAGGGGGAATGGGCTAAAGTTGCACCAGGGGAGGTTTAGGTTGGATATTAGGAAAAACTTCTTTACTGAGAGGGTTGTTAGTGACTGGAATAGGCTGCCCAGGGAAGTGGTTGAGTCACCATCCCTGGAGGTCTTTAAAAGACGTTTAGATTTAGAGCTTAGGGATATGGTTTAGTGGAGGACTTGTTAGTGTTAGGTCAGAGGTTGAACTCGGTGATCTTGAAGGTCTCTTCCAACTTAGATGATTCTGTAATTCTGTGATTCTGTGGAACTCAGTGAGGGCTAGATGTTATCTTCGGTTAAGTTTTGATTAAGATTTGATTTAGGGCTCTGGGTATAAAACTAAATACTCTACCTTGCTTGTAATATGTTAAAATTGTGATACAGCTGAAAGCCAATTTTCATTTAGTGTGTGTTCACTGAAGATGAATTAATGTTCCAGAGAGAGCTTTACACTTTACACTTCCAAATCATTTTTGCTTGATTCCCTCTGCCTATCCTTGATTCTTGTGCTCCTCTCCCACATCTTTGAGATCTGACAGCACAAAAAAGCAATTTCCACACATTCAGTTTGGAGGATCCTTCTGTTTGCTCTGCCAGCTGTCTGTTTGATGTTCCCTTTTCCTTTAAACTGCTGGTGAGCAGAAGCTGGAAGGGCAATTTTGAAATTATTCAATAGTTGGAAGTGCTAATGGCTCCCTTGCCAAGCAGTTGTTTGCATTGTTTAGACTGGTGCCTTAGAGCAACTGTTGATACACTTTGGAGGGCTTTATATCCAGCAGCCAATAAGTATCATTAGTAAATTCATGTGCAGTCATGTACTAGATCCTGGTTGATGCTGTCCTTCCACCATTGCTCAGGCTGGTTATTCCCACTATGCTAATAAACCACTGCATAGAAATGAAAGAACAGCTTCCATAAGAGGAACTTGCAGGGTTTTTCTTTAATGCAGCTGGGCAACGGTTGATGTTCAGCACATATGAGTTCAAATTGTAATTGAAGGCGTGTGGGTAATGTAATACATTAACATAATCTTTATTTTACCAACTCTTTCCATTTGCAAGGAAGCCTGAGCAAAAACCTGACTATTCACAATTTAAGAAGGAATTGCAGCTTCCTGTGGTACACTGTGGCCCCACTAGGACCTAGCATGCCTCAGGCTGGCTTTCAGACATTTTGTGCCTTCATAAATAAAAGAATGTGGTGCTGCCTGCAAGGAAAGGAAAGGCATATTGTACTCTGTTTTCTCAGCTGAGACACACTATGGTTTAGATGGAATGTCAGCCAAAAAAGTCAGCTTGTAAGAAGGTTTGTTTGTCAGTGACATCAAATCCTTGCTGCAATTTGTATTCAGAACTCCAGAGCAGGATGCCATGTGATTTTGTTATATCCCAGTTTTCACAGCAGTAGGAGAACTGGGGATACCTTTAAACACTGGTATACCACCTTTAAATACTGGTACACCACCTGCTAATACATATGCAGGCTAAGCTCACTGGACTGTACAGCTACCATAGCTAATTCCCAAACAATATTCCTAGCACTTTCTGCTGTAATCCACAGAAGATGAATGGGGTCACTCCTTTTATATTTGAGTGGCTAAAACAGTTCCTGGAATTTAATAAAATGTAGAAAGTATATGTGAAAATACATGCAATAGAGGTTGCAAAGATGAGTTGAAGACCTTGTCTTTTTGTCAAAAAATCATTTTCACAATTCAGATAGGTAAATGGGTCTGTCAAAGCAAAACCAAGTAGCCAAGTCCCGCCCTTTCAAAGCAAAACCAAGTAGCCAAGTCCCACCCCTCTCCTGACAGCATCTAGTGTAAACTGTGCTTCAAAAATACAATTTATTCTCCTCTACTCCCATTAATAATTCTTTTGTCCTTAGAATATTTAATATATTAAAACTGGTTTAGTGACCAAAATGTTTAAAAATGAATAAATGAAATTTTAGGATTCAAAATGGGGGACAAATAGGACTCAATTTTTAAGATTTAGAAGTCAAATAGGATGGGTTTATTTTTACAGTGCTGTAGTAAAACTGATCAATATGATCTGGAAGCAGGAAAAATGGTTTAATTTATTTGAAGTGAATTATTGTAGATGCCCATAAAACTTTAAACATCAGATATATAATTCATACAGCTTTTAACTTATCCTGTGAACAACTGTGCACAGAAGTTGAAATTACTGAAGACAGTAATTTTTGTCCTTCATTCTGAATTCTAATTTTGCATTTGTTCACTTCTATCCCATTTTTTTTAGGAGAACACACAGAAACACATCAGTATGAGTGAACAGCCTCTTCCTCTATTTTTAAAGGCTTGTGGATATTCAGGTGGATATTCAGTTGTCTGTCTTCTTTCTTTCAAAGCTAACAGTAGAAAACAGGATATCCTGTGTTCCTTTCATTTTTCTCTAGACTCTGACATTTGCATCCTGCTTGTTGACGTGACTTCTTGAGGCTTTGCTAACCGGACTTGCCCTGAATATAGCCCTTTTGTGCAGTTCCTCTGAAGTGAATGAAAACCATACTACTGTTATTTAAAGGAAAAATGTTCATGAGAGACTGTTTATTTGCAGTACAGAGATTTAGACCCCTTAAAGAGGCCAGAAAAAACTTCTGAAAGCCTCTCAGAAATCAGATTGCACTGAAGGAGGATGTAATGAAATTGACTGATGCACCGTTCCTCGATATATGATCAGTTAAGGAGAAGGCCTTGGTGATCAGGCACATAGACCATGGTGTACTAGAGAGGCACTTTTGCTATCCATCCTTCCATTGGGATATCTAGTACTTCCCAAATTCCCATTTCACCTGCTGATGGATGATGGACCACTCATACAAGCAGCATGACCAGTATTAATATTATTTTCTATTCATGAAAATCAGGAATTTTGTAATGGGTTAATTTTTTGTGAGCTTGTTTGTTGTCTGAAATAACTGACATATAAGATAGTCCCCCTCTAAAAGGAAATCAAATTACAAAATAAAATACAATGTTCCATGTGGTGTAAACACATTAGCTGTGTGTTTGTCATTCCTTTCAAGAGTTCTTTGTTTCCTTTGACGTATGCTGAATAGCTATATGTGATCTGTCGTAATTTCATTCAAAATCCAATTTTAATTTCTTATAATGAAACTCCTATTAAGAGTTATAATTGTATGATTCTGCATTCCTCACAATAATCTACTTCAGTTTACATGGTAGGTACATATTAATTATTGATAGCTTAATTATCGATAGCTGATAAAATGGTGTTATAAAATAATGGCGCATAAAACAGTCTATTAGTCTAATCATGACACTAATGAAGCTTAGTTTAAGACATTTTGTCTTATCCATTGTAATATGTCTGTAAGTAGCCTTGAGAGTAGAGACACTGATTTTTTTGCCCCTTGAATATTTAGTGTTATTTTAAATATAAAATTGGTAATTTTATTGACTTTTTTCCTACAGAATATTTTTTCCCAAAGACTTGTAGATTAGATCGTTTATTTCTTACAGCTTTATAATTTAGGTTATAGAAACTTCCTAAGCTTGTAACATTCTGAATTTGCCACTGACTTAAATAGTTCAGAGTTTCAATTCTAATGAGGTCAGTGAGCATGCCAGTTATTTATTATCACCCTGTGTGAATTAGGCCATACTTTCAGGTTGTTATTTCAACAACCTAATTATATCTGGATTTGATATTCCAATTTACTAAGTAATACTGACTCCTGTAATGGATAGTACGCCGACAAACTGCTGCTTCTGACAGGGCACCACTGAGAGCAGCAAGCCTGGTAGCTCAGACATCCGTGAAAGCAGTCTGACAAGTAAAGGGCAAGAAAAAGGGGAAAAAAAAAGAAAAAAAAAAAAGAAGAAAATAAAAGAAATGAAGGGAAAGTTACTATATGCACAAGAAAGAATGCCAAGATACCTTACCATGTTGTTGTCTACTGTTCTAAAAACAGCACTGTTCTGTATCAGGTCTCACCATCTGCAATCTTCAGGTTAGTGCTTTTTGTATGTTCATCCAGTCTGATATATTCCCAGTGAATTTAACTGCATTGTGCTACTCTTTCTGGCTACAAAATAATAAAACTCTATAAGAGTTAAAATCAATTTAAAATAAAGCACAGAGTATGTGTTGCCATCTTCTTGCTTATTTGAAAAGTTAATGCTGAAAAAATTAACTTTAGAGCTGGATAGGAATTTTTCAATATTGTTCATCAGAAGATAGCGGTTTAACGCCAAATTATTCTTACAGGAATGGCTCACTTGTGATTAATGTCCCAATGCCAAAAAATGGTCGATTAAGTTTTAAGATTGCTAGGGTTATAGCTTGACATTTTTAAAAACAAAGAATCGAGCTTTACATTGAAATATGTTTCATTGATGAGTAACTTAAATTATAATAATCATTACATTTTATCAAAATTAAATCTAGATCTTGCATGAGTCTCTGAGATTTTTTTTTTCTTTTCATCACAATTTGGGACAGGAGCATTTTTGGCAACCAGTTCTGCATTGGAAAATTATTCCTGAAACATTCCTACTATTGTCTGCATTTAACATCGCTGTAATTTTCTGGTTTTTCTCTATACTCCTGTGACTGCTTTTTTTTTTTTTTTTTTTTTTTTTTTTTCTTTTTAAATTATGGCTTGTAGAGAATATGCCCTTCTTGCTCTGTACCATGTGAATGCTTCTGTACCTCATCTCCTCCTCTTCACCCTCTCTAACCTCTCTGGGAGTCCTTGCACACTTACCAGTCTTTAAACTGCTGGCTCTGTTAATGCACCTTTATAGCCCAGATCTCATTCTGTCTCATCAGGTTTTGATCTATTTCTTCAATATCTATTGTTAATGTCAAGCATCCAGCTCATGATGGCTACATCAGACTTAGTCAGACCTAAACTTCCATTATGTCTTTTTTTCAAATGCTGCTGTGGTGTGTGGTGTATGAGAAACCTCAATTTTATGCTCATTGAAGTGGCATACTAATATGCAGGAGCATTCTGTGTTAGGTGGGATGCACTGTTTGGAGCTGTGACATCTGGAGGGGAAGCATGTGTGAAGCTCAGTTCTTTTGTGGCTTGAACTTATACAGAAGCAGGGCACTTAGAGGCCTTCCTTGGGAAGGCTGAGCTGATCTAATTTTTTGCTGCCTTCTCCTGCTTTGAGTGTTTGGTCCTGCCCTTGCATGGTGTGTGTTGTTGGTGCGATCCCTTTCTGAACTAAGCATCCCTTGGTGAGCTGAGGCAGCTCACCAAAACAGCAGAAAAACAACACAGTTGAGAGAAAGTGTGGCAGGACTGTTAGATTGTCTCAGCTAGTTCTTGGACATCAAATTCAGATATGCTGTGTGTGGGAATCAGGTGTGTGCAGCCTATAGCTGCCTGGAGTGGTCACTTCATGCCTTCTGCTGAGTTCTTCCAGCACTCTTAACTTCAGCAAACCATGATGTTTAGCACATCATCTTTAAAAGTCTGCTAAGACCTCACCTGTCATAGCAGTCAAGGCAGTTTTCTTTTCATGCCTTTCACAGCCTCATATTTATCTTGCCTTACTTGCTGCCAAGCTATCAAGTCTCATTTCTGATTTGCCTGTGACACAGGCCTACTTTAAAACTCTCATTAAATTCTTGGCTGAACACAATGACGTTCCATTTATCCTGCTGTTCATGTTTTGGCAGGATGTAAACTTCTGCAGAGTTAAGGCAATAGGCTTCTTAAAATCTCTTCATAAAACTGTTTCTCAGGATGCATGTATGGCTACCACAATGCTGTGCTGAGCTCATCTCAATAACTTGTACAGCAATATACACAGCATGGGAAATAAACAGGAGGAATTACAGGATGGATGGTTGCCCAAAAAGGTTAGTGAAATCTTAATCTGGAACTCAGAATTTACTGGACAAAGCCTTAAGCACCTAACCTAACTTCAAATTAGGGGGACAGACTATCTTACCTCTGCAAGTCTCTTCCAACCTTAATTAGTCTATCATGGCCTTTATTATTTTTTGCTCTCTTCTATGCTGTGATCACTTTGGTTTCACTTTTGCTTCCTTTCTTTGACTTAAAAGCTTTTTGAAATGGTGTCCCTGTTACTTACATATAATATTGTCCATAGCTTGTATGTAAATATATTTATAACTTTAAATATATATAAATAAATGTTTGTTTTCATGTAGTCTACTGTAGTCTACTTTTTTATTTTTTATTTTTTTTCCCCCACATCTGTTTGGTATTCATTTTTCCTGTCCTTATTCAAGCTGATTAGTACCTTTTCATCAAAAATCTTGCTGAGAGTTTTGATGGGATAACTCTAGAGGGGAAGTACTGCTTCAGCATATAAAGATAGCTGAATCAGACCTTGAGTGATGTCAGGTGCATTATTGTGGAAGTAATTCTGTTGCTAGAAACATTGAATTCAGTTAGATTCAGGAAAGAGGTGGAAACTGTTGAAAGTATATTGAAATATTCCGTTTTTGCTAAGTGATGGTAATATACTACTTTGTTCAAGGATATGATTGGTAATACAAATTGTAACCCGAAACACTTTAAATATTTTAATGATGGGGAGCACCAGCCAATGTCTGGGAAAAGTGATAGAAACAACAACAACAGCAAAAAACCACCACGAAATACTGAAAACTGAAGTTAACACTGTGATAATTTCTGGAGAAGTCTTTTAGAAGGTGTCAGTTGTTATTACCCACCAGCTTCAATGCAGCAATAACAGATTACTGTGGTCAGGGGAGTTGTGCAGCTTGGGCAGTTGCCCACTCACATACACAACATGTGGGGCATCCATGAGGACTGCAGAAGTGTGCTGTACACATACAGTTCCTCATGTGATTGCCTCACTTCTTTGATAGTGTTTTCTGCTGTGAGGGACATAGCTGAATAATTTCTAAGGCAGGAACAGAAGAAATAAGGAACTAATAGCTATGGTACAGATTTTCCAAAGGAAAACTGTGAGGGCTGCTGTAGGTGAGGCAACCTGTGGAAGAGAGGGAAGCATCAAGGCAAAATGGGAAGGTGTTAAATATACGTGGAGCAGCAGCTTCTTCTGTTTCAGGGGAGCTAATCAGCACAGAGATATATGATAATGCCATATTCTCTCTGTTGCAACTTCTCTGCTCCTTGGGAAATATACAGACACAAAAATTAAATGAGTAATAATCATCCTTCTTTTTTTTGCTTTCTGCTCTCTTGTGCTGCTGTTATTTAGAAATGTTGCAATGTTTTAGTTCTCCGTAGGCTTTCTACCTTGGTAATGAAACAATGAGTAGAGATAACATCAAAACATGAAGTGAAAGAAATGCTTAAAAAATGTCTGTAAGAATAAGTGAAGTTATTATTTTACATATGGTCCAGTAAATAACATGTACTGCAGTAAATGGCAAAAATACAGTAGTTAGTAGAGGGGATACATTGTTTTACCATAGATTATCAAAGTTCTGCTGAACAAAAGAATTCAACAGAGTTTAAGAATGGTGTTGATAAAATATTATATCTTGGACCCTGGACCCTGCCCTTTAAATGATGGTTCTTTTCAGCATAATTATTTTTTTTTTTTTTTTTTTTTTTTAATATAACCTTGTGGCTATGTAATGCTTTCTTGATTATTCGTTTCCTGTTTCCACAGTCTGACCTTTTTCTTTCATGGTCATTCTTAAAGCTTGTCACACCCCATTGTCTGCTGCAGCATGTTGATACCAACTATCATTCTTTCAGGTTCTTCTGTTTCTGATGCTTCTTGTTTCAGAGGCTTCTCTGAAGTTTGTCTTTTATCAAGTTCATTCATTTTCCACTCTTGTTTCTCTGGAGAAGCCTATAAGGATATAGTAAGCAAAATATGATAAATTCCTTTTAGTAGATAATTTAAAATAAGTATCTGGCTTGATTCATAAGTGGAGCAAGAAAAAAAAATAAAGTTTTGGTACATCAGAATGCATCTGGTAAAGTCTTAATGCAACAAGAAAAAACTTCCACCTGTGCTTCTGGGAGCAATGGTCAACCCTCAGATCCCTCACCAATAAATCTGGCTTCAGCTAAATGAATTTCATGTTCCACTAGTGTGTTTTATTAGTCCCTTAGGTTAACTAAAACCATTGTTTTTGCTGCCGCTGCAGTCAGTGATGCTATAGAACTTTATACTTTGGTCTGAGCCAAAAGATTACAGGTAACTATGGCCGATGATGATGAAGGAAACTTGAATTCTTTTTTTGTGCATCATTTTATCTCACTTTGAGTTAAAACTCACTTTGTCACTAAAAACAGAGCTCAGATCTGTTCTCTTCATTGATCTGCTTATTTATGTGCTTCCTAAAGTGTCTTCCAAATAGATAACATAAAAAAATTGTTAAAAACTGTTGAACTTTAATTTATTTATTTATTTATTTACAGCCCCAGTAATATAGTATTATTTTAATGGAGAAAAAAAAAAAAAGGTTGGAATTATTCAGTTAAATGTCTTCAACACTGATTTTATATATGCTCTCTAAATAAAAGACTGAAAGATACTTAGTGAAGCTGTGGAATCCTATAAATTCCTTCTCTCTGTTTGTCTAGAATGTTTTTCTAAAATTTTAGTTTCTTATGCTTCCCAAAATTTTCCATAGTTTGCAAGGTATGTTTTACTTCCTTGGGCTTACATTTTCTGTTGTTGCAGGTAAAATAGTAAGCAGATTCTCTCAGACAGTTTGACAGAATTCTCTCATTTTGTGAGAAGCTGATTGCAAAAGAGGAAAGCACATCTCAGACCGCTGCTGACATTTGTCACAAAGGCAAGGGGTTATCCTCTCCAAAATAAACCCTTCGATTTGGAGTACATAATGAAGGATACCATTAGTTGGCCTTGCACTGACAAGGGATGATTGGTAGGAATTAAGAATGATCTGTTTTGTGGGGAATGAATCAAGAGTCAACAGTTTCTACCAGTGCATTCACTTCTTCTAGGAAAACAAAAGGGATTCTCAGGGTGTCTGTCCCTGCCAAGGAAAAGCTGCTAGCCCTTTGTCACTGCAGAGCAGGCAGGATGCTGACTGATCAGCAGCCAGTGCTTGCTTAAGATACTTCTTCCTATGAAGTTAAAAAGTTCAAGCTGTGCTTGGTTTTGAACCCACATGACCAATTTATTACTGGCTTGAGGAGATGAAGCTCTGTTGGCTTCTGTGAAGTGACCTGTGTTTATGCTGGTGGTGAATTAGGCAAAATATATTATTTCTGGCTTGATAGCAGAACCTTTGATTAAATTATGTTTTTCTCTATTTTCTCATGAAGGAATACATCTGGTCATGTAAAAATACCTTGTAACAACACTGAAACATAAATTAGTTGATGAACTACTTAGGACTATTCACTTAATGCATGATAATCCTGTGAGCATGTTAACGAGCAGCAATTCTCTGATGATTAAACTGCTTTAAAATGTCTTTGTACTCATATGTCATTAGAATGAACTTGGCACTTCTAAAACATCCATTATTCATCATGTTCCAGTGTTGCCTCTGACTGTGTATCACTTTAATTTCACTCACTTAACAAAGCAATCTATTCATTACAATAGTTTGCAACATGTTGTCTAAATCAGAAAAAAAAATAAATATACAGCATTACTTATCTTTGAAAATATAGTAGAGTGAAAAATAACGTCCCAAATCATAATTACATACATAGTGCATTTCAATATGCTAACTAATGGTTGTTTTTAGAAAAAAACTTTGTTGAAATCAATGATATGGTTAGCTGGGAAATTAGGTTAGGTAAAACACTTGGCTGAAAGCATAAGACTGACCTCTATTTCAGAAATATTTCAGCAAATGTTTTCTCAGTAATGCTTTTCCATGTGTATCTATTGTCCTGATCACTTGAAAAGGAGACAGGGACAGAACATTATTACTGCAAATATAAATACTTGTTATATATATATATAACAAGTATATATATATACTTATATATATATATACTATATATATACTTGTATATATATACTATATATATACTATATATATATAACAAATATATATATATATATATATTGGCACTTGCAGGGCAAGCAGGCGATCAGGCCCAGTCAGCATGGCTTTATGAAGGGTAGGTCCTGCTTGACGAACCTCATCTCCTTCTATGACAAAGTGACACGCTTAGTGGATGAGGGAGAGGCTGTGGATGTGGTCTACCTTGACTTCAGTAAGGCTTTTGACACTGTTCCCCACAGCATTCTCCTCAGGAGACTGTCTGCTCATGGCTTGAACTGGCATACGCTTCGTTGGGTTAAGAGTTGGCTGGATGGCCGGGCCCAGAGAGTTGTGGTGAACGGAGTCAAATCCAGTTGGAGGCTGGTCACTAGTGGAGTCCCCCAGGGCTCGGTACTGGGGTCAGTCCTCTTTAACATCTTTATTGATGATCTGGAGGAGGGGATCGAGTGCACCCTCAGTAAGTTTGCAGATGACACCAAGTTAGCTAAGTGTGTTGATGTGCTCGAGGGTAGGAAGGCTCTGCAGGAAGATCTGGATAGGCTGGACCGATGGGCCGAGGCCAACTGTATGAAGTTCAACAAGGCCAAGTGTTGGGTCCTCCACCTGGGGCACAACAACCTCAAACAGAGCTACAGGCTGGGAGATGTGTGGTTAGAAAGCTGCCTGTCAGAGAAGGACCTGGGAGTATTGGTTGATAGTCAGCTGAATATGAGCCAACAGTGTGCTCAGGAGGCCAAGAAGGCCAACAGCATCCTGGCTTGTATAAGAAACAGCATGGCCAGCAGGTCCAGGGAAGTGATTATCCCCCTGTACTCATCTCTGGTGAGGCCGCACCTCTAGTACTGTGTTCAGTTTTGGGCCCCTCACTACAAGAAGGACATGGAGGTGCTTGAGAGAGTCCAGAGAAGGGCTACGAAGCTGATGCAGGGTCTGGAGAACAAGTCTTACGAGGAGCAACTGAGGGAGCTGGGACTATTTAGCCTGGAGAAGAGGAGGCTCAGAGGCAACCTTATTGCACTCTACAGGTACATTAAAGGAGGCTGTAGCGAGGTGGGGGTTGGTCTATTCTCCCATGTGCCTGGTGAAAGGACGAGGGGGAATGGGCTAAAATTGCACCAGGGGAAGTTTAGGTTGGATATTAGGAAAAACTTCTTTACTGAAAGGGTTGTTAGTCACTGGAATAGGCTGCCCAGGGAAGTGGTTGAGTCACCATCCCTGGAGGTCTTTAAAAGACATTTAGATGTAGAGCTTAGGGATATGGTTTAGTGGAGGACTTGTTAGCATTAGGTCAGAGGTTGGACTCGGTGATCTTGAAGGTCTCTTCCAACCTAGACTATTCTGTGTGTGATTCAGTGATTCTGTGATATATATATATATATATATATTTTTTTTTCCCTGCTCCTTAAGCATTTGTTCATTCAGCAATGCCTAGGTCCTTCCATACATTGTGAACCCCATTAAATCCTATATGAGTTTTACTCCTGTTTGAATCAGTGTGTGATGGCTGCTCCAGAAATGCTTCTTCACTTCCCAGCAAGCCCAAGCGATGTTTCTTGCAAAACATCAGACTGACGAGTGCCTCCATGTTTGAAGATTTTTAACCCATGGGTTGCATGAGCTCCATCTCTTGTAAGCAAAAGACAGCTTTTGTCAGACAAGTTAATAGAATACAGGCTAAATGGACCACTTGAAGATGTGTCAGTTGGGTGCATTTTCTTAACAATATATAAATTTCCAGTTGACCTAGTAAAATTCTAGTAAATAGCAGTGGATGTGGGCTAATAAACTATATACAAGCTGGAAAACCTTATTCTCAGACTGATGTTTTGTGACATATGCACAAACATGAGGTAACTAAACTTTTAATCATTAGATTTTGAAAACCACTTCAGTCTTAATTTTGCTTTAAAAATGTTTCCTGGACTTGCTGGGAAAATAGTGAATAGTCATTTATGGTCTGCTTTGTTTCTCAGAGATTTTTGGTCAAATGTGTTTTCTTGAATCAGTCTCTTGCTGAATTTGGATGCTTGAGCAGATAAGGGGTTGAAAATGCTTTCCTCTCAAATAACAGATGTAGGGAGGGAGTCCTTGGTTGTATTAACTTTTGGTACAATAAAAGTCAGTTTATTAATCAACAAACTATGGATAATAGAATTGATAAAATAGAATTGCTAAAATTAATGTGAACAAAGCATGTGTGAAAGAGGGAGCAATTGTGTGGTTAAGAGAAACTGTAAAAGAGGTGGACTTGGAAAGATTTAAATAACCATTGATCTGGCTGAGATTGTTGATGGAATCAGAATAAACTAAGAAACCCAACTGTGGACTCATGTTTTTACATTCCTGTCTCTTGCTGTTAATCAGTCTTTCTTTGTTTGTAGCCCAATACATAAGAGTTAGTTTGCAATGAGTTAGGAACTAAGCGTGGGGAATAGCTGTTGAAGCATTTCAAATGTGTACTAATATAAAGCTTTTTCAGTCAATCTTTCCTTGAAAAATGGCAGTTTATGGCACTTGATACTGTGTTGTCTATGGCGGTATCAAAATTCAGCTAGTGGTGTCTCGAGCTTTCGTCTGCGTTTCTACAGTCAGACTCCTTAAGACATTAAGCTTTTCCTTCCAACTAACCTTAATAGCATTTGGGGATATATTACTCTAGCTTTGGCTACATTAACGTATAATTCAACCTATGGAAAGCCTTATGTTGTATATGGGAATAATTCTTAACTATTTCATACTGAGAAATTATTTATGATGCAAATAATCTACAGGTTCAACAGATTGCTGAATAAGGGCTTTTAAAATATATATATATATTATTTTTTAACTTCCATTAATGTGTCTATATTTCTTTAACACACAGCCCCTGTTCTCCCTGGGGCCTATCAGCAAAGCCAGTCCCAAGGATATGGGTACATGCACCAGACCAGTATGTCGTCCATGAGGTCAATGCATTCACAGCCTCATTCAGCAGGCCTGGTGAGTATTGGATTTCAAGAACAATTACATTTGGCAAGCAACATCATCAGTAATTGTGAAATCTCCTAAATATGAGTAAATGGTCTCCTTGAGATTTACAGTTGGACTATTCAACTGTCCTAATTGTAAATGATAGTCCTAATGTATGAAAAGGCACTGGCAAGAGCTTTTATGTCAGAATGTATCATAAAAAATGTACTTATGATCTCCAGAAGGCAGAAAAATAACTGCATCTTCCACCTGCTAATAGTAGTAAATGCTTGGATAGTACTTCACAGGGTGAGCTTTGATGATATGCTGTGTGATGAAATTGGGATCGTAGTGCAGGATGAAAATCTTGTAAGATCACTCTGTTGCTTTAAATTTGTTTAAAACTTTTTGACTTGTTGATTTTGTACTAGCAGACTTTATGCCTGTCCATATTACTTAGCTTGTATAAAACTAGCTTAGACTCTGTATTAGTGACCTTTCCAATGCAAGAGAAAAGGCACACAAATACTTGTCTGATCCAAATTGAGTTACACTGTTGGGAGATTTAGAAGCTTTATCATACATCAATGGCTACAGTCATGAAGTTCCTGATTGTGGTGGATGGGAACATAGACCTGGAGTGAATTTTTAATGCTAAAAGTAACTGGTCATGGTTATAATACTTATTTTACTTTATTTATTTTATTTTATTTTATTTTATTTTAATTTTTAATGGAGGCTTTGGGGGGAGTGTTGAGTTTTTTTTTCTGTTTGAACTCCTTATATATGGTTATCATATTTTTGTTATTGTATCACTGCCTAGACATTTTGCAGTTCAGATCTCATCACCTTTTACCTTAAAAGTATCAACTTATTTTGAATTCTGAACTAATTTTAATGGATGTGTATTCCCTCCATCTTTCACCTTGTTTAGAGATGAGGTATTTAATTCTGAACCAAACCTAAAACTTCCTAGAAAAAGGGAGTTTCTGTTGAACGGAAAAAAATTGAGTTGTCAACATTGACTAGAAATTGTATTTTTATTTAAGACTCCCTGCTATTTTATATCGTAAAAGTTGCTGTTGAAGAGCAGGGGATCCAGATATTTGCATCTTTAGATGAGGCAATAACCCGGGAAACTCTTTGGTATCTACCTGCATGACATCCATGAGGTGGCTGGTACTGGAATCAGCCATTCATTTCCAAGGATATCTCAAGGCACCTGGGGAGCTGGCTGCTTTCCAAAAGGGCCAGAGTCAAAAAAGATGGGGAGCTGGGAACCTGGGCTTTGCCAGCAGATTTTCAAGTGAGTGGGAAGCAAAGGAAACAGCCTTCAAATGCAGCATATAGAGAATGGAGATACCTGAAAATCTAAAAATCCACTTAGCAGTCTTCATCACTATGTGGGCAGGTGGAAGGCCACTGTTTCCCTAATACTTCCATTTCCCACTGACTTTCATACTGGGCTGCCTATTGAAACAATATAATTTCAGTAATCTTGAGAATCATCACTTGCCTCTAATTTTAGAGCTGGGAATGTGAAGGTAAAAGGAAGTGGTTGAAGTCACATTTAAATTAAATTTAAATTTTAAAGGATAGACTGAGTATTTCAACAGGATTTCTTATCCCTTTTGTGAAACAACATTGATTGACATTCTTTAAGTGATAATAGCTGTTTATCATTGAGGGGGAAAAAAAGGAACAGAAAGTATCACGATTTGAACTGATCTTGTTGCTGTTTAAGACTGAGTGGGTTTCCTTGAAGACAACAAAAACCCAAACATTTCCAGAGGGATAAAATCAAGGACTGCTCTCCTGGTGCTGACTGCTAACTTGCCTGTCAAGTGAGGAAGACAGTGGGTGAGGAAGACAGTCACCCTCCCTGGGGTGACAACTGTGCTCCAAAAGAGGCCTTTTTGACACAGCAAAAACCTGGCATGCTCCCTTGTCTTTCTGCCTTGACATTAGAAGACTTTTCTTTAGCCTGTGCAGCTTGTCCAGGTGTGAAGGGTGTGTTACACTCAGCTGCTGGGCCAGGACAAGGGAGTCTCAGAGCAGGCTGGGGGGAGAGCCTGGCTGGGGGTGTGCTTAAGTGTAGTGATTTGTGCAGACTGAAGAAGGCAGCCTTGGAGTGCTTTTCAAATGCAGTATGGATGCGACTTAGGGATCTGATAAACTTGTGCAGTGTTAGGTTCATTGCTTTCAGCTTCCTGGTTGGTCCTGGGCTTGTAGCGGTACTGCCAGAGATATGGCATGGTCTGGCTAAGCCAGCCTGAGGGAAGAAAGAAAATTAAAAAAAAACAACAAAAAACAAGAGGGTGAAGAGACTGGAGGGAAATAAATAACAGCTTGAATACTGATTTCACAGCACAGGTGGGTATTGAGACTTGACTAAAAGCAATGAAAGTGACAGTCACACATCAGTGTCTCAGTTTGGCTGGAACTTCTCCAGGATGAGAGTGACTAGGATCCCATGGGGATCCCATTAGGGTGGGGATGACTGGTGAGGTAGCTGCTGTAGTAAAACCTGCTCCTTTCAGACCATTTGTTGCATTGTTAACAAATCAGGGTCTCCAAAAGACATAATCATATTTTAATCACATCTACTAATTTCCTATAGCGGGCAATAGAGAAGCTTCTAATTTCTGTTTTATTTATTGGCTATTTACTTTTGAACTGCATTTTGTATCAGGCATGATCCTAACACAGTTTTTGAGTAGATTTTTTTTTTTTTTTCCCCTAGATGAATTGCAATATTTCTGATACTTTGCTTTTGCTGACTTCCTATAAGCAATTTTGCATAATGGTCTGGGTTAAATTGTTGCTCGGTCTACAGGATGTTTTGTAACAGCCCCCTGAAGGGTTCAGACAGGCTATGTTGGCCTCTTTGGAAAATAACTGGGTGTTCTGAAGCTAAAAGTGGTAGAAGAACAAAACCTAGATTGCAAGCTGGCTTTCTTTGATAGCTGCTCTATGTGAAGGACACTGGAACAGGTACTGCACCTTGCAAGGACAGATCCGGGGGATAAGGATAAACTGATGGATGAACTGGAAATATGCATCTGTCAGCTCACATCTGGCTGAGGAGCTGGGAATATGACAGCTCAACTTAGGTACTTATATGCACAAGGCTTACTGCTTTTTTCCAAGCAGTAGCTACAAGATAGACCTTTGAGGAGGTAGGGAATAAGGGCATATTTGACTGTTTTACAAACCCCCAACCTTTTCTTATACCCTCTTGTGCTCTCAGACCTGCTAAACTCACTACTGACAGAGGAATAATTCACTAAAATACATTTTAAAAATCCATGCTTTGAGTCCTTTAAGCATTGTAATTCTCAATTATATAGCCCAGACTACATTCTGAAGTGATAATTAGGCATTAAAAGCTAACGGGATTATTATGGAGATTTCTCCTGACAGCCATTTAGCACCTAATTAGGTGTTAAGGCCATAAATTTAGGTTTCACGGCAGCATTTAGGGCCCTATTTTTTTTTTTTTTTTTTTTTTAACTTTGAAAGTGCTAGCTCAACTCCACAACTTTGCTGCCATAAAGGAGACAGCGGTAGTATGTCCTATACCACGATGTTCTAAGAATGACTGAGCATTCTTCTGGTTGAGCAAAAACTTCTTCGTTTTTTCCAATATATTTTAGCCTAATAATACATTTAACCTCTTCTCCAGTCTTCGTCCATTCAAAGGAGACATATAAGCATGGCTCAGGGGAAAATCCATTCCTTGCCTTATGCCAGGCATGGACTTATTACCATTTATATTAAATGAATTCTTTTTTTTGGAAACAAACTGCTTAAAGGACTAACTGCTGCTGAGCTTGTTATGATAGCATATCTTGCGCTGTTTTTGGAGTTAATTTCAAGGCTCAGTGGAGAGATCAGTGGAAATAGCTGGAAAAAAATAAGATTCTCAAAGGCAGAGAGCATTCCCTAGGGTTTCTGACCACTAGTTTTCTGCTTTGTAAATCTTTAAGGAATTTTTAGAGGTGATAGAATTCTCCAATTGTTTCCTTTGCTGCATTGCATATGCAATGATGCTTTTTTCATCATCTTCCATGAACCCTTGGAAGATATGAAAGAACTACCAAGAAACCACATAACTCAGGCTTAAGGTCTGTCTTGGTCATAGCCTGTAGGGCAGCAACATTACAAGGCGTAGCAAAGAACAGTTGTACAGAATAAGATACAAATACAGTTATAGAGTAGGCTTGTCAGGCAAGGGAGTGGTCTACAGTGTTTAACCAAGAGTTGATTTCTCTAGTATTTAATCTGCTTTACCAATGATAAAGACAGAATCAAGAGGTATAGTGCATTTTCTAGCATGGAAGCAGTAATAATGAGTTGTCATGTTGTGTTTGGGTTAAATAACCCCCAATGACCTCACAGAGGCACAAACAACACTGCTTATTGGCTCAGCTCTGGCCAGTGGCAGGTAACTTCTGGAGCTGGCTGGAAGCTGGCTCTGATCTGATGTGGGTTAGTTTCTGGATTCGTCTCACAGAGGCCACCCCTGAAGCCCCACGCTACCAAAACCTTGCCACATAAACCCAATGCAGATTAAGATCCTAAGGAGATGAAGGACATTTAAAGAGATGGCAAAGCTGATGAACTGGATGAAAACCGCATTTCTTTTCTGTGGTGACGACATAGGAGAAAGCTGTTTGGGAATCACGGAAATAGGCTGCAGAAACACAGCTAGCCATGGCAGGACATAATGAACTGTTACTAGTGTATGCATGAAACAACAGCTGGAATATTTCAAGAGAGAGTGAATAGTCTGAAATCTGTTTGTATGAGGACTTCGAACAATGTAGTTTCACAAAAAATAATTATTTTGGTACTCAGAAAAAGGGATTATATTAATTGAATGTTTGCCAGGGCAGGGGGTATATTGTTTCTTTTCAACAGGTAACTTGTGTGATTTCTCTCTCTGCCTTGCTCTTTTTTTTTTTTTTTTTTTAAACGTATTTTTTAATACTGCTCTTCTTTTCTGAGCAAAGGAGAGAAAGAAGTATTTTTGCTTAGGCCAGAGACTTTACCATCTTGTTTTCTTTCCTTCAACAGAGAACATACAGAGCTATGTATGACTACAGTGCTCAAGATGAAGATGAAGTTTCCTTCAGGGATGGGGATTATATCATCAACGTGCAACCAATTGATGATGGCTGGATGTATGGTACTGTTCAGAGAACTGGGAAAACAGGAATGCTTCCAGCAAATTATATTGAGTTTGTTAACTAACTTTTGTCTCTAGTTCTTCGAGGTTTATTATGATTTACTCAAAATCTAACCTTTTAGAAAAAGTCAGAAGAATCTTTTAAGACAACATGTTCATTATTTTATCACTGCTATAACAGTCTGCATTCTCATTCAGAATCCAATTTAGAGTCTTTTAAAGTAAAGACAAATAAACAAGAAGCTCAAAGCTTTGAAAACAGCATTGCTTATAATAGTACTCCCTCAAAATAAATTAAAAAAAAGAAACACAAAACTTATATCAAAGCCTGGTTCTGCTAATCCTATAAAGATTTTGGTGAATTAGCTGTAAAGGAGAAATACCTTCTCCCTACATCTCAGAGGTTATTTCTCTTTATAGTAACCATGAAATTGATTCACTTCTTATGGCACTCTGAAGTCAAAGGAGTTTAACACACTGAGTTTGAACACATCTTCAAATTATCAGGGAGATGTTTAATGTTTGAGAAGTTAGTGTCCTAATAAAAATAAAACTGTTGGGTAGAGAATTCAATCATTTGAAATAATGACAAGTAATATATTTGTAAAACAAACAAAAATCCTACTGCCCAACAGCCTTATAATAAAAAAGGTCTATTTTGACAGCAAAAATTTCCTAACTCTTCCTTACCCACATTTTTTTCCTGGATTATCCATTTTCTTTTAATCACATCAGTGACCTCTTCTATCAGCTTTGCTTGCATCCCAGTCCATCAGTTAGGTCCATGCCTGGATTCATGGTTCTTCAGTATCTTTTCCACAGAAAATTCCTTGCAAAGACTATCTAGCGTATAAAACCTGTCAGCTCTTGTTTCCTTCTAATAATACTTAGCATTTAAGTAGAAACTTCCACTAGGGCAATGTATGACCAATAATTCATGTTCCTTTACTTTCCCCTGTACTGCTGTAAATAGCCTGTGTGAGGCTGCAGTGCTGTGCAGTCACACAAAGCGTGTAGTCACAACCCTTTGTCTTTTCACAAGTAACTCGCTTAATGGCTGCTTTACTGATGAGCTAATGCACCTACCCCTGCTGCAGAAATATTTGCAACTCCATTGAAGGGTGGAGAAGAGCTCTGGTTATCGTAGTGCATTTCAGCTCAATGGCCTATTGCTTCCGTTTCCTCAAAAAATGTTGGTGATCCAACAGTGAGTTGTATGCTTACAAAATGATTAATGAAGGAGAAATATGTATTTTTTTCTACTGATTTATTATTTTTCATAACTGACACTGAAAGTAAAACTAACCAAACAAAAGTCCAACATATTTTATTCCATCATGCTTCAGGTTAGCTGTGTGTAGAAAACAGTAACAATATTTTGCTGACAAACCTTCACATGTGTTCTCTGGTGCCCATGAACTTATGATCCGAAGTACAGGATCCAGGTCTTTGTCAGTGAAGCTGAGAGGAGAGGATCAAATAATTGCTGACCTAATGGACCTGTGAGGGACTAGGTGAGCAGGCCTGTGGCACAAGGGAGTTCCTATTGCTTTAATGGGATGCCAGGAGGGTGCCGTGTTCCCTCCCAGGGTGAAACTCTGGGAGGAAGGAAAAGAGAATTAAAGATCCATGTGGGAACTTACTCATGAATATGCATATAAACATAAGGAAGAAAGTGTGTTTGCTAATAGTATAACTTGTGGTGTTCAGCTATGTGATAGAGAATTTAATTTTGGAGTAGCTGTCAGAATATTGAGTCTACACTGGCATTCTTTTATGTCTGAAAATTTAAAAGTAGAATTAAATGTAGAGTTTATGGAAATTTTATGTTTTCTATTTCACAAAATAAGAAGGCCTGCAGTATAATATGCCTTTAAACAACAAAGAAGACAGTGTGGTTCTATCACATCTGAAATTTGCAGCTGAAAGCTGTCGTTACAAACACTTCCTAGTTCTATTTCTGAATATCGTTAGGAATTGGAGAGCTTATGACATTTTTTTTTTTTTTCTGTTTTTAACAAAGGGCAGGTTCAAGGCTGCCAAACAGAGGATGGAATGACTGCATAAAAAAAAAAAAAAAAAAAAAAAAGTCCATGTTTGTGGAATTGTATTGCTTTCTTGTCTGCTGCCTAATTTCAATTCTAAAGCTGACCAGGAGCATCTAACTTCAGAAAATGTGGTTTACAACCATTCTGCAAATGTGCAATCTGTATGGGTCACACTGCTGACATTTAAAATTCTTGAAAAATGAGGGCTGTAACAGACCCTTATGCATTACTGGTGACTTCCACATTAAATTAGTTAGCTTTGCAAGTCAAATGGCTTTTTCAAAAGGCTGATATGGTAGGTTCAGCTAGAAGCTCTCAAAAAAACAGTCTTCCTCTGCATTGGTTTTCATCACCAGCCATCAAGAGCAAAGAGAGCATCTTATGGTGGCTGGCAATTTTTTCCGATGATGCCTGAGGCAGAATTGGATATCACTTGCTGCTGTGCTGCTCTATTAGCTCTGTAACGCTGACAACAATAAAAGCAAGTTGTCAGTTTGCTAACCAGATATGAATGGAAAGTAGTGAATAGATAAATTGCATGAAGTTGCAATTTTTAGTGACTTACAAAAAAAGAAACTATCAACCTACAAATACACCAGTGTTCTTCCTAAGTCAGACTTCCAATCTTGAATGCATAGTGAAAAGTAAATCAGAAAATGAATATTTGATCTCATTGGAGGAATATGTTGAGCTAAACAATGGAAATAAAATTTCCTTTATGAATTTTGAATATTCAGTAGCCTGGCAAAGCACCTAAAACAATTTGCAAAATAAAAAAGGTCAAGAAAACAAAACATGTGAATTATATTTCTGATGAAAATGTTATGTCAGCAGAATTATTAGGATCTGTTTTAAGTTACTCATTTATGTAGTCAGGTTTTTTATGTTGTATGTGCTTAGTAATTCTTGCTCTTTTGGAATGGTTCCTCTTTTTAAATGTAAAACAACCTTTATTCTCACTGGGCAAATTTGTTCTAAGTAGTGCTATCAAAGGCCCAATATTACCAGAGTGCAATTTTCAAAATGTTTTATAAGATCTAAAATTTGTAATGGAAGGAGAGTAAGTCAGCAACCAATTTGGACAAGTGCAGGTTTCACAAGGCATATGTTGGAGCACCGGTCGTGTGAAGGGGTGAACAGATGTTGTATGCTGTCCTGTCACTTTTAAAGTGTATATTCCTTTTTAACACAGCATGTTCCCTCACTATACTCCTGTAAACCTTTTTTCTTTTTTTTTCTTTCTTTTTTTTTTCTTTTTTTTTCTTTTTATTTCTGGGGAAAGGAACAGACTTTGAAGGAGACAAATTTTCCAAGATGTTCCAAAGTTCAGGCTGGAAGTTCACACATTCCCATCTTAAGCATTTTAGAAACAAAGAAATTAAGATATGTTATCATTCTTACCTATATTTAAATATAAGTATAGAAAACTACATAGAGCATATTCATACATATACACAAGAACAAATGGGTGCCTTGCTTTTCATTACTCTTTCTTGCTTGGCTAATCTTCATTTTCTAAACAAAGCTACTTACAGATACTGCAGTTGTAATTTTTCATTATGGAACATTAGCATTTAATCTTGATGAAACAGGGTTTTCTTGATTACATTTGACATACCATAAACCACTTCAGCAGATTGGGATTTGACAGAGAATCACCTCCCATGGATTGTATTTGTGACAAATGTGTCCCTACTGAGTGTTCCTCGGGGATATGAAAGGTCTCCAATACTTGGGAAAGGTAATAATTTTAGTTTTTATTGTACAGTGATGGCATGTCATCTTTTACAATGAAAAAGAAACGACGAATATGGAAGTCCTTGGCAGAAAGTGGTACAGGGTATAAAATGTTAGATTTTAATTATGTTGATTAATACTCCATTTAAAATACAGAATAAGCTTTAGTTAGTAAATGTTTAAATAATATACTGCAACAGACAAAAGATGCTGTTGAAAGATCTCCAAACTGATGTGCTGGCAAATGCAAAGTACTGGTGAGCTGTAGAAGAACAAACCATTTTGCAGTGCTTTAGTGATTTTCTCCAGCTTTATGCCATAGGAACCCCTTCTTTCCTTTTGAAGGAAAACCTGAAAGCTATATTTCCTAAACTGCCTGCACTACAACAGTATATTCAAAGAAATTTCATATGCTTCTTGTGTCTGATAAATAGAATTTGCATATTGTACTTAAGTTGTAATCCAGTTGTTGTTGACATTTGTTTAATTATTATTATTTTAGGGGGAAAAATAAGCTATACTGTAGCATTTCAATCATGTGTATTTAATAGTACTATTAGAAATTGCTAGACCATTGGAAGACAGCAATGACTGTGTTGACATTGATTAGCATGATGTGGAAAACCTCTCAGCTGTTGGTTTTTGCAGTGTGACATAAAAAGCAAAAATGAACCGCTGTGCAGTTTGGCTTATGTTTGCTTTCAAGTGTGTAAAGTTTTAGTTATTTTGCAAAACTGTATTGTATTTGGGAGTATACAGTTCTGAAGGTAACAATTGTTTTTCAAAGGACAGATATACTTACTCTTGGATCATATGATGTATCATCTTAATTTGGCTTTTGTTATGCAGAAAGTTAACACCAGCTATTAAAATATATTTTAGTAGAAATGCTTTAATTCCTGTTTCTTCCTCTACACTGTGAATATTTAAGCCTTGGTGGACTAGAGCAACATCATGCTGCCCAAAGTACTAACCTATGCAAACTAGTTCACATTTTAGTTGATGTCACAGTGGATGTAACACAAAAATTTATTTTGCGTAACATTGAACGTCATTCAAATAAAATATTAAACCCAGCACTATGTATGTATTATATTCATAAACAATACTCTGCTAAGCTATCATACCCATTAAAAACAAACAAACAAACAAACAAGCTACCAAAGTTGTATATTGTTCTAGCTAAAGATGCTTTGAATTTTCAAAGTTAAGTAGAATATATAGCCCCATTCAGGCTTGATCTCAAGAAATGGTTTGCTAAAGCAGCAGTTTATTTCAGAAATGCACTCTCCTCCAGGTTGCTTTGCTTTTTTCAGTCTGTGTCTGTAACACTTCATTAGAACAGCAAGTTACATGTCCCTTGTTTAGTTTAAATAAAGAAAAGTAGTAAGTGAAAGAGATCCACTGATTTGACTGATACTGGTTTGCTGATCTTTGAATGGGCATTTGATTAGGTGTAGTCTTAGAGCAACACTAATGAAAACAAATCACATTGCTGGCCTCTTAAATACAACTGTATATACCAATATTGTTCTTGGGATATCTCTGTTCTCGTACATGCGTAAAGAATTTTTCCAACATTGTAAGAAATTTTAAGTTAAAATCCAGAAGAATTTTTGGAACAGCTCCACCAGAAACAGTTGAAGAAGACTTTTTCGCTTGACATGTTTTATTCATTTCAACTAAGTGCACAGTCCAGTGTACTGCACTCACATCTTTTAACTTTTGTCAAGTGTTAGTTTGAAGAAAGCTGTTAACAATAAATGAGGAGAAATGGCATATAAATGAAGTGGGTGAATTCACACTAGGTAAGTGACACACACTTGCTACTACACTAATTTTTCTTTAGGAAATACAAGTCAGCACTTCCTATGAGATTTAACTAATTACAGAGCTTTGATTCCATATTCGGAGATGCTTTTATAAATTAAAATGCTTCCCGTATGGCAAAATCCAGCCTTTATATAGACTGCAGCAAACAGCAGTTTTCAATAAGAAAAAAGTTTTAAGAGCTGCCAAAATGGACTTCAAGCATTCAGAATGTGTTTTATTTGTAAATCCCTCCATAATCTGCTAGAGCAACTGGAGTACTAGATTTTTTTTTTTTTTTTTTTTTTTTTTTGTCTCTTACCTAAATATGTATTTCAGATGAAGGTTCTCCTTTGAACCACTGATGTTAAGTCAGTAGGAGTCACGTTTGTTCAGCATCTGAAAGGACTGTGTCCTTTAGTAGCAATGTCAAACCTAACAAACGACTGAAATGAAAAAGGTTTTTCTGTCTTTACTAATCCCATAGAATATCATTATCAAAAAGACCTATGTACTGGCTCTTGAAGGTCCTGTGGAGACCTTCCACACTGTTTACTGGACAGGCTGAGTTACCAGCTATCATTGCTTTTAACGTGTCCTCATTTGTGCTCTCAGAACATGGCCTTTGATTTTCTCTGTTTTAATTAGCAAGTGTAAGATAATTTTACAGAGCTCTTTGTCTGAGGGACTGGTTGCCTGGTGCACTGTTTGTGATAAAATGACCACGGTGTAGTGTGCAGATACCTACTCCAGCTTTTGATCAGTTAATCTGAACATCAGTTGGAGGCCAGTCATTGGAGTATTTGTAAGGGCAAATCTATCCTTCCAGAAAATGAGACTTCAGATAGCACAGAGGGAATGTATTGTCAGATGGTTTAAACCACATGTTCTCATGCCCCAGTGGAGGAAATCACTCAGAAAACCAAGCCCTGTAGCACTGCAGCAAGTTCCTAACTCTGGACTATGTAAGTACCAGGATGAGATGATGTGCTACAGAGCTCACCTGCTCCACAAAGATGAAACTGCATAATGTACTACATGGTGGGCACTTGTTTTACAATGACAGCAGAAACTGGAGATTTGTATCTACCTGCTATGCCCTAAACAGGGTCTAAGCAGTCCTTTACTGTTATATATTTATGTATTTTAACTTTGTGTTCTTTCTCAGCTGCCTTCTACTGATAAAATCTGTGCACAGAGAGTGCTGTTCTTACTGACTTGTGGCTTGAACCACTTGTGTTTGCAAAGAGACATATACAATTTTCTCCAGGCATTAACACCTGGCTCTTAAAACCCTTCTTGGCATATAAATAGTGATTCTCAATGATTTCACAAAAAGAAGACATCCTTTGTGATTGTTCTTCAATTCAAGCCACAAATTATATCCCCCATGTCTCTATTGCTATGGACAACAGCTTGCCAGGACCTAGTGGCAAACTAGGACCTATTTTTAAGAGGCTACTCGAAGCGCTATGAAGAAATTAAATGGCTTGAAAAATGCCTGTGTTCAACAGCAGTTGTCTGAGCCCATGGACGTGCCAGATCATCAGAACAGCATTTGGCACTCATCTCCCCATTCTCCCCTTCTTCCCCAGCAGTTGTACATTGGCATCACTGTGCCTCTTGGCCTTTTGCCTCCTCTTCTTTCAGCGAGGCTCTGATATCTCAGTCACCAAACCCAGTGGGCTTGGGGTTTCTCCAGTCAGGCCGTCAGACCACTCTCTGGTGTTTATAGTTTCTACACTCAGGATCAAAATTTTAGAATGATTCAGCTATCTGTTCTCATCTCAAGATTTTTGAACAGAGGGTCAACACATGCCCATTTACCCTAAAGGGTGTTAATTTTATGTTGGCTCAGCTATGAACAATTCTCTGTGAAGAGTCCTCTTGACTGTGCTTTCATTGTCCCATTGCCCTTCCTTGCCTCTGGTTCTGGATTCTTTTGAGGTCAACCAGTACTTTCAGGAAGGAAGGATATCACGTTTTTCAGTCTTATCAATGCCCAAACCAGTTCTTGTTTATTCCATTCTTCAGAGGATTAGCATCTTCATTATGTTTTCTCTATGTTATCTCTGATTCTGGGCTGAACTCTTGATTCAAGAGTCTTTCTCTGTCCCTCAGTGTTTGACCAAAGGTCGCATGCCCTATAGGTGTTTTGTGTTGCTCACTGCAGAGGCTGTGTTGGTAGGCAGTATCCTGCTTACTAGGACCTTCCAGTTCCTACTGCTACTCATTCTAAAATCATCAGATGGGATCTGTATTAGACAACATAGTCTGTATCAAAATTCAACCTTTCTATAAATAAGTATGCTGTTATAAAGTAAACATTTTTTTTTCTGCATTTGTATTTCCCTTGACTCAGGATGACATTGACATCTTTCATTTTCATGGCTTGCACTGACCTTAGGAAGCATGCATCTAAAAATTATGATGAATTAGGCTCTAAGGGACTGTGAAGGTAGACCTTGATGACTGCAGCTATTACACATTGTGGATATCTCAAGTTAGATGGGATAAATGGTGTATTAGGTCTTGATGGCAAGTGTTTTAACTGTGAACTGAGTTCATTTATTTATTTGAGCAACCCTATTCAACAGCCTGTGTTTTTCATTTCTACTCCAGCAGTTCAAAACAAATACAAGAATTAGATGACAATCATTTATAATCAACTAATTAGCTGTGCAGCTGTGCAGTAACTAATTTGCTGTGCAGCAATTCCTCTATCACAGAAGTGGATAAAGTAAATTGGGTGGTTTTGGGAAACCACATGCAAGGTGGAGCAAACAAGCAGACAATGTCAGACTAGGCATTTGGGTTGACATTTGGCTTGTTTGCACTTCCAACCTTTATCTTTCCTTCTAACTGCTTAAAAAAATAATGTGAAAGTTGTTCCTCATGGCATGACTTATTGTGTTGTTAGACAGAGTAACCTTTAGTAGAAAAGAATAGATTCAAGGGCAGGAATAAGGTCTCAGAACACAACATTTTAGAATTACGCTTTCAATTCCTAAATTTTCCAAGGTCCTGTTACTTAAATGAATTTTTGCTTTGGTCCTCTGCATTTTCAGTTGACCCTCAAAACCCTCTAAAATTATTTTTCTCTTCCTGTTTTCAACTATGCATTCTTTGTGGCAATTACCTTTGTAAGAGGGGAAAAAGACCAGAAATATTGGAGTACTTCAAATAACTTTGTCTTCATTACTATGCTAACTAATGTTTGTGAAAGAGTCTCCCATCCCAAAGCCCTTTTTTCTACCCTCAAGCAACATTCCAAAATAAGTAACATATTCCCTGTCCACATGCAACTGGCCATGGTGCTCTGTTGCACAGCTATGATTATTATGAAAGGGAGGACATGTACTACAATGGCAATAGCTACAATCTGAATATTAGAGCAAACGCCTAACAATGACTCCTGTGAGAGATTTATCAGCTCATCGCTCCTTCAGAAAAGATATCTGTCAATGTGGTACCAGCAGTCTGTTAGATTAGTAAAGTTACAACTTTGCAACTTGGTTCATATTCCAGATGTTGTCAATTAAATGCAACTGCAGCTGCTTTTGGACAGATGCTGTTCTAAATGGTTACTGCTTGTTTTTTTTTTGTTCTACTGCTTTCTTCTGCTTCTCAAGGTATGACAGCCAAGCCAGAAGGATAAATCAAACCTGTTAATGGATGGGCCTTCTGTCGGTGTAGAGACATATATTTTCTTGTTTTAAGCACTTCTTCTTTTTCCCAGCACTGCCAAATTGGTTCTCAGAAGTCATGGATGTGTGCAGGATGTATTCAGCCTCCTACAAGAAGGCCAGAACTGTGATCTGAGCTGGTTCAAGAAGACTTGAAATAAAGGCACATTCATTGGTCACAATCAAACTAATCTGGCCACCAAGGTGTATGTATAATACCTGATGTACACACAGTCCTATCAGTCCTATGACCCTAAAGTTTTCCTTCTCTAAATACTGCTGCTGGGACTATATATGTTAGGGTTACAAAAAATCTTGTCTGAGAAATATACTTTTTTTTGGGTGGTAAAATAACAGTAGTCTTCTCATGTCTTGTTACAATGTGCTACAACCCCGATGACCAAATGGATCCTTCAACTGGACTAGAACTTAATAAGGTAGGTGGAACAAGCCTACCTAGTCTGTGCAATGGTTTATTTTAAATAGCTTTTTTCTCATTATAAATATGAACTGAAGGGTTCTGCACAGGTCTGAACAGTGTTATCTGGTTTTGGACAGTAATGTTGAGAAGTCATGGATTGTATCAGAGTAACTGGACCCTGTTTCTTAGTCCAGATCAAGGTTTCCTAGTCTGACAGATTTCTTGTCTGTATCGTGCTGTGTGTTCAGCTGAGGCAAAAAACAAGGTGGAGGGGACAGCTTTTATAACATATTTAGGTTCAGACCTGTGGAGTTGAGAGACAAGTGGGATTTTCAAATCACGTCTGAAATTGGCAGGGTTGGTTCCAAAGTGATGGAAATTTCACTCAGCATTTTAATGCTCCACTGTGCTTTAAAGAAATCATCATCCTCTGAAGACTTAACTATAACCTAGTGAAAAAATCACTGAATTAGGGATTGTCAATATTTTGTTCTTCCTTAAACCAGGTATCTGACAACTGGGCTAAAGCTATGATGACTCTTTTCCATCCCTTTAGTCTAAGTAATATTTAATTAGGCTATATAAAATGGGACAGAATCAGCGAGATGGCTGTCAGTTTTGAATTCTCTATGGCTTGGCATTTAGGACATTGTTCTTGAACAAGATAATTATCAGAAATCTTTTGACAGTGAGAAGAGCAAATATATCCTGGGGGAGGATCTGAATGGATTAAAAGAGATAGAAATATGTCCCCTAGTCCCCTAGTCATGTTCTGAAAGACCATTCCTTTTTCTGTGAGATGAAACTGCTTGGTGGCTTGTGGACTTCTGTGGATAAAGGCACCTAAATACCATTATCTTTGTGGTCCTTTTTACTATTAGGTACTTTATTTTGTCTACCTTTATTAAGGCCAGTCCATGTATAGTTGACAGTCCAATTCATCTCCTATTGAAATCTGTGATGTGGGTGATGCTCCATTATAATCTCAGAATACTTTTGGCATGAGAACTTTTAAACCAAAAAACATTTAAACTCTTATGAAGTTGATTTTAACCATCTTCTATTCTTTCAGTGTGAGATGATAAGGGAACAGGCTCAAATAAAATAGATAAAATCAATTTAAAACAACATACGTCTTTGAAAGAAATTGGTTTAAAAATTGAGTCAAATGACAGAAATTATATTTGCAGACAGGCTGAAGTTGTGCTTAGTATTTCAATGGGGAGGGAAATATTAGCAAATAAAATGAGTTAAGTATTGATTACTGCCCACAAAAATGTAAGCTTGTACTTGAACTTTGTGGTGAAGTGTGTTTTATGTGCATTCTTTGCTTGTCCTCTGTATTCAAAGGGGAAAACTTTTAGAATAATTAATGTTGGAATACAAATTTAAGTGAGAAATAAGGTGCAAACTGTTGCTAGTATGGAAAATTAAATACTAGAAATAACAAATAGGAATTGCTGGGCTCTTCATCTGCCAATGGCTTCATGTCTGGCAGCTTTTTTGGAAGACCTGTTTGAGGCAATAAAGACTTCTGGTGCTTAGTGCAGCTATAGCTTTGTGAAGTTTTATGAAGTGTGAAATGCAAAATATCAGCTTAGGTATCAATGCCTCCTTTAGCCTCTGTATGCCAAGTAACCTGTGTCCTCTCCCCCTTCTTGTTGGACATCTTTCTTCCCAGCTTTTTGCTGTATTAGGAGGAAAATGAACTTTTGCTATTCTAATATTGTAACAGTGAAAAAAAGAAACCAAAACAAAAAACAACGAACTTTCAAAATTCCTCTCTGAGGAAATTGCTCTTCTTTCCTCCTCCTTTTCTTCCTTACCTTTTTCATTAGCTTTTTAGGTTTCAGATGGCAAAAAATATTGGCAATATACCTGTCAGGCTTATGAAATGAAATGAAATGGCCAGGTATGATCTAAAGGAAAGCTGTTTGCTTGAAATTTTCACTTAAAGGCATGAAAGTCCTTTCCCCCCTTTCTTTTTTTTTTTTTTTTTTTTTTTTTTTTTTTTTTTTAATAGATAGTATTTCAGAAAACAGACAAGTTTAAATAATATGGACAATTTGTCTTACCACAGCGTCACTCTGCTGTTTCAAGGGCACAGGGACAGTGTATAACACATAGCTCTGGCTAAGTATGTCCTGTGTGGCTGGACACATATCATCATCATTCATTATTAAATCTTGTTCTGTGGAATAGGCAGGAGGATACTCCCATTTGCCTTCAACAGACAGGAAATCCTCAAGCAGAAGTGGTCCCCCTGGAAAAAGTGAGTCACCAAGAGTAAGTGGCCTCATTGGCACTTTTCTCAGAAACTGCAAGTCTTCAGCCTGGTGAGTGTGAAGCACACACCAACAAATCTGAGCCCTCCTTATCTTTTCTATATACATATATATTTCTGCAAGTTGCTTTTTATAAATCATTGTGTATTTTTTATCTCAGGCAGCACATCACTGATCTCCTGAAGGAGCATCGGTGATGTGCAAGGTTGTGCCTGTGTTGTGCTTTCAGCCACAGTCTGTCCAGAAGCTTCTGTCTTACAGTAGCTGTGGCAGGAGGGGTGCTGGGATGTGTTGCCTGGAGCTGGGAGCACAGCTACGGGGGAGTCACAGACCAGGATGTCCCCTGTGAGCTGCATTGGTCTAAGTCACTCTCAAGCAAGCCCCAGCACTTGCTCCCACTTGCAGAGGACACAGAAGAGTGGTGGCTGCTCAAGGACCATTTGTGCTAAGTGGATATGTGAGCACTCATCATCATTATTATTATATTATGGTCTCCAGACCATAGCTTACAACTAAGAAAAAACACCAGAGGAACAGAAGGAGCATTTTTTTTGAGTAAAATTTATTAATTTTTACTTCAAATGAAATTACCCTTGAAAGCACTCAATGACTCCCTTTCCATGCATATCAGGATTTCCCTGAAAACCAGCCTTCATAGATTTTATTTTCTCTTTGTTGAAGTGCCGAGCAAGTTTGTCCGTTTCTTCTTTTATTTGGGCAGCTTCCTGCTGTGATGCGAGCAAAGGTCACCTCACTTTGTGCAGCTGCAGCAATTGGTGCTGAAGATGTACAGAAACTGCCACTGGCCATGGTTGTTTTCTGTAATCCTCCTGATAAATCCACCACTGATAGCTATGTAAGCTGTTTGCATTTTTCTACTTCTCTCCACAGTTTCAAAAGAGAATGCCCAGGAGCTGAGATCAAGACATATAATATCTCTTTTCCTCTTTTCTCTCGTAGGCTGAATGGGAAATTGAGTAGCAAAATATCTGCATGTGAGCTTTAAAAACAGCCTTGAAGGAATGGGGGAACCATATAACTTCAGTAGTTCCCATAGCAATAAAAAAGACATTCATGCAAAGCTGACACAAGGGGGCAGGTGTGCACCATTAAAAAGTCTGCATAATTTAAGATAGAAATTGTCTTTATGAATGATCAGAATTATCAGCAGGGCATAGTCCAGTAACTATCTTGTTATGTGCATAAATGGGTATGTTAATTGTATTTTAAATTAAATTCTACTGTATACTTAATTAGAAAGAAAACTCACGGTTCTACATAAAATCAAAAGGCTTTGGCAATACAAATTGATTGCAAAATCTGCTCTGTAGTGCGCATGAATAACTAGGAAATAAAAATGTGTTTTCATATTTTGTTCATTTATTTACTTATTTTTTACTGGATCTGATGAGATGAGCCATTCAGCTTTCACAATTCAACACTTAAGCATGTTGGCACCAAATATTGTTGTAGTACTTAAAAGTATCCTAGTACTTAAAAATGCCTGCATTTTCCCTGAACAGAGATAATGACTTAGAAATTTGTGGTGGTGACTATGGTAATGTCTTAGAAGTTTGTTGAGTTAAACTTGTACAAAATGCTATATACAACTGCAAGAAGAGAGCCAGTGCATGATCAAGGAGAAGCTACAGTAAGAGATGCTACAGCAGCAGAAGTTTCATTATGCTATTAAGACAAATTAATCTTCCGTAGAGACAACTATCAGTATAAAGATAGGATAGGATTTTCATCCCCAAACCTCTCCTTGCTATGACATATGCATTACTCCATTACCTAATCTGTTCCAAATTTAATTCAAAATAAATTAATATCTTTGATACATTTTTTTTTTTTAATTTAAAGACAAAACACAACTGCTAGAAATAAAAACAGTAATTTAATTTCAAATAATTCAATTAAAAAGAATTTTTATTGCTGTCTGGACTTGGACTTAACATAGTACTTTGTTGCTCAGGCAATACCAACTTAAAAATCATCCTGTTTGGGTTCATCCAAAATTTTAAAATATGCAAGATAAGAGCTTAGGCTTTGCAAGGACATGCTATTTCAACTTTGTTGCTGCTTCATTGTAACTGGATTGAAATTAATGGAATTAACAGGAGAATAAGCTTATGCTTTATGCCTCCTATTCTAACCAGAGGGGTTCAGTTGTCAATAGGTAAATGCAAACTATTTCTCTGTATGTCTGTGTAGCTATACACATCTACTTACACACACATATATACAGGTTAATTTGCAAATCAATGTTGATTTGGGAGATTTTATTTTTCCGTGCAAGGTAGTTTACTCAAGACTGTTTACAATCTTGCTATTTTGTTGTTATAACACAATTGTGCCAGCAGATGATAGAAACTTGCCTTGAAGCAGTGGTGGTCTGCTCAGCTGAAGACAACACACAGGTGAGTAGGGGATGCTGCCCTGCTGCCTTTCATGTTTCTAAGTCCATTCCTGAGCCTAGCTTGGAGGGTTCCAGGTCAGATATGAGGATATTTTTTTTCCAGCCTGTTAGGATCTGACCATCAGAGTCATCCCTGACTGATGTTCCTTAAATATTTGATTTCTTCATATTACCTACTGAACAGTATTGCTGACATGATAAAGCAATTCCTTTGCCTTGTCTTTATATAGGTGCTTTCTACATGAATATAGCTTTAATCTCTCTTCTGCAGTTGCCAAATTTATTATTTTCTTAAAAATGTATTTGTATGCTAGTTGCAAATCATTTCAATTCTCTGAATTTCCCCCTTTTCTCTTTGTTTCCCTCATTGCCTAAAATGAATGCGATGATTAAAAGGCAGCTTCAGCAGAAGCCCAGGATGAAGGAGAACTACATTTCTGAGCTCCATGACTGCAAAGGAGAGAAGAACATCGTCAGCACTTCCTCCATCTGCTAAGGCTTTGCTGCTGCTCCCCTTGGGCCTTTTTAGGAAATCTGCTGTTCTTATAGTTCCACTTGGTTATTCTATATTCTTCTACAAAATTACATTTCCTTTACTTCTTTCTTTCAGCTCCCTCAGGGACACCACATCC
This sequence comes from Stictonetta naevosa, assembly GCA_011074415.1. Lineage (NCBI taxonomy): Eukaryota > Metazoa > Chordata > Aves > Anseriformes > Anatidae > Stictonetta > Stictonetta naevosa. The sequence continues at coordinate 19,502,576 of CM021698.1, forward strand.
TGCTTGTGCCAATTCTGCCTTAGGTGCGTGTATCTAGGACCTCTGTGGCTCTACCCTACACCTGTGTTTCCTGGCCTTGAAGAACCAGTTGATGTGCTCCAGACTAAGGTTGGAGATCATTGCCATGGAAAAATAACACTGATAATCAGAGCATTTGGGATTTCAGTGAATTCAAACAGGCTAATGTGGAAGTCTAGATCTGGCTGTGTGGCTTCAGCTCTCCAAGCAGAATCGAAGACTGGCTCCAGCCCAAAGGGAATGGGCCTCTGGGAAGCTCTGCATTGAAATCCCCCTTCTCCCAACTTTCTGCGTAGCCCCATGCAGATTCCTCGCCTTTATTTGGCAGTGTAATAAAGTGTTGCTAAGTGGCTAGTTGCCATGATTGCCCCTTTCCAAGCCTTGTGTGTAGGTGGTACAGTTCCTTTTTTGGAATCTCCACTGCTTTGAATTTTTGAAATAAATTGCTTGTGGTTCATTAAATTCCTTAATTGTACCCTTAGCTCTTTAGCCTAAATACCACTGGGATGCATCTTTGAAAATTTTCTAAGTATTCTCTTTTTCAGTCATAATAACTATCTATTTCTACATAATCTTCCTAGTAAGAATTCGAAAACTGCTTTCAGCTTGCATTTTTTTTCTCTGCAGGCAACAATTTACCTAATTAATTCTGACTGTAGAATTGCTGGATTCCTCCACTGTGTTTTGTGAATGTAATAAAGAACAGAGAAAAATATATGAGAGCTTGAGTTTAATCCCAGAATTTTTTTTTTTATAGATAGGTCATTACCAAGATGCTATAGAGACACTTGCATTAAATAAATAATAATAAAAGAACATTACTGGAAATAGGAGGTCTGGATACTAAAATAAAATTATTTAGCATGTCATAATATTTTAAATTCCAGTTACCTGCTGGGTAACTCAGGGTTAAATATGCTTCCTTTGCAATGTGATCCAGTCCCACAGGAAATGTGCTAACATTACAGAAGTCATTTTTAAACTTTGTACTTTATTTACACAATATGATCAGGACCCTTTCCAACTACTTTGATGATGACTTAATTCATGATCTATGATGAGGAAATGTCTATCATTGAAATAATTCCTCTGTTTCATCTTTCAACGCTAGTTTGTTTTCTTTCTCAAGTTTTAGTTGTTAGTGTTTATTAACCTATGTTTGACGAGACTGCTGGTACTGCTAGATCCAATCCATTCTTGTAGGTTGATCATCTTTGTCATGACATATTGTACAAGTTGTTTCTGACCTCGTGCCTCTGAAAACACGGGAGACACGGGGCTTCAGTGGAAGATTTATGACAAAAATTGCTGTATTTATTGAGTGTTTGTAAATTATGTTCAGCTAATGACTGCTTAGTGTTGAAATTCAGCACATCTCACAGCTGGACATTAGCTAATGAACACAAGCTGGTTTAAATGTAACAGCTGTTTATCCTCTCAAGGAAAAACAAGTTTTGTCCCAGAAAGCTTTTAAACCAGACAGTTTTACAGACATTCTGTCATTGCTCAAATGAAGAATATTTCTCCATCGTCTGTCCATGCTATAGATGCAATGAATGGTGACTCAGTAAAAGATCATCTTCTGTTGCTGGCTTATTCAAAGGTCCTGACACACAGTGCTGAAGAGTAACACTCTGCCATGCATAAAATCAAGTAATTAAAACTGTGCACATGCTTTGAAGACACATTTTGGAACAGGAGGAGCACCACTCCTCGTGTCCTGACCCAGTCTGTGTTTGCGTCATTACTTTCTATTTTCAGAATTCTTTTTTTTAAATTATTATTATTAATTTTTATTTTTATAATCGTTTCTTGGTTTCATTGGAGTGGACATTGGTTCTGTTGGTATATAATTCTGGTGTACTACATAGAGTCCAGGCATAACTTTGGGCTGCTCAGTGCCTTATTATGTCAGAATTGCTGCTGGGTCCCAAGATGTCTGTCTGGTGCATTTTCTAAGTAACAAGTAATCCACAGAGATCTTTTTATGAATTAAAAATTGTGGTGTATTTCTTAATAGTGGTGTACACTTAAATAGTGGTGTACTTCTTAGAGGTCATAGAATCACAGAATCATAGATATTTTGGGTTGAAAGGGACCTTAAAGATCATCCAGTTCCAACACCTCCCACCAGACCAGGTTGCCCAAAGCCCCATCCAGCCTGGCCTTGAACACCTCCAGGGATGGGGCATCCACAGCTTCTCTGGGCAGCCTGTGCCTGTGCCTCACCAGCATCATAGGAAATAATTTCTTCCTAATATCTAATCTAAATCTATTTTTTTTTTCTATTTTTTTTTTTTTAGCTTAAAACCATTGCTCCTTGTCCTATCATCACACTCCCTGACAAAGAGTCCCTCTCCAGCTTTTCTTTAGGCCCCCTTTAAGTACTGGCAGGCCGTTGTAAGGTCTCCCCAGACACTTCTCTTCCCCACGCTGAACTATCCCAAATCCCTCAGCCTGCATTTACAAAAGAGGTGCTCCAGCCCCTTGATCCTCATGGTCCTCCTCTGGACTCATTTTAATAGCTCTATGACCTTCTTGTGCTGGGGGGACCCAGAGCTGAACACAGCACTCCAGGTGGTGTCTTACGAGGGGGAGAATCCCCTCCCTTGCCCTGCTGGCCACGTTGCTTTTGATGACCGGGTTTGTCAGGCATGATCTGCACTTAGTGGAGCCATGTTGTCTATCACCAACTGTGCTATAAGAAGCTTATATATGCATTGACTATATAAATAAGTCTGAATGAAACAATACTGAATTTACCAGTGAAAACTTGGATATGATTCTTGGAGATTTTAGTGACTATTTCTCTTGTTTTTGTGTTCTTTGAAAAGCTCTTCCTGAGCAAGCAGACAAGTGATTTGCTCTGTCAGCCCCAGCTTTCAACTCTTAGAGAAGTGACAGGTGGAAGAAAGGAGAGAAAATGGAACAATAGAACATGTACGTGTCTTGTTGAAATGTGCTTGTGATGGTTTTCCCTGTTTTTTTCTTTTTCTTTTTCTTTCTTTCTTTCCTATAATTTATTTATTTATTTATTATTTTTTTCCAAGATCTTCAAACATCACCTGTCAAAGAATTTAGTGGAATTCATTCAGTAACTCTTGTTGGCTCCATGTAGCAGAATTTAATGAGGATGTGACAGGTGTTTTGAAGTTGCACCACAAAGCTCACGCTTCACCTCTTGCTTCCCCGGCTGAAAACGTTGTAACTGCTAAATGTCTATAGGAGATGGTAATTAATTTTCAGGCCCAGAATTTAAGGGAATTTTTGGACCCATAGAGAATATATTTCTTGATTCCAAGTATTCAATGCTTCATTGTGTTAATGGAGAGAATTTGTTTTGAAATGAATCATACATTTACATTTCTACATTTTGGCTGAGATTTTACTAGCAGCACTATGCATCAGATTTTAAATACAATGTCTATAGTGGCATATAAAGAGAATCCATTTTATATATATCAGTGTTCATGAATCCCTATTTCTGTCCTGAATATAGCAAAAAATGTGATCTATGCTGTTCACTTACAAAGTCAAAAATTATACTAAAAATACTAAAAAGTAAAAGGCAATGACAAAGTATATTTGGATACCAAAGATCAGGAATATCTTATGTATCTTACGTCAACTCTCCCTTGGAGAAATACTGGGAATTTGAAGAAGAATAACAATTTATTAATAGCTTATTGGTAACTGAGTAGCTTTTGTTGGTAGTATATGTCATGGAAGCAAAACAGATTCCTCCATGACTAATGTCTTCTAGCTTTCATTTGAAATTACCAAGTGGTTATAACATGATCAACTACTGAAAGAACATTACGGAACGAAGTTTGACCCTTTTGCTTGCTTTTATGGGGTGATGGCTGTCAATGCTAACACTTTTAAACATGTTCTGTAGAAAATATGCTGCTTTAGTTGCTATTTAGATGTTGCATCAGCTTTTTGGAAGTGTATTCTGGTATTTGTGTATACATATATATAGATATGCCTACCTCATGATAAAAGATAAATGAAAATATATCTAGGACTTTGCTGTTTAGAATTTAATTCTGGTTGTGTAAGACAACATTAAAAGAAAAACTAACTGCAGTTCTGTGGGTTCTGACATGATACACTGCTGCCAACAAAAAATGGAACTGGATCTGCCCATCGAGTCATTCATTCCCACCCCCGTGTCCTCACTATGATGCCAGCAGAAGTATCCGTACAGCCATTCAGTGAACCAGTTCCAGCAACTGTGCAAGACTAAAATTTACCCACAAGCAAAGGAAGTTAGTCTTGAGCTTGAACAATTCCCCATTCTATGTCCTGGCATGGCTGATGAATGCAAGCCACTAGGTAGTACTAGAAGTACTAGAAAGAACAAAAAACATGTCAGAGCTTATAAGTAGGAGAAAAATTTCTGGGTAGAAAATCTAGAAAATCATTCTCCAATGACATTTTAGCATTATTGTCACTTTTTTTTTTTTTTTTTTTTTTTCCTATTACTTAGGGTGCTTACAATAAAGAGCAATAAAGTTTCAGCCTTGGTTAAGAACTGCATGCATACATGCAATAGAAATAGGAGTAGTTAAAACCAATCTTTCTATCTGGCTAACACCAGTTTCATTTCATCAGATTTAGACACATAAGAAGCTGTGCAGTAGTGTGGTGGTTCACTGGAAATTTTTATGTTACTAACGCAGTACATGTGTTTCATGTAGATGAGACTTGAGACACACCATGGCTGCTGATTTGGATAGCCGGTTTTTAGTAAAAAATTTAAATTTTGTGTTGTAGTAGCAACATAACCATTAGAATTTAATTTCTTCTGACAAAGTTTTGAGCTTGTTCTTACTCTATAGGCCATGCAACTTATTGTTTGAAGGAAGTTTGTTAGGATTCTTAAGCTAAATACAGGATATTTTGCTGTGCAGCTTTGGTATTTGGGATATCTTACAATAAGTAGCCTGGATCCTGGCAACTGTGAAGCCATAGGATGCTAAATAAAACTTGCTCAAAGAGTCAGGTAAGAGCTCATGTTTTGCTGTGCTGAGCTCTCTGCTACCGTAGCTGTCAATACTGATTTAGCTATATCAAGGTTAACTTGGGTATGTTTACCTAACCACAGGGACTCCAGCAGACATTCCCTTTGTGTGCTTCTAGCACACACGAGAGAAATTATAATGTAAAGTACTCATTAAAAGATAAACAACAATTCAGTTTCTGACATCAGCAAAACTTAATGGGATTCATGGGCATTAGGGAAAGCATTGTATTCTGAGATGACTGTGCTTGCCGAAGTGAAGGCTGTGGGTGGGAGGTTGTGCTTGGTTGTTTCTCTTGATTATGTCCAAGAGGGAAAATAGAAACAAAGATTTGAGAGGTTCAAGAAGCAAGATAGTTCAGGGCTTGAATTTGCTTGAGGTATACCAATGCCAAACTCTTGAGAGTGAAATTTAAACTCTCTAGAGCTCATGTTAAGGAACATTTTTTTTTTTTTTTGCTGTTGATTTGCTGGACAAAAGTGTCCTGCATGTTTAGGAGAAGACTGAACCTTTTGTGAAAAACACCTCCACTTTTCTTTGTTTTCTTAAAAGAGAGAAACTTCCTGGGCTACCTGGAAGGTGCGCTTTCACTTCAGCTTTATCCTGAGCAAACTTACGGGGCTGTTACAGGAAATGGATGCGTTTTATTAAGATCTGTCATTACGTATTTGTTTATTCTGTATGTGTGGCCTTGCAGGACAAAAATGTTCCATATTAACAATAGCTACATCTTGTTTTATATAACCCCTAAATGTTAATGCAAAAGCATTAGAGATATCTTCAAAAGTAAGTAATGTATCCTTTCATGTTAGTGTTCATTGTTTTCAAGATCTATATTTAGAAATAAGCACGTAAACCTCTTATGCTTGGGCCAGCAGAGATGTGAACACACAAAAAATATAAATGTTGGCTTGCACATGTCCTGATTTCCTGTGCAGATCTGAAATAATGCAAATTATAGAGCCAGCTGTGTTTATAGCTGTTGACAAACAGGTAGGTAGTTTCCTCTCTCTGATGACAGTTCTTTCCCTTCCTGGTTCTTTACCTGTGGGCACAAACTTGTTAGCAATAATAGAGTCATTACCTTCAGTATTTATTTTTCTCCACTGGAATCTAAATACATTCTCTTCATCAAAGAAGAGATCATGAATGAGTGCAATGGCTTTATAAAAAGAGAGATTATGGAAGGAAATGAAACCATGTTTGAATGCCTCAGCTTTCTGCAAGCAAGCCCAATTAGCAATAAAAGAGCTTAGACTTTATGGGAAAACTATGATGGTAACTCTATTAGAATGAAAAAAGACAGGCTATTTTCAGTCTTTATCCCTTTAAAAATCTTATGGCCATTTGGATTTTTTTTTTTTTTTTTTGCTATTGAACTCCTAACCTATTCATCAAGAGACAGACACTTTACACATTAAATTATGCTTTTGTGTGTATATATTCAATAGGTCTTTTCACTCCTGTAAAGCCACTATTAGCCCTGTTACAATATTTGCTTCTGTCTTTCTGTGTCAGGAAGCTTCTTTCTGTTCAGGTCTGCAGGAAGTACCAACATTTCCTAATTTCATACCATCCTGATATATCGGAGCAACCCATTGAGCTGTCATTTGGCTGGTGAATTAGCTATAAGAACTCTTCACTCATTCAGTTGCTGTACATGCTCAGGCACTCGGTGTGGGAGAAGTCCCAACTTTCCCATCCCAGCACCCATGTGCTCCCCTCCCCCTTCTGCTCAGTGAATGGGCTCATACCTAAAATGTCTTTGGTGCTGATGAAGGCTCCCTGTCTTAATTTTAAACCTACCATAATCAGTGTAGTGATGTAATTCCCCAGTCATTGTTAGCCTTTGTGTCTCAGACATTCCATGTCCCAGAACAAGTAAATTTGTACTTTGGGTTCTTCTTCCTTTCCCCTCCCCTAGAGCATGCCAGCAAGCAAGTGCCATGTACTCATGAATCATTTATGAAGGACTATTTTTTTTTCCAGTTAAGCTATGTCCACAAGAGCCAGTAAAGTGCATATATTTGAATATATTTAAAGAAAATTAAAATTAACATAATATATACAAGGTCCCTTGAGAGGGGCTGAGTGAGGTTCTCTCTCTGAGAGAGACTACAGTTTAACGAAAGCACCAGGACTCCATAACAGATTTTATGTCTGAAATGCAAAGTATCAAACTTACTGTGCATCCACAGAACAATCATATATCATCATTAAAATTGAGCAGATAGTGAGAAATTATTTGTAAACATGACTTAATTGGATGCATGCTACTCAGTCATTCTTTTCTTTTAAAGGTTTGGTGAGAAGCAGGCAGAAAAAAAAGACTGAATGAGTTTCAAAGCCTTCATTCTATCAGCCAGACTTTTTCAAATGGATAAAGAAAGAACATCCTATGCCTCTGTAAACTCAAAACCTGTCATTGTGATTGCTCCAATTCATCACTCTGATATTCACCTAATATATAGAAGGGGAGTCCAGTCAGAGTTAGCAACCCTTGTCTCACCATCAGTAGCAGCATTTTGTGTTGCACTGGGTGAAGGTCTTTTGGCATAATTGTTTGCTGGCCATGGAGCTCAGGCGGCATCTCAGTGCTCTGACAAATATGAGGGTCAACGTGAAGTTTTCAGACCAGTATAAAGGCACTGTCATGAGTCCTGAGAGGTTTGGAAAGCTGTCATGAGACATAGAATATGAATCACAAAAACTGCTAAACCCTTTTGCAGCAGAAAGCAGTTTTCAAGAGATGTTTTAGGCATCAGGGGGAAAATACTGGCCTGAATTTAAATTTTGTGAAGTCAAAATCAATTTCAATAGCTCTAGAAGGCCAGCATGGTTTACTAAAGTATTGGGACTATTAAAATAACAATGCTTTTTTAGAGACAGCCATAGGTAATGGAGTCTATAGGGTAAATAGTGACAGAAAATAACATAACAATCTGAGATTGGAGCTTGTGTTCATTTCAGGGAAACAGAATTTGGTTAAATTCCAAGAGTGTCAGAACTGGGTACAATCCAATAAAGAGAGCATAAAAAAGAATAATCTCCAAATTCTATTACTGTTTTCTTTTTTTCTTCTAGCCAGCATTTTTGACCTTTGGCTAAAATATTAATATTCCAGGAAGAGAAAAGGAGGCCTTTTCTGGGTGGCTGTTTCCATAGCTTCTGCCTCATTGCATCCTGTTGTGATAATGCATGGAGATGGCTTTTGAGAGTGTGCTAATTACCACACTAGCTTAAATGTGATAAAGTAATAATCATAAATTTATTTTCAGGCAGTAGGATAATTTAAGCAGTACTGTATGGTGGCCAGAAAGGTATCAGCTTTCACATCATGCTGTAAAATACGAAAGAACCAACAACATTATAATGAAAACAGCCAAAATTACTGTATCAGGTAAAATCACTGCTAAGATGTCACCTCAGTGCTGCAGCTCCCTGACTCTGATGCTCTGCTTGATCAGCCTGTGCTAACAAGCAAAGGTTTGTTTTATCTTGTCATTTTGATCCACCAGGTAACAGAGAAGTAAAGGTTTATTTTCTCACAGGACTAGAATACAGTGGAAATAGCTGAGTGTACATTATAAACTGCATTATTAGTAGTACTATCACAATTCTCTTTCTCATTCTTTTGCAATTAATTTTAGTGTATGGTCACAGTAGGCTGACAATTTATTGTTAGAAAGCCACTGGAAATAGTGTGAGGAAGGTGCCATAATTACTAGGCTAGAGAAAATCAAGTTCAACTCTGATTTCAACATTAAAAAAATTGATGTTAATTACATTCAAGTGACAAATCTTTTAAACAAATACAGTGGACCCTTGCTCCATTACGTAGAACTGGTTACTCTAATAGTAATACTTAGCATTTTAATGTGTTCTTACTGCTTTGTGTCTATCAATTAATCAATGCAACATCCTTATGAGATAGGTAGGTGGACTGTAGTACTACTTTTTTTCCAATGGGTAAAATGATTTAAAAAGGCAAATGACTTACCAACACTATACAATGAAAGAGTTGCAGAACTGGGCTTACAACCAGGAGGAATTTATGAACATGCTGTTTCATTAGTAATACTTGTTCTGTGTAAATGGCCAGTAAACTAAGAGGAATGCAAAGTTCCCTTCTGATAGATAGAGATGAGCTGTAGATTTTTATTTTTATTTATTTATTTATTTTAAGAGCAGAATATATATATTTTCAAGAGTAGAACACTATGTGTTTTATTTATGTATTTTTTGAAAACCACTGTCTAAATGGATTACTTGGCCAGCTCAATGTACAGACAGAGTAGTATGTAGATCATGAACCAAAGTAGACATGTTGGTAAAAAATCAACAAGGACCTTTAAAGTACCTGAATATGTGTGGTGACATTTTGTATGCTAATTTATATACTTTTGAGATTATGTTGTATATATGTTTTTATTGATGAGGGAAGAGCATATTTCTGAAACATTTAATGGAGACTATGCTTTCTTCATCCTTTTGCCTTTTAGAAGAAATGAATCTGAAAAAAAAGCAGTGATTAAATCAGTGATTTAAACAGTAACTTGGTAAATCTTGAGAAGGTTTTGATAATCTACCCAATCTGCACCTGTGGGGCAAACTCTAATTGTATTTGCATACATTTTTATCCAGTGGAATAAGACATATCTGACTGACTGCACAATCCATAAATGAAGGAAAATAAAACAACAATAACAGTTATGTGAGTAAAAGTATACATTTGTTATAAGATGTCTAAAATAATATATTTTTTTAAATCAATAAAGTTTTACAAATTAGCCCCATAGAGTACTAATGTCCTGGGACTAAAGCGTTTATAGTGTCTGAATTAAATAATTTACAGCTAATTCAGGAATCTCCTTTGGACAGGAGAGATCTTGACCCTTTGGGTCAGGTTATGTTTTGTTTTCTTAAATTAAAATTTAAGTATGGCAGCTGAAAGAGGGAGGTACTGTTTTTCAAAGGGACTCCTGAAGGGAATTGTTGTCTATGTCCCAGCCAGTGGCTCTGAGCATCTGTTGAATTCAAATCACTTTGATGGCCAGGAAATAGAAGTTGACACATAAATGCCTCTCTTAGTTTTTTTTTTTTTTTTTTTTTTTTTTTTTTTTTTTT
>CM021698.1:19512847-19613898 GCA_011074415.1 Stictonetta naevosa
TTTTTTTTTTTTTTTTTTTTTTTTTTTTTTTTTTTTTTATGTGTGTGTGTGTTGGCTTGCTTATTCCTCCTCTACACTGTTAAACATACCCTTCTTTTTTTTTTTCTTCTCAAAATACTTGAGTCAAATAATTTTGAAAATGTCATTTGAAGTGGTCTTCTGCAGAGGGAACACATACACATTCCATGGCACCTGTACATTACAAAAATGACAAACAGCAACAACAATAAAACCACTGGAAGCAGCAGTCCTGTTAGCTTGCACTGTGATCCCCTACATCCTCGTGAGGGCTGGAAACAGGGAGTTAAACATCTAGACCCCACATGCAAAATTTATATATGACATTCCCTGAGATTTAGGGAAGAAACATTGTTATTAGTCCATGAATTACTGTAAAACTGACTCTAATATCAACTCAGAGAAGTTAGACAGGGAGCTCTGATCTTCACAGAAGGAAAGAAGGGAATGAGATTCATCTTACTTCAGTCTGGGGCTTGATTAGGGTGCTTACACAAAGCTCACACGCCCTAGGGTTTCCCACCTGGCCTCCAGCTGCCAGTGCAGCAGGGCATGAGTCAGATCCCGTTTTATCTCCAAGCCCTAATGAAATGAACTCTGCCCTAGGAGTCATCCTTGCCGATATCAGCTTCAGCTGAGGTGATCACCATAAGGCTTTCTTCACAGCCAATGCAAGAAGCAGAGTTGCAGGGTGAGATTCATCTGACCTATTCTTGTTGTCTACTTTAGGGTGAGAAAAGTTGCACCCTGGAGTCTATTGAGCATTAACTGCTTCGCCATTGACTCTAAAGGAGTCTAGGATGGCTAGCTCAAGTGCGTTCACATTGGAGACAAGCTCTATTAATCATATGAATCCCACTGAGTGTGACTGAGCGCAAAGCAGCCTGGAGCAGTGCAGGGCAGCTGAACTATCACTTTGCTATTGGTTTCTTGGGACACCCACTTTGCATTATGTCTGAGTTAAGCTGCAGAATCCCTTCTGTGCCCAAACCAGTGCATGAGGAGGAGACACAAATTCTCCAGGTACAGTAAATTCAGCCCTTCTTCATGAAATTCTGATTCTTATTTTGCCCACTGTAGACCCAGAAGAATTTTTAAGCATAGACATCAGAATTTAGGTAGTTCCACACAAAGTTGGTGAGCACTTGTATTCAATTCAGCTGTTGTTTTCACTCAGAATTTGTTCATCTGTGCAGCTGATTAATGTGGGTGGTGACAACCAATATTAACAGGCCTTGCTGAAGAGACGTTATTACATTACAAGTGATTAAAGATATATTCCAAGAAGCAATGATTTTCAGAACCATAGTTGTTATTGAAATGTTGACAGTGTTGCTATCAGAATTTTAATATCCTGCTTGATAATTAAGCTTCTGCCTGGCAAAAATTTCCTCTGGGTCTGCTGCATGGGAACTAGGTATTACCTCAGAGTTACTGAGGAGAATTATATTAATGGTCAGGGAAAGATTGCCACTAATGCTTTTGTCTTGTTAATGTTTCACAAAGATGAGCCTAAAGTTACATAGAGCAGCTGCCATCTGAGGAGAAAAATTAAAGTTCTCCAGTCTTTGAATCTTCCAGCTTGTCTTCAGTTTCAGACAAACACCCCTTAGGGTACTCTGTGCTGTCAAATTTTCATTTGACATGGTGGGGCTGGGAGGAGGGGTAGACTAAAGGAAAGAGAAGCTTTGTAAAAGACAACAACATCAAAGAATGATGAGCTCCTTCCAGATATCAGTGTTGTGTGGTGCATTTTACATGAATAATGGGTGTTGTTGACTCTTCTGCTGTAGTGCAGAGAAGAATGCTTTGCTTCAGTTCCCAGCTCAATTCTTGATTTCCTTCAAAAACAAATAAAATGCAGGACAGCTTATTAAAGAGACAGTGTTATATTCTATGACAGGCTGTCATAGAATGATGACTGTTATTTTACCGTTTTGCTGATGGATTTGTTATTTTTTCAGACTTAATTAAACTATCCTTAGTGTGGCTTCCTAGGAAAAGAAAGATTGCAGTAACACGTGGAATGCCTTTCCAAATCCTCTTTGGGTAACCAAGTTGACTAATATCAATCACAGTAGCAATGTGAAGTGCACTGAAGAATCATAATTTTGTGTGTGGCTTGAGAAAGTACACAGTCATGATAAAGAGAAAGACCCTACTATATCCTTATTGAGAGAAAGACTGCAGAGATAATTGAGACACCAGGCAATCCACGTGCAACTGCAAGTAGCTGCTATCCTTCTATCTTTTTTTTTTTTTTTTTAAACAACAACAACAACACAAAAACAAAAACATAATTTGTGGCTTCCACTTTATTAGAGGCCAGAGTTGAAATTCTTACAAGCTAACATTAAACTGTGGAGAGCTATGCCTGAGCTGTTCACCCTGGAGTACCTTACAATCAGTGCAGAAAAGTAGGCAAATTCTGTCTTTTCTTATTCACTATTTTAGGATAAGATTGAATTCAGTGATTTTAATAAGGGTATCATCAACAGATCGCAGGAAACTGCTGTCTCCAGCATTTGGACTGAAAGGACACAGACACATTACAGGCATTGTCATATCTGTCAGGGATATCTGATATATTCCAGGGCACATTATGTGGTACTAAATACCTCTGCTTTCACATCTAAGTCAAGCCTTACCAGTCCTAAACTCAGTTAATGTTTCCTGGGATTGTACATATTCTCTTATACCAATTTTCCATCTGGATCACTATGACTGAGCACAAAATACTTCCCCTGAATAGTTGATTTTCTTCATGTGCTTCTGGGTACTACCCAGAGTGTCTGGGCTGAGCATCTCCCCAGCATCCCGTGCCATGGTACAGCCCTCCTCTTGGCAGCTGCAAAGGCAAAACACAGTTACATACAACTTTTAAAACACTAACTCAAGTCCTATCCAGAATCTTCTTGAAGTGAAATAAGCAAAATACTGAGTAACTGTCTCTGACAGAGCATTATTGGAGAAGGGAGAGAAGGAAAATGAAATCAAATATAATTATAGGAATGTGAGTGGCTGATTACAGGTAAGATTACTAGAGTCCTTGACATTTTCCCTCACTGTGCTGGACAGCTGTGCTCTTCGATATGCTTGATGCTAATATGTTCACCGTTAATTGTTCCACCTGATATTGTTCCTCACCAGCTCCTGTCACCTCTGTTGACTGTTAGCAGGGTGTGGAGCACTGCACCTGGCCAGCCCCACACTCTGTCTTCAGTGGTGGGATGAGCATCTTGCTTAACAGAATCCTCCTCCCCATGCTCCCTCCTAGCGCAGGGCTATCACATCCAAGCTATACTGCACCTTCCACCCCACGAGGACATATTGATCAAGGGTATTCCTTCCCTAAATTTATTGTGGTCACTACATACACACACATATCAGAGCCAGCAAAATCTGCCAGAGTAGCTGTTCTGCCACCAGGCATAAGAAAATAAGCCTTGTTTTATGTCTCCCCAGTGAACTTGCACAGGATATGAGCTCTCTGTTCTTTCTCAAACATTAGTCCGCATCATCTAGAAATGAGGCTACATACGTAATTCCCATTGATTCCCAATTAGCTTGTACAAAATAGACACCCAGACAGAAATTAGATTCCCTCATACCTTCAAGACTGTTAATCTTCCTATTCTTGCAAAATCAAGTTGAGGAGGAGAAAGAAAAAAGAGTATAGAGAACAAATTATTATTTTTCTATTTTATTTTTTAGTATTATTTCCTTACCTGTTGTCCTAATTATTTTGAAACTTGTTTAGAGGCATTTCAGTCTTTGCATACAGAAAATTTAATTTTTAGTAGCTAGTATGAATTGTACTATGCTAGTCACGGATAGGAAAGGCAGTATACAAAAAAACTATGCCTGTCATTATTTAAATCTTAATATCAGGTTTCTAGGGATTTGTGAGTGGCTGGACTTAATCTTGAGATGGGAAGTTCTATTGCTCTGAATGTAGATGTTATAGCTAATTTATAAAGAGATATGTTTCAAATAGATTGCCTGACTGGGGCTTTATAGAACAGTTTTGCCCTTACTGTTCAGAGTGACATTGCATAATTATATAATTTTAAATTCAGAAGAACAAAGTATTTTTTTTTTTCTTTGATTATAGCATATTTAACAGATGTACTGTAGAGTATTATTTCTTTCACAAAAATTGCCTAGGAGCTTTATCTAGTAGTTTTTATGTCAAGCTGAAAATGAATGGCTAAAACTTGAAAGGGGTAAAGGAGAGTGATCATAATTATGCAAATATATCTTTGCAATGAAAGGAGGAGTTTTTACTCTCTGGTGAAGTCTGGCAAGACTTTATGTAGCAAACATTTGGAAAGTGGTGTAGACAAATGATAATGTTCTCCATACGTCAGTATTTAAATCTGCAGCTCATCCTATTTAACAAGATTCTTTGGACAGAAGACTCTTTTCAAACCTTTGTTTAGAGTTCAGAAAGTTGAACATCTGATTGAGTCAAAGTGTCCTGCTGAGCTACAGAAAAGCCGCTTTTCTGTAGCTGACAGCACAGAGAAAACAGTATGGTTATCACTGCATCCAGCTGCCTTTGATGCCTCAGGTCTATTAGCTTTGTATTATTTATAGCTTCATAGAGCAGGAGTTTGCTTCATCACAAGTCTGAAAGGAGGTCTGCACTTTTGCCTCTTGATCTGTAATTAAAACAATTAAACCATGTTGTCACAATATCTTCTTGCTCTGGGGTCACTGTGTAAATGTATGTGTGTGTGTATATGAGACTTGAGTCTATTGACCAGAGTCTTGCTTGAATAGACCATCTGTTATGATGGAAAAGGCCTGGGAAGTTTTGTGTTTACTTTAATTTTGAAGCTGTTGCTGTATGTGTAATGGCCACTCATGCAGTGGCCATATTCAATGCTTTGAGGGAAACTGACAGAAAAGAAATAGTGAACTTAGTTTAAGGCAGTCAATGTGTAAGATACTCCCTGTGGACTTTATTAAATATTTTGACGGAATTTAAAGTCAGAATTAACACTTCCACTTTGTTGCAAAAAGAATGTATGGCATCAAATTTCTTGGGCTGCTCTGGCAGATTTGCACTGTGTCAGCAACACAAAGCAATAATAAAGCTGGTTTAACAGGACTGTTAAACCTGGCTTACAGCTGCTTCACATCACTGGAGTGGTAAAAAGCAGCCAGCATCCACTGGTGAGCCTGGCCCTATGTGTTGAGCAGTCTGCTGATGGCAATGGTAGCAGCAAGACAGTTGTGAATGACCCCACTGTGAACTGTGCGAGTGAAGTTCAGGAACATAAGGGCTGGACTGTTCACAAGGTGATGTTACTAGATTTTATTCTCTTCAGCATGCATGGCTAAAAGCCCTTTCTGAATGGCTGTTTCTCATTTGTTTCCCTTTGAAACAAAGGAAAGGGTATCAAAAGGTTTATTTTTTATTTACTTTTTTATTATTTTTTTTTAATTTTTTTTTAATGTCAAGTGATCAGGGAAACCTTAAGATCACATTTTCTGCTCATGTTTCTTATGTCCAGTTCAGCATTTCTCTGTTTCACAGGGCTCTTCCAAAACTCATTTTGCTTATAAGCACTTTGGACCAAGTTTTTCTTAACAAAGAGCATTTTAAAATAAATTCATCTAGTGCCTCCACTTTCTTTTCACAACTGCTTCTCAAGCCTCAAGTGGCTAACACAGCATCACTGTGTGCATCAACCTTTTCTGCATCAACTCTCACCAAAGTGCCCATTTGTTCTTCCATGGCACTTGCATGACTTGAAATCATGGGCACATCGAAGCTGTGCATGACTCGGGGACAAACCCACAGGTTCCACCTGATGTACAGATAGGTCACTGTCAGGCTTATGCCTTCTCTGGAGATCTTTTTCTGGAAATCTTTGCTTCCTACTACAATACTATGTGGTCTCTGTTTGTGAATTCTTGTGCAGTGAATATGTCTTCCTTGTAGGCAGGGGTATAGGCAAAGACTTTACATTCATGATGCTTTCATGCCTTTGTTAAATAGCTGCTTTGTGAACCGAGAAAACATTGTTTTAAAGTTGCTTTAATATGCTTCCTCCAGGTAGAGGAGGCTGGTGATTGGAGACTGTGTCCCAGGTTGGAGGCTGGTAACAACACCTTTGAAATCTTTGCAGGAATCTGTGTTATCCCAGAATATGTGTTGGTTTGTTTAGAGATTGGATGATGTCTCCAGATGCTGTCAACAGACAGCTTTTTGTATGTTCACTAATGAGACAGCTAAAAATTCACTTTGGCTCTAAGAAATCATCTTTTGGCTGAGCAGTGGCTACTTCAACTGAGCTAACTAAAACAGGGAGAGGAGGCACTGGAATGCTACCTGGGACCTTGTTTCTCTTCCTCTAAAGTGACCATCTATCAAGGTGCACAGCTTCTTGCTGGACTCCTGGCTAAGATAGGGCAAGCAGGAAATGTCAGTGTTTAAAATTACCTTTTCTCACCTCCAGCTTCTCCAGAAACTTAGCCCTTCTTTTAGAGAGTGGAGCTATCCACAGCGAATCCTGAACAAGCACATTTGTCACAGCGAGCCATTTGTCAGCTTCAATTGGGATTACTGTGTAATGCTCTTCCCGCTGGTACACAATATGGCTCAGGCTACCACGTCCTTCAGTCCTCATAGTGATTGCTGGACTCCTGGTGACTTTTTAGTGTCTTGGTTCAATCTTCACAGCTATTGGTGCAGCAAGTCTCAGTTATTTTAGAGTCTTTTCCAGCTTGTTTTGAACTGTCATAATGGACCAAGAAGTAAGGATAAAGTTTCTAAGAGCCTAAATCAGTTTTCTCTGTAGAAAAAGAATTAGCTATGAAAAACTGTTTTAGAGCAGAATAGATGAATTGAATATCCTACTGTTCTGTAGAGGTGGCTGCATCACATTCCTCTTTCCAACATAGTGAGAGTGATGCTCACAGCATTGGAACCTTTTTATTTTTTTCTTTTTATTTTTTCCCCAAATGCACCCAAACAAGAGAGGAAAGGAAATATGTCAAGAAAAAAAAAAAAAGATACAAGAATACTCTTAACAGAATTTTGACAATGGAAACAGAAGCAGTGTTGAACACTGCACAAAGCCATTTGCATACCAAGACTTAGATACAGTGTGTGAGATTACTGGACACAGTGCTGCTGGGCAGCTATGTAACAAAAGAGGTTAATGCTCATGTCTATTGTAGTTGTCCTGTAATGCTCTCTTCTGTGTGATAAGTACAATGTTTGTGTGGATATATACAACGTGTAGAAAGAGGGAGAAACAGTAAGGTGGAGGACAAACCACTCATGTTAAAACAAGTTTGCTGACAAGGCAAAGAAATGTGTGAAAAGCCCTGCAGCAAACATTTGGTATGCTCCAGTTTATGCCAGAAGACAGCTGGTACACAGATGGCCTGGGATCACAGGAGCACAAAACTGCTCTAAGCCACACATGCTTTCCCTCGTGAGTCAGCAAGTGCACATTGTATCAGTAAGGAAAGCTTCCTCCTGCCATCCCAGCACAGAGGAGTAGGGCAAGGCAGATCGTGAGGATGAGATTGCATTGTTGCCTAACATTGTTGCCTTCTTGATCCTTTTGGTTAATTATGTCAGATTTTGGAATACGCTTTTGTCTTGGAAATCTGGATTGGGCTATCAGCATTTCAGAAAGCGTTGCCTTCTGCATGCAGTGCTTTTGATGAATGTTAGAATGCCGATGAGTTGGCTTACTATATATAATTTTTTTTTTTCTGAAAATCCAAGCACAAAAATGAATACTTAAGATGAATGGTTCTACCTAAATAGAGCTGGCCCCAGTCTCATTCTTCAAAAATTCTTCCAAAATAAAATGACTGCATTTGTTTTCCTTGTCCAGTAGTGTTGCATAGGAGGCTGTGTATTGAGATTTACCCTAGAGACCACTAATCCTGAGAGTCTGCAATGAGAGTGAGCAGCTCTCCATATCCTACTTATGCACCAAGGATGGCTAGTTCCTTCTCTGTCTTGGGTTTTCCTGTGGGGATGTAATTACCTCATATATATTAAAATATGTAGGGCAATGTTCATTTCTAGCCTTACCCAAGAATGAATGGCCTGCCTGGTTCTTGACTCTGTGCTTTCTTGACATCATCTTTGCACATCTGGGGAATTTCATTTATTTTAATGACTAGAGGCAGTGGAGGGTGGGAGGATGGACATTTGGTAGTCAAAAGGATGTCTCTGAGCAGGGACCATTGACTTAGTGTGGTAACAGGCTTTCACACCCATGAACTAAAAGGTTCATGAGTTTTACAGTGGAAAGATAGTAATGGCCAACAGCGTGATCCAGATGTGATCCCATCATAAAACACCAAGCTCTGTATTTACGATTCTGGTCATCTGCTTCTTCCTGCTGCCATCTCTATTCCAGGAAATATGTGCAGGCAACCCTGGCTCTAAATATGAAAAAGCTGAAGTGTCAGTTTCCACCTACCAAAAAATATAAGAATGTTGTGCCATTGGTGAGTTATACAAGCTATGTATAACTCACATGTTGGTGAGATATACAAGGAACTGTAAGAAGACAACAACCTGCATCTGAAATTCATACTTTGTTGCAAAGCAGGAACGTTGGAACAAAAGGTCTGCTGTGGAGTACAAATTTTCTAGGATATGTTTCACAGATGTACTATCAAAGACACAAAACAACAATTTTTCACATTGTTGTTTGTTTGTTTTGCTTTGTTTTGCAAAGATTTGTGATTTGTCCTTCCTCAGGAAAAAAAAGTATCTTTCTCTGTTCTTAAATCTTTTTTTTTTTTTTTTTTTTTTTATAGTCAGCCAGACCCACCCTTCCCTGAAAAGCTACAATTATTTTGATACTTACTTTGAACTCTCAAGAGAGTTTACAGAGAATGCATACCATTTGTGCAATTAATTTAGCATATGTCTCTTAATCTATGTAAATAATAATAAGTTTTCAAGGAAGTGTGCATTAAAAAAAAACAACTGATAGGCTGTAACACAATAACTGACATACAAGGAGTGGTAATCCGATATGGAAATTTTTATCTAGAATATTTTCTTTACTGTGACATTGCTCAAGATGTTCGCGTTAGCTTCAGTAAGCCCAGCGGACAAAGTTGGCTGAAATTGTTTAATGATCCAATGAACATTTAATTGTGGTTTACTGTCAAAGCATGTATGATGAAGTCCACACAAATTAATAACAATATAAAATCTCAGAATCAGTGCAGCAGGAATAGCTGTGATAAGCAGAATTTTAAAGATAAATGTCAAAGCTTTGGTAAGGGCAAATAGGGCAAAACCTGACTTAATTTCAGATGGATCTGAATGTGAAATTACTTATGAGTTTGGTGCTGTTCTGCTTTATAGAGTATCTAACTGTGAAAACGAGTTGCACATAAATTTCACCTCACCTTTCAACCCCCCTGCTCAACCCTCCCTAAACAACACTTTCTTTTTTAATTCCTCTGCCACATCTAAAAACTGAATGTTCAAAAAAAATGTTACTTAGATATACCAATAATATCTTCCACTTCTGAAAAAAATGAATCCTGTAGAGACAATTACTACATTGTTGTAACATGTCTAGTATGGAAACACACTAATCTGTCCTTTGTCAAGGAGTGACATATATTCTGGCAATATTTATCCTTAAAGTTTTGCTTTTTCAAGAAAATGACAGTTCAGTCCAGCTAAATAGAAGGGCTGTTTACTTTTATATACTTGTAGAAAAGTTCTTCCTCAGCAGAATACGGAGGGATGTGGTGGATAAATAAGACAAATGAAATGCATGTGGAATAAAAAGCCGAAAGGTGGAAATAATTCAAAATGTTAAATAATCTGTCTAGAAAACAAAGGGACAAAATAAATATTTCAGGAAATATGTGAGAATGAGTAACAAATGTGAGCACACTGGGGAAAAAAACATTAAGAGAAAAATGTTATGACATAAAAATATATTGACAAACCTGAAGAAGGCTGAGCTGACATGAGAAAAAAAATCATAAATGTCTGAGCCACAGGTTTACAACATTAACCATTCTACACATTTCTTGTTCATATTCTTGAGCATGAAATTAAAGTCCAATGTAATGTTATGTTATTGTTTCATTAGTTGAGGTGTGGCTCTGATAATACTCATACCATTATAATCTTAAGTTTAATATACAGATTTCCCAGGCATAGTAATTTAATAGATTAAATTGTGGAGGCTAACAGAAAAATTATTACATGATAGCTTGAGCTGAGATGAATAATGTGATTGTGCTTGTTTTTCTTAAGCCAAGTCTGTTTTGATATTTTCTGTCACTAATGAATCTTAGTTTTGAAACGGGAAACGCTAACAAGGAATTAAGCTGTAATTTTGGTCTGAGCAACTTAAGCAGCTCTGGGGGATGCTTCCAGGCATTTACTCTTAAATTCTCTGAATTGGTAGCTGTGTGGCTTTGACTTCCTGTTTTCCCAAACAGTTCTCCCACCTGGTTTGGGTGCTACTGCATGCCAGAAATCTCTCCCAGCTGGCAGTTTGCATGTGGCCACCTTGTTTTGAAGTTAGGAAATTTTGGAGGTAAGGATGTGGGCCGCTTGATGCCACCTGATCCCAGTGCCAGATGATGGTCATGAACACATCTAGTTTACTACAGAGAGATTGCTACTGGGTTAGAGAAAGATGGTGTTCATGAGAATATGCATGATTCAGTCCTGGGGCTCCCTGTTGAGATCATCTTGGACTCTCGTCTCTCTCCTCTGAATGGTTTCTGCATTTTACAATAAACAGTTTCTGAAATCATAGAATCATAGAATGGCTAAGGTTGGAAGGGACCTTAAAGATCATCTAGGTCCCCTCCTTAAAATACAGCAGTAGAGGCTGTGACCCCAAATACAGATCTGCCAGTCCGACTAAACAACACAAACACCAAGCTACAAAGTCAAACTCCTATTTGCCATTGCTTTTTCTTTCTCTGATCCCATAAATTTTCATTTTCAGCACAGTGCATATATCCAATAGGATCCATATTCTCATTCATAAATGTTTAGAACTGGCAGTTTGGGTGATCTCCTGGGAAGTGGTAATTGCCTGGACAGTATGAAATTTAGGCTCTTATCTCTGTAGGCAGAGATTACACTCTTGCTTCCTATTGCCAAGATGAGCACAGGAGCAAGTAAGAGCTTTTATTAAATGACAAGTAATATATTCTTCTCTGTGATACTTTAAAAGAAAATTGAAGATGTTATTGTGATATTGTGAAGTTGATTTCTTCTTGGGCTCAGGAGATGAGCTCCAAAAATGTCTGCTAGATGATTCGTCTTCTAGCATTATGGGACTTAAATAAGGAGATGACTGTTGTCTGGATCAAGTCAGGTTTAGACAATTAAGTTAGTTACTGAGCTGTACAGGCTTGTTGATCTGCACAAAGTTACAGCTCCGTGGGGATGACTAGGGGCTATTTTGCCAGCTGAATGTGTTTTTTGGGATAACAGTTTGGGCACAGACTCTCATGTCATTCATGTCTCTGGCTGTCAGTTATTAAGTACTTCCCTCAACCCACTCTTGGCAAGAAAAAGCAATAGCCCACACATATACTTTCTGTGTCTTCAACTGCATGGTCTTGCACATCACACAACGTGTAGTGTCTAATGCTATGGGTGGAAGACTGCATGGTAATGCTGTAAGCCAGGAAGATGCCCGGGATTTGAAACATTAGGATTTTAAAAGCAAGGCGGCTATATCCACAGCTAGTAATCAACAGATCAGTTTGTTTTTAAACTATTTGCTTAGGCCCTCACATGTGGAAATGGTTGCCTAATTCTTTTTAGGATTTTACCTTTCAAAATCTTGGCTGAAGTCCTGATACATGCGAAAGAACAAACGGAGCCTTCTACACATGGCACTCAGCCATTACCAGTTGCTGAAAGCCCATGCAGCAAAAGCAGTGCCAAGAGCTGAGCTGTGAAACAGTTCGGCTCAGTAGCAGTCATCACCTGCAGCTGCTTGTCAACTGGTTGATTCTAATGTGATAATGAGAAATGCATTGGTCTTGACATTAAATACTTTTGCAGACATCCAGAAAGAGAATGTTTAGAATGTTTTGGGATCCGAAAACAGAGATGAGGGATGGAAGTCTGTGTTTGTTGTAAACGACAATAAAGCACAAGGAACTGACAAGGTAATGATTGGGTAACAAATGATAATGAGTCCATTCTGTATCACTGAGCTTCTCAGGCTCAAAAAATTAACATTTTCTTTTGAGAGAGGGAAGTGGCTTCAAAAGACCATTGAAAAGTATCACTCTTTGGCTCTTTGGCATGCAGATTGAGCTGTCCAGCCAAGACTGAGTTTTTTATAGTGTCCAGGTCCAACATGCTATCCTTAGAAAAAAGCATGAGAGAACCTGTCTAACCTGTCTTTTTTTTTTTTTTTTCTTCTGAATTGTGCATTTCTTGAAGTCATACCATTGTGTAGGTAAATTTTCTCTGGATCACAATAAAAATGAAAGAAAGTTATACTTTTGGTCAGAAAACTCTGCTTTGTTAGAGAGTGATTAATATGTAGCATCAAAACTCTAGATCTAAACTCACCTATTAACGATTCTGGATTTAGCTCAATAGGATCTGGAAAATATTATTCTTATCCAACCTCCTTTTTAATGCTATTGCGTCAAGCAAAATGAGCTGGTACTGCACTTTTAATATCTTCATCGATGATCTGGATGAGGGCATTGAGTGCACCCTCAGTAAGTTTGCAGATGACACCAAGTTAGGTGCGTGTGTCGATCTGCTTGAGGGTAGGAAGGCTCTGCAGGAGGATCTGGATAGGCTGCACCAATGGGCTGAGGTCAACTGCATGAAGTTCAACAAGGCCAAGTGCCGGGTCCTGCACCTGGGGCGCAATAACCCCAAGCAGAGCTACAGGCTGGGAGATGAGTGGTTGGAGAGCTGCCAGGCAGAGAAGGACCTGGGAGTGATGGTTGATTGTCGGCTGAATATGAGCCAGCAGTGTGCAGGGGTGGCCAAGAAGGCCAACAGCATCCTGGCTTGCATAAGAAACAGTGTGACCAGCAGGGCTAGGGAGGTGATCGTCCCCCTGTACTCGGCTCTGGTGAGGCCGCACCTTGAATACTGTGTTCAGTTTTGGGCCCCTCGCTACAAGAAGGACATGGAGGTGCTTGAACGAGTCCAGAGAAGGGCGACGAAGCTGGTGAGCGGCCTGGAGAACAAGTCCTACGAGGAGCGACTGAGGGAGCTGGGATTGTTCAGCCTGGAGAAAAGGAGGTTCAGGTGCGACCTTATCGCTCTCTACAGGTACCTCAAAGGAGGCTGTAGAGAGGTGGGGGTTGGTCTATTCTCCCACGTGCCTGGTGACAGGACAAGGGGGAATGGGCTTAAGTTGTGCCAGGGGAGGTTTAGGTTGGATCTTAGGAAGAACTTCTTTACCGAAAGGGTTGTTAGACACTGGAACGGGCTGCCCAGGGAAGTGGTGGAGTCACCATCCCTGGAGGTCTTTAAAAGACGTTTAGATGTAGAGCTTAGGGATATGGTTTAGTGGGGACTGTTAGTGTTAGGTCAGAGGTTGGACTCGATGATCTTGAGGTCTCTTCCAACCTAGAAATTCTGTGAAATTCTGTGATTTTTCTTCTCTCAGGATGGTGAAAATCTTAGAAAATTAGTAATGTGAGATTTGCAAGGATACATCTGAAAGAGAAAGAAATCTTGTAAGAATTACAAAGAGATTTCAAGAACAGATCTTATGGACTGGATTGGCAGGTTGAGGCAGGCGATTGTCCCCCTCTACTCTGTCGATGTAAGGCCCCACTTGGAGTCCTGCATCCAGGTCTGGGGCCCCCAGCACAAGTAGGTGGATCTGTTAGAAGAGGTCCCGAGGAGGGCTACCATGGGCTGGAGAGGGCTGGAACACCTCTCCTATGAAGAAAGGCTGAGAGAGCTGGGGCTGTTCAGCCTAAAGAAGCAAAGCTTGGGGGTGACCTCATCACAGCTTTTCAGTACTTAAACAGGGCTTATATAAAAGATGGAGAGTGACTTTTTGCTCATTCAGATAGTGACAGGACAAGGGGGAATGGTTTTAAACTAAAAGAGGAGAGATTTAGATTAAATATTAAGAAGAAATTCTTCACTCAGCAGGTGGTGAGGCACTGGAACAGGCTGCCCAGAGATGCCCCATCCCTGGAGGTGTTCAAGACAGGTTGGATGAGGTCCTGGACAACCTGTTCTAGTGGGAGGTGTCCCTGCCCATGGCAGGGGGATTGGAACTAGGTCCCTTTCTTTAAGGTCCTTTCCAACCTGAGCCATTTAAAGATTCTATCATTTACTCTCACACACACAAAAATTGCACAGATAGCTAGAATCAACTCTGACTTATCCCTGAACACACGCCTATCTGTCTGATACCTAATTCCGATACAAATTCTGGTAAAATATATTTCTGACATTATCTAAAACTTTTCTAAATATTGTATCTCTAGACACCCATATATACATGCTTTTAGTCTCTTTATTGTATACCAAATAAATTTCTTTTTCAAATCTTCAAGTCATTTCTCCTCCAAAAGCCACAGCTGTAGCTTGTTAACAACATCTTGAAAAGACATGGTTAGTAGACACTATTTACTCTGTCTAGTCTATCCTCATTGTATTAAATTTAACTGCTTTGTGTTTATGCTAGGCAACTAAGGAAGTATTAAACTGAAGCAAAATTTCATGCATTTGATGGATGTTCTATATGTTGTTGATAAATACTTCAGGTTATGTATACACTGGGTTTTACTTTTTTTGTACCCAAATTATCAGTATCAATGTGATAATTATTACTGCTTCATTTCTGGAGGAGTTCAAAATATGGTGTTAGTGTGCAAGCAGAATAAGAAAAGCAGCAGTTTCAGTTAGACTGCTTGAAAATCTCTTGGGTTTAGGATGTTGCTAACAAGTTACAATCCTGACTGCCGGAAGAAAAAAAAAGAATGAAAAAAAAGAAGAACGTTTGATATTTGGTGTGAGAGAAAGAATCCAAAGCTAACAGGAAATTTATTGGCTTCTGTTCACATAGGCTCACACTCCTTCATTTCTGAATGCGCTTGGGTTTTAAACAGTTCTCCACTTGCAAACTAAAAGTCAGTTGGATCCATAGAGTTGTTTTTTTTTTATTATTTTTATTTTTATTTATTATTATTTTTTTTAAAATGTGTTTGCAGCTCCTTGAAGCTTTTGATGTGCATTCATGTGAAATTTGAGCCAACTTTGACATGTGGTTTACAGACTCTTGGGTGAATCAGAGCTTACATTCTGGAACCTGATAGCAGAGCTGCAGCCCTATGAAAACTGGATTTGGACTATTCACAGCAAGTAAAGTTAAGGATGGCTTGAAGCCAAAATATGCTGCACTTGATTTCATTAATGAATTCTATGTTCTTTTTAGAAGTTTTCTGTTTTGAGGTGGGAGAGGACTAAAACATTGGATTAAATACGGTGTCTCAAAATAACCAGACTTATTAATCATCTGAAACAGAAGTCAAATACTCATTCAGAAATCAAATAATCTACACCAGGCTGGGACTGGATAATGTTTTTATTCATGCACACTAATTGTTACCAATAGACAAGGGAGAAAAAATTATGTCACAGGAAAATAAGAGAGACTTAAATGCAAGAAAGTGTGAAGGAAAGCACAATTTTTAAACTGCGCTGCAGATATTCAGTGTGCCTACTG
Organism: Stictonetta naevosa; assembly: GCA_011074415.1. NCBI lineage: Eukaryota > Metazoa > Chordata > Aves > Anseriformes > Anatidae > Stictonetta > Stictonetta naevosa. The sequence goes on from CM021698.1 coordinate 19,528,582, forward strand.
CCCCTGTGTACCTGCAGCACCCTAAATCAAGCACTAAACATACAGTATATACAGATGGCTCATGCAGCTGCTCATGCCTAGAATCCGGATGGGTTTTTCACTGCAGTTTTGTCATATTTTATTTCAATATCATGTTCCAATTTTTAATTAGGAAGTTTATGAGAATGCAGAAATAAAAACGTCTCAGGTAAAGAATGCTGGGCAATAGACAGTATCCTTATTTGGGCTAACTTGCATTATTACCAGGTGTCAGGCCTTTGATTGAAGTCTAAAATTTGGATCCTTGGGACATGTTTCTTAATGGATATTTCAGCATGTTTTTCAGACCCTTACATGTTTGGATACTTACCCATCCTGTATGATGGGATTAAGGTCCTGTACCAGCTCACCACTGCAAAGGACCATACACATGCAAGGAGCATACACATGCAAGGAGCAGTGCCAGATTTATTCCCCTAGAACAAAAGGTATTAGTGATGGAGGACTCTCAACAGGGCAGGTGGCCAGTGGGAGTTCTTTGAATCAGATGGAATTATTCAGAGATCTTGTAAATGCTGTGCCTCAACCCCAAGGCTATTTGTGATGCCTCTGGGCTTTTGCAGAGGTACAGCCTAAATCAAATATGCTTTCAGAAATATATGATTATAGAGGGTCTTGTCCTTCCTCTGTTGATAGCTCCATTCTGTTCTATGCCAGTAAACTACTCAATATAAATCTTGGTTGTTAGGAGACCATAGTATTGATGTTTTATGTGTCAGCACCCTAAGTTGAATCCAGTCTTTTCTGTAGTTGTCTCTTTCCTTTTTAGAAATGTATTTGAAAGGGTAATTCTTTTCTTTTTAGATATTTGTATCTCGCTCATTGCATTTGTACTGTCTCTTTTATCACCCTTGAGTGAGTTACATCAAATAATCATTCGGGACGTGTTGTCTGAACCACCCAAGTCTCCCAGAACTGGGATGAAATTACTCTGTATCTCTTAAGAACAGGTTCTGAATAAAATACACTGTGAAAGTCTTTGGTCAAAATGTGTAAACAGAACTAGTCAAACATCCACTCCCTCCCAGTCTGTGGACCTGAGAGTTCAGGGCATTGAATCTTGAGTGAAGGAAGATTTCTTCCAGATATTCAGAAAAAGATGAGCCAAGCAGTGTTGGTTTAATATTTTGGTGCTTGCTGTCTAAAGGGGTTATCCTGTTTTTTCTCCTAACTTCTGTTCTAGTGTATTCTCCCAGATTGTGCCTTGCAGTATGTCTGGAGTTTGTCAGAGAATTGACTTGTTCCTCTGAATCTGGCAGAAAACTAACCCAGTAATGAAATGAGTAATGTTCTGAGTTCAGCTGATCACTGGGGGACCATGTAATTGTCAGAACTGGAAAAGGGGAGAGGAGAAGTAGGGGAGGAAGGGCAGGGCCATCATTCATGGTAGCAGGCAATTAAATCTAAAATTGGTTCAGCTGCCTCACTTAACCTCATTCTATGGAAATGATGCCTCAGAGATAGTTGGGGTTGAGGGCCTATTCCTTAGTTCATTGTTTTGCTGTTAGCTAACTTTGATTACTTTATATATATTTTTTACCAGAATTTAATTCTGAGGTGCTTTTCTCTCTATATTTATCAATTTTTTATGGTACTGGGAATTATATCGTGAAATTAATGTTAAGCAATATGCTGGTGATCATAACAGTCCTTGACTCCATTTCAAATCTGTAACTATTATCTCCATGGAGTGGATGTTGAAATACTTCCTAACTTTCTTTGAGCAAAATTCATGTGGACTAGAATGCATTTCATGTTTTTCCTGGATCTGCGGGGGATTAGTAGAAAGAGGACAAACAAAACAGAGGAGATTGCTTGATACATCCTGAGTGGAAGCCTTGCTGGTATAAATCAAAAACATTAGCTGAAGGCAATGGAGTTATCCAACAGCTGAGGATCCTCTCTGTTTTATTTCATCTTTGGCTCAAACCATTCAGAGCATGATTTTGTTTACCTGTGTTTAATAGACTAATTTCCACTGCAATTTCAAAAATTTGTTTGAGTGAAAACTAAGGAAGGACCTCAAGTTCTGGACTTTTGTTAATTTGATATACATCCTTTTAGATGAAATCACTCCAAGATATGGTTCCTTTCTGCTCTTCAATATGAACTAATTAAGTGGCTCAATCTAAAATATTGGATGTATTTCTTTCAGAGTAAACATTTTATTTATCTCCTTCAGAACAAAACACTTCTCTAAGGATAAGATAAAAAGATTACTTTCTATTGATATGGTTATAGTGTAATAATAATTGAGCCTCTTTGTAAGGTGTGACATTTTTCTGCCTCAAAGGTTTCATGTAAATACATTGTCAATGCCTTTAGAAGACATCCTTCTCAGTTTAACCAAGTTCAGTCAGGAGCCAAGGGAATAAGCATTACAGGAAATCTTCCAAACCTGAAATTTCATCAGTTACAAAGGAAGTGAAAAGTACAGAGAAGCATTTTAGATTAAAAGTTCTGCTTCAGAATAACAGAATCCAGGTTCTGTTGAGAATATACCACTCCCGCTCCTATGCAGTCTTGTTAAATTTAAAACTATAAGGTTTTCTGATATTTTTTACAATAATGTTGTAGTATGCTTTAGAGCAGTATTAATCATAAAATTGTATCTCTAATAAATATTGTCATTATTGGTTTGTCTCCATTTATACCACTTTTTCAATAGAATCATCTGTTTTTTCAGAAACCGGGCTATAAAAACGCTCTGGATTTGCAAACATGGTCCAGAGTAGGAACATGCAGCGTGCATATATAGGAGGAGTTATGGGCATTTTTCTATTAAACATATATTTATCTATGATGGGAAGAAAGGATACTCAAAGTTAGTTAGAATGTCAGAATTCAAAAACAAATTTTGACCTGTACTTGCTCAATTTCTAATTCACATTTTATTAAAGAGGTAACTTTCAGTACAAGGTTCATATACACTTCAGTGTCAAATGTGGCATCTGAAATACATTCAGAGTTTTGATCGTCTATATACAGTTTTCAAGAGAAAAAAAAACCACAAGAGTATTATTTCAAAAGATCACAAATAAACCCCTGTGATAGTGCTTTAAGTGTGTGTCAAAGCAGCAATGCACACTGAGTTTCAGGGAAAAAATAGCGCTTTTTTTTTTTTTTTTTTTTTTTTTTTTTTTTTTTTAGCCTTTGAGAGACCTTGGCTGACTCTTCTCCTCATTATATTTGCCTTTCTATACATCTGCTCTCTTGGGTTATTTCCAGACAACTGGAAGCATAAAATACAAGAATACGTTCTCTCCTGAGATTTCTAGCCCAAATTTACTCACTTCAAAGTATAACAAGACTCTGACTTGATTGTTAAGATGAATAATAATTTAGATGAGCAAATATATTTTTGCATGCTTATAAAAAATGAATTTCAGCTTAGTTTAGGGCTCTAAACACCTTTATTCCTACAGTGTATGGACAGAATACAAAGAGATGATTGTACAAAAGACTTGGGAATCAGTGTTTCTAGGCATGTCGGTGGACTTAGTTTTTAATCTCTCAGCTCTGATTTCAAAATGAAGCACATAGAAACAATTATATATAAATTTTTATTTTTCTCCATGTTACCACATCATATTCTTAAAGTTAAACAGTGGATTAAAAACATTTTGCAAAGCTGCAGAGTTTTTGGACTCCCCAGAAATCTTCAGTTGTAGAGTCAAGGTGGCAGTAAATGGCTTGGCATTTTATTTTTTATGGTCAGTGAATGAAGTCTGATGAAACTTTGCAAATAGGAGTACATGACAAGAGGGTGCAGAGGGACTATCAGCACAAGTGCCAAAGCTTGAATGTTGTCATATGCTTGCATAAAAGCAATGCTTGCAAGTTGGCTACAGAGGAATTTCTAATCCCATCTGAAGTTCATTCCAGAACCTTGCAGGACAATAACAAAGTAACCTTCTAGCAAAAGAGCTAATCACTTTTGGGACAACAAAATGGAAGCAAAGAAAAGCTCTTAAAAAATGATGATTGAGGTTTGTAACACTTTCATATCTTGGCAGGTAACACAGTATTGCTTTACAAACAAACAGAAACCAATACTAATATGTCTCTTGGGCTGGGAACTAAATGTATAAATTACTAAGAGTAAGAACTTTGCTTTTGATAGAAACCTCAAGGCTGCATAATAAGGTAAACTTAGATGCTGGCTGCAGTAGAAACTGGTGGAACAATTTGTTAGGTCATTGCCATAGAGTTAATGGGCAGACAGGATGTCCTCTGCAGAAAAACATTATGCTCTCTACATTGCTAACAGCTTCAGATCCTTTGATAGCTGAAAAAGTACTAGGAAAACAGTACAAGTCTGTCAAGCAGGGGCACAGATTACAGTGAAGGATAATACTGCTGAATTCCCTGTTCCTGCCATGAGCAGACATATAAATTGGGGGATTCTATAAACTTGGAGGTTGACCCCTATAAAATATAGATGAGCAAACAAGAATACTGTTTATGGAGTATATTATCAAATTGGATTATTTCATGCATGTATCTGTTGGTTTCTCCAGTGGAGTTAATTTTAGAACCCGTGACTGGGTGATAAAGGACAAGGAAACAGCGGGAAGGGTTTATGACTGGCACCAAATGCCAGATTGCCCATCCTAGATTTGATTCATACATGTCTTGCAGAAAAGCAGAAGATGTAGTGTGTCAGATTTCTAAGGGCAGTAGATCAAATGAATGGACTTTAGAGAATGAGGGAAACTCAGAAAGGCTAGGTTAATGTGTGTATTAAAGGAGAAGAAAATAATTCTCTTCACACATGCCCTATGGTGAATTTATAGAGAACAGAAGATGAATGAGCCAATAGGATTTTCCAGAAGCCTAGTAGACATGTTAAGGGATCACACAAAATATTTTACTGAATGATTTTGCTCTTCTACAACCTTTCAAGCCTTTCAGAAGATTCCTCAGCAGCAATATCAAATCAAGATCTATCAAGTTAAGGTATAGTTGTTTCTGAATCATGTAAGGGAAGAGTATAACTTCTTGTCTGGACATTTTTGCCAATGCAAGGTTTGTTTGGAGACAGCCTTCTGTGAAAGTTCAGTGCAGGACTTAGACCTGTGCCCCAGCTTCTTGGTGAGGCCTTCTGAACAATCTATTCCAACACTTACCTGATTACAAATATATAAATATAGAAAATTGAATAGAAATGCATGGATTACAGAGAAAAATGCATGTATAACCATACCATGCAGAGATACATCCCTTTGCCCCCCAAATTTTATAGGATGCCTCTGAAAAGGAATAGCCGTTTCCAAATTTTCCATTATAGTGGGCTTCAGAAAGCAGCAAAACAAATCTCGGACATACAGCATACAAAGCTGCTGTACGGAAATGCTAAGCACAGTGTGAGCAATTAGTTATTATTAAACTCAATGTCCAGTTTAATGATCAGGTTTGGAAAGGAAAAATTCATGTCAGGGAACTGCAGCACTTGGGAGAGTAAAATGCAATAGTGCAGCAGCCAGCCTTCATTTTTCAGAATGCTGTAGAGACCAATGCTAAAACAATGTTCTGTAAAAGTGACTTTGGAGAAATTCTTTTAAAGTCAAGGCACAAACATTTTTAATGCATGGAATGAGATGGGACTCTGTGACCCATTTCCAGAAGAGTCTTGGATGCCATTTATACCAAAGAAATATGAGGTACATTCAGAGGCATAGGATTTTTGATCATTAAACAGGTGAAATATTCCAGGGAGACACTTTCCTCAGGGTATCAGTGTAAACACTTTTATCTGAGCTGCATTTCTGGGTGGGAGGTAGTGGGGTTGCTGATATAGTTAAGGTGGTATAGATAAAGGAGAACAAGGTTTTAGACTAGGCACAAGGACCTACTTTCACCGAATGGATGGATGCAGACATTCTCAGAAAGTTGAACTTTACTTTTTAAGGATAAAGCTCTTAGACGAGCTGAGTCATCCCAGTAGTTCCAATGATATCTAGACTGCTAGGGGTCTAACAGGCACTAAAGGTGTCCCACCTAAAGATATCCCACCTAAAACAAGGTGGGATACATCCAGTCCCTTTTGCAGTAAGGTCCATCTCTAGCATTTCTGTAACATTTTTTGTTACCATTCCTTCTTAACCAATTTCTGCTTATCATGGGCCACCCTGCTAGATTATAAAAAGACAGAGATATGTTATAAATATTTGAAAAAGGAGGCAAATGACACAGGTCCCCTTAGAGTAAGCAAAATTTTGCTTTCTATTACACTCATCTTGCTACTATCACTGATACCAGTTACCTGTTCCTCATATCCCAAGTGATTCTTTTCTATTGTGTTAGACTTTAAAGTATTTCTACAAAAGGACAATTTTTACAAATTTACTTTCATTAAAAGGAAACCAAAGCTTTATATATTTGCAGTGTCCTCAGTGGGATAACCTTGCATGTTATGGAACTCAAAGCCCAGCTCTGCCTGTCTTGGCTGCTTGCACACCCAGTGATGAGAAATGTGATGTTATGTGGAACAAAAAAAAAATCCATGCTTACTGCTGAGGAAGCCATTTCTTTCATTTTCTTTAAGCTGGTGATCTCATACAGGTTCTTGTAAGCTTTTCCATTTCAGGGAACTGACCGATAAAACTATACTGATTGTTTAATAGAATCAGTTTAATCTGGACCTTATGATGTAGGTAAACTGGGATAGTTAAGGGTAGTAAGGAGAATACATTATTCTGTTAAATTAGTCATTGTGCCAATCATTTTTCCCTAAGTGGGAATTACCTAATGGCCTGATTTTATGAGACTGGAAATATATCCTGCAAATCTTATTTGCAGAAGTTCATATGGCTTGTTCTTGTTATTATTTTTAATTGTTTTTCTAATTATTTACTGCATTGCCTGCCAGATGATAGACATTTCTGGGCATGGACAGTAATGTTCTGTGCCTGTACCTCTAATTTTTGTATTCAGCTTTCAGAAGCAAATCATTCAGATAATAAAATACTGTAAAAATATTCCTCCATCTAGACCTAAATTTTTAAACCTGAATCCAGTTTAGTTATATTATAAACCTTTCTAGATGTTCCATGGTAATGGAAATGACACCACAGTCTCAAATTAAAAAGAACTTTGGTGACACATGTTGTGGCAGTGAATTATGGGTTTCTTCAGAATGGCATGAAAAAAATGCATTTTCCTGTTATGGTTGGTTGTGTCTCTCTGTTCTGATTGTTGCTTTTTTTTTTTTTTTTTTTTTTTTTTTTTTTTTTATCCTTTAATAAGGAAAAGGAACATCTACCTCACCTCCTTATCAACCAAAAGTCCAGAGGAAAGTTGCTGGGAAGATAGCATCATGTCCTCAGAGTTATTGGACCTGATAGTTCCCCATTGGTAACTCTTAGATCAGCTGGAGGGGATCAGAGATACTTAGAGACACTGGCATTCCAAGCCATCCTTGTTTTGCATCAGAAAGCTATGTCAAGTTACCTGGGAGATTTAATCCCCTTATCTGAGGGCACTAATAGGTTTTAAAGACCTGTTACAGAGCAGCAAACTGAGGCACAGAAAGCTTAATGTCTTTCCTGAGCCTTTTAAGCAGAGTGTTTGCTTCCCCAGGTAGGTGCATGAAGGGAATCTCCCTCTATACAGTCACCCTTTACAAGGCCAATGGTTGGAAATAATCATCTTCTGTCAGATGCAGCTGAAAGTGCCCACTATTGCTAACGTAGTGGGAGAAGGAGGAAGAGGATGAAGGTGACAATGATGATGGTGGGGTCTGACAGATTGGCAGAGTGAATGACAGGTGCCCACACACAGCCTTCGTGCTCTCTCCTTGCCTGACAGCAGGTAAATGAGTGTGATCTGTCACTGAGTGGGGACTGGAAGGAGGCACTAGTCTTGGAGGGAGACAGAGCAACTCTATGTAATGTTTAAAAGAGAGGATTCAGGATGAATAATGTTTTTGTCTTTGCTGGCTGGATCTGGATCTCAGTTACTGAGCTGCAGCTCTGGCTCAGGTCTATGATTCTTCTGCCCTCCACTCCCACCTGAGAGAAGGCAGGTATTAATGTGAAACTTTATGGGGACATCTAATAAATTCTGACACATTTTTTTTCCCCTCATAAAGTTTCAGTTACTGTCACTGTGAATGTGTGAATGTCCCTCTTATTCATGTCCATGTCCTACCTCTCTCTCTGTATCTTGGCTAATAGACTGCTGGCTTCTGGGAAAAGTTTTCCTTTTTATTTTTTATTTTTTTTTCCTTTTCCGTCTAAGCTGGATTTTCACAGTTTCTTGTCTCTGGTGTATCTGTTCAGCCTCTATGAAAAAAATAATTCCAGTAAAGTTAATTGGTCTACCATAGACGTATACACTGGTGCAGAAAATGCATGAAACTTTGTTCCCCAGGTTTCACTTTTTATGTGTTGGGGGAAAATATCTTGGATCTTAGTCATTGATCCAGAACATATTCAATCTGTCTCTAGTCTTGCTTGTGTTAGGTGGCTTTCCTTAAAAGAAAAATTCAATCAAAGTGAATTAAACAAAAGAATAATAGAATTAAAGAATATCTCATAGACCGACAAGGTTCATCAAGTCCAACTCCCGGCGCCACACACAACTGCCTAAAAATTATACCGTATGTTTGACAGCGTTGTCCAAATTCTTCCTGACCTCCAGCAGACTTGGTGGGAATGAAGTGAAAAAAGCCACAGTCCCGCCGGGGGGGGCCCGCCCCCCGGAAAAAAAACCTAAACACACTAAACGGTGTCAGAGTCACAAGCAGAAGCTTTGTTTGTTATGGCATTTGTCAAAGCATAGAATCATTCAGGTCAGAAGAGACCTCAAAGATCATCTAAGTCCAACCTTTAACCTAGTCCACTGCTAAACCATGTTACTAAATTTTGGATCTATAAGTTTCCTGAAGACCTCCAGGGATGGTGACTCAACCACTTCCCTGGGCAGTCTTTTTCAATACTTCACAACCCTTTCAGTAAAGAAGTGTCTCCTAATATCCAAACTAAGCCTCCCCTGGTGCAACTTGAGGCCATTTCCCCTCCTCTTATCACTTGGTGCTTCGGAGAAGAGACATCCCACCTCTCTATAGCCTCCTTTAAGGTAATTGTACAGCTTGTTAAGGTCTCCTCTGAGCCTCCTTTTCTCTAGGCTAAACTACCCCAGTTCCCTCAGTCACTCCTCATAAGACTTGTTCTCTAGAACCTTCACCAGCTTTATTACCCTTCTTTGGACACACAACAGCACCTTGATGTCCTTCTTGTAGTGAGGGGCCCCAAAATGAACACAGTATTTGAGGTGCAGCCTTACCAGAGCTGAGTACAGAGGGACAATCACTTCCCTCCTTAGTCCTACTGGCTACATTATTTCTGATACAGGCCAGGATGCTGTTGGCATTCTTGGCCACCTGAGCATTCTGATGGCTCATATTCAGCTGGCTACTGACCAATATCCCCAAGTCCCTTTACAAGGAGCAGATTTCCAGCCACTCTGCCCCCAGTCTGTAGTACTGCATGGGGTTGTTGTGCCCCAAGTGCAGGACCCAGCACTTAGCCTTGTTGACCCTCAGACAGTTGGCCTCAGCCCATCAGTCCAACCTACCCAAATCTCTCTGCAGAGCCTTTCTGCCCTCGAGCAGATCAACTCTTGAGCCCAACTTGGTGTCGTCTGCAAACTTTCTAAGGGTGCACTCAATCCCCTTGTCCAGATCATTGATAAAGACATGGAAGAGAAGATGTGATGCCCCATTACTGAGCCCTGGGGGACACCACTAGTGACTGGCCTCCAATTGGATTTAACTCCATGCACCATGACTCTTTGGACCTGGCCACCCAGCCAGCTCTTAACCCAATGAAGTGTACACCTGTCCAAGCCATGAGCTGCCAGCTTCATCAGGACAATGCTGTAGGAAACGGTGTCAAAAGCCTTACTGAAGTCTAGGTAGACCACATTCACAGCCTTTCATTTGTCCACTGAGCATGTCACCTTGTCATAGAAGGAGATTAGGTTCATCAAGCAGGACCTGCCTTTGATAAACCTGTGCTGACTGGGCCTGACCACCTGGTTGCCCTGTAGGTGCTACACGATGGCACTCAAGAAAATCTGCTCCATGAGCTTCCCCGGTACCAAGGTCAGACTGACAAGCCCTGTAGTTTCCCGGATCATCCTTCTGGTCTGCTTGTAGACAGGTGTCACATTTGCTATCTGCCAGCTGACTGGGACCTCCCCTGATAGCCAGGACTGTTGAAAAATGATGGAGAGAGACTTGATAAGCATTTCTGCCAATTCCCTCAGTACCCTCATGTGGATCCCCTCTGGCCTCGTAGACTTGTGTACATCTAAGTGGTTTAGCAGGTTGCTAACATTTTTCTTGTGAATTATAAGGGCTTCTTTCTGACCACTGTCCCTATCTACAGGTCTCACTGCTAAAAACTAAGGCAAAGAAGACATTAAGTACCATCAGCATCTCTATCAGTAGCTAAGTGTGATCTTCTAGCTGCTTGTAGTTTGGTAGCTTTCAGAAAAGATCTCTGGGATTATAAAGAAAATACAGAAAACAGTTATTCAGTCTTATGTATAGACCATCCTCAGTTTCCATAGAGTTTAATGGGAACAAAAGAACAGTTCAGGCTGGGCACTATACTATAGTTTATACCCTGTATTTCATTTTTTTCCTGTCCTGTGTGAATGGCAAGCTCAAGAGCACTGAAAAACCATCTGCACTGGCTACAGGTTTTGTGTTGCAGGCAGCACAATGTCTCTAGAAGCTTCCAAAAGCACAAAAGTAAACACTACAGCTTTTGGGCATGTTCCAAGATGAAAAAACAAACACTTCTACATCTCCTCAATTTCCTTCTGTTGGGAGACATGAACACTGTGAACAGTGCTTGCTTCACTCAGGGGAGCATATGCATAGCAATATGGCCTTTAATTACTCAGTCATAAACTATTCTTCAAGTAACATGGAATTGTATCCATATTGCTCTGCAACCCCAGGTCACTGTTTGCTGCTTTACACATACCAGGCAAACACGGGCCTAGAGTCCCTTGTGAGAGAAGTACATAGAATTACACAGTAATTTGTGATAAAATATTTGCACATGTTTGAATGCTGTTTGTAGACCATGTTAATTTTCAGCTAAAAAGACTCACTATTGCAAGGATGCTCTTTGAAGTATATTTCTCTGCCCAGAGGTGTAGTAGGCCAGTCCTGCAGGATTGAGCCCCACTGAGGTATTAACAGCTGCAGCAGGTTCTGTGTGAGAAAGGGTCTGGGGAGCAGCAGTGAATATGAATACGTTTTCTAGTTGTGATGAACATATGCTTTGTTGTGTGTTTATGATGTAAAAATGCAAATTTTAAATTAAGGTTGACTGTTCCAGAAATTCCTGTTGATTGACCTTTCTATTAGTATTAGTCTGTTGTGTTAATTTTAGTGATGTTATTTGAAATATTAGTTCTTTAGTTTCATACTGCAATAGGCCATTTTTTTTTTTTTTTCTGCCTTATACATTAGGAACAGACACAAAATATTTGAGAATCAAATGCATGACCTAAGATGTCATGCATAGAGTGTCAAGCCACTGCAGCGTGTAATTTTAGGGACTGTTAAAAGGAAATGCTGATGTATACAAAACTCTGCAGTCCCAAAGGATGCCACTGCAATGTAATTTGCTAGAGATTAAAACAAGAGGGGAAGGGTCTCTACTGCCTGTCATACAGCACTAACAATAAATGTAGCACATTTAAAAATGATTAATGGTGAGAGGATACAAAGAATATTAATTTTAGCAGATGTTAATAAACAGTTTAATAAGAAGAAGGCTGTGCAGGATGTCTGATATTTATTTATGTCCACTCAGGATTACAGAAAGAGAAGAATACAAATTATTCCTGACATCTCAATTCTCAACAGAATTCTGTTGCATGTAGAAAAGCTATGTAATATTTTTAGTTTATTATAAGCTATATGACCTGTGCGTGTGGTTATAAAATAAAGTGTTGACAAATGCTTTCCTCTAAGCAGAATACAGTGCTGTCAGCCTGGAAATGTTGTATTGCTGTGTTTCAGCTAGCACTAATTCTTAGGCTCCATTCAGTCATTTTGAAGCGATGGCTGTAACACAGAAATGCAGGCTTAAAGAGAGATGCTTTTGTCAACCTTGGGAGTAGGGCACTGGAAACTGTGAGCATGGATGAGGGCAAAGAAAAGGGTTACGAAAGACAGGGAAGGGGTCAACTTTCCCTCAGGACCTTTATCCTGAGGTAGAGAAGGTTTAGAAGGCAATGGCAACTAAATATAAAAGCTAAAAGTATCAGGGGGACTCTGCTATAGAAGATACAAGGAGAAAATGTACTAGGTTGTGAAAAAGAAGTAGAAAACAGAGCCTTAAAGGTGTAAGAGAGCACAGACCTGTGTGAATCAACAAATAAGTACTAAAAGAAACAGATTTAGGGAAGAAGGTGCCTGATGCCTGTTAGTGCAGCATACATTTGGTATTGTGGAGTGCCAAGGCTATGGGTCTGGGGATGGAAAGAAGAGAAAATATTGAACAAAGGCAGTGTTAACATGATGAAATTCCTTCTATACCTTTCACATATGTACGTGAAGGTCACAGACTTAGGAAGTGATCTATCTGCAAAGCTGTGGCTTGAAGTTTATCTAGACCATTGACTACACAGGGCCAGGTGCTATTCAAATGTGAATCTGGCACTGAATAGTTTACTTTCAGATGCTTCACTCTTGCCACTCCCCATGATTGCTACAGAAGAAAAGTTTGCTTTTGTTGGCTCAAATATCTCTTTCCAATCTACTTCTGTATGAATCTATTGCCAAAAAATGTTTCACTCCCAATAAATATTCAATACTTGTCTAACAACTGCCATGTCCTGTGTAGAGACATAATGCTTATGTTCATGAAAGGAAGATAATAATATGTTTAGTTACATTATTAACACAAGAACTTGTTGTGAATAGTATTATATTTTAAATGGTAAAATCAGGAAGAGGATGAGATGGGGATCAAAACCTGTGTCCAGCAGAAGGCAAGTCCTGTGTATAACCAAAGGACCTGTTGTAAGTGCATTTCCTTATCACAAATCAGATTCCTGTGAAGTGCCTAAGGAGGAAGTTGCTCAATTTAATTTCTCACTCTTTGATTACAAAACCTTCAGTACTTCTTAACCCAGATGGAGCCCCTGGTTGTCATACTTATTGTCTCAAAGATCAAATCTATTTTCCATTGCAGTATCACCCCCTCAGCTCTTATACAAGCTCCTCTCAAACTCTTTCATGACTCTTCTCAATCCATTAACCTATTTCAGAACACCTTGGCTGTTCCTGATCTTTCCCAGTTCTCTGTGGTTCTCTCATTGTCCCCACGCCTCTTCCTCCTAAAGGCCTGTTCTCTGTTTTCCTCAGTTCTTAATCAGCCTTCTCCCCTTGGACATTTAATTATTACCCATTTTGTTAACTGCCATGACACTGTATCCCTTTTGGTGGCTGGCACCTCCTGCTGCCATCTCCTTAGCTGCCTTTTTTTTTTTTTTTTTTTTTTTTTTCCCTGGGGGAAAAGGAAATGGGAAGGTCTTGAACCATCCTATCCCTCCAATATACATGCAGCCAACAACTATATATATTAAAAAAAAAAATAAAGAAAACCATGCAGATGAGATCTTGAGGATTTATCTAGGGAAGAGTAGACATATGTAGTCCTAGATTCAGCTGTGAAGTCTGCAGGACTTGGCAAAACATATTAAAGCCCCAGAGCTAAACATCTGTTGGAGAGAGAAGTGGGAGAGCAGGAAGGTAACTGATGTGAGACCACCTCTCCCTAGGCTTGCTAGAGTGAGTCACAGTCCTATTATCAAATTGTTAGGGTGCAAAGCTGCTAATGTATTCAGTTTGCTAATTTTTAATTGCATTTGCCAGGAAAGAGAAATCTTAAAGACACTTTGAAGGCCAGCACTTACCCAAAGGAACAGCATAACACCGTGTTTGTTTTCCCGATGCAGTGTTACAAATTTAATTTAAGTGCCCAAAGAGGCCTTTTGCCTTTTCTCCTCCTCTATCACAGGGTCAAGTCCATGGACCATATACAATGCAGTCAACCTATTGCATGACACGATCTATCCAAGTTGTTCCTCAGTTGTCCATGGGAAAGAGACTAGTTGAGAACAGACTGCAGCTGCCCAAAGCAGATAGCAGACCAGCTCATCCTAGTAGGCTTTAAGTCAGCCTATGGCTAGATATAAATGCAATAGGTCAGTATTTACATTTAGGTTTTATTACCTGTGGGTTAGGTCTTCAGTCCTTGGTATTGTCTCAGCCAGTTCAGCTTACAGTCTGACCGAGTCTGTGATGTCCAAGGACTAATAGGGTCTGGACAGCAAATTTGTGTTGTATTCAGATCCAGGCCGATACGTTTATGTGGCCTGATGATCTGTTATACGCAATTGTAAAAGTCTTTTTAAATGCAGGTTTGGCGATCTCTCTGCCAAGCTGCCTTATATGGATGCTCCTAAGGAATAACAGTAAAGCTGTAAGTGGAGCTCATTGGCAAGGCATACCCATCCCGTTATTCATGAGCTTTTTACATTTGCACAGCAGAACGATATGAAATTCTCTGAGAATAGCAAGGAACAGGCAATCACTGCTAGCCTGGGGTCAGAAAGAAACTTCCTCTCAAGGGTATGTCATTATGTGTTTGTCTTGTGTTTTCTTCTGACACAGGTGGTGCTACCATTGTTAGAGCAGGATATTAGGTTTGATAACCCCAGGGCAATGTGTGCTTCTTTGTTCCCCTTCTTTCTGTCTTTGAGGCAGCTAGAGGTGCAGTAGGTCTTTCCCATTCTCTCCTAGTGCAAAAGAAAGGTCTGTAGCATGCAAAATACTGCTTTACACTCTAGTAGGGATTTGTTATTTCTGTTGCATATCCATCTTGACTTCCTTTAGCAAAAATGCTTTAAGATTGTGTAGTACAAGATGACACCTTAAACACAGAGACTTTAAGGCTGTGTGACATTACCCCTCCCAACACCTGTGCATTGCAGCATGCAGGGAAGAGAGGCCACACAGCTGAAAGCTGTTGAGTGTAGGAGACCAGGGGGGTAGGGATGACAAACAACAGCAACACACAGCTGTTTTAACAGTAAGAGGAAAGGCACAGTAGAATTCCAGATGGGGAGGAAGGGACTGTGCTTTTATGTGAAGTTAGACTTACAGGTTCTTCACACATCTGAATGGGTGGATGGTGTTCCAGTCAAATACGTGAACCTTCAATCTACCAGAGCTTGTGTGGCCACCTCACAGAGGGGTGCTGCATGCCAAGTCACTAGGGTCCTGTACAGAACAAGCCCAGCAGACTGTAGGCCACACACAGATTTTGTCCAGAATCCCCTCCAGAGTGCAAACCTGCATTACTGAGCCTTAATTCTATTTTCACTCATCATCCCCAGCTGTTTCAGCCTGCAGTACTAGCTCTTTTATTAGTAACAGCTGCACCAAATTTCAGTGGCAATGCTCTTGCTAATTTTGCCCGAAGCAAATTCTGAATGGCTTGAAATGTCTCTAATGTATTTATATGCATTTAATATTTGTGTTGCCATTCAACAACAAAAGTGAAGACTAGAATTATACTCAAGTACAGAGAAAGAATAAAATATTATTGTGAGTTACCTTCAGCTTTTGTCTTTCTGCTACTGTATTTGTTTTGGGGTTTATGAACATAATAAATTTCAGGGACTAAGTGGAGTCTATTCAGCCTATTAAGGTTCATTTTCTTTTAATACTCTAATCCCCTCAGGATGCCATTTGCTGTAATTGTTTCTTGAATGATCCTCCAGTGTTTAAGCTTCAGCCTCTGACTCATAAGCTATTCTGCATACACTTGTGGCTCTGTGCAAAGAAAAATGGGACGCATGACAGATGTTTCAAATTTTTCTTTACTTTGCAATTATGCCCCTTGTCCTCATATCTGTCTCCCCAATGCTCCCCCCAAATAAAAAAATAGTAAGTGTATTTGGCATTAACTAGACTTTAAGATTTTATATACCAAAATTAAATCTCCTCAGACTGCTTTTTATAGTCTATAAATTCAGATTTTATGGTCTCTTCTCATACATTTTTTTGTCCTTGGATCAATAGTACTGCCCTTCTTCTGAACTTTACAAACATTACAAATGTTAGGCAGGCCCCTGAAGTTGTACTGGCCAGAATGATAGATTGCATTAGGAGTTGAGAGCAGCCAGAAAGCAATTTTTCCACACACATGACTTTTTCTCTTGTGGCTTAAATTCTACATATACTTTCACATTCACTTCTTTTAAAATTCTTTCACAATTTTTAGATTATTCTAGTTCACTAGTATTTTTAACTGTTTAATATTTTAGACTAGTATATATTATTCTGAACTTCTCAATACTATGGTTTTACTTCCATTAAGAAGTCTTACTGAAAAGTGACAAAAGACTTTAAACAAACCCAGTCTGTGTTCCTGCTCAAGCATCTACTGTCACTGTATTTTCTAAGCATTTTGTCCAGCCTAATTTGAAAAGTCTCCAAGTTTCTCTGGTTTTCTTTGGAAGCTATTTTAGTCTTGTAGAACTTTCTGTCAGGGAGGATATTTGTCTGACATTCAGTCTGAATTTACACTTCTAAAATTCATGTCATTACTATTAGTTGTATCTTCGTGTATTATACTAAAGAATGCTTCTCAATTCTTAGCAAGCTCCCCTGTACTCCTGTCCTTTAATAGCACATTTTGCCAAGCTACATGTATTCAGCTCTTTTAATTGTCTCAAGATGCCCTGGACTTTCCTGTTTTTGCTCTGTACTTCCTCCAGGCCTGCATCCCTGCTATAGTATTGCAATATGCCTCCTTTATCCTGGTGCTCTAGAACTTCACAGGTATTTTCTGTAGTCATGTCTCTTCACAGGTATGTCTTATATGGAATGTTCTACCTCTCAAGCTTCTGTTACAGCGTTGACACTTCCTACCTTTCTCTCTTGTACCTACAACTTCACATATAAGATTAATGTCCTTTCAACAGCCATATAAGAGCATGTGTGTTTATTTTAATGTGTCGACTTTCCTAACATATTTCTATGTTTTCCCTATCTGTTCTGCATTATTATTATTATTATTATTGTTATTATTATTTTTGTGACCAGTCTTTGCTGCGCTTTCCAAGCTACTATATGGAAATTTTGTGGTACACAATTCTGTACTGTATAACATATATTAAATTTATATCACATTTATACTTTCCATTTATATATAATATTATGTATCAGCCTTTACATTTTCTTAACATATATTTCCTTCCTTTTATAGATAATTTATAAGAAATAAAAGCACGTATATATGCAGAATTTTATCAAAATGGTACCTTCACCTGACAAGGAACAGTTTGCATCCTTAATTTTCATTTTTTTTTGCTAAATTTTTATCTTACAGTTGTGTTTTTATTCAAGCCTCTTTGCTGGTTTTCATTCAGATGAGCCTTAATGAGACAGTATTTGCAAAAGTACAGAATACAAATTTTAAAATGTGAGTCACATATAACATTTTTCTTAAGCAAGTTTTAAACAAGAACTTTTATAAAATGATATGAAAATTCCTATGCTCTGAATTTATACTCTTTTTTTTTTTTTTTTTTTTTTTCCCACGGAAAGAAAGGAAGAGAAAGGGAAAAGCATTAAGTGGTGAGTGGTGGAGGAAGCTGTCTTGCTGTCACCAATTTATATTTTCTTACTTGGAAAAATTAGGAAAATAGAAAAAAGGTAGAACGTGGAAAACATATCTCTTTCCTCTTTTTCCTTTCTAAGAAATGAAGGAAGTAATGGCGCGAAAATTAGAAGAGTCTTTCTTTCTCTCTCATTCTCTCTTTTTTCTCTCTTTCTTTTGTCTTTTTTTTTTCTTTCCCTTCCTACATCCCCTCCCTCTTTCCCTCCTTCTCTTCCACTTTCCCCTTTTCTTTTTTATTATTTAAATGTGCTCCCAAGTTTTCATATTAAAATAGGGTAATTTTTATATGGAATTTATTCATACTGTTGATATTTTGGGAATAGTGTGAAAAATACAAATGAATTTTCAATAAGCCCTTCTGAAGCCATATGGCAGATGCTACCTAAGATCTGGGGGCATTTATGTAAACTGTGTCTGCATAGCTGAGGTGTCTGTTTCTCAGGCTCTTTTCCATTCCCCTCACCCCATTTTTCCTAAAATTTTGGTGTGACTGTCAGTGCCTGTAATCTTTCACCGACATCATTCCCAACAAATGGAAAAGAGCTGTACCTGGTTGCAGTGTACAGTGAGGGCTAGTCAAATGCAATTTATCAGGCTGCAAGTGGAGCAACAGTTATGAACATATTATCATTGAAATACACGGTGGAGAGTAAGTAGAATGGAGAATACGCTGATAGGTTCTGGGACATTGCTTTTGCAGCCACACACCTTACTTTTGAATTGTTCAGTTTATGAGCCTATGGGGATGTCTTCAGCTTCCAGACATACATTTTCTTCCTGCTGAGGTGCAGCTGACAAATTTATCTGCTGGCAGGTGAGTGAAACCTGGTAGACTGACTGGCCTTAATGGGAATGCTTTGCTGCTTAGAGACTGCTTTCCAGCAACTGCAGCACACTTCTTCCTCTGGTGCTCCACAACTGAGTACTAAACTTGGATCTGCCAAAGTGTAGGATTCAGCCAAGGTCTATATCTCAACATCCTTCAGCCTTTTTATTACACTAGAGAAAGTTTGATTGTTACAGTGTAAAAATGTGAGTCATTAATGTATGCCTTCTTTCCCTGTCCTTGGTATGACAAATTTAGGTGGTTAATCTCCATGCTATTTCCAGTTTAGGCTCTCAAACAGAGAATGTCGGAGAAACTGGTATGTGTATTCTTTATGCTAAGTGACATGAGTCAGCAACTACATAAAGAAAAGTTTTCCATATTCAGAGCTCTGCAATTGCAGTGTCATAGTGATGGGTATGTGAGCTTGTGTGGGGTTATCTGTAGAGAGTAAATATAGAGAAACTGCTGAGGAAGCTTTGGGAATAATGGGGAGAGTTTGTCTAGCCCACTCTACAGAATGAAGAGCAGCTTTTTAGACAGCATATAATACCTTTGCTACAGAACAAAGTGTGTGTGTGGTGAACACAGGTAAAGAAAATAAGTGTAAACCTAAATGACAGGGAAACATGGTTTGCAAGCATTATGCTGAAGACAACGACTAGCAAAAGAAGACCAGATACATGAAAAAAAAAAAGGAAAAGATTATTATTATTATTTCTTTTCATAAAAAGGCAGTGGTTAAGGAAGGAAAACACCTGGTAAGAGGAAGGGAGAGCAATATCACTGGTGATCAATTGTCTTGACAGAAGAGAGGTCAGCCATTGCACAGTGTGGGGTTTAGTAAATGAGGGGAGGACAGCTGCAGGAGGAAGACACTTCATATATATTTGGCTTTTTTATCCCAGCTGTTGTGTAGCTTGAAAAAAATTCTTTGACTGTCATTCATTTATGCAGGGAACCTAAAATTCATGTCCACTCAGGAATTTTCAGAACACTCTTTCTAAATTTGATTAGACCATCAAAGTTTCTTTTCAGAAGGAACTTTTCCAAGACACTAATGAGACTAAGTACTCAACTTCTATTGACTTTTAGTGTGGGTTTGGCATCCAATTTCCCTTTATGCCTTTGAGAAACTCCTTGTTAATCTTCACAGTTTACAATTTACCCTCTGAGACTACTCTCTGTTAAAATAAATAATCTCTGATCCTCCTGAGAGATTGAAAGTTTGTACATCTTGCAAAATGCCCCCAAGAATGCAGTGTATCTGGGGAGAGGGAATTATTGTCCATTATTTTGCTTAGCCTCTCCTAAGCAATTTCACGCATAAATCACAGAACTTGAACCTCTACCAGTCCAAATAATAACTGAAAGTAAAGGTGCAGAGCAAAGTATCTCAGTCTTGTTCACTGTGGTTATGCCAGAGCTAAATCACTGAGGTGGTATTTGATACATGGTTAACAAGGCTTGATGTTATTAAATGGTACCACCCAGATAAAAAATCTCCACCAAGTCCCACTAACCAAACACCTGCTTGTGATTCCTGCTTAAGTCAAAAAAATGCCCTTGCCCAGAGGTCAAATATTATGAAGAAATGCTTCTATTATTCTATTACTTTTTTTTTTTTTTTTTTTCCAGACGTAAAGCTATGCATGCCTATATAATTTTGAAATAAGCTGCACTACTTGAGCTGATACCCTGAGAGTCTCATCTGCAAACATCTTTGCTGCTTCAATAGTTCCAACTTGTTTTATGTTCTCCAAGGTATATTACTCATGACTTGATTAGTGGCCACATCACATCCTGAACTACCATCATCCTTCACTAAACCATAAACAAATGTGTGTGCTCCATGCCCACTTAATGGGGACTGCTCTGGTCACATTGTATATATGAAGGGCAGGTTAGAGAGACTTCTGAAAGCAGAAGAACAAAGAATTTGGAAGTATCAAGGGAGAAAAAGGGCCAGTCAAGTAAGCGTGTATTCGCTATGTCAGTCAAATACCAACAGAACCAAAGGCAATTTGAACTACTAAAATTAATGCTCTCTGAAAACAGTAAAGCAAGCTCACATATAGACAATCTCTATGAAGTCTGAGTAATAACAAAAATCACTGAAGCCATACTCATTCAAGATTCAGTGACAGAAATTCAATCTCATTGTCCTCAGATTTGGCAAACCTGAACACAGCCAGGCAGACTTTAAGAAGAGATTAAGGGTACCATTTTACAGAACATAATGAAACAGATAATTGAACAGAAAGAGTGGGTGCATCTTGGAGGAGAAGAGCAATGTCTTTTCCCAAAGGCAGCACTCAAGGAGATTCTCAGCAAGAAATTAATTCAAGTTCTCAATTTTTATTTAAAAACTAAACATTTATGAATTCATGTTCTTTTTTTCCCCTCCAAATTAAAAAAAAAGAAAGTATTTTATGAAGACTATTTTATGGGACCATATCAGTCACTTAGACTTATGCAAACTGTGTGGGAAGGTAACTTTAGAGACAGTCCTCTTGCTAGTAGACTAGAACTGTCAGCTTCTCATACTCTGGAGTTTTTGTTGGCACGTGAATAGTGAATGATTCACTGGGAGCCAAATTTAGATTTGTAAGTTGCTGTGATTTCTATGAAAATCTGGAGTAAATTGATTTTGCACAATTTTGCATAAAGATTTAGCAAGATTCCTTAACTGTGATTATTCTTCTGGATGTCATATCAAGAAAAAATACTTCACAAATACTGATCAATTTATATAATTATTTCTGTTTCTGATTAGTTTGCTCAGAACAAAGGCAAGGTCTTCTTTGCATACTTCTGAAGTTATGATTTTGTCTGAACAGTTGGGGTTTTAAGTGTGCAACTGAATCCCAAGGGAGATGGTTTCTGTTTTGCATGTCTCCCAGCTTACCAACAAAAGCAGTTGTTCAAAAGAAACTTCATGTGATGGTCAGCTATTTTTGGCACAACAGTAACATTTGCAAGCTTTTTAATTTTATATATACATATATATAATAAATTTAAATATTATATTTATATAATATAAATAGCTGTATAGTTGTAGTAAATAGCTATAAAGTTGTAGTAAACTTTGTGAAAGGGAAGTAATGGAGGATACTGGAGAAATATTTTCCTGCAGGAGACAAAAGGACAATATATGTCAGTGGAACATCTTTTGACTAATTATTCTTACCCTTTTTGGTTCATTTTTGTGCATAAAGAAAACTGTTACTGATATGTTTATTTTTGCTTTAAAGGTTACTAGGAAGTGTTAGATTGGCTTCTCAGTGCCTGCAGCTGAAGTTAGAGCTGAGAGTGAAAACCCTTTTGGTGAGAGTAGGGAAGGATCTGTATTTTACTTTCTGAGATGTATGCTGAGGATATTGTTACTAGGTTACTGCAAATTAGGTTTCATATAACAGCTGGAACCCAATATTCTAGTCTCTGCCAGTAGCTGTTTTCATAGGGCCCAAAGCTGGGGCTCAGCTTACCACAGAGATTTTATTGTCCCATTTCATTTGCACACTCACAGCCTCATTTTACTGCTTAGCAAAGAAGGCTTTATTTTGGATTAGGGTGTCCTGTGACATATCAGCATACTGGAAGAATTATTGACTCCTTATATTTGTCTTCTCCTAGAAAATAAAAAGTAAAATTCAGCATTAGAATAATTTTGCCCCCTTCTTGCAACTGCACTGCAGCCTTGAAGCCTCAAATCTGGGAGTCTGAATTATACAAAGAACACAAAACAGTGCTGTTGGGGGGTGTGTGTATGGAAATTTTACAGAAATTATCAAATTTCCATTACTATACAAATTACATAAAGCATACTTTTCCAAAATGAAATGCTTTCCCTGTTAAAATACTTCTCGTTAAACGGGGCATGTCTTTTTATGTCTTTCTTGTAAACTTTTAAGAAAATGCACATGCACTATTGGCCTCAGTATGGGTCCTTTGTTAACATCTGTATTTTATTGTGTAGGAATAGAACCAGTGAGGATATTTATTTTTGTCTAAAGACAAACAGAGTGAAAGGAAGAACTAAATTTTCATCAGAACACGTTATAGTTTGTTTTACAAAATACCATACACAATCAGAAAATACTAGAAAATATACTGTGGTACAGAGCACCATAACTGCACTGACTGTAAGTAGTTTCCAGCAATATTTTTTTTTGTGGAAAATCAATCTGATGGTGTATAAAGCTCCAGTATTTTCCCTAAATTGATTATAGAAGAACTGGAGCTGGAAAGTATTACTCTTAAAGAAAGATTGCCTAATGTAACTCTGAACTCAGCCTTTAATGGCTCTTCCATGAACTGCAAATAACATATCAGCACTTTCCATTACAATTTTGGTCTCAAGGATGGTAGCCCAGAGACAGATGTCTCCATAAACTAAATAAAAAATATTTCCTGTGCTTGTGGGCACTTAGAGAACTTGAAATTCTCATCATGCACTTCAATCAATTTTTTTCAGGTTTGTCTCAGAAATGCTCAACCCAAACATTCTGTTAGATGGAAAAGGCCAGCAAAGAATGAGTTCGTTCCCACGTTCTGAGTGTAATATTAGCCAAATGGCTAATTCAACAGGAAGTTCAACCACAAGCTGGTAAGGTGTGAGTGTATCCACTGATTTCAGTGAGACATGTTCATGGAGAAATATACAACCCTAAGACTGAACAACTGCAAATCTTGAATCTAGGTACTATTTCCACACATGGATAAAAAAGTTGGAAATATCATTAGTGTAGGTGCATGTCTAAATGACTTGAAAGTTGGCCTTCCAAGGAACAGCTAAGTAATAAGTGGAACAAGTCCATAACAAAAACTCAGATTTACTAGAAATTTCAATAATCCTTTAACACTATCTAGAAAGGAAAATTGAAGTATATAGAATGTTTTAAGGGTAAAGCCAATAGGTATCTGGGAAACAGGGAACATCCAATGCAAAAATCTGTTTGCTAAAAGTCTTCAGGAAGGAAAATCTTTATGAAAGATCAGCAGAGAAAAGCAGGAAGTAGACAGAGATGGGATAATATAAATTTGTACAATGTGAACTTTGACAATGGGAAAAGGACTTGTTCAGGAATCTGACAGGAAATGGAGAGCATATCATAGGCTCCATAGGTAAGCAGAACTTCCTTGGCTCTGAATTAAGCCAGTTTGAATGGATAAGAGGAAAAAGTGACATGTGTTCCTTCTTTATATCCATGGTAGTTCTTTTTTAGAAGGTACTGAGAAATACTTGTAACCTCCTTTACCCTGGGACATACAGGAGAACTAAGGCCAAAGAAAAGTATTTTTTGTGCTCTGTAGTAGGAGGTTTTCAATGCTAGCATTCACAAAGGATTTGTGTCTTTGTGATAGTGCAGATGGTCTTGTCAAACTATGTCTATAAATTTATACTCAATCAGCACAAATCTTCTTTAAGGCTAGTTTTTACCCTGTTTAATTCAGTTCATATTTTTTCACCAAACTTTAAGACTTCAGTGTGATAAGAATGTCTAGATACCAATACATTATTGTATTTTTTTTTGTATACAAATACAATTACTATCACTAAGAAAAGTACTACAATAACATCAAACTAGATGGCAAGTACTGAAAGAAAACCTGTTAAAAAGAAACCATGTCTTCACTTTATGAATATGAAATACAAACAACACAAACAACAGAAATTATAATGTTTCTGGCATGAATTATTATTTGCTGTGTGTTGACACTTCGATCAGCACTAGAGTGAACAAGCAGTGGGCAAGCCATCTGCCTAGGTCCTGCTTACCACTGTCCTGTTTTCATGTTTAAGCACTTTAGAAATATAAAGTAAGAAAGTACAGCTATTTATCTAGGGAGAGACTATATTTTTCCCCCACTGGAATACTAAAGATGAAACTTCAAAAGCAAACATGCCTGACTAGTGGTCTGATTACTATCTGTTTGCTCTGCTCTTCAGTACAGTTCTGCTTGTGAGGAGTTTATTTTATCTTATTTTATTTTTTAAAAGAAGGTATAGCAAAATTGTCTTCACAACTTCAGAAGTGACTTCGAATCACATACACAAGTATAAATGTTTTTTCTCTCAGAGTTAATTGAGTGAAAATATCTCATTATATACATACAAGAGAGGAGATAAACTCTCTCTGACAGATCTTGTTTGATTGCTTAAAAATCACCCTCAAAATATGCTGCATGTACGTCCTGGAATGCTCTTCCCAGACAGGGAAGATTTTCAGGTTTTATATGTATTTTATAAATATTTTCAGATTTTATATGTATACCACACCTGATCCAGATTCTGCTCACTCCAAAGTATGATTTCTCAATGTTTTGAATAAGCTTTGGATCAGGTGCTGTGTATGGCTGGGTAATCCTATTCTCAGGGAATAAGTCTTTTTTGTAATGTGAGCATGTAGAGTCATAATTTCTTTTGAGCGCAGAGGTCAGCAGTGTATGTGAGCTATCCTCCTATCCATTTATAACTGATGAAGGAAATAGGCACTTTTTGGGTGCAATTCTTCTTTTTTATTCTATGTATTTACTTAGGCTAAGATGAATCCTGTCTCTGCTATGCTGACTAGATAGATCCCATTAACTGCCAACAAATCCTTGGTGATCAGCTTATACGGATGTCTAAATTAAGCAGATGAATGCCACCCTTTGGTGTTCAAAGCTGACCGTGATAATTTCAAACAAGCTGTCAAGTACAACAGGTAATCATTACTGATACAGGATTAAATTTAAATAATTACCCAAGGGCTTGAAGCTATTTATCTAATTTTCAGTAACTTGAATCAGTCAATATTCCTAGTTGTTTTGGTGACTACATTAAAATCCTTCAAAATAGGCATGTTACTCTACTTTAAACATCTTTTAAAATATTTTGAGTATTCTCTAGACCGCTACAATCCAAGTGGCTCTTCTGGTCTTTAAAGATTAATTGCTGTCACTCTACATTTTATTTTGTCAAAACTGCAAATTTTCCATTTTGATTTCTATTTTTTTTTTTCCCCACTGGGTAAAATATCCAAAATGAATTTTCTTACCTTGTGTGTGTTTATGCTTGCTCATGTGTGTGAGACAGAGAGAAATGCAAAAATGTGGGAGAGTTCTGATACAATAACATTTGAAATAATGCTAGTTGTCCTGTTCTCATGTGTTGTGGCTCTTGTTCCTTTCTGGGTACTCTTGTGTATGGCCCCAAATTGAGCTCTGCAGAAACTGTGTTGCAGACATATCTGTCCATGCCCAGGTGATTTGCTGATCTGTTTCCAGACCCTTAGCATCCAACCTTGATTTCCCAGCTTGACCTTGGACCCCCTCAGTGCTGTGGACATGCCTAGTGAATGCTGATAATGCACACTGGGTTGGCTTTTCTCACCCTGCTTACCTATGCTGGGACCTGGCCAGTGAAACCCTGCCCTTTATACCAATTTGCCTCCAGTTTGAGCCCCACATTTCCCAGTCACATTTTCTGGGCACTCCTTCTTCAATTGATATCTCTTTCTGGGTATTTCATGACTTCCTGAAACAGGACTTCTGAGTGCTCTTCACTGCCTCCTTCTTTCCACCCAGGATTCATTTGTGCTCCCCACTCC
This sequence comes from Stictonetta naevosa, assembly GCA_011074415.1. Classification (NCBI taxonomy): domain Eukaryota; kingdom Metazoa; phylum Chordata; class Aves; order Anseriformes; family Anatidae; genus Stictonetta; species Stictonetta naevosa. The sequence goes on from CM021698.1 coordinate 19,554,768, forward strand.
TAGCATACCATTGCTTCTGTACAAACCCGCAGATTATTATATCATTGAAAAATTATCATATTATGAGAAGATATTGCAGATTGATAGTGGTAATAGATAAGAAAATATTGGACAGCAAATGGATACATAGAAGTATTATCATAGTGAAATAATTTGGAAATAAGACAGAGTTTTCAAGACTGCTGTGTAATTATGTTCTCATCACTAAGGACTGGCTCCCCTCAAAGCACAAGTAGCATTCATATCAAGTGCTGAAAGAAGGGGTTCAAAGAGTGAATATCTGTTTCTCAACCTGTGTACAGACTACATGTTTAAAACCTGCCTAAAATTGATGCATGAGTTCGCCTTTCCCCAGATAGGCTTAATTTACACGTTGGCATCTTATAAGAATAATTTACTTCCCCTTTACAGAAAGTATGTTTTGCATGTTCACTTGGGGAACATTTATCTCACTGACTGCTTTCCTTGTACTTTGTTCTGTGCTAGGTCTAGTCATTATGTTTTACCTTGAGCTTGTTGCTGAGGAAGAAAAAAAAATGTACTGAAGTTCCAGACTTTTTAGTATGTGCTTTTTATCTGTGACAGAAAAAGAGACGAGATAGGAGCAAACCTCTGCTTTGGCAGACCATATACCAGCTCTCCAAGGTTTCAAGCATCCAAATGTCAATACAACAGAAGGAAGGGATGCCATCCAAAGGAACAAGGACAAGCTAGAGAAGTGGGCCCATGTAAACCTAATGAGTTTTAACAAGTCTAAGTGCAAGGTGCTAAACCTGAGTTAGGGTAATCCCAGACAAAAGCACAGACTGGGTCAAGAACTCGTTGAGAACAGTCCTGCTGAGAAGGACTTGGGGATTCTGGTGGATGGAAAGCCTGACATGAGCAAGCAAGGTGCACTTGCAGCCTGGAAAGCCAACTGCATCATGGGCTGCATCAACAGAGGAATGGCCAGTGGGCCAAGGGAGGTGATTGTCCCCCTCTGCTCTGCCCTTGTGAGGCCCCGTTTGGAGTCCTGTATCCAGGTCCAGGGCTTTCAGCACAAGAATGTAGGTCTGTTAGAATGGGTCCAGAGGAGGGCTACAAAGATGATCAGAGGGCTGGAGAACCTTTCCTATGAAAAAAGGCTGAGGGGGCTGGGGCTGTTCAGCCTGGAGAAGAGAAGGCTCTGGAGTGTCCTCATTGCAGCTGCTCAATACTTAAAGGAGGCTTAAAAAAAGATGGAGAGCAACTTTTTGCTTGGGTGAGATAAAGATAGGACAAGGGGGAATGGTTTTAAACTAAAAGAGGGGATATTTAAATTAGATATTAGGAGGAAATTCCTTATTTAGAGGGCGGTGAGGCACTGGCACAGTCTGCCTCATCCCTGGAGGTGTTCAAGCCCAGGTTAGATGAGGTCCTGGGCAACCTGATTTAGTGGGTGGCATCCCTGCCCATGGCAGGGTGTTGGAACTTGTTGATCTTCCCTTCCAACCCCAGTCATTCTATGATTCTATTTTGCTCAAGCAAGAATCATATAAATGGGAAGTCAGTGTTGAATTATTTTTAAGTACATTTGTATGGATATTTTGGTACTTGATAAGAAGTGAATTAATACTACTACTTGAAAAAAAACAAGTATCTTTTAGCATCCTCTTTGGATACCTTATATCAATGTACAGTTTTGCTTCTCATAAAGCTCTAATTCCTAAGAGGATATTTTCTTAAAGCTTCGGTTTTCTATTGATGAGAATATTATTTTGTGGTGTGGTTGTGGCTGTTTGTGTAAAAAAAAAGAAAAAAAAAAGGAGCAATAGCAGTTAATAGCAGTTTGGATGAAAGTACATCCACAGAAGCACAGAAGCAGAAGAGAGATTTTGGAGGAATATTTGTTCCCTTACGTAATTCTGACTTTATATTAACTGTCATACTGAGCCATGAGGCTTGTTTTTTGTTTTGTTTTGTTTTGTTTTGTTTCATTCCTAATGGTTCAATCTTTTTTTTGTCAGTAAGAGACAAACACCTCTCCAGAACAGTGGAATGGTGGATTGGTGTTATGGACAGAATTTTGTTTACTGAATTGCTATACCAACCTGAAGAGATATTACAAGCTTCTGCCACATGAGTACCAAATTTCTACTAATCTTTTTAATATAGCATGTTACATACATTTTGAGAACTTAAGTAAAAAAGTTATTAAAGCTTTTTTTTTTTTTTTTTTTTTTTTTTTTGTGGACATCTTCCTCTCACAGATCAACATGAAAGGCAGTTTCTCCCTCATAGTCACCTCAGCAAGCCTGACCTCCTTGTGTGCCCTTCTGTCCATTGCAGTAGTGACAGTGATAACCAAAACCCAGAAGTCAGGATGGTGGCGGTGAGGGGAAGGAAGATTTTACAGCTCAGTCTGAAGCTAGGCTACAACTGAGGTCAATGGGCTTTGCAAGCAAGGAGTCACTCCTGCTCTAAGGCAATACCCTAAATCAGGAAGCTAGTTTAGATTAGTAGTTTGGATAAGGAATGAATCAGAGGCATACCACTGATACCTCTAAGGGAAACTGGTCTTTGTGTATCCTATGAGACTGTGCAGCTGTGGGCAAATCGGAGTATTTTTTTTGCTGACATGGTTGAAGGCTGGATGCTCAGGGGATGCATGGAGACACGATTTTGCGCCACTCTGGGTTTTATGACTTCTGTAAACTCAAAATTTTCACAGAAAAACTCAGACTGGATTCCAGCAAGCATTTCTAATGGAGTCTTTATCACCAGAAATCTGATATGTGGCTTAGAGCAAACAAGTGAGCAAACAGGCTAACAAAAGGAAAAAAAAAAAAGTAATATTCTTTCTGCCTTTGCACTTCAGGTGCCAGTGACACATGGTCTTTCTAAAGCAAAACATTGCTTATTTATAACCAAAGAGTGACGGAGAAATCACATCATAAATCTTTAATCTATCTGTATGATTTCTGCCTCCTTCCAAGTCTCAGTTTTTTTTTTTTCCTGTTCAAATTCTGACTGTTCTTTACTCTTGTCAGTCCCGTCAGTCTCTGACCTTTTTTATTCTACAATCATTATCTTTTTGAGCAATTTTTGAGTATTTTAATGTTTTCTCTCTCTTTTTTTGTTAGGCTTGCCATTAGAGATTAGGAAAGGGACAGGCAAGAGTGTCAATCTTGGTTTGATCCTGATTTTTTTATATCTGAGGAAGTATTGGATTACCTATTTTTAGTTCTTTCTATAGATGCCACTGAAACAAACAACAGTAAGGCATATTAGGAAACACTAAACACTAAGCAATAGCTAATCAGAATTCTTAAATTATTGAGAAGTAAGTAGTCCTATCTGCTACAGTATTAGCCTATGAAATATGAATTAAACGTTTGAAAAAGGAAAAATAACACGCATAATTTTACTATAGCTCTGCTATTCCATTTTTAGATTCTTTATTTAAAGGTTTTGGATTCTCATTCCACAGACAATTTGAAATGTGGATTTAATTAGTCATTTTATAGCAATTGTAGATTGATAGTAATAGACCCTTTATTGAATTTGCTGCAGCATAAAACAATGACAGCTAGACACTGCATAGAATACAGGACACACAATTTTCTTTTAACAGGATCTATCATCTACTATTCCTAACTGTATTTCCTGAGTTAACTGTATATAGTCTTTGTGGCATAATGAATTATTTGTCCTCATCTTTCTTGTTTTTTAATGATTTTATTTTTTTATTTTTTTTAAACTTAGACATAATTTGAGGCCAAGACTGTGACATAATGCTGGAGAAGAGGCACCTGTTTCCTCACATTACATTCTCAGAACTGGAACATTTTGCACCAATGTCACATGGTGGTTAAACAGATTTGTGAGTCATTCCCAGGGCCATGTAAGCAAGCAAATTCCAGGCAGAGACTTCATATTCTCCAATATTTTTATTAAAAACACATTTAGGAAAATGCAAACAATGCAATAAAGAGGCATCCCTGTGACATGATGTTCTCTAGGTAAGAAAAGTCATAAAGCTTTGTAAGGACTCTCAGGACATCCAAATCTTATCCACCTTTTTGTCTGGTCTCTGAAAACTACACTTACTTAGGTATATATAAGTAATCTATTTGAAATCGTTGTGTAGCATGTTTTAACTTATATGCTTGCATTCAAACCCTGAATGCTTTATCATTGCATTGAAAACTAGAGGTCTCAATTCAGTTGTTGAAACACAAGTGTCTCTGGTGTGACCTTGAAATGCCCTAGGGATCTGAAGTCTCTGTTTATGATGAGGATGTACCGCACCTTTGGGTGACTTTCAGTGCCTATATTTGGGCCATAGAACTGAGGTCAGAGTGACTCCTGCTAAACTGCCTGGTCTGAAAGTGTGATGCTAACAGAGTCTTCTCAAAACAGCATGTACAAACCTCAGTGGAACTACCTAAGAAATCTAACCTTATACAATCACAGTATTGATAAAGGAATAATCAGTCACTTCTAGCCAACTTCTTCTCAGATTCTTAGTCTTAGAATAGGAGAAGGCTAGAAATAGAATTAATGGCATTAGGATAAAGAGCATCAATTGCTTATTTAAACTCTTGCATCAACATTTTGCCTTTTAACATTCTCTTTTTTTTTTTTTTTTTTTTTTTTTAAGAAGATGTACCTGTGTTAGTCTATCTCTATTCATATTGCAAGAAACAGGGAATGATTTACAGAAAAAGGCGTATGATAAGGAACTTCACAGATTTGTACATTCCAGGATATAGTGCTACTTATATATTGATAAATGAAACGGTAGCAGGGTAAGTTGATGTTGTGTATCTGTGGTTTATACTACTAAGTAGTTAACATAGTCTCATGTATGGTTGTGCTAATTCCCAAAGACGGTTTGGATGAGGACAGTCTTTTGTAGGATGGAGACTTTAACTGTGTCTGCCATTCTGTTTTGGCTGGCCTTGGTAAAAAATTATGTCTAGGTTACATAGCCTAAGAGTGGTTTTTACTCATGTTTACTTACCAGCTTTACTTAACCTTTTATACACACATTTTTTTTTTTTTTTAAAGTTAAAATTGTCTTATGAAATATCACATAACTATCAAAATTATTTTTCTTTCTAATTAGTAAAAGATATTCTGAGCTTACCAATTTGATGCATCACATCAACCTGAAACTTAAGTTATTAAAAAAGAGACACTGTTCATATCAATGCTGAATTATGTTTCCATCTATTTATTATCATCTGATGGTTCATTAGACATTTTAAAACCCTATCCTTCCGTATTAGTTTCAGGAAAAAAAAAATATATATATATATATATATCTTTACAGGAGTGTAACAGCTCTCTCCTTTGAGATCAATAGTATAATTATTAGTATAATTATAAATATATAAATAGTAATTACCTGGTTATTTATACAAAATGTATATTTTTAGGGACAATATTGCATTTTCATTGCACAAAATCTTTGAATTTCATTAGTGGTTCAAGCTTTAACTTTAGCAGTAAGTCTGTTGTTAAAATTCAGGGGTAGTTACTTCAACCAAAGCTTAGTCATTTGAATAGCCTAAAACCTTTAATTTTTGAAACCAGAAACAGGGAAAAAAATTGTGTGACCAGTTTTACTGGCTTTATAGGAAACAAATGAAAACAAGAAGTTGCCTAGCTCCAGCCAAGTTAAAATGTTACAATACCATGCATTTTCTGTAGGTTATTACCTTTAATCCTGGAGTCCATAGAGCTACTTAGTGATCTTCACTTTAAGTAAAGATGACCAGGATTGTGGTTGGTATCTCTGTATGTACATCTTTGCTGAGCTTAGACAGGTGGGTATACTATTTGACACCTTCAGCTTGAGCAATTTAGTAGTCTCAACGAAAGCAAGCATTGATGAAAAATCTTCAACATACCTTTTCAGAGGGGAAAGCTTAAAAAAAAGTGCAATTGAACATGTAGGCAAACAAAACCAAAAAAATCCCTTTGTGTGCTCTCATTTCAACATAGTCATATGTCTTCTTCAAAAAATCATTTCCTGTCAGGCAAGAGACTTTCCCAGATTTTAGCTAAATTAAGATTTCAAGGAAAACAGCCTCTGTAGTGAAAGTGCTGACAAAAGCTTAACTGTTTTTATGAAGCCTTTGGATAGCTAATAAATAACTTATTTCCTACCTGCCATATATTTATTTTATTATCATTATTATTATTATTTTCAAGTTGTAGGGAACTATTTAAGCTCTCTGGTCTTTTTTTCAACCAGAAATTCCTAGACGTATTTAGTGCTGGTTTCTTGTGTTAAATGAATGCTGAAGGATGTGCTGTGATCTTGACACATATTAAATTTCCCAGACTGGTAGAATTCTGCCTGGGATTTTATGAAGGATACAAATTGAAACGGGCAACCAGCGTCCTTGACCCTCATTTGGTGGAGCACCCATTGGCACCTCTGAATATCACAAACACTGGAGATCACCTATAAGTATGCTCAGAGCAGCGAGAAAAATTCAGGGAGAATTCTGGCATGGGTATGAATCCAGCTCTGAGAAGTGACAAAAGCAATGATTTACTGTGTATTGTAAAACACAAAACCTTATGTGAAGGAGCAGGAAAGATGTAAGTTTCTGTAAAGTCTAGAGGGGAGGCCTTGTAGGGTCAAAAAATGATGGTTGTATTACTAAAGAGAAAGCTTTGATATCATGTCTGTGACATACATAAAACTGTGCTTTATTTCTGTGTTTTGACCTTAGACAGCTAGAACCTGTACTTTCATTGGGCAAGGTTCATTCTTCTGAATGCTAAGTAGTGTGAAAGGTATAAATAGAGGGCAGACTATAAAAGTACTTTATTACTGTCCCATAATAGTACTGTAGTTCTGAGCTTGTAGTGATGTTACACATTGCTTTACCCTGAGACTATAGTGAGTGAAAGGAAACTTTTGGTTGGCAGTAACAGGTATTGAGATGTGTGTGATATGCATGATTGCCCTTTTTAGTTACCAAATCTCATTAACAGCTGTATATTTAGCATTGTGTGTGCTGCAAAATATAGGTGTGTTCACTTGCCTCATTGTCGTTGCTGTCAGTATTCCTCTCAGCTTCCTCTGATCAAACTGCAGGTATGAAGAGCTGTTTTCTTTAAAGATTCAGTTGTCAGTGGAACACTGTTTCTGATTAAAAAAAAAAAAAAAAAGTTCAAACAATCAGTAGGGAGCTTTAATGTGAATTTCTATAACTAGGGAAAAAAGGTGTTGGCCTACCTACTAGGTACAAACAGACCAGTTATAAGGCCTGTGGGTTTCCCAGCAAAATACAGAAGTATGTCATGTACAGCGTGATGCTTGTACAATATTCTTTCTACTCTTCCTATGAAAAGGACAGGAAAATAAACCAAATCATCTGTTACATTTATCTTCATCTCTGTTTATACTACACATCATATATAGCTTCAGAACATGTATTTTTCAGTAAAATAAAATGGATGAGCCCAATGACAAAGGGAATAAAAATCACATCTGTTTTTAAGCCAAGCTCATATTTATTTTATTCAGTGCCTTCTTCCATTCCTTTATTTAGAATAAACATTAACAGAATTATGGCTGTAATTCTCATTTTCATTATGGATGGAGGCACTGCCTCATCTCAGCACAGAGCTTTGACCACCTGTACACACAAATATGCCAGGCTGGTCCAGCTACCCAGACTACAGTGTTTGATTTTGTTCTGTTCTCCTTCTCTCCTCCTGCTGCATTACTGGCCAGCGCAAGACAACAGAAATGCAGTAGGCATGATTTGACCATGTTTGGAGAAGACTGTATGATGTGGCTGGAAATATTTTCCGTGAAGAAGTGAAGAAATAATCTAGAAAAGTGTCAGAGCTGGGGAAAAACAATGCCGTTTTAAGACATGGTCCCACTGAAACAGGTAGGCTCCAGGCCTCCCGAAGTGCACTAGGCAGTGCATACACAAGGACGCAGTGCCACATGGTCCAGATTTATTTGCCTATCAAGTTTATTTACTTGAAGGAGTTCTATATCTGACATGAGGAATCCTGTTTCGTTGTTGAAGCAGTGTAAGCCAGTGTGTTTATGTTGTGCCTGGTGTGACTAAACCCCTACAAACAGCTCTAGGAGAAATAAATTCCAGATGATTCACCCTAGCTGAAAACCAAAACCCTGGACAGTCCATTTCCACCAACCTTCTGGGAGGACTATTTCTCATCACCAGAAGGAATGCTGGTTCCTGGATCTAGGTGTAGACCTCTAAACCATCGGCTACTCTGGCAGAGCAGGAGGGGGCAGCTATTTTTCCAGACAAACTAGGAGATGGAGGGAACTGTTGAAGTAAAAGGGTAATTCTGTGTACTATAATCTTGTGCTGTCATTTCTGCTTTCTAATTATAACAAAATCTGTGAGTAGCTAGGCCCAAAAAGATATATATATATATATATTTTTTTTGAGCAAGTGTAACTGAGTATAACTTACTTGAAAAAATGTGAGCCTGTTTTTTGTCTGCTAAAAAACAGAAAATTAGTGACAAGGACATTCAAAAACAAATGGTTCAGGAAAGTGAAGGTGTGATGGAGATTATTTGCTATTAAAAAAAACTAAAAATAACAATAAAGGAAAGGCCACATAAAGGTATGGAAGTATTTCTGTTTAATGAGAATAATAAGAATATGAAGCATAAGTTCAAGAAGTGTAGTAGTATTTTTATACATATGTTTCTGGAGACAGTACTAAGTGAAAATATTTGAATTCTAGTGGGAAAACTGACATTTATATTATTAAGAGATTCAAATTTTGTGCAGACACATTGTGAATTTCAGTATGAAGATTTAGCAGAGATCTTATAGCTAAAAGTTTGGTTTTATTTAAAGAGAGAGCTGAGAGAAAAATGAAACTTTCTAGCCATCTTTAATAAATCCCAAGAGCTACTTTCCTTATTGAATTGTTATTTCTGAAAAAAAGTGAAAAATTGTTTTGCTTAATGATACAAGAGAGCCTGAGAGGAGAGAGCTGGTCTACCAAGGAACAAGATATACTATTTGATTTGTAAAAAAAAAAAAAAAAAATAAAGTCCCACCCTTCACACTTTAAAAATGTTTCCTTTAGCTTTCAGTATGTTGGAAGAAATTCTGTCCATAGGGAAAGAAGAGATCATCATTAACAAATTGTAAAAGATAAATGTTTCCACTGTTTAAGGACTCTGTTCATATGTTCCTTAACAAACTTCAGTCCAAAAATGATAAGAAAAGGGTCTGCTCCATGCTGAGAAAAAATTACTACTTACTATAAACACAGAGGTTAGACAACTTATTTTACCTTAAGGGAACCTTTCTCTATCTAGACTTTTCTCCATGCCAAATGAACAGATTGTACCTTATATTTAAATACTGTCTCTTAAAACATAATACTCTTAATACTTTCTTCTCATTGTCATATTAAGTGGCAAAAGAGATTCTTTGCTATGGGTACATGAATTTTAATATAAAAGAGATAGGCATGCTAAGATGCTGGTTGAGTTAGAGGGAATACTTTGCACTTAGGAACCAACAACAAAAAAAATCTTTTTATCAAAATACTAACAGTAGCAAACCAACCATATTTACTGAAATATCTTGATTAAACTTGAATGAATTATTTAGGAACATTAAACAGGTTATAACCTGTTCCTTCTCATCAGTAACTGTGAATTGTATCCTGAAAAGGGTAAGCAACTGCCTAACTGAGTTTAGAGTGGCCAGACACAACTCACAAGATTATCACTTCAGCTGCTTAGACGAGACACGGCATTGCTGTTTATGGGTTACCTGAAGCAATTATTTCAGATAAAGGTCCTCAGTCTGTTTCTGAATAATTTCTAATATTCCTAAGGAGAAAATCAGTAAAGCACACTCTATCTCTTGCTTATCAGATAGGTTGGCAGAATTCTCTCTGCAGACACTTTAAAAAGGCTCTAGGATTAAAAAAAAAAAAAAAGTACTATGAAATAGAGAAAATTCCAGTGAAGTTATTTCTCAAATGTCGGATATGAATTAGTTTTAATTTATTGGATTATGTTTTAGCCAAACAACTAAGAAAACCTGAATGAATTAACTAAGTAGTAAATTCAGGGAAGCATAATTTGTTGGAAGTTTTGCAATCTATGGTTTCTGTAGAAAGATTAAATGGCAGAAAATGAAGAAATGAGACAACCATTTTCCCTTATGTAGAAACTTCCAGAAAAGGAACATAGTTGTCAGTACTGAGAATGTTATCAGAAAGGGAAAAATAAAATACATCTATTGCCACAGAGACTACATCCATAGAGGTATAGAAGGTAACTCTTAATGTTTACATCTGGGTTACAGTGAAGATAGGTCTAGACAGGCATCTATGGTCGTGATGAAATGTAATGCCTTACAAGTCCAATTGTACAATCATTTAAAAAAATAATTTTAAATAGCTCCTGCAGTGCTATTCCAGTATAAAGTATATATATAATTCATATATACATAATATATAAATATATTATACATAATACATACAACCATAATGATTTTGGTTTTCATGCATGTCACTTTCATCTTTATAGGATGTCACTGCCTATAAAAAGGGCCATTCTGTGGAGAAACATTGTTGCAATGAATGCTAGAGGAGGAACTTCTGAGAGCTTGACATTTATTCTTTCTTATCTGGCTATTTCACTTAATCTAGAGTGAATGCTATTATGATTTATGGTATATGACATTTCCTCTGTATATGAATGGTAACCAGTCCCATTAACAATCTTATCAGTTAACTAGTCATTGCATTACTCCGTAGAACTTTCTGAACCTATAAAACCACTTTACTTTTTGAAATAGCTGAGTTTTCATTTTTCATTAAGAGCCATTCACAAAGGAAACTAGATGCATCAGTGTGTCATGTCCAATTTTTAACAGTGCTGAGCAGACAACATTTGTGATATATTAATTCTAGATTAAAAAGAAAAAACAAACACACACACGAAAAAAACCTACCTTAAACTGGCAGCCTAAAATATCATCCTTTTTTTCTCTTTTTTTTCTTTGAAATGATAGGAATTGTGTCTCCCAGAGACTACCCAGCAAGATAGGAAGGAAACTTTTGCCATTATTTTTATGATTATTTTAGCACCTTACATTTTGCCTAGCCTTTTTTATTAGTCTCCAAGACTGATTTGAGTTGTTCACGTGCATAGGTTTTATTATTATTATTATTATTTATTTATTTTGTTTTTATGTAGCTTACTTGAATATTAAGCAATAGCCAACATAAATTACATTTAATAATTATGATAAATGTGTATTCAAATCTGTCACCCAACAGGAAGAAGTGTTAAATTTTAAAACACTATATACATTTATTCTGAAACATGACAATATCTTTCATTAGGTGTAAAATGTTGTGTTGAATGACCCTGAAAGATCTCTTAAGGAGGAAGGGTTTTTAAAATGACAAGAATTAGAAATATAAGAAAATTATATTTTTGCTTGCGCACAACATTGTGTATAAACTCCTTCATAACAGATAGACATGAACACCAAATAATTTGATGTACTGAGTTGAAGGAAATGAGCAGCGTGATCAAATTAAAGTCTGGAAAAGTAAATATGAATGATTAGAAGATATTTTAAAGTACAAAATAGCCTTGTGATGAAACAAATCATTACTTGCTACTTTATTGATGTAAATTTTGGATGTTGCCATCACTTTGGTTTGTATCTTCTTGCCTGTTGTGTGCACAATTTTCTGGACAGGACAGTTCTTCCTTGGCACAAGAACAGAAAGGAGCATAGAAGATTCACAGACCAACCAAAGAGGGGGCTAGGCAGTTGAAAGGCATACTTTCTCTCATATGATACTATCAAAATTGTATCAGAAAGTAAAGATCATAGATAAAGAATTTCTATTTCTATAAACAGTTTATTCTTAACAAGGATAACTACTGCCTGAGAGGATTTTTGGCTTTGTAGCATTGTAGAAATCACTGGTGTGAACAGGAGTCCAGCCTGCAAATAATCCTTTCTGAACAGATCCCAGATCTGTTATTCTCAGAGTCGGCATTTCTCCAGCTGCTACTGTAAAAAAAACGGTGTATCTTGAAAGGCTCTTGGAAGAGTATATTTTACCAAAAGTTTCATGTCCTGAATCTCTCTTTTGGCCTTTTACACGTGAAGCATAAGAAAGAAGATCTATTTATAGTTGCCTGATATGGTAGTGTTAATAAGACAAGCAGGTAAGCAAATAGGCAAACAGATTTTTGCTATATTTGGGCATATTTTTTGGTATTAGCAAGCATTATAAATGTTTCCATTTTAGTGTATCAGTGTACTAAACCAATGTATGAATTCCCCAAATGGTGATCACTAGCACTGAAAATGAAATATTTTAAAATTATGTTGAGTTAGGGAAAAAAATCTTGAGCAGGAAGGTAGATTGAGAAGTAATGTTTACACTGGAAGTCTTGGACCTGAGGTTTCCTTTCAAAGTACTCATTAGAACTATATGTAAACTACTCAGTTTAAAAATCTTCTGTGAAAATCTGATACTGACAGTAGCCTGAAGTTAATAATTTAGAGTGGACAAGTGAAGATCTCTACTGTCCTGACTGTGTGCACCATCTACTCTAAGCCTCATCTCACACATTCCTCACATGGCCCCACAGCAGTGACCCACTGCTCTCCTGGTGGTGATAATTTACTGTCAATACCAGATGTTGCTTCAGCTGAGAAGCAAAAGAAACTCCAAAATTTCTGTATATTTCTGTCTCTTACGGCTTTATAGAAGTTAACCTAAGCCCTGCTTTAACAATAAAAATAATTCTTCACTCAGACTCCCTTCAATGACTTTTTTTTTTTTTTTTTTCCTGTTTTGCTCTTCATATTTCATTTTTTACAGTTGGGAGTTCAAGCCAATGCTACAATGTTACAATGTAAGAAACTGAAATAGAACATAGTTTAAATTTCCTCTGATTATTTATGTAGGTAGGCAAGAGCAAAAGGTAATGTTTTATTTGTTACTCAAACAAACAGAAAACTTAAAGAATTTCTAATTGTGGTAGTAGGCTTAATGATTCTCTGATAAACTAATTCATAGAGCCAGTTTATGGACAGATTCATCTTAGGAATCTGCATAGTTAATCATAGGAGTAACCTGGGTGTTAAGACACTCCACTCCAGATCAGACTTTATTTCAGTCTGCACTGTCACTTTAAATTAAGGTTCCAGCTTGCACTTGCATCCACATGTCTGATTGTCTATACTGTCTGCTTATTGATTTTATACTTCCTCTAATGTCTGGAGCAAACCAGCCAATTTACCAGGTGGAGAAACAGAAACAGAGAAAATTGAATCCTACCTTTTAAGGCTGGGCTGACTCCATTCTCTCATGCCACAGGGCAAAAAGTTGGTTTATTCTTTGTCATAATTAACTAATCAGTACAGATGAAAACACCATAGCAAATTCAAGCAAAAATCTCCACCTTGCATGTCTGGTATTTTGATTTCTCTTGGAATTGTATGTGTATCTTTTTTTTTTTTTTTTTTTTTTTTTTTAATTCCTTTGCTCTGCCCACCAATGCTTCTGTTTACCAAGACAGTAAGGATTGACACAACAGAAAAGACATTAGGCTGAAACATTGCCTTACTGAACTTCTTTAGAGTGTCAAGGATTCTGCAGGAGAAGAAAAAAAAAAACACCTTAAGATTTTTTTTTCTGTATTTCAAAACATTTCTTTCCAAACATTTCTTTCCATATGTTTCTAAGATGGTAACTTCCTGGACAGAGCCTGAGGTCAGCAGTGTATTTTTTATTATTATCTTTCCAGCTAATTTCCTGTATTCCAGTAATTTTGCTTCTACATCCAGCTAATGCCAGAAAATCCAGTTGTGCAATATGTAGACATGAATTTAACTGTACTTCTAACCCCACAATACAGTTATCAGTCAAATCCATGAATTATCGTCACTCTAGTCAATGGGCAACTGAGAGTATTTTGTTCATCTCTCACTGAAAGCTTCCTTTCCTCTTTCCTCTTTCCCTTTTCACCTTCCCTTTCCCATTGCATTTTTTTTTGTTTGTTGCTTTGCTGTCTTCTGTTTCAGAAATATTTCTTAAAAGTTGAGTTGAGGTTACTTGTATGTAATCAGCTATCTATGCATTAGAATCTGCATCTACAAAGTAATCAACATCTTTTATTCTAGATTGCTAAGGAATTGTTTTTCTGGTGTTCACCCTCTTTGTGAATTCATCATCCCTCCACACTTGCAAAATGTTGGGGATTGAGAACTGTTTAGGCTACCCAGATTGCTCAGGCTACCCAGATTCCAAATGAGTTAAGGATTGAGGTGACTTCAACTTGCACAGTTATTAAAATTATTTTGCACAGAAATATTTGTAAGAAATTCTCTGTATACCAACTATTAAAATAATGACTAGGCATTACATTTTATTTTTGGTGTATATCCTCTTTAATAAGGGCCTGATTTTAGAACAAGCTGTGTACATGTGTAAGGTCTGATTAGAGATTTGTGGTTTTTAATTTAAAGTCTGTTCTCCCTGACCTTTCAATAGATATGAGTTACTCATAATGCCTGTGTGACTCCAGAGCCTAAAAATATATTTGTAATATAGATCTGAATGGCAGAATATATGGTGTCAAATAGAATAATATTGTCCCCTTAAGACTCCATTCTGCAAATAAAAACTGGGAAACTGGGTAATAGTCCTTTAGCATGCTAGAAACCTCTGTCCTGATGAGAGCTTTTTTGCTATGAATAAGGTTTTCTCATTGGGATTTTTTTTTTTTTTTTAATCACCACTTCCAAATTCTTAGCAACTGAGTGAATTCACAAAAAATTCTGATACATTCTTGTATTTATGGAAATGTTTGCCTAGAGAGTGGGAAAGCATTATCCACTCTGCCGAGAAAAAAGTGAGGAAGAGAAAAAGTAGCTTTTATTTCTTAAAAATATACCTTTCAAAAATGACTTCTGTTTAGTTAAAAAAAAATAAAATGGTACATGTATTTTTCATGTCTCAAAAATATTCAGGAAATAGAAAATAAAAATGGGAAATGATCTGAAATCTGTCTCTCTCTTTTCTTACTAATGAAAAAAAAAATTTAGAAAGTTACTTGAGAATACACCACTTTTTTTTTTTTTTTTTTTTTTTTTTTTTTTCTCCAGTGAGTTTATAATTTATTGGGACCAAAATCTTTTGGCAATAATTCCTGTGTAGAAACTTGTTATTTTGCATTCTGCTTTTGAATATATATACTTACACAACAACTTTAGAACTATTTTAGTAGTCACTGAACACTGAAAAAAAATCTTTCCAAATGACCAGATGTAGATAGGCTACATTCACCCTTCTTTTCTGTTTCAGCTGTCTCTTCTCCTTTGAGATGCAGTTGAAGGTTAAACTGTGTTGATCTCAGCTGGCAGATGTGGATTGAAAAGTCTACTAAGGAGAAGTGGGAAGGTGGTAGTGACTGGGATAAAGTTATTCTTGGAACTGATTGGCAGACTGAGTTTTTCAATGAAGAGAGGACCTAGCAATTTACCTTCTTGTCATCAGGCAAAAAAATTATATTCATGATAATAACAAATGTATTTATTATATTTAAAACTTTAGAAATTATTTTTATTTATTTATTTATTTTGAGCTGTGGCTTTTCAGAATATTTTCAAATTGGGTTCTTTTCAAATTTTCACCACTGTTTGAAAGATTTATGAGGTGTTTAACAAAATTATATAAGTCTGTTTTCAGATCTCTGAAGTAGCATTAATATTCAATCTTTCTATGGATGATTCCAATGTTGTAAATTACATTTCATTTAAACAACATTCTTAAACATAAATGGACTCTTTTTGTAATTATCCATAAAATTAAAGTGCAGCAAGTGACTCTTGAATTCTTGCCAGTTGGTCAATTATAAATAATATACTTTGTATTCCAGATCTATTGAGCTATTCTTGTCTACGTGTGTTGTAAATTACCTTAAAATTTTGCTTCCCCTTGTGGATATTGATTTCTTTAAATGTATTTAGCCAGAAGCATCCAAAAAGATAAAGCACTTCATTTTGTTATTATTTTTAATACTAAATTTGAAAGTGCATCTGGTGGTACTTTGAATTATATCTGGTTAAAAGCTGTAGGAATTAAAAATCTGCACATGCTTTATGTAATGAAGTTTAAAGTCTATGATTTAAATTTAAGTAGTTATGCTGAGTTCAAAGTTACAGGAGTGCAGAAATGTGTAGAATAAGCAAAGCTCCATTGCTCCGTATGAAACCAAAAAGCATACCACACCAGGGGGAGATGACATGGAATTAAAAAAAATAAAAATTAAAAAAAAAATCTCTTTCAGTTTTAAAAATGCCTAGCTTGTCTATCAACTTATTTTCTCCCCAAAGAGCCTTTTTTTCCAAAGGTTCTTACAATTTGGAAAACTAACGTTTTGCCAGTGTGATTGTCAGTAGGTTTTTGAAATTTGTGTACCACAGTCACCACTGAAAACACTGGAGTGCAAGACACAGATTAGCTGGGGCAAGGAGGGTGGGCAGGTCTTGCTGGTGCAGGTGAGTCTGTGGCATGCAAACTGCTCTAAGGCTGCTCTCAGCAAGTGTGGGTATTAAATTTTAATTTTTCTTGTACTGCATTTTCAGCTGTATGCACACAGGCAAACAAGGTGAGATTGATAAAGATCAGGAGGCTGACATTTATGTAAGGGGCTATGGCTGGTAATCTTGGATGTGCCTTTTTTACTTCCTGTCTGTTTGCCCTATGCCATGGTAGGGGAAAGTGTATGCTAAGAACAGTGCTTAGCTCAAACAGTTGGAGTGACTGAAAAATTGTCTCCATCTGTTAGGTAATCCTCTGAGTATATCTACCAGTCACTGCAAACTATACAGCTCTGACCTGTCCATTAAAAATTACAGCTGTCAACATTGGTTCCTGAATTTTATTATTTAAATAGTCTCAAATAGGCCTCCATGGAGGCAGTGTAGATGTCTGGGCATGAGCTGTGGTGGAGGAGAGGAGCATGTTACTTTGCCTATCACTATTTGAGTCTGTCATTGTACAGCAAACACCAGGTAGCCAGGAGGCAAGTTGGAGAAAACCTGACCTGTGGTCCTTGTACTGAAACTTTTTATGGGCATCATTGTTTTTTTGCTGTAGACTGTCTAGCCCCAGTGCTTAGGTGATGTGAAATGTAAAAGTCTTGTTTCCCATAGAAGCAATGCAATCTCCAGAGTAAGCCTTGAGTTGGGTTCCCAAGAGGTGCCAGAACTCATACACATCCTCCTGAGTGGTTCATTGGGTTTTGGGTAGTGTGATGACCTTTGTGTGGTGTCCACTTTTGTCTGGGCATCTTTAGAAAGCCTCAGATCCTAGCTTGGGGCTTTGGCTTCTAACCCCCAGACTCAGGTATAAAAAAAGGGAATATGCATCCAAGGTCAGAGACAGCTCGTTGTACTTTGAATTATGGTGCCTTGATTCTGTGCTCAACCTGCCCAGACTCTTGACATGGCATAGTAGCTAAGATGTTAGATGGTTACACAGCAGATATAATTTTACTGTGAGCTAATATGGGTATAAATCACAATGACAGAAACAATTTGTATAAAAAAAAATGATGAAAGGGGTAAATGAAAACAAGTTTCTGAACTTTTATTTATTTATTTATTTATTTATTGTGAACATTTTCCTTGCTGGGTTTTTCACTACCATATTAGCTCTACCAAAACTGTTTGATTAATATAAAAGTATTATCTGCATATCTAAGTGCAGAGATAAGATGATTTTTTATAAATCTGAGGTTTTATAGAGCACTACCTAGAAGACTAGAATGATATGGTATTTGTTTCTGTTTAAAAATTATGTCCAAGAAAGATTCACAGTAGGTCATTATTAGATTTCTGAAAGCTAACATTTTGTAAACTGCATACAAAGTCTCAAACATTATATGTCTGTATGTAATTCAGCAAGGCTTACTGATAAATTACTTTTTTCATTAAACATATCTTCAGTGACTATGATCAATTATTATTTTTGACTCATTACTTCCTGCTTAGAAAAGACCATATTAAATGGCAAAAAATAGAGAAAACATATTTTTTCATACTTCTAAAGGGTATTTAAAATTCCCTCTGAATTTCTTGGCATCTATATCTGTGGTTTTTTATTAAAGAAAACTAAAAAAAATCCTAAGCTAAATTGATAAGTTTACAGGACTCATCTGAATTTATTTCTATGGACAAATAGGGAAATTGGAAATTAAATAATTCATGATGTTTTGAAGTGGATAATTTCTGTTATAGGCATAAAAATGTTTTACAGTAGAACAATTAATTTTTCTTGGAAATAAAGAAAATATAATTATTTTGAAACTAACTACTTTATATGTGGCCATATTCATAAAGTTGTGCAATATCAGCTTATCTTCAAATAATGAATCATGACATGATTGTGAGTACTTAACTCCCACATCTGTTCGCTGGTTCCATGGATTGCATGCCACCTGCATGCTTAGTGATTTCCAGCTCCTAAATATAGTCTCATTATGAGTTGAGGAACAAATAAACACATGTACTGTCAGTGCACAACTCAGACAGATGGAAAAGCTGCAGATCAAATGGTGTAAAATGCATGCATAAACTGGTGTGTGTGTAACATTTTGGAAAATGAATAAATCTATTAGCTCTTTTGAGAAGATCATCAATAAACTGGTCAATGCACCTGGAGAGAATTAATTGGCTAGCACCTGCTCCTTCTGCTGTCTGTCTGAAATGATTGTGTTTACAGGAATCCTAAACCTATTAAAACTTTTCCCATCACAGGTCTGAGCTGACTCTTATAGCTCCACAAATCTTTCTCTACTGTCCCACAGCCATGGAGACTATTCAAGGCATGCGCCTGGTGAGACCAAAGGTTGCCTTTCCCAGCACCTTTCGTGGTATGTCTGTAATCTTATAACCTGGCATTTATTACAAACACACATGACCTGTGCTCAAAAGGTTCTGCACAGATATTGCTGTGATAGTAAAAGCTCCTGAGGAATGCTGATAACTATTAACATTTGGTTTTAGATATTTCACTTCAATGTACAAGTATGAAACTGGGTAGATCCTGCATAGCCAATACTTTTATTCGCTTAGCACTCTATTTTTTTTTTTCTGTTTTTGTTTGTTTATTTGTTTTGGCACAGGACAGACTGTCATGTTTAATCAGCTGAAAAATTTCAGGTAGGATGTTCAAACATTTTGAATAATGTATATACATATTTGTATATAAGATATATATAGAATTTATATATAAATATATAAAAAATTTTATATAAATGTATATAAAAACATAAGTGGAGAGAATTTTTTAGGCTTGCATACTAAAAATGGATGAGTGGAATTAAATTTCTAGGATGCTCTGTTTAAAAGTTGAAATCTCCCTGTTCAAAAAAGTCATACTGAATTACAAGAAAAATATGTTTTTAAAGAATAAACTCTGTTTATGCTAATTTCAATCTCCTCAATCACATTCACCTGCAGTGTGGTACCTGGGGTAGTTTTTCTTTTACCATGGATTTGCTTGCTTTTGACATAGCTATGAAGAGCATGACAGATCTGTCAGGAGTGTGGTTGTGTTTCCACATATAATTGAAAGCACTTTTGTGTACCGCAGATTTTTTTTTTTTTTGTGGGCCAAGTGATACAGGTCTTAGCTGTGGCAAACAGTCTGCAAATGCAGTCTGTGTACAAAGTTCTGACCTAAGCCAACCAGAGCACCCTGGTGAAGAAAAGCAGGTCTGGAAAGCAAGCGAGAAACACAAAATGTTTGCAACCTCTTGCTCTTTTGGGAACTGCATGTGTGTATCTGAGACCACAATTTGGTCTGCTGCTTAAAAAGGTTGCTTAGGGTTAAATTTTGCCATAAGATTCTGGCATATGGCTCTGATTGAAGTCAATGGGAGTCCTGTGAGTGCCTCTGAGGGCACAGTATGACCCTTCTTGCTTGTTTTCACTCAATATATTTTTATGCTATGGCACCTCTGAGCAGGGACAGTCTCAACTGCTCATTCACTTTAAAGGCCATCTGTAAGGAGAGCTGTTCTTGTTTCTTTCAATTTTCTGAGAAGCCCTTTGTCTTTTTTTTCATGGCTTCCTTTCTTGTTGATTTATTAAGCTACTAATGCTCAGATCACAGTCTATAAAAATTAAAACTTCAATATGAAAGAAAAAAACAACCAAGTAGGTAATATGAGTACAAGCAGCTTCTGGGAGATATAGCATATTTCATTTTCAGCTGTCTTCTCAAAGATAAAGAACAGTTCAATCAAATTAAAAACGTGAAGAGATATTCCTTCAAGCCACATTGAGCAATCAGGTCTAAAAACAAGCCATACTGTGCTCCTGAAGCAGATAATAATATCAGTGATGAGGTATTACTATTAGGAGTAAATGGTTTCTGTAAAATAATAAACCAATTCAATGGGCCAAATGATGATAAGGTGCTTTTCATGGATATGCCAGAGGCAGAAATTATTTTCTCAGGGCTGGAGTCCTAACTTGAAATTCCAACTGCAAAACTCCAGGAGGCTTGAGGCTTGTGTCAGTCTTGTTATTATCATGATGGACTCTGAAGTGGGACCCTGAAAGCTGAATGTTTCACAGTCTGTTTAAGTATGCTTTTGGGTGGACAATGCTTAAAGTTCTGCCTTTTGTTCTATATGGATGTTTGTGTGATTGTGGGATCACTGTGCTCACAGAGACTGCTACAGGAGCTCCTTTTGACAAAAGTGGTACAGGCATAGCATTTTTATGAAAATGATTTATGAAATATTTTATTTACTATAAAGATTAACTGTTCTAAAATCACCAATCTTCCTACTTACTGTTTCACAGCAAACCTGTGATCTAGTGCAGTGTCTTGTTCTAGAAGTGTTCAGTGCTTATGAATTATGACAGAGGAAAGAAGAGGAAAGAACACCCCTGCAAGGAGGGCTGTTCTCTGTCTAGGGCACAAATTGATAATGTTTCACTTTGGGAGTATGACTGTCTTGGGCATAGTTTCAAACTTTCTAAAATATATGAGATTTGATTAAGTTTTACAGTTTTTTTGTGGATTCTACCAGAGCTACTGTATCTGGACTCTTGCAAAAATGGAGATGAATTCTGTACAGCAAAAAGTGGCAATGTCTTAGGCAGTGCCTAGGAACTTCCTCTAGAATGTGAAAGCTGCAAGTTACTTGCAAGCCTATTCCTTGCTATAATTTATTTTGTGTCTGATACAGGCCTTCTTTTAGTATTGCAAAATACAGCTTTCAAAGATGTATAATGTAGTGCTCAGCTTTGTATGTATATATGTGTATGTATGTTTGTTTAGTTGTATTCACATGAACTGATTTCCTCAGTTTTCTGTTTTATATTTAAAAAAATGATCTGACATTTCTGACTTTGTGGAAATATATTACAAGGAGATGAACTCCTACAAGAACATAAACAGTATTGGCTCAAATATCTTCATTATCAATAACATTCAGAGAGCATTACCACCAGATGTAGTGGGTGGCATCTCTGCCCAGGAACTAGATGATCTTTAAGCTCCCTTCCAAGACATTCTATGATTCTATTATGTCATCTGAGAATAGACAATGAGTACATTTATGGGCTCACCTTTCTGATATGTCTCCATTAAAATTTCCTGAATGTTTTATGAAGACTTGTGCATTTTCTGAGATCGGCCATGCACAATCTCTTTTCCTTGCAAATCAGCTTCAAAAAAATTTTATCACTGCTTAGCACTTTCATGATGGGCTCAATTATATCTCACTGGTTCTGTTAAGTGTGTATAACATAATGTTATCATTTATCAGTAAAAGCTATCTATTTAGGCAAAGGCACTAGGGAACCATTAAGAAGATGGTTCTGAGAAACAGATACCAGTCTAAATGGCTCATACACAACAGCTGCTGAGAGTAATACACAGAGGGCTAAGGCACAGAAGGAGAATGCAGGCTTTGCTTGGTTAACCAATGCTTGGGAAAGAGAGATTATTATTATTATTTTCTTCTTTTGAGATTGTACTGTCTGAAGGTTATGATAATTGTTTAATCTCTGTCAACAAAAATCCGATAAAGTAATGGAACAAGTGAAAAAATGCATGTTTGGGGAGTCTTCGGTTTAAACTGAATGTATAATTTCCTGGATCTCTACTCCAGTAAAAACCCTTCCTGGTTTTCTCTGCATAATTGAAATACTTGATTAGTGATTGTGTTGAACTCTCAGTTCAGAAGCATACAGGGCTTTTACAGGAGAGTAGAAATACAATATATCTGCTGGATGCAGAGAAACTACACTCTACCTTTAAGGTTAATACTTTAGAAGAGTTCTTAGGTTCAGCATGTTCACACAAGGCTGATGTTAATTTTTTCCCCCCTTATCCATTTATTGTGCTTTAACCACAGGAGGCAGCTCAGCACCACACAGAAACTCACTCACTCCCCTCACAATGGGACTGTGGAGGGAATCAGGAAGGTAAAAGTGTGAGAACTTAAGGGTTGAGAAAAAGAGAACTTACTAGGTAAAGCAAAAGCTGTACACACAAACAAAACAAAACAAGGAATTAATTCACTGCTTCCCATCAGCAGGCAGATGTCCAGGCACTTCCAGGAAAGCAGGGCCTATCATGTGTAATGGTATCTTGGGAAGACAAACATCATCACTCTAAATATTTCCCCTCCTTTCCCCCAGTTTTTATTCCCAAGCATAATGATGTATGGTGTGGGACATCCCTTTGGTCAGACAGGGTCAGCTGTACTAGATGTGTCACCTCCCAGCTCCTGGTACAGAACCAGCCTCCTCCCAGGCAGGGCAGTATGAGAAGCTGAAAAGTTCCTGACTTTTTCAGTAAACATTGCTCAGCAACAACTAAAACATCAGTGTGTTATCACCAATATATTCATCAAAAATCCAAAACACAGCACCATGTCAGCTACTAGGAAAAAAATAACCCTACCCCAGTAAAAACCATAACACCATTAAGGTCTTCTGGGTGAAGTTTTTGAATAAAGTTTTCTTGCCCAGATTACCTGCAAAGGGCGGGAGGGGGGGAAGCTACCCTAACAATTCATTTTCTTTAGCCCCATTGGCAACATTGCCACCACAGCAATGTTTTTTTTAATGCTTTTTTATTTTTTTTTATTAATTTTGAATGTTACAGCTTGAATGCTTATACTTTGAAAGAATAACTATTTTGAGATGTTTGTAGCAAATTACTAAAATTCCTTAAAAAAAATATAAAGGAAATTACATTATTTTTTCATGCTAGTGCAATATTGTCAATTCTTAACACAATTCCTCCCCAACCCCCCCTCCTCAACCCCATAGCGATTCTGCAGTTATAATGTGTTCAATTATGTAATTGATCAGGATCCAGAAGTCTTTTTCTGAACACGAGTTCTTTTACTTGTTGGTCTGAATGGGAAAGGATAGTCATACACCCCAGCACATTGATGTCAATGAGAACTCTTTCATGAACTGAAATTGCTCAGATTTATTTTTTGAAAGAAGAAAAACTAAATGGATTGTCAAAGCAGAAATGAGGGTAAGAAACAAAACTTTACTGATTAATAAAACTTTCTTCCAGGTTTCTTCCTTGGGATTCAACATGGTAAAACGTGTTTCTTTGCACTCTGCTGTGTTCATGGCAAAGGTCGAAGTACTGCTTTTAATTGACCTTGTTGCCATTCCATTTTATTAGACCATTAACAAACACTTAGACATTTTGCCAAAATGTTACTCATTTGGGTGAGTTTTCCATGTCACTATATCTGTGACATGCAAACATTTGATACTCCATGTTAGATGTCTGCCTAAGCTAGGACACCTGTGTGTAAGGCAGCAGGACTAAGGAAGTTCACTGTTTTGCCACATTGTCTTTGAAGTCCTCTAGCTCCATATTCAAGACTGGAGCATGAATTCTTTGTCATTACCTCCATATCCTTATATGGGAAGTAAGAGGAGGAATAGCCCCTGCTGTGGCTCATCCAATGAAAATCAATACTTTTATTTTTTTTCCCTGACTTAATGCAGTGTAGGTTGATTGTGATTTTGCTTTCATCGATATAAGTGTTGGGTTTCCATAATTCAGTCTTATCCAGTCTTCTGTTTCTTATAATATGGTATGTAGTTTGCAGAAATTTGAATTCCTTCAGGACAGGAAAAAGATTTATTTAGTTTCCTACTTTTAATTTATTTATTTTTTTCCCTGATTCTTGATCTGTCACTTCTTAAAAGTAAAGAAATGAAAATAAAAACACACCAGTGAAAAGCTACTTGGGGCCTGTAAAAATTACTGCAATAATCTCACCCTCTAGGAAAATACAAGATGAACCATCCATACAGGATGAAGGGACTCTGCAATAGAAAGTTGGAGACTGGAGAATTCCAGGATGTGATTATCTTTGAGCAACACTGCAGGGAGAGGACCTTTGTGTTTGGAGTAATACTTAAATATATACATTCCTGTCATCTTCATTTTTTTTTCCTTACTTGATACGTCCAAAAGCAAATTAAAGAAACAGTTAATCTTTCAGAGATCTATTTAGAATGGGAAAGTTGGAAAGATGCACAGCTATAAGTACTGATTTTTGTAGGTGCCAACGTTATTTTTATTTCAAGAAAATCCACTGATATGAAAGAACTTATCAGAGTTGTCAGGATTTACCAATTCTTAGTTTGCAGGTGTCCTTTATTTTCAACATTTTTTGTAGTCCCTTTCTGACATTAATCATTTACAAGGGATTTTTAACACTCATTTAATTCTGTATGTATATGTCATTTCTGAAACATGCTCTGAGATTCTCCAGCTTGCCTCTTCATTGCTTTGTGGAAGCCCTGATGAAACCTCAGTGATTTAACTTTTTTTCTTTCAAATACTGAAAACAGTGAAACTTGTCACCAAGTTAGCTTGGTGAGACTGCCCATGGTGGGAAGTTTCATTTACGTGGCTGACAACATAAAAAAAAGGGGCAGGATGTCAGGACCATCATTTCCACAGTTGAAGGGCTTTGACTCAGTAGGCTGTCAAGGAGCTAAGTTGGTGGGCTAGTAGGGAACTATATAAGTTTCAAACAGCCTTATCAAAAATCTGTCTAAACTGATTTTTATTCCCCCACCAAAGCATTCTGTTTTCAGCAAAAGAACAAATTCTAAGTGATTTTTTTTTTATTATTTTTTTATTTTTTTTTTCCCTGAACCAGTTCTAGAATTTACATTGTGAAAATCAGATTCTAGATGATTCAATAGTGGAATATTCCTATTTATGTTCTAGGAAAAGGAAGTAAACCTTAAATATTGGAAATTATGTAAGTTATTTTTGGTGCTCATATGCAGAGCCTAGTTAGCATTGCCCAGAAAGTTAACTACTTATTCATCCTCTTTAGGTCCACAAACATGAATGAATTGGTGTCTTTGCTCAATGGGTTTTACAAAACTAATACTAAAAAAATGTGTTGCCTTCAGTATGATCAATGCTGTAGCACAAAGAAAGGATGAAGAATGTATGGGGTAATTTACTTTCACTTGCAAAAAACAACAACAACAACAAAAAAATGAAGCTGCATTGAAAATCTATCAGCAGAAAATTAAAGAAAGGCTGAAATAAGCAGCAACGTTAGTCTTCTTCAGTAGCAATGCTGAAACTGAAAAACTGAAGGCTTTGAAAAATTGAAATGCAAATGAATAACAGCAAAGAATAGGCAGTTTAATTTAATTTTGATGCTGTATATAAAATGATGTCCTATTTTAATAGAATAGACCACATGACACATTTTCTCTTTTCATTTGTATCACAACATTGCTTCCTTCCATTTTATGAAACAGTGCTGTTTTGTTACACCGTAGCAACCAACCTTACTGAGATGCAAACATTGATCTCTACCCAGTTTCATATATATTTTAGTGAATTTCATAGATTTTGTGTTCTGTTCTAGTTATATATATATGAAAGATTCTGCATACGAGAACGGGGAAAATCTGAATCTATCACCTCAGTGATTCTGCTGCATAAATCTGCCACCATGGAAGATCTAAATAGAATGCATTTTTAATTTTCCATGAAGCAAAGATGAAAACTCAGTATGAAAATGATTTTTATGTATTTGGAGTCTGATATTAAAAAAAAAAACAGAGGACTTCTCTTTTCATGTAAAGGCAGTGATGGTTGTTTTCAGTATGAAAATGAACAGTAAATTGATCTTACACCAGTTTATTATTATTATTATTATTAATTGTAGAAATTAACAAGCTTTATCAAGCATGTGGCAGTCTGCCTATTTTCTCCCTAAAGAAAAGGGGTATTTATATATGAGAGCATATTGCTGAATTTCTGAAGGAAATAGGGGCCAGACCTGGTAAATAACTTGATCAAGATCTATAGAGACTGGGATATGAAAAGGCTGGGACTGCTTAATATGCCCTTAAGGCAACAGCTCTGAAAGTGACAACATTTCTTGCCCAAGCTCCCTTTCACAACACTTATATGAACATAGGTCCCTTAGAGTCGGATACAAACCCATCACCTTGTTCGGGTGGGAAGCGCTGATTACAGGCATGTTTCTGCAATGCTACCCCTTTCAATGATATGGATGCATTTGGTGCCTTCGAATCCAAAACACAGACCTCCACTTGAAGGCACGTATATATAATCTTTTTTTTTTTTTTTTTTTTTTTTTTTTTCCCCCCAAAAGAAGTACTTTCTTTCTGCTAAAGGAAGAAAAGTTAGTTGTTTCAGCAATGCTGTATTTTTTTCTAGCCTAACCTTTAAGTAAGAGAAGTCACTCTGGAAATGTGTCAGGCTATGAAGATTCAAACTCCTAGGCTTTTTTGGGAGGTGAGGACAATTCAGGATGCCTTAGAGGGAAAGAGAGGAGAAAATTACTATAGACCTGTGTTTATCACACTAATCTCAGAGAATATTGTTCAGGCTGGTATGGTGCTGTGTTTTGGATTTAGGATGAAGATAATGCTGATAACACACTGATGTTTTAGTTGTTGCAGAGCAATACTTACTGAAAAAGGGACTTTTCAGCTTCTCGCTCTGCCCTGCCGGTGTGGAACCTGGAGGGGCACCAGAGGCTGGGAGGGGACAGAACCAGGACAGCTGACCCAAGCTGACCGAAGGGATGTTCCATACCATATGGTGTCATGCTGAACAATAAATATGGGAGGAGTTGTCTGGGGAGTGGGGTGAGGGGTCGTAAGAAGAGAAGGATGCTGTTCAGGGTCTGGCTGGGCATTTGTCAGCGAGTGGTGAGAAATTGCATTGTGCATCACTTGCTTTGTGTATCCCTTTGTTGTTGTTGTTTATTAATGATGATTATTCTCTCTTCCTTTCATGTTCTATTAAACTGCCTTTATTTCAACCCTTTTTTCCCCAATTCTCTTCCCCATCCCACTGTATGGTGTGGGGAGGGTGAGTGAATGGCTATGTAGTGCTTAGTTGCCTGCCTATTGTGGTTAAACCACAATACCAAACAAAGTTAACTGCTTAGTTTAAGTGGCTGGTTAAGACTTGTAATGGCAATTGGCAAAAACCTCAGCTGTACCAATTTGTAAATGAAGAGAAAAGAAACAGGCCTACCTCTTGCAAGAGATTAGAAAAACTTTCTCAAAGGTGGCAGGAGTCAGGAAGAAACTCAAGAGTGTCTTCAACTTGGTGTCTGGTAGAGAGGTGATACATGGGCTTCCAAGACTTCTTGTATCTACGTTATTTTGTGAGCTGAGCTGTAACTTGTTTATAAAAGCTAGGGAAATTTCAATAGGATTTTTTTTTTTTTTTGTGAAACGAATAAAATTTAGACAAACATCTAAATGTCAGGGACTGTTTCATCCCAAAAGCTAACTTACATGGCACAACCTACATCTATAGAGCTAAATTATTTTACCCTTAAGTCATCTATTTTTTTTTTTTTTGGTAGCTGGGAGTTCGTGTCTGAGTTTTTAGAGAGTGATAATTGGTAGGAACTAAAAGTATAGCAGGGAATATGCTAAAATTAAACAATGAGGGTAATGATAGGATAGTGACTTCAGGTTTGCATTGACACAGTTTTGTTTCCTATAGTGCACAAAAGGTTTTGAAGAGAAATTCATAGTCTTTGTTGAACAGTACCCTACAGGAAAGTTTTCTCTCTCATCCCTGTTCTAGCCTCATCTATGGTATGTGACAGAACAGCAGGTAGACGGATAGTGTAGGTCAGGTTGATTTACAGCATCACCAAGCACCCCTTGTCTGCTGAGCAAGAAAGTTTCTCTACAACTTGTGCAGTGAATTCTCTTGTATTTCAGCAGATCTTGTGCCAGGGTTCTTGACTGATGTTTTATGGTTTGGAGGACAGTGTCCTTAATGCATAAATACTTCCAGCTAGTTTTCTTGAAGGCAGATTATTTCATGCTGATTTACAGAGACAATTGATTTTATGCTTATATGACTCATAACAAATCCAGGAAGAAATGGCTCCTCTGGTGTAAATGGAAAATGCACATTCATTTAATATATATGAATAAATTTTTTTTTATATATTAAAAAATAGGCTGACTTTTAAGGTATGGAGTTCTTATTGGCCAAATAAAAAGAACTCCAAGGGTACAAGACTCCTATGTCTCACAGGACTGTAGTGGGACTGATAAAGAACACAAAGAAACAGACTATTGGGCTGTCTATAATATTTTTGCCTGTACATTTTTGCCTATAATATTTTTTATTTATTATTATTAATTCTGTCCTAATAATTTGTTCTTATTTCTGTTCTAAAATTAGTGGTGATTCAGTGACCCTACCACTTTGGAATGAAATGACAGTTCATTGCCATGAACATGATGGTATGACTCAGACCTGTGAGAGTCTTCCTCTCTGCAGGAATAAAACCTAGTCGGTGTTGTCCCATAACCTAATTCCAGCTCTAGACTCAGCTGTAGTTAGAAAACTGCAGCCTGACCTGAGTGGACAGCATTCACTTCTGCAATCTGCAAGCTTCACTTCTGCCCTCACTGTGTGTGATGTAGCCTTGACACAACAGCTCAAACCCCAAGACCTCAACCAAGCCTTTTCACCCCAGCATCCACCATACCATTTTGTTTTGCTTCAGAAATGGACTTGAAGACAGAGACTTCCTCATACTAGCTTCCTTCTCAGATGTGTGGGTTTATAGAAAGCAGTAAAAAATATAATTTTCCTTCAGTGAATTGCCAGTATTTAGTGTGAAGCTTGGTGTAAGTTGCTGAAATACGGTTAAGGTTCAAGATCATGTTTGGGATTGATTTAGAATAGGATAAAAGAAGAGTGAAGAGCTAAACTTCCTCTAACTTTCAGGATGGTCTTTGGCATAGTTACTGACTCATATCAGCTGGATTAAATGATTTATCATTTCTTTTCAGATTTATTGGTTTATGATAGTGCTTCCAAGGATTAGAGATTAAATCAAGAGTGAGGAAAAGCTTAGTGTGTCTAAATATAACATTAAAACTTCCAGATGCCTCTGCCACCAGCCAGGACAGACTACAACAGAGACAAATAAATTGGCACTCAGAGCATATCCTGATATACCAGTTCTTTAATGCCTGGATCTCTGAACTCTCACCCTCACACAAGCACAAACCCCCAAACTACCCCAACCATTTCCAGTTTTACCCTCCAACAAATATGAGATATTTACCACTACAGCCACTCCGTCCTATTAACTCACCATATTTTTCAGAAATTAGCAATAAACTGAATTCCACAGCCCCTTTAATCCATAGCATTACCTTAACCCTAGACATATTTTTTTCCTGATTAGTATTTGCACTACTGTGTTAAATTTCCCAGACCAAATCAGTTAATCAGCCTACCTAACATCCCATTATGAAGCCTGTGGACCATGCTGTCTGAAGTAATGTAAGGAGATTTCTATCCAGGCTGAAGAAGCTTGTTCTGCCAGAGGTGAAAGTAGTATATTGTTAGAGATGGGCCACAGTGATGCTTAAGCTTAGAGCTGGCTTGATTTTAGGGTGTGGGGAAGACTAACTAGGACTTGGCTTACTTATCTGTTCTTTAGTGCTTGTTTAATGTAGGAAGACTGTGAAGTGATCAGTCAGGATAGATGGGTATAAGGTATAAGGACAGAGGCAGTTTTTGGAGGAGAGGAACTGTAAGACTTGATTAATTCCTGTGTTCTTCAAATGTGATGAAATCAGGAAAAGGGCTGCTGCTGCCAGAAGCTTAAGATCTCATTGTACTTATTGGATTGGTAATTCCCACATAACTAAATCACAATGCTTGAACAAATCCATGTCTTTTGTTTAGCTTCAGATAATGATGCTTTTGAAATGATTAAGACCAACCTTACAGTTGGCAAGAGGGTTGGGATTCAAAGAAAAAACACCTGAAGAACTGGCTTGTTATAGTTTTCTGCAGAGGTCACCAAGCTGAGGTAATGGGTTGTGAATGTTGTCTGGTCAACCAGATGGTGTATTGGGATCCCTGGGTCATGCTCAAACTATTGGTTGATTGCGAAAATGAACATGGGGACATTTTCCCTTCCAATTCATGGACTCCACCCTTTGTGAAGTTGTCTGGGTTTCTTCCTAATGCATGTTAACATATTAGATTTGTCACTCAGAAGTCCTCTGTTGCCTGCTCCTCTTTTTAAAACTCTGCTAAGAAAGAGCACTCTTACAGAATTTTGCTGTTTAAAACTTAATGGTGGCTTAACATGCATTAATTTATCAGGAAGTTTACTCCTAAGGTGCAAAGAGGCAAATAACTTTAAGATATATTACAGATTATATTCTATTTCCGTGGGAATTGGAGGCACTCGTCTTGCAGGATCGGTAGTTAAATATCCACAAATAGGATAAATGGTGAGCCAAGAAAAGTGTATCCTCTTTGTCAGGAGAATTTCAGCAACATTAAGCACTTCTAGGTTGTGAACTGTGTTTTTCCAGAGGAATGAAGTCAGTCCTACTGCGGAGCCATTTTACACAAGGCTGGACAAGACCTTCCTGAGTGCAAGAATCTTCTAGTGGAAGGAAATGAACAAAAGGTTCTTAGCATTTTCCTCCCTCCTATGGAGTGAAATACTGTCTGTTGGGTACGTGACATGTCCGTGACATTTGCATATGAGATCTGTATAAAGGGGCAAGTACACAAATGATTCTTGGCAAAGTTTTTTGGCCTGATCTTGCTGTTTGTGTACAGGAGAGTCCCAGAGTAGTATGAGCTCATGTCTATTGACTGAAAACTCCAGAGATCCATAAATTGCTTACAAAGACTAGACTGCTTATTTGAATGTTTTTTATTTGTAATAATAAATTGATATGTTCATAAATAGATTAATAATTTCAGTTTTCAATAAATAATTTTGGATCTGTTTTATTTTGGAAAACCTCATTTCACAGGCCCATAAAGAATCAAATGGGAGTTACACAGTTACTAAGTTAGTGCTCTTCAAAGCTACATAGTTCTAAAGTGTGAAAAGGCTAGTCTGATATGCATTCTTGTTATTTTTCATGCATAAGTCTTTTGATATCAGAGTATTACAAATTTCTCAGAGGGAAGCCATTATCCAATGTTTATGCAAAACTACACAAATACTCTGTCATCCCTCTGCAAGATTTGCATCCTCTTGCTGGACATTCTGCAGTGATAATAACCAGGCAGCATTCACTTATGAAATTTACAGAAAGATTATATATTCCCTAAATTGAATGGACTGCAGGCAGGGCTAGGATGCTGCTAGGGAAATAAAGAGTGCTTTTTCTTTTGTTTCCTCACTATTGTTTAATATAAAATGCATTATATTTGGTATTTAAATAAATTAACTGGCAGCTGTAAGAGATCAGCTTTATAACATTCAGTAAAGTCTTTGATATTTGCAAACATAAAGGTCTTAGTAGAATATCCATTAAAAAAATGAAAAAATGAATGCGATACTTTGCAATCCAAGTTAAGTCAGGTTTGTGGGGACATGTAAAATTTTTACTAGACCAACTGATATATTTAGAAAAATAGACAAATTTAAAAGCATGAAAACCTTTCTACAGGTTTAAAACACAAGACATCAAACTTCAAAGTCAACTACTATTGGAGAATAATTGCTCAGAATTTAGCTTGCTTATTAGAGACTGAGAAAAAAGTTGGTTAACATCAGTAGAGCAAGATGTTCCAAGGGAATAGCATAGCAAGGGTTTGCTATGCTAGGTTTGCTGTTGCTTTGCACAGCCCAGGTGGTACTGATACTGAGGGAGAAAGGGAATTATCTTCTGATGGACACTTAATGATTTGTTACAGGTTGAAAGGGGAAAAAGAAAATCACAGCTGGCCACAAAAGCAGAATCTTGTTTGGGTCTTTGATTTTTAATGTCCAAGGCAGTTACAGAAAAGGTAACTTGTCTTATAGTGGTGTTACACTTCAGAGAACCTCAAATTTGTATTTTCCTGTACAACAGTATATATAATGTTGTATATAGATAAAGAAGTATTTTTAAATAGAAAGGGCTGTCATCTTTGATACAATTAGGAAAACAAGTTAATCACATGTCACATTAGGTAATCTCAGAGGCTCTGCCCTTTGACACAGGCATTTCTACAGAGTAGAAGAATCAATGGTACAGAGGATCACAGGGTTAAGAAAATAACTGTCCATCAATTTTATTAAAGAGCTGTGCACTGGATGCATGCCAGATAGTGTATCTTTCCCTAGAGTCACTGAAGAGTCTTTTGCCATGCAATACTGTCTCAAAGAGCGTGAGACTCTTTGAAGGACTTTTTTTCCTTTTTATTTATTTATTTATTTTTCCTGAGTAACTTATCAGTGACACATTCCATCAGGTTTTCTATGTGGGGAAAAAATATCCTGTAAATAATAAAACCTGTTTTCACCCACAAGAATTGTTACCTGAATTTTTGAACTCTCCTTTGTGATACCAGATAATGAAAGCAATGGCTCAGAATGCTATGCCAAAAAGATAGAGTGACCATATGTGATTTATTATTTGATTGTGTGTTTATGGTGATGTAGACCAACAAAAGAGTTTTTTACTGCCCTCTCCTGCCACCCCCCCAATCGTATTTTTTTCTACAATTTAAACAAATATTACCTCATAGGTACATGCCAATATCACAGAGAGGTTCCCTATCTCTGTGCCATGCAAGAAAGGGAAGATGTTATTTCATGTATGAGAGGAACATGGTTCAGCAGAAAGTTGTGTGTTTGAAGGATGAAAGGATAGAGTCTTGAGGGACTAGATCAGGGAGAAAGAATTTAAGCCTATCACTTCCACACTTTCCCCTAAAAAAGGAACATTGTTATGGATGTAATGAAGTTTGACTTCTCAGGACAAAGGAGCAATAACAGGGAACTGTCTGAATTTTCAGCAGAGCCTGAAAAATTCCCTCCAAGTGTCTACGAAAGAAATGCTAAGCACAGATGGAGTAGTGATATACTGGGCTGGGGGAGATGCCCAGACTGTTTGTAGTTCCAAGTATTTGATTTTGTGAACAACAATAAAGCCTTTTTCATTGACCTCTGAAGGATTAATTTCTTAATTTAGCACTCAGTGGCAAAGATGCCTGCAAGGAGAAAAAAAAAAAAAAAGGATGTGAATGTAATGAATTGCAGTGTTTATAGTTTGCATGAGGCACAAAAAACATAATCTGCTGATTGGAGTTGAATTTGAAAAGTGCTAATTCATGAGCTTTGACATTCCAATTATTTTGTTATTAATACATTCTACATCCACCTGTACTGCTGTCTTAGCATCATTTGAATAGCCCTGTTAAACAGCATTAAACACAAGCAAAGGGGAATACCATATCACTCTGCATTTCTCTAAAGGAGGATATGGAAAATTTAATGAGACTTTTATTTGATTTAAGGTGGCTGCTTTTCAAAGAAGAAGTGCAAGGTGTTGTTAAATTGTGCTGACAAGGAAGGCAAAAAGTGAACAAAAATTCAATTCTATTGAAATTTTAGACTTGTTCAACCAATAATTTCTGTGCATGGCATATTTATGGGTGGCTTGCTGCAAATGGCTTAATATTTCTTAAAAGTGTTGCATTAATTTTTAGTTATAAATTATCCTTTTTCTTTCTCTCTCTGCTGAATGGATTTAGCTATACAGATAATTATCCATGTTGTGTTGTTCTATAATTAAAGCATGTAAGAAGGAAAAAAAATATAAAGCACCTGAAAATGCCTTTCAAGGAGTAACTTTTAACTGGTTAAAGTGAAATTATTAAAGAAATAAAGTACTGATATAACCTTAATGTTGTGACATGCAGCCTGAGTATTATGATAATTTGAGATCATTTTCCTTGGAGTGACCAAAAAAGCCAGTGTGTTTAAAAGCAGACAGGCATTAAGACTGTGCAAATGCCTGGATTTGCATATGGTAGGGCTGTCTAATAAAATACTTAAAGTTCTATTATCTGATACTAAAACTACTTGTGGTAATGCAATTCAGTCAACATGCCTGTGCCGTGCTGGAGACCCTGGAATGCTGATCTGCGGCAATGCAGATCTGAGAGCAGAACTGCAACGTGCCTCTGTTAATGGGATTGCAGATTTCTGTGCTAGATGTACCTAGGAAGGGAAAAGATGATTTTTAAACCAATCGTAACTTGTTGTATTTTGCCACCTGTCATGTGAGGAATGAAAAGGGGAAACATCTTAATGGCAACACTGGAAGTCCTGGAGATCCAACTCTCTCTGTCCAGAAGTCTTTGGCAACAAATGCTACCACTTTTAGTACTCCTAATAATTCCCCTTTGGTGGCATTAAAGGTGCACTATTTCTGGAAATTTGAATTCTGAAAACATCAAAGAACATCTCTTCAAGATACATATACTAACTAGTGAGTGATTATAAGATGAAGCGTGCACTTTTATCTTTTCATTACCTTTTTAAGCAATTTAGGGGTATGTTTTAGGTTGTAATAAGTAATGACTCTGAGTGCCTACTTTATTTCATGGACTTTTTCTTAATGCATACAATTTTTATACAATCTTTCCTGGGGCTACTTCTCAATAATGTAATTTGTTTTTTCTTCCAGGGTCCACGGTACATTTGTTTTTTTTTCTTCCACATAAAGATCATTTCTTTCTAATGATGAAGGAATGTTCATATAAACAAATAATTTTTATTAACAAGGGCTAAAATATAGACTTTTTAAAGGCCATTACAATGTGATTAATGATGCAGAAAACTTCAGACATTCTCTTTTTTTTTTTTTTTTTTTTTTTCCCCAAACTCCTTTCTGGGAGCTTTGCTAGTTCACTTTTAGTCTTACTTTAGTGGAAGGAAAGGACTTTTTGTCTCTAGGCATAATAATGCAGTAGAAATTGAATCAATAATATCAACATTCTTGTGTTACCGATCTATCCTGCCTATCTGGGAGTGACTGTACTAAACTCTCTTTTGACATTTATATAGCTATTAAATCAGAAACACATTTTAGAATTCACTTGACTTCTTAAAGAACTGCAGATGGGAAGAGTAATTTTCTTAGTGCTCTCAAAACCAACCTTCATGTGCAGCTGCTCAGCTTGGGAATAATTTTCAAGTTAACAACAATTTTAGCCCAGTCTAAAAAAAATGTAGAGCCTTAAAATTAAGCAGAATTGCTTAATATATGCTTACTATAAAAATGGTGGAAAAATATCATTTACAGATATTTTCTGGTCTCCGTAATTATATATGTATATATATATCAAATGGGTCTGATTATAAGTTGTGAGCTCATGTGAGTAGAATGATGTGAACCCCCAGCAGCGTTGTCAATGACACCAAGCTGTGTGGTGTGGTTGATGTGCTGGAGGGAAGGGATGCCCTTCAGAGGGACCTGGACAGGCTTGAGAGGTGGGCCTGTGTGAACCTCATGGAGTTCAACAAGGCCAAGTGCAAGTGTGTGTGTGTGTGTGTGTGTGTGTATATATTTATATATATATATTCAGCCAGACATTACTGAATATTCTGGAACCAACTATAAACTTTCTAAGCCGTCTGCTACAGGCAGCTTTAAATTAGTCTGCATATATAAACAGAAATGATAAAGAAGTAGCCTGGAGTATTGAAATGAAGATATGGAGAAATGAAGATACGTGGTTCGTTAATTGGAGAAATAGAAATAATAGGAAAAGACTATATGACTACAAAAACTTTTCAAAAGAATTTAAATAAACACTTTCTTACACATGGTAGAGAAGGTAGTAGTACTTTAGATAATTACTCCACAGTTAAAGCCTTTTTCTTCCAGTCTAGTACTTAGCTGAGTTTCTTCCTCATGTATAAGCAGAGATCTTAGCACTTAAGAAAAACTTTTAATTAATTCTATTAGTTTTCAAGCCTGTTATTAAACAGCTTAGAAATGAAATGTTGGATGTTAATGTTCAAATGAAAGTATGAAATCTGTTAAAAGAAAGACTTATAATGCATTACATTCACAGTAGAAAATATAATAATGTTTAATACATTATTATTATTTTTTAAATGTATTGCCCAGATTCCAGTCAGTCTAATTTGAAACTGGACCAGATGTTGTTTATGTGCATTTTATCATGAAAATGAAATAATTCATTAGATAGAATATTTACTTCTGATTTAATGGAATAGAGATCTTCTGCACATTTGTACATATTTCCCTCCCTACTAGGCTACCAATTAGAAGCCCATGAGTTAAGAGCTCTGTGTTTTAAAAACATAACCTCTTGGTTTGTAAACTTATTCAAACAGGAACTATCTGGCATGTGAAAGCAGGCAGAAACCAAAATACAGTAGCTGTACCTGGTTGCTTCATCTGGCAGTTATCTGTCCAATAAGTTGCAGTTCTCTTCAAATAGGAATTTTCCTATTTGAATATGTAGTCCCGAAATGGCTACTGTGATTATGCTAATAATAAAGAGAACTTTAGGTACTAAACTTTTCTGTAAAAATGCATTCTTGAAACACATTTGGAGAAAACTCTTGTACAGAGAGCCCTTCATTAGGTACCATTTTATTTTTTTCTCAGATTCATGGACTGAGATTAACAAGGAAACAGAGACTGACACCATTTACTACAAGCAGACTTGTGTCAACTTCCAATTTCTGGAACAGAAAAATCAGTCTGAGGATCTGGGAGAGAAAACTAAACAATTAACAAGTAAATTGATTCCAACTGATCTACTTGGAAAAGTGTCCATCAGTTCTCAGACCTTAGAAGACCTTTGTTGTTCACAATTTACATTGTCTGATGCCATTTAGTTACAATATTTATACGTAATGTAAGTATGTAAATCTGATAATCTGATATGAAAGCAGTTTTTTTTTTTCCTTATTTGTTATTTCTTGCATTTTTTGAGATGATAGTTGCAAGAAATCCCATCTACCAGTGGTGCAAAAAAAAGTAATTGTCACTTTGTCTAAAAATAAGCTTACTGCATTTGTATTCTGCAATGATACTGTACCTCACACAAACAACATATGATCACCTTGATAAGGAACAACTCAAAGTCAGCCCCCCTTTTCAAGTATTTTTAAAAAGCTGTATTTTTGAAAATTTGGTATCTGATCTCAGATTTTTTCTTCTCAGTGTCTCTCTGATACCAAGCATTTATTTTCTGTGCTAACCTTTTGTTTCACAGAAAGAAATAAATAAGCCTGATGATTTCTGACAAGTCCACTCATATGGAATTTAAAAAGCTTTTGTGGGAACTTACAATAAACCTCAACACAAAATTCCTTGGAGGAAATAAAGAATTACTGACACCTCATACCAGTTTGTGAATATTAGTCTTGAGATCCAGATCAGGTCCAAAATTTCTGTAGTCTATAATTAATACCAGCAATAACCTGATGATACTTCAGTAGTGCCAGATTGTCCCCCACAGCTCATATGAGTTACGGTATCATCAAATCTACCTGTTCACAAAAGATCCTACTTCATCTGTAGCAAAAAATGAACAAGTAATCTTTATGGTTGAAAGTCAATTCTTCCCTGTCATATATCAAAATGCTGCATTTAGCAATGGTAGATTTAGAAGTCAAAGTGTAGAAAGCATGACTATAATAATCATATATTTCACATCAGGGTTAGTCATGGATCTTCAATGCAGGAAAGGGATATCTTTTCACTGAGTTTGGTTCTGCCAGAAAAGCCTGTAGAATGTGTTCTAAAGTGATTTACTTATTTATTTATTTTAAATTGTGGTCATATAGAAGATCATTTATCCTTGTTTTAAATGCTCTAAGAATGACTGGCTTGTATGTATTATGATAGCAGTCTTGCAGTACATGCTAGACCTACTAAGAAAGGCTATCATGTACATCTTTTCACCTTTCTCTTTCCAGAAAGAGTTCTCTTTTGTCTTCTGTCTTCTTCTTTCTCATAGTGCCATCCATTATGAGAACAGGAGACTACTGTTCTCACTAATGTTGTGAGATTATGGGTTGAGTTTGATGCAGACAAGAAAATGATGTAAATTAGAGAAATGATAAGTTATGGGAAGTTGATGCCTGTCATGTTAACAGGTGCGCTGTTCATGTTATCTACAGACATACATTAAACATGCAAGCAACCTAAGCATCTGTAATATGAATAAAGACTGTGTGCTCCATACTGGGATGCCCACAGTGGAATGACCCAAGAAAGCAGTGAAAAGGTGTTCATTGAAGATATATCTGGTGGTGAGACAGGTGGTTTAAATTGTTCTTTGGTGAAGGGTTGTATTTATATGAGCCTTGTTGAGGTTGGAAAAGCCGAAAGTGGGAGGAACTTGAAATATATATGTATATTTATATATATATGCATATATATTTTTTTCCTGTGGGTTATTTTTAATCACAGTCATTCAGCAAGATTCTCTGTTGTGTGTCCTCCACAAACTGCTGTCTGTCTGTGAGGATGGGATAAATGTCAACAGAGGAGCAAAAATAAATTAGGCAAGTGGGAAATCCAAGACCTTCTTAAACCAGATTTGCCACCAAGTCAGTACATTGTGAAATAAATCTTGTACTGGTGTAATTTTTTCTAAGAGTTTTGACAATGTACAAATTGCATTTATAAGCTGGCATGATTGATAATCTGAATTTAGTTTTGTTCTATCAATGGTAAGTCCATAATATGGCATCCTTTTAAAATGATTCAAGTACTGGGAATGAAAGCTTATTATACACAGAGA
Organism: Stictonetta naevosa; assembly: GCA_011074415.1. Lineage (NCBI taxonomy): Eukaryota > Metazoa > Chordata > Aves > Anseriformes > Anatidae > Stictonetta > Stictonetta naevosa. The sequence continues at coordinate 19,593,926 of CM021698.1, forward strand.
TGTATGTACATCATCATCATCATAGTTTTAAGGAGCTGAGAGACCACTACTGAAGCTGCAAAAAGGATCTGTTCTAGTTTCGATTGGGTAGATGGTTGGAGTGTCTAAACTCAGTCAACATACTTTTCACTTGGTTCAGGAAAGAGCTAATCCTGCTAATTGCCTGCCTGAGGTTGAAAGAGTAACAAAGATATTTTCAACAGGGAAAATATATCCAGGCTTAATTTTGAAAGGGCAATGATTGTGACAGAGCAAGAAAAAGAGCTGACACTACATATGCAGACAATTACCCTTTTCAAAATGCTTCTGTGAGAATAGGCCAGGTAACTTATGTCAGATGCTGAACTCGAGCCCATCTGCAACAGGGATTAACATGGCAAGGAATGAAACACACCCATTGCAGTCCACACCCCTGCCTTGTCTGTGGATGAACAGTGGGTTTATGTGCCTCACTCCTAGCAGCCCTGTTCCACATGCACTGCATGGATGACCAGTGTGAAGATGACCTTTGCTTTAGCACGTGCATGGCAAGTCTGAGACATCACACAATGATGAACTCACTGTCTAGGCACTGTACAGTTCTTGCACAGATATTTCAGTCTCAGAAATCTGAGACAGAAATATGAACCCCTAGGGTGGTAACTCACCATTTTTTCTCACTGAACCCAAAGACTGATGAAGATCAAGTTGGCTTCCAGCCTGTACGTGAACAATGGAGATGTTTGCATTGTGGTAACTCTGGAAAACTTAAATCTCTTCAAACTGTGGGGATTTCAGGTATAGAAAAGAACATAATAAATGAAAGCTAAACAGATGTTAGATTTTTATACTTTGTTATATTTTTTGAATCCAGCACTATTTACCAGATATGATGTTAAATGTTGAACTCTGTGTGTTTGCATGGTGTGGACTGTGAGATTGGCAATCCATTCCTCATCTCATTTTAACTTGGTAAATTGGGTGACATCTTTTTATTTCATCTACAAATCACAAGTCTTCTTGATTAAGTTCTTTGTCAAGCAGAAAAAGTTCCCATCTCCACATTGGTGTGTTTCCAGGTGCAGTGCCTTTCAGCCTACAAAAAAGAACAATCCAGCACTTCCTTTCCACCTCAGAGCACTTAACCTTTGTTCAAAGTGCTTATTGCATTCATGTACTGACTACAGATGGATGAAAGGTGTTTGGAGGGTTGGTCTTTTTTTTTTTTTCATTTTCCTTTTTTTTTTTTTTTCACTGCAAAGCAGCTGTATTGCCAACAATATGTTTTTCTAAACATCACCTTATTTTTTTTCCCCTGTGAATGTGCATTTTGCATTTTAAGAAAATATTTTTTGTTCACTATTCAGAAGAATCAGGACTTGAATATAAAACTGCAGGTCCATTTCCAGAAAAGTCATAAAAGTATGCGTTAGGAGCACTCCACCACAATCCCCCCACGCCCCTCCCCACCCCTTAACTAGAATCTCACTGTAATCTCACTGTAACATTCATTCATTCATTCCATGAAAACAAGTGGGAAAAAAGACAACAAGGTCAATACCCAAATACCCAGAATGCTCCTTCCACCACAGCATCACTAACTGTCTCTGCCTGAGTGTGGTGTTTCCCTAATGGTATGATTATTAATATTACATGAGTTCTTCAAAACTGCTCTGTATGAACTAAAGCTCAATGCTGTCATGGAAGAGACTGATACAGAGAAAAGTACCCACAGGTTTCAAAGAAATGAATACAGAGCTTCAGTGTCACCTGTGTCTCTACGAAATCTGTGTGGAAGTCCTCTCTGTCAGAAAATGTTCATTAGAAAGTGTAAATAAAAGCAGTAATTCAAGTTCATCTCTAAGCACTTGAATGTGTTTCCAGCGGTTGTTGTATTCAGCTGCCATAGTTCTTTACCTTCTGTCCATTAAGAGCTTTAGGAGTATGACTTAAACATCTCAGCAGTTACAAATCAGAGATGGGTTGTTTTTGTGATACTTTAGTTTTCTGGTTTTCTGAATAAAGTGGTTTTATTCTCCTAAATAAGGCATTTTTTCCTGGTACAGAGGAGACAGATGCAGCCTGATGCAGGGCAGTTACACACTTAAAAACTCGTGCTTAGGATTTGGATGCCTTCCCATAGAACTGAGACTGATAGGGAAGTCCATGCACAGAAAGGAAAGAGTGGCCCAAGCCAGCGGACTGACAAAGCAAAGGCTGCTAATCTCACATGCAGAAAACCAGATGGCTGCAACTTCCAGCCATGTTCCTTAATCAAACGATGAGACTGGTTTTATTATGTGTAATGGGCTGGTAGAACAATTTGATTAGTAATTTAATCCAGACATGAAAATAAGGTTTAAGCTTATGGGACAAGAGAACTGGCCTTTGTGTTGTTTATAAAGTGCCACATCCTTCCATAGACTTAAAAGGCAATTATTTCCTCTTCTTGTTTAGCCCTATTGTGCCTATTTAGCTAGTGTGCTTTCTACAAATTTTGTAACACTGTAGAGAGTTCTGCCTTTAGTTAGGATTCACAATGTCACTTGCCATAATAAGATTTTGTTTTCAGTTTCAGTTATGGTTCTGTAAATCTATACCAAGGGATATATCATGCAGTCAGGTTTTCATTATAGCCTGAAAGATTAATCAAAACCAATCCAACCACTTAAGAAAAAAAAAGATAGAAAGAAAATACTATTTAAATGAGAAACATTTATTATCTCTGTCCTTCGAGGTAGAAGATGGAAGAGTGGTTCATGATTGTTTCTCTATTGCCAGGAGAAACTGCTTAAATATGCCAAAATCTAAGCATTTAAATTTAAAATCTCAAATAGAAACATTCACAACAAGTGAGAAAATATACAAATGTTTCTCAACTTATGGTCTGCATCAGAAAGCTAGTCATTAAATGAATGACTCCATCTCTTATGTATCATATGTATTCATCCGCACACAGAAGGATGAAAACCAACAAATTGGTAATTATGTCCAATGTTAATTTGTCTTTTTCTTTTTTTTTTTTTTTTTTTTTTTTTTCTGTAAGCAGTGGGTCAAAGGTGTTTTTATTTCAGAATGGTTGTGGACTTCATTATTATTATTATTATTATTATTATTTAAAAAAAAAGAAGGAAAAGAAAAAAAAAAGAAGAAAAAGAAAATAAAAATTGGAAAATACTGCTGTGAACAATAGTCATATTCACTGTATTCACAGGATTATTCTCCTCCTGTGCACAGAATAAGAAAGATATCCTTTGGAATAAGAGTGTTTGAGGAGGCTTGCATTGGATTTGAGGAGTGAATCACAGTACATAAACACAAGTATGTTTTGACAACCCAGATATTTCAATTCTTGATTTCTTCATTATAAGCAACTTTGAGGAAGTTGTAAAAACAATTATCCTATAAATACTGTCCATTTCATTCTGTATTCATTTTTGGAGTGTATGCTACATGCTTCTAGAAAATATAGGGTTTAGTAATTCAGTGTCATTTCCTAGTTCATTTTAAATACACAGTTTTCAATTAATAGTGCATAAACCGATGACTACTCTATTCTTGTTTCTATTTTTTTTTCATCTTGAAATCACGGTAACTTTAAATACCGTACCTGTCAAATTAGATGTATTATATTACTCTTAAGACACATTAAAACATTTAAGTTTTTATTTTTTTTAATTATTATTTTTGTTTCTTAAAAATATCCCAGTCTAGGAGTGAATTTAATAACATTAGGTTCTGGCAAGAAGGACTAAGTAACAGGAAATAATGTATATTTTATTGCTTCAAGTATCAAGCTAATAATATATACTTCTCAATTTTCCCACTGCCAATGTGACATATTTTTTTTTAGGAATAACAAAATATAAAATTAAAAATTCCATCTCCTCTAATTTTAATGTATTTTGCTGTCATGAAATTTGATCATGTTGGGTCAGTTTTTGGGAATGGAAAAGAGAAAGATAAAAAGCTATACCTTGAGTATAAGCAGGAAGAGCAAGTAAGCTATTTAACATAGCAATACTTTGTCTCTTTAATGGTTTTATGCTGATTCCACAACTTCACCTGGAGAACATTAATGAAATTGCAGTGTGAAATATATGTCTGGTGGACTAAAGCAATGTAATAAGAGACTGTAGGTATTGTATTTTTTTTTAATTGCCTTAAGCTTGTTCAATGTACACAATCTGTATTTGACTTTATTCTTAGATATGCCTTATTTGTTATGGGTACTTTCAAACAGAAAATAGAGATGATATCAAAACTTCTAATAAAGGAGGGCTTAGAAATGAGGTTTTAATCTGTAGCAGACAGATTAGGGTCCTGGCTTTTTCCAGCACTGCATACTAAATAGCTCCTGCTGATTTCAAGATTTAAAAATACCTGTTACTCTTGTTCCTCTGCTATGGGGTAGTTATAATTCGTGCTATGGCTTCCTTTACTCTCTGTACCAACCCTGGTGTACCACGACAACCTGGACCATGAGCATTGTACCTGGAGCAATCAATGTACCTGGAGGGTGCTGTCACTACACTAGGATTAGACAACTGGCCAGTACTAAACAAAAGATGTTTGCAAGCAGCTTTACTTTTAAATTTACTTTTGAACATATTTATTTATTTTTTCCTGTTACTCCTTAAAGACAGGTCTTTCCACTTCATTTCCACTGCTTCTCAGTCCTCCTCCTGGCCTTGTAATACTGTCCCCACAGGACAGAGCAAGGTTATGCAGGGCTGGTGTCTGCCATGTCCTTGTCAGTCAGCTCAGCACAGGGCTCACATCTTGGTCAATGGGAGGATAGAGAGGGTGGAGGAAAGAGGATAAGTTCCCTGCAGTACTTCTCCCCAGCAAGGCCATGCAAGAGTCTCATGCACCTTATGTAGTCTGCATGGTAAGGAGTATTCTCATTCACAAAACTTTCCCCAGCATTGTTACAGGAAGCATCATATAGTGCAGTGCTAGACAGTGCTTAGTTTAGCAGCCTGTAATACTTTTGCACTTAAATGTCTTGCCCTCACCCTTACAGCTCTATTCCACTGAGCACATTTCCTCTAACAGGAAGACCCGTGGAATTTTGTTTGCCCTTTGTCAGTGGGGAAATCACATGAGAGTTAGACATTCCTCACTTCTGGGCTTGAATTACACTGTTATCCTGCTGTCTGCTGTGAAGAGCTTTTAAGTGGAGTGTTTGCCATTAGAGCCTCTCCATGTGAATTATTTACTATTGACAGTGGTAGCCAGTAGGGAACATTTCTGCAGGTTATGGATTTATAATTATGCTGTTAGCTTAAGGATTAAAGCTTTTTTGATAGCTCAGAGAGAGGGGTTTTTGGTTTTGAAACCATAGGAGTTGTATTAGAAATCTGACCGATTGTGTTGTCTCTGGCTCAGGAGAGGGAATATGGAATGAATAATAAAAATAATGCAAAGAATTATTTTCTCTAAAAGCACTTTAATCGGATTCCATGGACAGATGTCCAAAGCAGAAATTGCTGTGTTATTTTGAAAGGTTCAAAATAACCTGGAGGCTGTTGTCCCTGCAGCACGGCAGGCAAAATGAGCTGCTCAAATTCTCCTTGAGAGCTCCTGTGAGAAGTCAGCCAGATTCAAGCAGGAGCCCATGAGCAGTAACATAAAGTATGGCAAAAATAATGTCAACAGATATATTCCTATATGCCACCCTGGATTTACTGTGGTATTGGTGTTGTATATGTGGTATGTCTGTACATACTCTGGACTAGGAGTGGGGCAACTGTTACTGTGTGAAGGATGTGGCTGTGTGGTGTCCACATTTGGCCATGTTTGTAGGACCAGGGCATGAGCTAAGGGCGGCTTCTTGACCAGAAAAGTCCTGAGTTCAGCTGTGTATCAACGGAGAAGCATTTGTCTATAGTGTATGTCCCACATTAAATTTTTCTAAAAGGTTTAATTGTAGCCATCCGAAGACTATGAATAAGGAGGGAGGTTTTATGAAGTGACAATAAATGGAAAATTCAAAATATACAAATCCATACACACTCTGCGTCCTCTTAACTTTATTTCCTCTGTAAAGTGTAATACTTTTAAAGTATCATATTTCTATATTCATTTAATAAATTATGGCAATGTAACAAAGTTCAAAACAACCCTAGAAAGACAGCCTGAAAATAGAGTCCAACATGAGGTGGAATATGCTTCTTTAAACAACCAGACTGAAAATGAGTGTCTTTTAATAATGAAAAATTAGCTCTTCTCTGAATCAATGTACAAATCTTAACTAAAATCAAGATTACTCCCTTACTAAAACAGCAAAGGGTAACGAGCACAAATGTAATTTTGCAATTAGACTTGTCATTGTTGTTTTTATTTTATCTATTTATTTTTAGAAGCTAGTGCAACATTTATTCCATAGAATAAAAGAGGAATTTCAGAAAACCACAGTCCAGAAAATGTACAATTGCCTCAGGAGGGAGGGCAGTGGGTCAGAAATACATTGGATTAATTTATAAACAAGTTGCTAGCTATTGGTTTGAAAACTTCTCTCTAGTCATGCAGTGAATGGGCTGTAATGTGGATGCTGTTGGTTTAGCCTGTCGGGAGTGATGCAGAGCTCAGGTAAAGCACCTGCTGTACCAGCTGCTATGTGCAACAGCCAATGTACAGTGGTTGGCATGGCTGTTAACTTTTCCAGTCTGTGGTATTTTCCCCAGTCACACTGAAAAGGTTCTGAATAATGCTGGACTTGAAACTCAAAAAAATATATATATATATATAAATAAAAAATAATCTAAATTTCTTTAAGCCTTTATTTAGGGAAACTTACTCTTCAAAGTGACATAAATAATGGAGTTCCTCTATCTTTGTATAAATAACTAAAACATGCCATCAAACTGTTCAGTAGGTTTTGAGTACATCCATATTTGATGTTATAGTTATTATAATGGCTTTCACAGTGAGCTGACTGACAAATCATATGAAATGTATGTTTTCATTTAAATATTCATATAAATCAAAAAGCCATCCTCCTAGGATGGTGTTTCAGTGTAGAAGGAATTGTGACATCTGAATTGTAAACCCTTGACAGTCATTTACAGTGAAAATGCTGATACAGCAAGAAGTGTACTGCTGTAGCTGATATTGCTATAATATAAATATTCTACTTTCCTTTTTCTGTTTTTGTTTCTCTTCAATAACTTATTGTGAACATTAGCCAATGGATTTGAAATAAGCCACAATCATTTCTTGCTCTTCCTTTTCCAGAAAGAGAATTCTACATGGACAATGAAAACTTACTAATCAAAATAAATGTATGAGCTAAGGAAATCTCAGGATTGTCACAAACTCTGCTTAACACTGTCCTGGTAAGGCTATGGCTGATTTTAAATTTGATGTTTTACTGCGACTGCATCTCATTTCACTGAGACACTCACAGTCTGAAATTGTGATTTTTTTCGCCCAACATAAATAGATAACTGTACCAATATGTAGATACGCATAAAATGCTTAAGATGTGTGACTACATAGAATTAAAATATAATGTTCAAAATAGCTATAGATACATGACAGTGAGAATCTCTGTCCAGAAGAAAAAAATAAATGAAGACAGGATTAGATTTGATCAGTCCTGATTTATAGCATTTGTCACCTTTTTGAGAGGGCTCCAAGGCATGCTATATGATCTAGAAACAGGGCTGGGAAGGACATAGGACCTCTGCTTTGGATGCGCTCTGGTGTGTAAGCGAGAGGCTGGTCCTGGGTTGGGGAAATAATCTGAAGGAATCAAACAATTCAATCTTAACAAGTGAAATTTAAAAGATGTGTACTAGTGAGCTGGAATTCTGAATAAATTAATACCTGATCTTGCACCTGCTTATCCTAGAAAGATGGAGTAGTTCTTTGTCATCCTAAAATAAATTAGTGTATTTACAGAAACAAATTTTTCAGGACAACAGGAAACATTTTATCTCACGAGATAAATAAAATTACTGTTAGATGAGGCTGAAGTCAGAATGTGAACAAGGAGACTCAAAAATATAAAATGTCTGGCTGTCCTAGATACCCTTGTGGCCTGTCACCTAGATCTACTGGGTATTCACAGCATGTTCTGACTACAGCTGTGTGAGTTCATCAACAAGATACCAGAGAAAACTGATGAGCACATTTGTGTTTAAGATATGCCATGAACCAGGAAGACAAAGGGTGGATGCTGTTTGCTGGCTGAGCATAGTGAGAGCTACGATATGTATCTGGTATTATAGTATACACACAACATCAAACTACAACAATCCCATGATGTTGGGATATTTTTTACACACCAGGGAGTGAGTAGATTTTCTACGGTTCAGGGGCAATTCTCATATGAGTTGGTTAATGGTGATCTAATTTCGAAGTCACTGACCCTGCCTTGTCAGCAAACTTACAGAATTAATTCTATAGAGTATTTATGCAAACAAAGCAGCCTGCAACTGTTAAGCACAATGTCCTTTCCTGTCTCAAATGGTAGGAAGTTGTAAATACTACAAGGGAGAACTGCCTCTGTGTATGTTGGAAATTCAGATTGCCTTGATGTAGAAAGCCCTTGATGTTCATACAGATTACCTCAAAAAACAAGCAAACAAAAAAACAAAAAACCACCTGCAATCCAGTACTCCAGACTGGAAACCACAATGAGCAGTTTGGACAGCACTTTCTCAAAGGTTGAGATAGCCCAAGTGTTGGTATAAGATGATGGAGAGGGTTATACCTTTGCTGATGAAACTTGGAATGCTGCCATTCTTCCAAATTGCCTTTGCAGTGACCTGGGAACTGTTAACAGAGATCTGATGAGCTAGTAATCAGTATGCTGGACAGACCACCTATTCTACAACTACTGGGGAAGTACAAAGAGTAGAGAGTGCCAACGGATCCATGACTGGAGTATTAATCATTAGAAAAAAAAAATAAAAAGGCTGCGTAGAAACTTTATTTTTGCATATTGTTGGCTGGCATTCAAGTCATGTTCTCTATGGGATTCGTTTTAGATTCCATTGATGCAGCTGAGCTGGGCATTTTAATTCAGCACAGTCGCATGTGCAGATAGTAGCTCTGAGATGCTTGCTGGCTTGAGTCCTGAAAGCAGTACAACAGTGTCAGCTGTAAATAATACAGCAGGCAATATACAGCCAATGCTGCTTTTTCTAATACTCTCCCTAATCTATTACAAGTTTGCTTTGGTATCTCTCACTGACACAATGTAATGCTGCATAGACTTACCCTTGATGAAGTGAAGTGCAGTGAAGCTCACTGGTTTTCCTGCATTTTTGCAATATGTAGCTCTATAGTCACAGCTGTGCTCTGGAAGGGGAACAGATGCCAGGTACAAAATATCAACTAAAGGAAAATTTTATGCTTTTTCTTGAGGGATAAAAATCCAGAGGAAAAAGGCCCTCACTTTGTTTAGGTTCAGATTATAAAAAAACGAGGACCAGGTTTCACTGAAAGACCATGGAAGAAAAATGCTAGGAACAGACTACTGGGAGGGAGAAAGAAGAGAATTTTGAAATACTGAAAAAACTTTTTATCCTAATACTAATGGAGACAAAATTGCCAGTCTTCAGGTTACAGAACACTGTATTCATTCAGCTGTCTGTCCACGGACAGAGCTAGCTTGGACTGTGCTAGGAGACCCGAATGCTGCAGATAGCAGTCTTCCAGCTGCAATGACAAGTGAGATAGAATCATAGAATCATAGAAAAATTAAGGTCGGAGAAGACCTTCAGGGTCATCTGGTCCAACCATCCCCGTACTACCAATGTAACCCACTAAACCATGTCCCTATGCACCAGGTCCAATGTTTCCTGAACACCCCCAGGGACAGCGACTCGACCACTTCCCTGGGCAACCCATTCCAATGCCTGACCACTCTTTCTGAGAAGAAATGTCTCCTAATTGTTTTAATTGTTGAAGAGTAGTGCTCTTTGTTCAATTCTTTGTTTTAATTGTTGAAGAGCAGGGGCATGACGTTTCCATTTTTCCACTCACCAGGGACATTACCTGACTGCCAGGACTTTTCAACTCTGATGGAGAGAGATTTGGCAACTACATCAGCCAGTTCCCTCAGGACCCTGGGATTCCTGTCGTCAGGTCCCATAGACCTGTACCTGTTTAGGTTCATCAGGTGGTGTCGAACCTGCTCTTCACTTACATTGGGTGGGACTTTGATAACCCAGCCTCCATCTATGGGTTCAGGGAAATGAAAGACTTGGGAAGCCCATCTACCAGTTCAGACAGAGGCAAAGAAGTTGTTGAGTACCTCAGCCTTCTCCATGTCTGTCCTTACCAATTACTCAGATATAGAAACTCACTCCTAACATAAGAAATTACTCAACTATAATCACTCACACGCTAGTATTTTCACCTCTCAGTCTATTTTCACAAATGTTAAAGATGCATGGTGGCCCTCAGGGTCTCCTCTTGTCACCCCAGTGCAGCAGCCTGAAGGAAGCTGGGTCCTCTCTTGTGCTCTTCCTCGAGGCTCTGTGCAGAAGGGATGCCACCTCTTGCACAAGGGCTGGGGGATGGGAAAGAAGCACTCATGCAACCCCTGAGAATCAGCAACGGAGTTGTTTATTGCCGGGACATCTTGCAGGTGAGCCTTCAGGATGTCCATGGTGTTTGGTGGCTCCAAGCTAATGCTTAGGATGGAGCCTGAGAGATGAGTAGGGAGCTCGCTGATCACTCCTGCGATGCTGTTTGTGCTCTCAGATGGCACAGAACAAAGACATGCCATGGTAGTTGCAGGTCTTTGCTGGTGGAGGTGAATCCACTTCCATCAGTTCCTCCATATCAGATGGATCCAGCTCCATGGGCTCCACGGTGTTTGGCAGAAGGATAAACCAGTCCTTGCCCGGGACTGCCCAAACGGCATGCTTTCTACCTGGAATGTTTTCAGGCCAGGGTGCTGAACCAGGAGGTTGTCCAGTTCCATGCCTAGATCCCATGCTACTGTCCAGTTCATTTCTATGCATGGGTTCAACGCTGCCATCTGTTTTATGGCCATGACTGGGTCCCACACTGTGTTCCGAATTATGGGCATGCCTCTGCTCCACGTGGATGTCTGGCTGATGCTTCTGCCTTCACCCCACACCACCGTTGTGCCAATGGGAAGGCCGAGGCCCCCTGTCACTGTATGGCTGAGGGAGTGGCCTGTTCCCCATGTCGTTGCAGTGCTAATGGTATCGCTTATATGTGTCTGTGGGCTGGGCACCAGAGGTTCCCTGACCACTGGTGTCTATTGTGCCACAGGCGCTATCCCTCTGCCTATGACATGTCATCTCCTTCTCGTTAGCTGCCTTCCTTCTAGGTGCTTCCTTGGACTTCATTGCTGTCCTCTCACACCGAGGAGACCTGCCACTTACCTTCTTGCTTCTGCTCTTCTTCCTGCCACACAAGCTAGCTGTCAGAAGGCCTAGAAGCTCAGCAAATAATGGGCCAAATGCAGGGGTCTTGTTTTATAGGGCTTGGAGCAAAGTCGGGGCAGTGGTGGCCACTGTGACCTCAGCAAGCCTCTGTGATGGAGTGGCCCATGCATGGCCAAAAGGTGGCTGTGTTGGGAGTGGCCTGGAAGATGCCCTCACGTGGAAGAAGGAGGAGGGTTGGGGGGGTTGAGGGCCCCTTTTGTGGGGCTGGTTCCCCTGGGCCATTTGGCTTGCCAGAGAGAAAGGTTGCCCCTCGGCCACAGGGACTGCCCTCCACTTCCCATTCTGTGCCCTGGGTTTATTTTTAACACTGGTTTTATGTAATTTCATTCTATTATTTACAGAAAAGAACAGAAGCAAGGTGCATCTTCAGCCCTAATCCCCATGTGCGCTTTGTGCTCTGAGTGAAGAATTTCTTCCTCACATCACATCTAATGTAAATCACCCCTCCATTTGTTCAAAGCCATTATTCCTTGTTCCAGCACTACACTCCCTGCTACAGTACATCTCCAGCTTTCTTTCAACTGAACTTGGGGTTGCTTGGAGGTTCTAGAGGTCTAGGGACTTGAGACTTCTTCCCAAATAATCAGTATCCACAGTATACAACATTAGCTTTAGCTATCCCCTGTCCCAGTCTCCTTATATCCAATGACAGTAAGAACACTACCTGCTTGTGTTCATGTAAGTGACTGAGCTAGCAAAAACCTACATGTTGTTCCCTTCTAATTACAACAGTAACAAAACATTGCTACTGTTCTCAGATTTCTGGTAAACTACAAACAAGAAGATCACAGTGATGCCAACAGAGAACATTTCTGAATATCTTTATTTTATTGTCTGTGTGAGTCAGTGATTACAAATTTCAAAGTGAGGTAAGTCACAAGTAAGTACATGCATGCCTGCCACCCACATGTATTGAAGTTGTTCCTTACAGCTGGTCAAGAAATCCTGTAAATGCTACAAATCAAGTATTATAATAAAGTGTTACAATACTAATAATTATAAAGCCCATGTCTTTGCCTAATTTTGTATGCAGTGCAAGCAGAGATTAAGATGACAGCAGTAAGGTATGAGAAAGGATGAAGCTTAGAAGAGTTAGACTGTAATACAAATTAGTCTGATCATGTTCACAACTGAAGAGCCATGACTAGAATTTTTTAATTATTATTATTTTTTCTTTTCTCAGCCAAAAGTTAAATATCACTTGTCCCTTCACAGAAGTCAATAACACCTTGTGTAAAACAGTGTACTGTCAGGGAAATCTCAAAACTTGATGAAAAGGGAGGGCAGAGGTAGATGGCCACATCTGCAGATTTCCAGGCTGCCTATGAGACTTGGTGGTAGCAGTGAGGAGGAAATCACAGGATCATATCTTAAGGCTGTAGGTTCAGGAGCTCTGTGTATGCCTCTTTCTTCAACCATCTGCATAATATGCTTTTTCTTTTTCATATGAATATTTCTGAAAGTGTGTATTTGCATACAGATGCCAGATGATGATGCATTAAATCTTCACTGAGCATAACATGCTCAAATGAAGCAGGAAAATATTGCTGTATCAAAGCAACAGATAATGTTTCAGATGCAAAATTTACCCAGCAAGTTGCTGGAAAAGTGCAGTGTCTTGGGTCTTGTAGCAATGGAAAAAGTATTTAATTAAACACTGTTGTGGTTTAAACCCAGCAGGCAGCTCAGCACCACACAGCCACTTGCTCACTCTCCCCCCAGGTGGGATGAAGGAGAGAGGCAGAAAGGCAAAAGTGCAAGAACTCATGGCTTGAGATAAAGACAGTTTACTAGGTAAAGCAAAAGCTATGTGCACAAGCAAAGCAAAGCAAGGAATTTGTTTGCTGCTTCCCATCAGCAGGCAGGTGTCAGCCATTCCCAGGAAAGCAGGGACTATCACGTGTAAAGGTTTATTGGGAAAACAAACACCATCGCTCCAAACATCTCCTCTTTATTCCTTCACCCCAGCTTTTATTTTTGACCATTATGACATATGGTATGAAATATCCCTGAGTCAGCTGTCCTGCTTATGTCCTCAAGCACCCCCAGCCCCATCGCTGCCAGGGCAGCATGAGAAGCAGAAAAGTCCTTAGCTCAGGGTGAGCACTGCTTTGCAACAACTAAAACATTGGTATGTTATCACTGCTATTTTCATCAAAAATCCAAAACACAGCATGGTGTGAGCCTCTACAAAGAAATTTAACTCTGTCCTAGCCAAAACCATAACAAGCACAAACTTTTTTTTTACTTACAAAGAATACATTAGAAAGTATCAGATCTTTAAAAGAGCCTAAAATCTACCTAGCACTTTAAATCAGTTATGCAAGTCAAGATTTGACAAAAACAAGTTATCATCTGCTAAGTCTATTTAGGAAAAAAACAACCAACCAACCAAAATAAATAAATAAATAAAAAACAAAGAACCACAACACACACACAAAAACAAACAAAGCTTGAAAATGCAATTCAAATTTCTTCTTATATCACCTGGAACTTAAAGGTTGGAGGTGTCACCTTCTGATGTTACAGTATCATATTATATTCTTATAATATAGTAGATAAGATGCATCATGTTTGACTCTGTTGTCAAACATGCTTGAAAAGCTGTTTCTAGTGTGTTTTATCATTTCAGGACACAGCCTTGTTCTAAGCATTGGTGTGAGGTCGCTGAGATCACGGTGTGCTACAAATGGGATGAATTTCCATTATTACAGATGCTGAATAAAATGTATCTGAATGTTTCTGCTTTCCGACTGCCAGGTTTTCTTTAGTAATTCAAATGCACAGATGCAGTTTTTGGATTCTTAGCAGAAAAAAATGAGGGACTTCTCTATTTTCAAACAAAAAGTTCAGAATTTACCCAGAATCCTGTATCTTTGAAGGTTCATTCTGTGAACTTTGGTTTAGTAACAGGCAGTTTGACTGCTATGAAAACTTGAATATTACAGACAACATTTTGATGGTGAGCTTCTGTAGCCACTTTTTTTCCTTTTAAGGGACAAAATTTCTGTTTCAAGAATTAGTGAAATTACAGGATGTCAGCAAAATATATGGAGTTGGGTTGCTCCTCAGATCTTGTCTCTATAAATGTATTCCCGCAGCTCTCAATGTCTCTTAGCTCCAAATTCAAAGCAGAAGATTTCAGGAAATGGAAAAAGACAAACAAGCATATTTAAATCTGTTCTTCCACTCATGACTCAGTATATTTTTTGCATCATGAAGTTTGTATTGGACTTTTTTCCTTGGGCCTGCTTCTTTCTCTTTTCTGTGTTAGATATTTTGCTTGGTAGATGTATGCTTACCTGGAGCTAAGGTGTATTTACAAATTACTGCTAAGTCAAAGACACAAGATTTCAGCACAGGAAACTTATGTCAGATTTATTTCATTGCTTACTTGGATCTTTACTGTAGAAGATAAAGATGAATAAATCCAATGATAAATGAAGGGATCTTTGAATTCTTTCTTTTAATTTCCTGCAAGAAATGATACTGAAAAGTTTTGTAGCACTCCATGTACTTCACTGCTATCTATACCCGAGGCTGACTTATGATCAAAGGAGTATTTTAAAAAGAAGGCTAGTGAAGATCCTTTAAATAAATGCAAACATCCTTGCCCAAGAGTTCAAGAGAAGCAGGGGTTAACTCTATATAAAGAGGGAACTGGGCAGTCTTATTTGTAGAAGTGCACTACAGCCAATACATTTTTTTTTTTTTTTTCCTAAAGGTCTGTTTCGTAAATGGGAAAGGGCTTTGCTTCAGTAATCCAATATAGTGTTTGATAAAGCTTTGGGAAATGCCTTTGTTTTTATATATCTCTTTGACAAGCATCACCAGTTAGCATGGTTATAGGTGAATTTTCTGTGTTCTGTTTTTATCTATCTATTTATTTATTTACTTTAGCACACTGACAAATTTTATGCTGTTTGCAAAGTCTCGATTCTGTTATAAGGAAGCACCAGCATCTGGGAACTGGAAGCTGGTCCTGAGCTATACTTCCTGAGAGCAAAAACAAGCTGCATGATCAAAGATTGTCTGATTTCAGAGTTCATGTGTGTATATAATCCTGATAACGTACTGATAAATTATTTCAAATTTCACTGTCTTTAATACACTCCTTCCTCCCTGAGAAGTTAACCAATTGACACTTGGCAGGATGTGGCCTGGTATAAGATAACAGACACTGTGAAGTAACACAGCATATTATCAGTAGCTTTCCTTTACTAATGTAAACAAGGCTTGTCCTTGATAACAATTGTTCTTCATGTATTGCCTTGTAGTTTAAAATGTGTAGACACACATCCTGAGGCTTCTATTTAGTATCAGAAGTTGCACGGAAAGCATTACAGCAGCACTTCTGTCAAATACTATTTTCATAGAAACTTTATGTGAAATTGTATTCATCCAGTGAATGTATCTTACCACCAAGGGGATATTCTTGCTGGTCTGTAGAGACCAGGACAGCAGTCTCCATATGTACAGAAATGCCCCAAAGACAGATAAGCTTTGCCATTATCTAGACCAGACACTATCCATTGCTTCTGAGTGGACAGAGAGCCAGCTGTGAATGTCCTTGTACCTGTCTGTCACATAGTTTTTATAGAGAATATGCCTCTATGGGATAGACAAAAGAAAATATGAGTATTATATATATACATATATATTTCTAGCCAATATTTCTGACAGAAAGATACAAAGCAGAACTGTTTTATTTTAATTCTGTGTTGACTGTGCTACTGCTAAAGCACTAGAAATTTAATCTCTCCTGGACATCTTTTTCTTATAATGTATTGGAATATTCCAGCTGTTTCAGTGTTTTGGTATGTACATTTCATGTAACCTTTTAAGTTATAGAGGACTGCAGAGACATCCAGAGGCTCCAATTCAGAAGAACATCTAATGCATTCAGCAAGTCAGCTGAGGAAGGGTTTTGGTTCCAAAGGTTTTTGCAACTTTCTTCCTTGCCATTTAGACAAGACAGTGTCTGATATTACAACAGAAAAAAAAATATAGAGAGAAACCTTGGCATTTACAGAAGCAGGAAAATCCTCAGATAAAGTTAACCTGAATATCATCTGAACGTGCTTTAGCCCTCTTAAATCCCTTGCTAAGAAGAGGTGGAGCACCACAGAAGGATTATACAAAAGACTGGACAAAAAATAATGAAATAGCTAACTGTGTGAAAATGTGTTTTTTAGATAACCACCTCTTGTTTCTTGACCATCAGAGCCTGTTTTCTCCTGACCTTTCATCCCCTTAGAGCATCCCCTAGGCATGCTCTCACTCAAGAGGCAAACAGTGAGCTGTATTTTAAGTGAGATAGTAAACGGTGTCTTCACATTGCCAATGAGAGATATTCAAGATCAGAATGTATACAAGTTGTCACCTAGATAAAATCGTCTTTAAAATACATTGGCATACATTTTCACTGGTGGAAAGAGTGTGTAATACAGCTACAGACAATGGTAGAATACTATACGGTGTAGAACAGATACTATATTTCTGCTGCTTCCCAAAAACAGTTAAATGAAGTCAGAGAAAATGGCCATACTTCCCCAAATAGTTAGCTTTTAACTCCATATTTTGCTTTTATGCATTCAGTCTTTTCCCTTCTCATGTGATGTACCTCATATGTAACACATCATATATAAAACTTTCTCTTTCAGACCATTTCTCAGTGTTGTTAAGATCATTTAAAATTTTAAATCTTTTAGTCAGAGGGCTTTTTATTTAACGTCATCTGTTAATTTTGACAATATATTCTCTGTATCATTTGTCACCTTCACAAAAATATTGAAGAATTTAAATCTTAAGACATATCTCTGTAAGAAACCATTCAATCTCCTCCTAGTAGAAAACAGACTTTGAACTATTCTTTTTTCAACCTTCTGAACAGCAGTTTTATGTGGAATATATTTCTCTAGCTTGGTTATGAGGATGTAATGTTGCTCTGTCAAAAGCCATACCAAAGACAAGAAATGTCACATTTGTGCTTCCCACACATCTACTTAGCCAATTATTTTGTCAAAGAAGGAAATTATATTTCATGAGCACAATTTGTTTTTGACAGTTACATGTTAAATGGTGCTTATTACCCTCTTGGTGCTAATGAACTGATAGATTATTTGATAATTTATTCCACTGTGCCTTGGGGTACTAAAGTTAGGTTGAATAGTTTCTAATTCCTTAGCTACACTTTTTCCTCTTTTGGAATGATTTTCTCTTTGCTCTTTTCCAGTCCTTTAGGATCTCACTGTCTTCTAAACATTCTCAGAAATAAGTGCTGATAGGTTTGATACTGCTCTGGCTACTGCTGTAAGTACTCTTGGGAGACGTTGTCAAGCCCTGCTGACTTTGGCATCTCTAATAGCTAAATAATCTTCCACACTCCAGGTTTATCTTACTTCTTCTTGTTAGTGATTGCACAATAATTGTGTTATTATTTACTAAGTGCTTGCACCAGTAGGAACTTTGCTGCAGGTCGTTGAGTGACACCCCATAAAGCCTAGTTGTTCACCAGAGATCTGCATCTATAGCCATGATAGGAAGCTCCATGTTAGATCCATGTCCTTTGCTGTCCTGGGAAGAGATCTGCCAAGCTTTCCTCTGAAGTCCACTGGTACCTTAATCTTCAGCACAAGTCCTGGCCTCCTGAGCTATTCTCACGTTTATGCAATTGTGATTATCCTTGTACCTCCACCCATGCCTTGAATAACAGGCTTGTGGTTAACATATTCACCCAGGGAACACTCAGTCTCCTTTTATGTTTCAAATCCAATCTGTCTGCTCTCTCAGAAGAGTGACTGAGGCTTCAGTCTGCCTTTATAGTGAAAATAATTTAATAACTAGCACCCAGAGGCAAAGTCCCACTGTTCAGATATGGACCTGTGGCCCCTTGTCACTCCTTTATAAGAGTTAGATCCAGGTCATGAAAGAAGTAGAAGTGCACAAAAGAGATGCAGAAAGGCAGGGGAGATGAAGGGAGCCTTCTGCTACTCTGCTGGTATGTACAATCCACTAGGAGGAAGAATGATTTAACTCTGGTTTTAGCTTCTATGATTGTTGCTGCTTCTTTTGAATATAGAACTGTTAAGGACTTTGTGGTGGAGCATATTGGCAAATTTAATGAAAAACTGTCATTTTACAAAGAAGGTGTGTTACACTGTATTTTTTTTTTTCTTTAAATAAAACAATTTAGTTGTTCAGTACCAAGTACTCGTGTCATATTTGTTATGCCTCCTGGCATTACAATTTAACATTTACTACAAGACACATTGGCTGCTATCACAGGAGGTAATGAAATTGGTTTAAAAGAAAGACAGTATATAGAAAAAATATCACTTTGGTAAAGGACATAATGTTACATTAATTAATAAAAGAGGAAAGTAATCTTCTTGTACAGAGAAAACTAATATATTTAAAGTACATCCCTGGAGCAATTTGCTGTGCTTCTAAGCCTAGGTGAATACTTCTAGGTATAGTAAACTTGCAGTGAAATTTTCTTTAACAGAAATATGCCAAGCAAGAACCCTTAGCAGATATAGCTTGAAATATATAATTGACCAGAACCTTCACCTCCTTCTGAAGGTTGACATTTTGGATTGATTAACTTTCATACAAAAGTCTCTCTTCCTTGCAAAAGAAAGCAGTATGGGCTGATCTTTCAGCTTCTTTCTTGCTGCTGTATCACAGTGAAATAAAAATTTTGATTTCAAATGATGGACTAAATCTATTGATGTAGTTGCCTTTTCAGAATTCTGGTTTACCTAGAAGTAGAGCTGAAGTGGACAGGCCACTGAAAAATTACCTGATCTTTAATTTGGTAGAAAATGGAGAAGGGAAGAAAACATGGATTCAATATAAAAAGTGTCTAAAACTTCTGTATTTTTAAGGCAATGAGTCTGTTGCATGTTCACTTAGATGGTTATTCTGAAAGTTATAGCAAATTAAAACACAAACCAAGGGCTCCGAAAGAGGTATATTTTTGCTATACAGAAGATAAGGAAGTGTTACATTAGTTCTAGAAGAGAAGGAAGTTGACCTGCTACATTCATGCAATTGCTTTTAAGGACTTTTATTTTCTAGAGAACAGGAATATGGAATGCCATAGGAGTGGATGTTTCACTTTGTAAAACTCTTATGAGTGGGTTTGACATATTGCAAACAAGTGAGAAAGTGAGAATCCTGGCATACATGAGGGGTCTCTTGGGCAGTAAATGCAGTGAGTGTCTTAAACATCTTAATCTGTGCTGATTTCCATGGATGAGCTGCAAGGAGTCCTTCATAAATTTTGAGACCACAGGCTTTTTGTGCAAGGCCTTGTCATGCATGCAGCATCAGCTACGGGTATGTAGGACAAAATGCATCTGTAAAATAATGCATGTTGAGGATGATATTAAAGGTTGTATGCAAAAACTATTCAGCTCACCTGTAGTCCCTCAGCTTCACATCAGGGATCGCTCATGAGACTGTTTGTAGCACAGGAAAATAGGTGATAAAAAACCACCACCACCACAAGCCTTTTGGTAAGTAGCATGTCCCTGTCCCCCGGGGGGGGGG
>CM021698.1:19613998-19636024 GCA_011074415.1 Stictonetta naevosa
CCCCCCCGAAGCTACTGTCTAAGGGTTGTGACATTTTAATGATATGGTTAGTCTACCTGTGGACTTTCTCCTGAATAACTGCATAAATGAGGTGCACAGACCTGGATGCAATTTATTGCTTGTTAACATAAATCTTTTTTTATTTTTCCTATTTCCAAGCACTCATTTTTTCAATAACTTTTCTGAAATACGGATGGGTTTTTCAAAGGTGTGACTATGGGAGAGGGTGATGAATATAAGCATATGAAAATATATTTTCTTTCTGCTTCATAGAAGACAGCATAAAACAAGATAAGGGAGAATTATTTTTATTAGACTGTTATAATAAGAATCTCGCCTCTCAGTCTATTACTAGTTGTGTTTTGCCCTGCTTGATAAATAGACTTACAACTTTTACATGTAACATATACTACTCAGCAGAATGAAAATTCAATTTATTCTCCTTTATAGCATTCAGAAGAAATATTGTTTTTTGAAATTTGAAAAACTGCCAGGATTTTTGAATAGTATTATTTACAGTGTTCTGCTTGTTTACTGCTTTGTAAGAACAAAAAGAACAGCAGTGACTTCATCCACCAAACAAGATTTCTTTTACCTAATACTTGCTAGCAATGATCTAGCAAGGATCTTGCAAAGCCTTTAGCGAAAAAAACCATCAGAAGCTTAAGAGTTCCTGATAGTTTCTAGCTGCCCAGTACTGTGCCTTCGAAGTAAATGCTCATGGAGTCTGTCTAAAGGTAATGTGTATATCACATCTGGGAGTTGCAGGGGACCCCTGTGTTTTGTTCCCTGGCTTATCAGTGCAATAAATTGACAGAACATATACAGCAAGCAGAAGACTGGCCTTGTAGGGATAAGTCTGAATAAAACAGTGTGAGAAAGATTTTTGATTAGATAATTTTCTCTGATCCATGAACACTGCTGTTTTAATAGGTATTTATTTATTTATGAGATAAATCATACAAACAGGTATTTCATGGAGGAACTCAATCACATAGCTGCAGCTATCTTTCAGGGTTGGAATACTGGTGACAGTGGAAAAGCACAATATCAGAAAGAAGTGAAAATAATGTATTTCTTTTCTTTCATTTGGCAGAGAATTCAGACCCATTTTTGTGTCTTGGTCTGGGTGAATATTCCTGCAATTTGTGTAGCACAGAGCTGACTGCAAAACATTCTGAGTACTTGGAAATGTACAGCAATATTTTGGGTCATAAAACATGGATCACATTAGCCAGGCTATCTATAAACTCAGTAAGTAATAATAAATGGAAAGCCAAATTTGGCTTTCAATTGTGCTGGTGTAAATCTGTAGAAGTTTTGAAATGTACAGTACATTCAGGTTTGGATGAAAGTCTTTGTCTTCAATACTCCCAGAAGTCTTGAAAATCAGATGGATGCCTTCAGAGCACAAAGAGCAGCATATCTTTTAAGATAAAAGTTTATGAAATCCACTTGTTAATTTTGCATGTTTCAATCAGTGTTGTCATCCTTATCTTGAAAATGACTGATGTTCCCATTAGCAAATCTTAAATCTGAAGAGGCCACAGAGGACAATAAACTAAAGCATCATGCGAATTACCCTGTTTTGGACATAATGAGATCCATTTGTGTGGTTGCACTGATAACCGCTTGTTCCTCTTTTTGCAGACCTGTCAGTTTTGGGAAGTTTTGGCTTATATTCTAGCCTGGGAGCATCCTGTTAACAGGAAAAAAGCCTTCCTTGCCTCAGCTGGGAAGATGCTGTAGCTGATGCTTCAGTCTTTGAAGCATCCTTTGAGTCCTGGGTAAACATTTCTCCTTGCTTTCCTGCCATAATGGGTCCGGTTGTTGCTCTTTATTTAATGGAGACTTGCTTATTATGCTGCTAGTTGGCAGTTGCAGATGGTAGGGAGTGTAAGGATAGCTAAAAGGAGGTGAAGAAGGTGGTATCATTCTACAAAAACAGAAAAGAAAACAATGCACAGACCTCTGTTATCCCTTGATCTTGAGGTGCCAGAATTGCCCCAGTTTGTGCCATTGCTCCCTGAAAGCAGGGCGGTAGGGCCAGAGCTCTGCCTGGTTGTTCCCCAGACAAAGGTCTAAACTGACAGGCTCTGGGGTCTTGGGAATTATGTCTTAGGCTAAACCTTCATTGACAGAGGCTTCCTTGTGTGGACTTGTACACATGGGCCTTGAAGGACTTTGTGCATGGAAATCTGTGTGCTCAGAGGAATGATCTGAAGTGTCTCCTCTTTTGTGTGCACCACAAACACAGCTGGTAAAACAGCAGTGGCAGTTGGAAGCCAACTGTATCAGATGCTACCTTCACATAAAACAGGTCTGTGCAGAGATATGTATGAAGAGTTTGTAGCATTTTTGGGAAGAATGCAGAAGGTAGATGTCTAACTCCCTTCAAAAGTGAATTAGTGTCCCTGTTGTCTAATTCATGCGGACCTGTAGAAGAAAGTTACGGGTGCCTAGAAGAAGCTCTTTGCTGAGAGGTCTACAAAACCTTCTCTAATACTGAGCAGTTTTGAGCAAAGAGCTCATGGGGCTCTTCTAATTTAATACATTTTCTAAGCTCATGCACAAACTTCCTCTGGTGTGTGAACATCTATGGGAGGCAGTGACTCCATTGCTATGTCCAACAGGTAGGGATGAAGTTTTCAAAATCCAGGCAAAAGCAGCAAAGCAGATGTACTCCAGGGATACTCGACTCTGGAGCAAGAGATGTGGAGATATTTGAGTTATACCTACTGCTAATCAGTATTAACAATAAAGCACTTCAGGCTTTTTCCATGATCCTTTCCTTGCATTTTGCTAATCCTTTGCTACTCAGAAAAATAGCAGCTATATTTTGAAGACTTAAATTTATTTGCATCTGTTCTGCAGATTCACAAGTAGAGGGGAGCACATGCTTAGACTATTATCAGTTCAGGTGCTGTGTACATTTATCTAATTGAAGACCACCTGATTGCCTGAATGAATTCCTATTAACTAGAGTTGGTTGAACAGTTACATCTGTTTGTTTCCTCTCCTGCCACTAGATTATATGAAAAAGAACAATCTCTCAGATAGCCAGTGAGCCAGAACTTTTTATATTGGAATTGAGCATCAACGTAGCCTATCACTTGTTGCCAAATTCCTTGTGTGAATTGGTAGTGGTAATAAAAAAAAATTCATAACACTTACATCCTCATAACGCTTGTCCTATACAGAGTCCACCCATCATCTCCAGTTTGCTTGGCTGCAAATGAAAGATTAATGATTTCCTCAAGACAACATGAATAATTGCATAGTTTTTTTCTTGTATTTTCAGCATGACAATTAATCTTCTGACATGTTGCCTTTTAAAGATGATACCACATTTCTATTCAATTCTAGCATAGCAATTTGAAGTAATGCTTGGCAAAAAATTTCAAGTTCAAAGCAAAAGCCACAAACTTTAAGACATATCTACATTGTGTATCCTGGCTGTGAATAAGAGGAACATCCCAGATATTTTTGATGGTGTGTGGGGAGCAAAGTAGACAGGCACATGCAAGAGAAATATTGGAAGACATTATGAAGCTAAAACAATACAAAAGATTTAGAAAACTTATATTTGATATCTACTTTGAACAAAATCATTTGATCCTGGGGAATTTGCATTGTGTTGGCAGTACACTCAGAGCTTCATAAAAAAAGGTATTATATCACAAAAATATTTGACCCAAATATCTGAAATTATAGGTGTTAATTAAACCAGTACCAGGGAGACATTCTTACTGAACCACATGGTTATTTACAGCAGAAAGGGAAAGAGCTGGAATACACAGAAAAAGAAAAAGCTGAGGCAGAAGGAGGACTAGAGGAATAATATAATAGAACTATAATGGGTGACTGTAACACAGATGAATTATGATCTCAGCTTTGACTGGTGTCATAAGGTACAAAAAAATGTCCTTTCCTCCAGCTTTCTCCTGTTCTGACTAATTCATCATGTTATTCCTATGTTTCTGGTCTCAGATAAATTTCCTCTAAAGAGTGCTTCAAAACATTTGGAGGAATCCCCCCTGGTGAGGTCTTGAAACTTGTATTTCCCTTTTCCTGGAAAGGACTGTTCTGCAATGTTGGCAGGTCTGCCTTTTTTCCTCAGGCTCTGTTTGTCTGATACAAGAACTCATTTACCAGAAATATAAGTTTCTGCAACAGGTAGCATAGCCTGAGCTGCCAAGAAAGCTTTTTTGCTCCATGCAGTCCAAAAGGACAGCCAATATTTTATGACATCCAAGTGTCATATACATTCACTAGGAACATCAAATTACCTGAGCTAGTTCTCATGCAGTACATTTTGCATCCTTCCAATTATTTTAATCTGCCTGATATTATCTAGTTAAATGCATGCTTTCCCAGCTTCTAGTATACGCATTCTGAACTGGGGATGTTACTTTGTAAAGCTCTTTAGCTAATGACTGGGGATTCTGTCCTTTTCCTGGTGCTTTCCAGTTAAGTAATTTTCTCAATCTTCTTTGAACTTCCTGTTCTATGATCTGCACTTCACTTTGATTAATCACACTACTCCATTCACACTTTTTTTTTTTTTTTTTTCAAGCTACTTTGCCAAAGGTTTATCTGATACCTCCCATTCCCATTGTCCTTTCTAGAAATCACTCATACCTACTTCATTTGTCACTGTATTCTCCTCATCTTTCTGGCTTACAGTTTGAGACATTTCCTCTGGTCATCTTCATTTCACTGGTAATGATGTTTGTGTTGTATTCCTCAAGTTCTGTTGTCTGTTCTCCTTCAACTCCACTTCAACTTCTGCAATATTATCATGAGATTATTATTATTATTTTTTTTTCCCTATGATTGCATTAGTATTGATCTACTCTTCAATTTCCCTTTATTCATGCAACCCCAAGTAAAGCTGCTGTCATTGCTGTGTTCATGTAGACACAAGTAGAGGGTGGGTGTGAAATGGCATCACTGATCTATAAATCAGAAAGTATAGGCATCTAGGAATCCAGATCTAAATTGGTGTATTTTATGCAAGGAAGAGGTTTGAAAATATAATCTGTGCAGCATTACACTTATTTAGATCTGCTTATTACAATGGCTATGTCCTGTAAAGTAACACTCTACTGTAGGAATCTTTTATTCTTCACGGATTCCTTTAAGAATTTTCATGCCCCTTCTTCTTCCCAACCCTCTAAGTGAAATGCATATTACATAAATGCGTACATAGTGTTGAGTTTCACACCAAAATGAACAATTAAGACACAAAATTCTACAGTAGGGTTTCTCTTTCTTTCCCTCTCTCTTTCAATCATGCTGTCCTAATGGATGAAACAAGAAAAAAAGTGGCTGAGTTTTTGTGGCTTTCCATTCATAATTTAGGTGTCTGGAAGTTGAGGTTTCTCAGAATGACATTATCATCCTTCCTGAAGAAATGTTTTAGAATTTGAAGAATAAGGAATTTAATAAAAGATGTTAGTTTTCCCCTCTGGACATGGGAAGATTTTCTTTGGAATAATCAGTATTTTTGTTGTGCTTTGTTTCTGAAGTAGGAAAAAAAGAGCATTTTATTGTGAGTCACAGTGTCACCTGCAGGGAAGCAGTTATACTAAGTGTATTACTTTCTGGTAAATTGGTCAGAGAGAGACCTGTGCATGTTTTCTTTCAATATTGTCAGTTTCTATGCTTTATGATAAATATCACACCTATCTGCAGGATGGTAAAGGACCTATTTTATTTTAAATGGTCACTTGCAACTCATTGTGAATAAAATTATTTTTTGAGACCTGTGCCTTAATAGAAAACATGGGATTCTGTTCTTCCTGCAAACTCTATAGATGTCAAGAAAAAAGTAGCTGACTTAAATACAACATGGAGAGACTAATTTAAATTTTAAATCTGCTTACTGGAGAGAAGAATGTTTTTTGAAACTACAATTTCATAATTTGGAACTAGTCAGAGCATCTGTTCTTTTGCAGATAAAGAGCAAATATATTGTGACTCAAATTACATCAGCCATCATTTTAAGTGTTGTTGGTATCCTTGCACTTATCCTCATAATTTCCATCTAAACTTTTGAATACTGGAAATGACTTGATCAGGAGCATTTTATTTCCACTTTAGTATTCAATTTGTTGCTTACCATTTATTTTACATTCATTCTTCTTTCTAAAGGTAGCAAAGGTTATGCCACCTTTGTCAGCTCTTTTGAAACCACATATTATGAAACACATAATTCAACAGATATATTTCTACTTTTTTTTTTTTTTTTATTTTTTTTTTTTTTTTTTTTTTTTCAGAGGAGAACCCTGCTAACACACTCTTACTTTCCCCCCTTCTGGGTACCTTTCTTTCTCTGCATTAACTCTGTCTGCAGAGGTATATGAAACTTGTGGCAATTACTGTGTTTAAAAACTGCTACTTTATGCAGCCTAAGAAGTGCTGCATAAGAAAACAGCTCATCCACATCATAGTAATTCTTTGATCTTGCTAGGGTCAGCACAAGACTATCCTATGAATTCTTGTCTGTTCCAATTCAGGAGTGCGAAATCCTATTTCTTGTGTGCTCTCTAAACACCCTTTCTCTTGGGCTAGGTATCTTCACTGCATAAAGACAGCTTGGTTAATGATGTCTAGACTAGCTTGAATGTGGCACAGCTGCTAGCAATGAAGCAAAACCTCGGCATCACCATTGTCAGCCCCCTTAATAAGTTCTCAGTGTAACCATACTGCTGGTTACAGGGTAGACAAAGTCACAGAATGAGCTAAATAAAATTTTTTATAGTCCCTGGATATACCCACTGTTTTCAAAGCCATTGTAAGAATATTTCTACATCTAAAATTCAGCACACCGAGTTGAATAGTAGTCATCCATTTGAGGCAAATGATAGCTGAATAGTTTAGTGGGCAAGGTACTTGAAAAGAGCTAAGAGCTAGTCTTGGCTGTGCAGTCATTTTCTAAATGTCTTTAAAAAATACTGTAAACTCTCTTTGGCTCAATCCTTTCAGTGTAAAATGGGATTTCTAGTGCTTCCTGATGAATATATGTATGCAAATGTATACACACATGGCCATGCTCATCAGTGTCCTTGTTGTTGTGAAGAGACTAGCGAAGCTACCTATAAATAAAAGGGCGATTTATCTTGCTCAGTGATAGCTTCCTGAAAATTTAGGCAACTAGGATCTCCCAGTAATTATGAGGGTGAAAGCTTCAGTCTTGCCTGCCTCAGACACCTATCAGTAGATGGAATGAATCAAATGAATCATTGCCCTGAAGGTACATATATCTCTGCGGGGATGTCAGAACTGACCAGCTTAAACTATAATACTTTTAGAGGCTATATTTGGCTGAGGTACATATTCTAAATGGAAATGTCTATTCTGGATGTAAATATATATATATATATATGTATAAATTTCCATAGAATTAAGCCTGATATCTTCAGTGCTTATATATCAGGAAAAAACCTCTATAAGAATCTTTCCAATGCATAACTCTTCTACACTTAGAAAAACAAACAAACACACAAAACCTGTAGACACTGAAGTTAAAAGCTGAAGTTAATTATTTTTCCTGTTCTTGGTTTTCTGGTGTTTTCATGCTTACTGGAATGTGACAGCATTCCAGAGAAATATTGGCAAATATTTTATTAGTGACTATTTACATTCAGGCTGGTGAAATCCATAAGTATCTTGCCAAATTTATGAGAGTAGACAAGATCTTTTCTCCACACAACATTACTGTCTTTTCTGAAGACACTGAAGTTTGAGGATCCTAAAGGGTTCCAGTTACGAAAGTCCCCAAGAGGCCTGCAGCAGCTGTGGTCAGCAACTGCCGGTGATATATGGGGGACAAAACAGATGCAGGAGCTTGAAGCATAAAAGAAACTCTTAACTAGATCATTCACTGACTTATGTTTATTACCTGAGACATTTGTTAACTTTGGTCTGCATTGTGTTTTATTACTATTTCTGTGCAGAATCAATAGGAATTCCGGTCTGGGGCACTGCAACTCTAAATTAGCCATGTTCAGTGTGAATGTAAAATGTGCAGCAGTCACATTACACTGTTTTAAATACCTAACTCTATGCAACAGAGAGTACAGAGAAGCTATGACTCCACATCTGAGTACTTCCTAAATCTTCAAGCACATGTTTATTCAGGAAAAGCAGGGTTAAAATTTCACAAAATTGTGGCATGTAGACACCAATTTCCACCGAGATTAGAGCAACTCCATAACATTATTCAGCAAGCTTCAAATTTTTGCTTATTTACGTGTCAGTCTGAGAGCTAAGAGATCTTAAGCTAGCACATATTTTGACCAGGATGTGCAAAAACAGAGCTTTACCTTTTTCAAGATATTGCATATGTGCTCAACACAGTCTCTAAATGTGCTTGGAAATCTGAATAAAATACACAGAAAGTAGGTAATGAGAAAGAAAAAGGATATGTGATAAATTTATATGATACCTACTTGTGTCTACAGCTGTGGCACTATTTAACAATTTAAATAATGATTTATTTATTTATTTATTTATTTTTTCCCACTTAAAACTGAATGTATAGAGAAAGCTACTTGGTTCAGTCCTACATATTCTAAATTCTTTGCCATGAAATAATTGACAAATATGTTCCACCCTCATGCACTGAAATATATTCACTTCATAAGTTTGCTTGCTTAAGGTCATTCACTGCTTCCTGCAATAGACAAATAACAGGTTCTGAGGATCTATTTATGATAAGAAATGGCACTGTATGAAAGAATGGAATGGCAACACTCTCTTTAAAACAGCTCTACTGAAACACTACAATTATTTCTGAGCACCTTGTTTCTATGAAAATTTTTGGTGGGAGATCTGAGAAAAGAAATTATAATGATGAGAGCCATAGGGACTGACTTCCTAGAGAAGGTGAGGAGCCACACATATATATGGTAGTTTGGCCAAGTGATTAATGGCCACTAGATCTATGACAGTGGTCTGCAAATAACTGATGGATATGAACGCAGAGAAATGACAGAACTATTTAGGATAATGGGAATGAAGAAAAGTGTAATTTATTATTATTATTATTATTATTTAGTTAGGGTACTTGTATAGGAGATGCTCTATTAGTTCTGTTGAAAGAACTGCTGTTAGTATATCATGATCTTAGTTTTGGTTTATAATTTTGCATGACTACTAGATATGTGCTTCAATAACAAGAAGGACAAATGCATTGAAAGATACAAGAAAAGATAAACTCCATTTGGAGACAAGAATATTTCTGACTTCTGGCATTGATGAGCTCTAGAACTTTCTGAAAGGCAATAAAGCCTTGTCTCTTGTGATCTTAATTGGAGAATTGGGAAGATGCAAGATTGCTGAAGTTTATCCATTTTAAATGTAAAAGAATTTAAATTTATTTAAAAACACATTTCTTTCTAACTGCTGAATCTATAATTCAGAAGACACTAGAAAAAATGAGCAAAAGAAATATGCAAAAGGTCCTGCTGTGTTGAGGCACCTGTTCTTTTTCTTCTTCTTCTGAGAACTCTGCCCCAGAGGAAGCAATGATGTGAATATCAAAGCAGAATATAAACATCTTCACTAGGACTGGCAGGTGCTTGCCTTACTTTGCCAGTATAGGATGACAAACCAGCAATATTTATTACCCATTCACTTGCTGAAGGACTGGGACCAGTGAGATATATCATGCAGCATCCTGAAAGCTTATTTCTAGGAAGTGTGGGGAAGTTGCTGACACTGACAGGCCTGGGATGAGAACCCACAGGGTGATGCCAGGGCCCTTGGGCCATTTATAGTGATATCTGCCTGTTTGCCTGGGGAAAAAAAAAAAAAAGGGAAGTCCAGTCAATGTCATCTACCTGAACTTCTGTAAGGACTTTGACATGTCCCACATGGCATCCCCATCTCCAACCTGGAGGGACTTGGAGGGTGGAAGATTCAGTGGATAAGGAATTGGCTTGACGGCTGTACCCAGAGAACGGCGGTCAACAACTCTATATCCAGGTGGAGGCTGGTGATGAGTGGTGTCCCTCAGGGTCTGTCTTGGTACTGGTACTGTCTAATATCTCTATCAATGACATAGACAGTGGGATTGAGTGTAAGTCGGCAGATGACACCAAGCTGAATTGTGCAGTTGATACAACAGAAGGAAGAGATACCATCCAAAGGGACTTTGACAAGCTAGAAAAGTGGGACCATGTGAACCTAATGAGGTTCAACAAGTCTAAGTGTGAGGTGTTGAACCTGAGTTAAGGCAATCCCAGACATGAGCACAGACTGGGAGCAGAACTCATTGAGAGCAACTCTACAGAGAAGGACTTGGCGGTTCTGATGGATGGAAAGCTCGACATGAACCAGCAGTGTGTGCTCCAGAAGGCCAACTACATCCTGGGTTGCATCAACAGAGGAGTGGCCAGCAGGTTGAAGGTGGTGATTGTCCCCCTCTACTCTGCCCTTGTGAGGCCCCACTTGGAGTTCTGTGTCCAGGTCTGGGGCTTCCAGCACAACAAGTATGTGGAGCTGTTAGAGTGGATCCCAAGGTGGGCCGTGAAGTTGATCAGAGGGCTGGAGCACCTGTCCTGGGAAGAAAGGCTGAGAGATGGGGATGTTCAACCTGGAGAAGGCTCTTGGGAGACTTCATTGCAGTTTTTCAATCCTTAAAGAGGGCTTACCCAAGAGTGAAAGAACAACTTTTTGCTAGGTCAGGTAATGATAGGACAAGGGGAAATGACTTTAAACTAAAACAGGAGAGATTTAGCTTAGAGGTTAGGCAGAATTTCCTCACTCAGAAGGTGGTGTGGCACAGGAACAGGCTGCCCAGAGAAGCTGTGGATGCCCCATCCCTGGAAGTGTTCAAGGCTGGATGGGGCTTTGAGCAACCTTATCTAGTGGGTGGCATCCCTGCCCATGGCAGGGGGGTTAGAAATAGATGATTAAGGTCCCTTTTCAACCCAAGCCATTCTATGATTCTAGGCTCAGCCTGACCTCCTAACTACACAGATACATTAGACTCCTGTTGGATGGTCAGAAGAGCGGGTTTATTTTCCTGCTTTGGCTGTGGTGATCAAAGACAGGGCTGCCTGACTGGTATCCCTGGACTTCCCTGGTTGTATGATGTTCACCCCTTTTTATCCCTTTCTTGTCCCTTACTTTACCTATTCTTCCACCTCCATCTTTTCTTACAAAACAACCATCCGCTAACTACTTTTTCTCCATATGTCCCAGTTTTGAGACATTTATGCCTCAAATTAGTATTTCTACTACCATTAACTAGGTAATCTTGGCTTTATATAGTGTTATTGATATGGTTACCCAGGCACTGTTGGCCTTGCAAGCCTTGGCTAACCTGAAGGTCCCCAGTGCTTCTCTCCAGCTTTCCGTGAAGTTTGGATTTTTCTCACATAAGTTCCCCTTAGTTTCCCAGGTAACAGTATTTAAATTCAGACCTCTCCTGGAGCACTTTCTGTAGATTTTGTCAGTATCTCACACTTTTATCTGTCACATCCAAAGACTTCTCACGTTGAGTTCATCGAGTGGGTTTATTCTGACCTATCCAGCTAGAATGGTCCCCATCCTAAAAGACGAAACATATAACCAGATCCACAATGAGTACAGAAAGGCTAAGGATTTGGGACCTTTGGGTGAATAAAATTGTTAATGTGAGTATCCCTGTGAGTGTTTAAAAGATTACCAGTGTCCTTGTATAAGAACAAGGGCCCTTCAGGGTTGCATTCTGGAGGACTCCTGATTAATCTACTCCCAAATTCCTTGAAAAGTCTGCAGCTCATTAGGTCTCCTCAAATAGCTGTTTCCAGCACTCTTAAAACCTGAGCCAATGTTTGAGCCCTTTCCCCTGGAAAACAGGACCTGTACTCAGTCATAATTTCTTATTTATGCAGCATCACATGCCTTAAATAGTAGCCCATTTTCTGTCAGAAACATCTCCTAGCCTTTTTTTTTTTTTTTTTTTTTTCTCATAAGAAAATCACAGGCAGAGATTTAAGTGCTTGCTTATATCATTCATTTCCCTATCCCTTGAGAAAAGGAATGTCACATACAGTTAGAGTTAATGCTTGCAACATTGAGCTATTTCATATAATTTCTATCAATTTTGCCAAATATCTGTTAAATTTTAAAAGTTTATTTTATAAAATAACAAACACACAAACTTTGTTTCTCCTATTAAAAATGAAATACATGTATTATATATGTGTGTGTGCGTGCAGGTGCCAGCGCTCTCTTCTACTCAACAGCAAAAACCTATGTTTTAGTAAATGTGGCCATTTACTGGGCAGATAGAAGACGGATTGTACCCTTACTACTAAGATATCATTTACTAGTTGGGCGTGCTTAACAGACATTATGAGTTGAGAACACATTTTGCTCTTTATTGCAGGCAGAAGATGGATTGTATCTTTACTACTAAAATATCATTTGCTAGTTCGTTGTGTTTAACACACAGTATGAGTTGAGGACAAATTTTGCACTTTATTGCAGAGCTCAATCTCAATTTCAAAAAGACAGTAGAGCTTACTATGAATTTACACATTACTGATGTATCATCCTTATGATATCAGTATACTAGAAATGTCTGTCAGATTTTTGCTTTCCATCCCTCTTATTTTCTCCACTTATTGTTTCTGATTGTAGCTGTTTAATATTTTCTGTATTTTCAATGTGATAAATGTTTCTGCCTTTATTTGCTATTGCCACATCTGTCTCTTCACATATATTCCATTAATGCCAATGTTTGCAAAATTTTGTATGCTTTATTATCTCTTATTTCCTACACCTTTGTGTCTTATACAGATAAGATGTTACTGCCGACTTTCTAATGTAGTAATTTATACTAATCTCCAGACAGCTAGATGCATCAACTGAAAAGTTAATGCAGTTAATGAGGCCAGGTCACATATATTATTCTCTGGATTTACACTTTCCCTATCATCTGTCTGTGCCTTAACATATCTTGCACAAATTACCTGTTTTATGCAGCCATTGTTAAAATTTCAGGTTCTTCTGTCCTCCCTCCTTTGTCAGGTCACCTGTCCATTGTCCATTTTATTCAATAAGATTTTGTAAAAATAACTCGTGTTTTTTTCCCATCTCTTTCTGCCTGGGTATCTCTTCCTGTTTAGTGGTTCATTGTCAGGAGGAGTATATTCCTCCCACAGTTTTGATTTTGATCCAGTAAGTCCATCTCTCACAGTTTCCTGTCATTACTCACTGTATTTCCTGACATCCTTCACTGATGTCATCTTTTCTTCTGTATACAGCACACCAACATAAAGTCAGTTCAGGTCAGGGTTTATATAGTGCAAAGTTCTTCCTGCTTATCCTGTCAGATTCTCTTAAACACACTTTCATCAAGTCATTATTTTCAGGCATATGATATAATTGAGTGGCCTGTAGAAGCTCCTTAAGTTAACAGGAGCTTTACTCAATTTTCTAGAATACTCCTTATATTCTTTGTTTCCTTATCAGAATTCTCTTCTCTTGAGCTGTCTAAAACTGCCTACATCTGCATTGTCAGACTGCCCATGCCGCTTTCCTTTGACATTTGTACAGTTCCTTTTAGTATCACAAGGCACTGTTAAATCTAAATACCAGTTCTTATATCTCAGAAAGTTTTCACTGAGGAATTAATACCAAGGGAAATCTGACAGCATAATTTCAATCTCTATAAAAGATATGGAAATTGTTTTTATATTTTATTATTATTTTTTTTTCTGTAGCATTTCCTCTCCATTTAAATTATCGTGTATTTAAACAAGAAAAAAAAGGAACGTGAGGAAGTTCAAGCTAGGCCTTTCCTAAACTTTTTTTTTTTTTTTCTTGTTATAGCAATCCATTCTTTTCTCCATACAATTTAGTAGAAATTCTAATAAGCAGATACCCTTGAAAGATCCAAACATAGTGTGGCAAATTCCTGTCAGCATGATACTGTTGCACATTGCTTTATAATTTACCCAATTTGATTGCAGGCATTTCCTCATTTGTCTTGAAAAGCTTTCCTTTCCATACCGTCTTTGTCTGCTATTAAATGGCTCTTTAAACCCATAAACTTTGTCTTCCTTCTTCTTTTTGATGTATCCTGTCGCTACTTTCAACATGCTTGATATGCCTTGCTATTAATACATTTAATGCAGTTCTCTTATGCCAAATCTTGGGAAAAAATATATAGACTTTAATATTTAGCTGAAATATTTTCATTTATACTACTATTTTAATAACAAATATATATTTTTTTTATAGTAAAAATTTTCTTGACACCATTCAGTTAAATGCATCTTTTCGCAATTGTTTCCATACATTTGAAAACATATATATGTTTATACAATATACACTATATACGATATATGCTATAAATATGAATACAGGCTGGGCAGCAAAGGGATTGAGAGCAGCCCTGAGGAGAAGGACCTCGGGGTGTTGCTTGATGAGAGGCTTGACATGAGCCAGCAATGTGCGCTTGCAGCCCAGAAAGCCAACTGTATGCTGGGGTGCATCAAAAGCAGCGTGGCCAGCAGGATGAGGGAGGGGATTCTGCCCCTCTGCTCTGCTCTTGTGAGACCCCACCTGGAGTGCTGTGTTAGCTCTGGGGCCCCTAGCACAAGAAGGGCATAGACCTGTTAGTGCAGGTCCAGGGCAGGGCCACAAGGATGATCCGAGGGCTGGAGCAGCTCTCTTATGAAGACAAGATGAGGGAGTTGGGGTTGTTCAGCCTGCAGAAACGGCTCCAGGGAGAACTTACAGTGGCCTACCAGTACCCAAAGGGGGCCTACAGGAAAGCAGGAGAGGGATTCTTTGTCAGGGAGTGGAGAGATAGGATAAGGACTAATGGGTTTAAACTAAAAGAGAGGAGATTTAGATTAGATACTAGGAAAAAAATATTTATTCAGAAGGTGGTGAGGCACTAACAGGCTGCCCAGAGAAGCTGTGAATCCTTGGAAGTGTTCAAGCCCAGGCTGGATGGGGCTTTGAGCAATCTGGTCTAGTGGGAGGTGTCTCTGCCCATGGCAGGGTAGTGGTGTTAGATGATCTCTAAGATCTCTTCCAACTCAAACATTTTTATGATTCTCTGATTTTTTCAGCTGAAGATTTATGTTTGCAAAGCTGATGTTTCCTGAGTCCCTTCTTTCTCAGTTATGTAGCTCTCTCAGTCCTTGAGCATCCTCATCTGTGATCTGTACTTTATTTTGATTAACCACATCATGCAATTCATACTTTTTTTTTTGTCTATTCTCAAAGTCCTTGTTTCCCTTCAGTCTTTCAAGAAATCAAGCATATATTTTGCTCATTAATCACAGAATTCTTCTAATCTCTCTGTATCAATCATCTGCTTATTTTTCTCTTCATTTACAGATAACTTTTTGGTGGTATCATCATAATTATAAACAATGTTAGTAGCAATCTGGAAGGTTGTTCCATATGTAATCTGCTAAAAATATGATATTACTGACATTACGTGTAACCTTCTTCAGATGACTTCTATTATTTAAATTTGATTTTGAGATGAAAGCTTTGTGGTAAGAAAATCATATGTCAATTTTTAATTAACAATAACAAGGATCTCTCTCCCATCCCCCCTCAATTATTTACCAAATAATAATTAAGTCAAGTTTATAGCCTTCTGTCATTGCCAATGAATAGAGTAAATGTGTCAAAGGTCATCTTTTTTTTTTTTATTGGTGTTATTTAATAGTAGACACACACACACACATTTTTTTTTTTTTTTGTTAAACTAATTAAAGGTTTATGAGAACCTTTCAGTCTCTGAGCATTAGGAAGAGTTGCTTTTATGTCAGCTTTGCAACTGCCAAAGTAAGGCCAGGTTACCATACTTCTGTATTGAGTACACAAAAAGGCTGCATGACCTGCTGGCATGCCTGATTGCCTTTGTGTACCAAAGAAAGTAGCCTGGCAAGAAGCCCTAGATAAAGTTACCATCTTTCTGGGCCTTTGCATTTTCTCACCAAGGCTCCTGCCCTCTACAGCCAAGTCTCAGGGCTGGATGTGGCCACACTTTGACTTTCCATGTCTGTGTCGCAAAATGACACCACTGACAACAAGGAAAGGAACTGGGATTTTGGTGACTACATAGGAGCACATCATGGTTGGCACCTTAGGATGTGATGAGGAATGTATAATTCAAAATAAAACCTCTTAATGTAAGTAACTTAATAACTGGCTTAGAATTTGCTGACTGATTGTTAATTATTGAACAATTCCAATTTGTCTGACCAAAAACGTATCCTATGTCTCCTCAACTGCTAGTACCAGATGACTAATAGCAACTGCTTTTGAAAGAGGTCCAAGAATGTCTTTATACTGCCTTTACTTTTCCATGACTTCAGCCAAGCTTCTATGTACCAAGAACCCTGAAACTCTGAGAGAAAACCTCTCACTCCTGGTACTTCTTCCATAAACAAGTTCGCTGCTAGGTTTTAAATACAGTTCACGCTGGAATTTGCTAAAAAGAAGCTTGAATAGAAGGATATTTTGATTATAAATTCTCTTAAACTCTTGAAAAAATATAGCTTTGTTAGCATTAGTGCAAGTAACATACAGAGGAAGGGAAAAATACAAAACATTAACTCCTTTGACAAGTAATGTGAGGTAATAGTCTTTAAGTTCAGATACGAATAATGAAAAAGAGTGTTTTGTACAAAAGGTGTCTCCCTAAGTATCCAGAGGAATTTGGGAAACAGAGACTATATACTATTTTCTGACCTAAATTTTTACAGGTGACACAGTTATGTGTAAGCTTTCTTTTTCAAAGGCTTTTCTTTTTGAAACATACACATACACTTAGTTTTGTCAATTAAAAAAAAAAAAGAAAAAAAAAAGGCCAGTTTTATAAAATCAGCTACAGCTGGAAGAGAAGTAACAGCAAAGGTTCACTTTCTGGTATCTGTGTTATTTCTGTCATGCCTTGTAAATACTAATGTTTGTGAGATTTATAAAAGCAGAGCAGGATTATTCCTCGGTCAGTAAGCCCTGATCCATTGCTGCCTGAAAAACTTGTCAAATGAAATCCATGACTAGTTTAAACAGAATTCTTTTCCTCAAATATTGTTTGAGCATAAGCTTTAGTCATATTTTGAGTTTTAACAGTACCAGCCTTCCAGAACAATCAAGAGGTTATTCTCTCTGTAAGAAAGGCTTTCCTTTCTTCTGTGATATTATCACATCAACTACTTAAGCCAAAGGAAAAAGTACTTAAAATCTTTATCTCTTTATCTTTTCCAGTATAATATAGAAATGAATATGTCTTGTCTGTTTTCTACCCCTAAACTCCAGGAAGGTGCCCATAAAGTGAGCAAAAAGCACTGTAATAGCCTTCCTTGCTATGTCTTACACATTTATGTCTATCAGATTGGTGAAACAATTTAATTTGCTTTTCCCTGTTTCTCTCTATGTCAATGTTGCCATTTCCCCTTTAAATTTGGTTGATATACTCTTTTCTTAGGAATTTGACCAGTTCTACAGAAGGATGTAGGCCAAACAAACTTTCACTCTGGAACCACAAATGGCAGAGGATCAAAACCTCCTGTAAGTAGCTTAGACTTTTAACAAACACTTCTCTGCTGCTTTATATCCCCCCTCTTAACCTCTCCAGATGACTTAAAATCTTTATGTTTTCAGGTGGAACATGGGAATATGCAGTACCTCACTATTTCGTTTATTTTATTTGGCAACAGGTCCTTGTCATAATCTCTCTCTTCAGTTTGGTTACTTGCCATTTTAACACCTATTATTGTTCTATCCTCTAAAATATGAATGATAATCTTTTTCTCCTTGTTCATATTCATACTAAATCTGAAATAGTGAGAGACAGAAGCAAACAAAAAATTATGCTTCTACACATGTCTCTTTCCAATCTTTTCTCTTAAATCTACTTTGTGCCACATCAGACAGTGTATCTTTAACTCAGCTCCCATGGACGAATCCAGAACTGTGGATTAGGTCGACAACAGCCTCCTCTAGTTTAGTAGAAAAATTAGGGGTATCAGGATGGTGTCTGAAAATAACAAAAGCATTAATCATTCTAGTTAAAGGGAAATGCTGAGGATGGTGATTTTATTTTATTTTATTTTATTTTATTTTATTATTTTATTTTATTTTATTATTTTATTTTATTTTATTTTATTTTATTTTTCTCCTGGGCATTGTCAGGGCTGTTGTTTTGGATAAGGACTTACAAACACAGGCTCAGTTATCCTTCTGGTAACAGCCCTCAATAATGGTTATTCCCAAGAACTGTGTAGTGTTCATTTCTTTTATTTACAAGAGGAGGATGGTGCCACCACCCATTTTCTGTAGTGGAGGGTAATCGGTATGGATGCTTTGAAAATAAAAGAAAATTCAGTGCAGTCAGGCTGCTGCAAGATCTTTGTATTGCAATTTTCACAGTTATCTAAATCCTCTAACAGTTGCAAACAAGAATATCTGTAACTATTCTGAAGACATTTCAGTATTATTAAACCATATTTGTTTTAAATTTTCATTATCTTGTTGAGAAAGTTGGGATTAAATTTACAATGTAGGACATTTGACTGAAATTTTACTGGTTAATGATGTTGCAAAATATTCATATTTATCTGTTAATATCTTTAACACTCACAATCAATGGATTGCTGTAATCTGTGAGATGTAACCAACATCGGGAAGCCTATGAAGAGAAATGAAGGATAAGTCAAATAGCTATACCGCAATTTGTATATCAGAGTTGTGTTTATATCGGGTTTCCAAGAACAAGAATAATATTTCTAGGCTAGAATTAAGACAATGTATCTGGAGTCTTAAAAGAGCACTGCATTTTGGTTGCTATCATTAATAATATGAGTTAGAAAAAGCATTTCCCTTTAATGTTTTGCAGCATGATGGACTGGAAGACAAGCTGTGAAATTTGAAAACAAAATTTGATTTTAGAGATTTAAGCTCAAAGATGTGCATCAATGTTTATAAAAATGAGCTAAAATGCTGTGGGCATCCAGTCTCTGATCTCAAGTCTCCAGTCTTTTGGTTTTTACGTCATCACACACAAACTGGTGGTTGAAATGCCAATAATGTTACTTGGAGATGGTTCAGTGACTAAAAGCTGTGTAGTTATCATGCAAATTGAATCTGCAAAATGAACATGAACTTTTTCAAATACAACTCTGTTAAGACTGGTCTGTAAATTAGTAGCTGTGTCAACCACCCACATTGTATCTGCATCCCAAAGCAGATGAAAGGTTGCTGTACTGCTACACCTATACACAGTGTGGCTGTCAAAACTGGGACCAACAAGACAGGTACTAATGGTATGAATTTAATGGGCACAGGAGACTTCACAGACCAGCGTGTGGCGGTAGCTGTGATTTTTTTTTTTTTAGTGCATTGAGCAGGTGTATTGGATTTACGTGGCAAGGTTTTGGTAGCGGGGAGCTGTAAGTGTGGCCTCTATGAGATGAATCCAGAAGCTGCCCCATGTTAGATAAGGGCCAGCTCCAGACTACTCCAAGGGGACCTGCCGCTGGCCACAGCCAAACCAATAAATGATGTTGTTTGCACCTCCGTGAGAGCAGATTTAAGAAAGTGGGAAAAAAACTGTTGCGCAATAGCAGCTGGGAGAGTGAGGAGTGAGAGCCAGCCCTGCAGCCCCCAAGGTCAGTGCAGCAGGAGGGCAGGAGGTGCTCCAGGCACGGAGCAGAAGTTCCCGTGAGGCCTGTGGAGAGGCCCCTGGTGGAGCAGGTTGTCCTCCTGCAGCTGACCGCAGCCCCTATTCCCCATTCTGCTTCACTTCTGGGGGGAGGACGTAGACAAGAGGGTGAATGGGGGGAAGGCATTTTTAGTGTTTTTTGATTGTTTTGTTATTTCTCACTGCTCTAGCTTGTTAGTAATAGGTAATAAATTTTATTAATCTCCCTATGCTGAGGCTGTTTTGCCCGTGATGATAATTGTTGAGTGATCTCCCTGTCCTTCCTGATCTCAATGCTTGAGCCCTTTCCATCGTATTTTCTCTCCCTTTGCCTTTGAAGAGGAAGAGTGAGAGAGTGGTTGTGGTGGAGCTCAGCAGTTCACACTGGAATTTGCTAAAAAGAAGCTTGAATAGAAGGATGAGCAAAACCACCAGGTGAGCAAAACCACCACCACAGGTTGAGTACAAGATACCTAGAAGTTTCAGTATATGGCAAGCATCTAGCTTGTTTTGAAAAAACAGGTAAACACCTATTCAACACCTAAATATTTCTGAATAACTTCATAATAACCAGAAGCAATTTGTCCTTTTGTTCAGTATAGGTAATACTATCTCTATTTAATAAGATATTTTAATGTGCCCTTTTTTCTTATGTATACTGTATCTGAAAAGATTCATTTAATCAATAAAAAAGTTGATTTTCTACATTTTTAACTTTTTTTTTTTTTTTTTTTTTCCACCAGAATACAGATTGGCATGAGTCCCAATTAAAAAAATTCTTTGGCATGTGAATAAGTAA
Organism: Stictonetta naevosa; assembly: GCA_011074415.1. NCBI lineage: Eukaryota > Metazoa > Chordata > Aves > Anseriformes > Anatidae > Stictonetta > Stictonetta naevosa. Next base: position 19,634,473 of record CM021698.1, read on the forward strand.
CACAACATATGTTGTTTTTGAACAAAATGGAAAAAAAAATACAAAAATTAAGAAGCTGGCTATTTTGGAATACTATGAATCACTTTTTGGAAGTATCTGTCTTTTTGGAACTAGTTAGAGTGGATTTAACTGAAATTAGGTGCTGAGTTTTGGGATGTCTAAAATTAAATTGCATGAATCTCACCTTCTCTGGACAGTCTGTAACTGCAAATAAAACAGACTTAAATTTACTTCAAAAATTGGCCAATGAACAAGGATTTCACTGTTTGGAGGGAAATGATACATAAACACTGGCCATGACAAAATTCACTATTTTAATAAAGCCATTACCATTTCTTACCATTTTAAAATGTAACTATAAAAAATTTTAATCTCTTGCCTTTAAAACATTTCACTGCAGTGACAACAAATCATCCAAATAATAGCTTAGTTTTCTGAGCTATCAGACAACTTGAAAAGAAATGAAATGGAGCAAACACTGCATGGTAGAATTATTCACTTTTTCTTGTTTCAAAACAGTGTATAAAAGACATGAACCATGTCACTGTTTGAATAAGGGCTTGAAGTATCTATTATGGGGAGAAAATATTCTTTACAATAATCTGTGATTACGTACCAGTAAAGTCTGGGATCAGGTACAAGCATTCTGTGTAACACTTGAACTGCCTCTTATACAAATATGTTGTCACTGCTTATTTGTAGGCTTATACTGATTTCGTTCAATATTGTGATTCAAAATGTTTTTCAACCACATTATTGTATATAACACTTAGAAATGAGCAAATACTCTTTTTTTTGTTCACTGCAGCCAATGCAAATGGGAGAGGCCTGATGGGAAAGGTCAGTTGTCTGGGGTTTATTACCTCTAGGTGCAATAAACTGGCAGATCAGAAAACCCTCCATATTTTTAGATTTTTATTTGAACTCTCCAGATAAGCTAATAACTTTGTAAGGCTTGTGTGTCCTTATACATTTTAATGAGCAGGTAGTATAAACAATATGTCAGTTGCTGTCATTGTAGAAATATTTCAGAAAATGAGTGTGCAGTTCTTATGAAGTCTAAACCTAAAAATGAAGATGACTGAGACAGTTTCCATTAAAGAAATACGGTTAACATGCTCTGAGAAAAGGAACTAAAATACAGAAAAAAAGTGAGTGTATGCATGTCTGCCATCAGACTCAAGATTGTGTATCCAAACAAAAACGTATATAAAAAAAGTCCAAGACAATTATTTTGTAGACTCTAAGTAGATTACACATACTGAATCACTTCATAAGCTCTAAGGACCCAGGGTTAAAAAAAGGATACTTCAAAATGCACAAAGTCAGTGGACTGAATATTAAGGCTTATGAAAGTACTTGCAAATATAACTAAGTGGATTGCATATTGGAAAGGTATTCTGTTCAGCTTAAACATATTTAATTTATAATTGTTCTTTCTTTCTTTTTTTTTCCTTCCTTCCTTCCTTCCTTCCTTCCTTCCTTCCTTCCTTCCTTCCTTCCTTCCTTCCTTCCTTCCTTCCTTCCTTCCTTCCTTCCTTCCTTCCTTCCT
>CM021698.1:19636124-19734307 GCA_011074415.1 Stictonetta naevosa
TCCTTCCTTCCTTCCTTCCTTCCTTCCTTCCTTCCTTCCTTCCTTCCTTCCTTCCTTCCTTCCTTCCTTCCTTTCTTCCTTCTTTCCTTCTTTCTTGTTTTAATCTACTAAGTCACTTTCTCTAATCATTGCCCAATTCTTTCTTTCAGTGAAGAACATGTCTTTGTTGAAGTGCATGTTGCTTCTTCAGGCTGTTTCAGTGTAAGAAGACCTGTGAAATATTAATTATGGGATAGGTAGAGGTATGTTAGAAACTAAAGCTTTTCAGTGCACGTGTCTGTATTTTACTCTTCTAGTCTTTTCAGTATTCTTTTGTTTCTGGCATTTTAGCTGTTGACTGCAACAAGACCAAACAACTCATCAACTCATTGCTCCGGTGCCTGGAACACCTCCTGCCCTCCTTCTTCACAGACCTTGTTGTCTCTGCAGGGCTGGCTCTCATTCCTCACTCTCCCAGCTGCTGTTGCGAAGCAGTTTTTTTTTTTTCTTTCTTTCTTTTTTTTTTTTCTTTTTTTTTTTTTCCTTTCTTAAATCTGCTCCGACAAAGGTGCAAAAACAAAGCTTATTGGCTTGGCTCTGGCCAGTGGCAGGTCCCTTTGGAGCTGGCTGAAACTGGCCTTTTTCTGACATGAGGCAGCTGCTGGCTCACAGAAGCCACCCCTGCAGCCCCCTGCTGCCAAAACCTTGCCATGTAAACCCCATACATTGCCACATCCAGTACTAAACGAGGAACACATCCTTAGCATACTTTCAAACAACTGTGGTGGTTTCTGAGTCATCATCTGTAATATTAACAATCACTTCAATGGAAGGAATTGTGTTTAACCTGTCTGTGCCTTTTATGCCAACAGAAACATGACAGCCATAATAACTGGGATGTAACATAGACTAAATTAACTACATTATTTAAAAAGTCATGTTGAAGATACATAGTAAAAACATCAATTTTCTTCCTGATTTCCCAGTACACTGCATATACAAAGAGAATTGTTAGTTCCTATCTATTGTTCAGTAGGTGCTAAAAACTCATATCCAAATGCAGCATTATACTACTGATGAAACAGTATGCAGACTGAAGGAATCTATATGTATATTATTGTAATTTAGATTTACAGTATCCCCAAATTAATATATTTTTTTCATAAGAGCACAAACCTTTTGCAAATATCCTTTTCCAGAGAAAATTGTAATCCATCTTTAGAACCACAACCTTTTAGTTGTATTAGTCTAACCTGAGTCCCTGGAAAAACTTATTGAGAAGATTGCTCTAGGGGATATTTAAAAGCATTTAAAGAATAAAGCTATTATCAGACATTGTCAACATGGGTTCATGGAGGAAAAATTCTGCTTTATCAATTTGATCTCCTTCTATGATAAGATCACCCACTTGAAGGATGAAAGCCTCAAATTGCTCCAGGGTAGTTTTAGGTTGGAAATTAGGAGACATTTATTCTCAGAAGGAGAGGTCAGGTGTTGGACCTGGTGTGTAGGGACATGATTTGGTGGGTGACATCTGTAGTAGGGGGATGGTTGGACCCGATGATCTTGAAGGTCTTTTCCAACCTTAATTTTTCTATTATTCTATACCTGGCTTGTCTCATCTGGAAAAGAGGAGGGTGAGAGGTGGCCATATTGCTCTCTGCAGCCTCCTGAGGAGAAGTGCAGAGGGAGGCACCAGTCTCTGCTCCCTGGTAACCGATGACAAGATGTGTTTGAATGCCACAGAGCTGCAGCAGAGTAGGTTCAGACTACATATAAGGAAAAAATAATTTTCATTGTGAAGGTGGTCAAACACTGGAGCAGGCTTACTAGACAGTTAATTGATTCCCCATGACTGTCAATGTTCAAGAGTTGTTTAGACAATGCTCTCAGTAGTATGCTTTAACTTATGGTTAGCCCTGAAAAGGTCAGGAAGCTGGGCTAAACGGTCTTTCAAGGTCCCTTCCAACTGAACTATTCTATTCTATTCTATTCTATTCTATTCTATTCTATTCTATTCTATTCTATTCTATTCTATTCTATCCTATTCTACTCCTTCAGGAAGACTGGGTTACTTTTTCACCATAAGCATAATGGACTCTGATGTGATGGAGAGACTACCTTTACTCAATCCTATTTCTTACTACAGTATTCACCCACATTCTGATAAAGGTGATGTCTGAACTGAAACAGATATACAAGTTTCAAAAAGCAGGTGTCTGAAACTAGGTGCTCATTACAAGAAGAAAATTGGAATCAGAATTTACTATAATATTTAAACAGTGACTATCATGAATTGCCAAAGGCAAATGGGAGAGCTTTTGTTTCTGCTAGATTTCTTTTTAATAAATTGCATTTCCTTTTTGTGAAAATGAAACCATAAATACCAAGTTGATCATGAATAAAAAAAAAAAAAATGACAACCTGAAATATGATTTAAAACTTAGAATAACATGTATTTTACCTTTATTTCATGGCACAAAACAGAACGATGCAAGTGAAATAATACAGCATATTAGAGTTTAAAAAAAATGTAATTTTTCTTTCCAGTTGATAGGTTTCAAGTTATTTGTACAGGAGCTTGTGTGTCTAAATGAAAACTCCAACAGCATGTTTGTGTCATCTTCTCAAATAATAATGTGCTATATGATAGCATTATACTCTTGTCAGTGTTGATAGGAGTAGTCTTCAATGTAGGCATGTATCTGTTTGCACAGTTAATTCAGGACACACAATTGTCCCAGCAGGACCACAGGCTGTCTTAGAGCCAGAGCTGTGTTCCTGGTAATATCCTCTACTGCCTTAGTTGCAGAACATGTCACACCTCTCCTCAGTAAACAGAAGTGACAAAGTTTGGAAAAACCCTTCCTCTTCCCTTGTGTATATTTTATAGGTTATTGTTTCTGAATGTGACATTTTGGAAGTAATAAAGCTCTCTCTCCCACTGCCTTTCAGTGGGATCTGTTGATGCTCAGGACCCAGACTTATTAGTACCCTCAGCTTAACTCTGTATAAACCAAAAAGCTAGTTAACACAAACTATTACCGCTGCCCCAGTGATCTTTAGCAATTGGTTTTAAACAGCAGAACCTGCTGAAGGAGAAGGTCAAGAGCAAGAAATGAGAGTAGTTTACACTTTTTATACATTCTTTCATCTATACATCTATACATTTTTTTTTCTTTCTTCCTAAACTTGGCATCCCAGGATCATGAGTTAGAGGTGAGAGACATCTACAGACTGCAGTGGCATCTGAAGGCCAGCAGATCAGCAGGTCTTTTTCCTCCATCAGCTGTGTGCAATCCCCAGAGCACAAGCCTGCAAGCTGACAGCAGAGAAATGCTTCAGAATCTGGTTTTAAGCCCTAATTAGGATCTCAGATCTGAAATTCAGTTGTTCAGAGAAATAAGGGAAAGCAAAAGGGAAGGGGAGGTGAGGAAAGGGTATGACAGACATGTCAGTCTAATGTTGAAAGACTCAAGGGTTTTCATCAGCTTTGCTCAAACTCAGAGGATGAGATCCTGGGGTGAATCAGCAGAATCGCCTAGGTAAAAAAAAAATAATAAAAAAAAAATTGTTTCCTCTTCATCTTCCTGTTTAATGTAACAGAAAAAAACTAGGAGTTTTCTTCTTCATGATGTTGTGGTCTCGGAAGTGTCCTACTGGGAGTTTGTTCTACAGCTTTGGACAATTCCTTTCTGAAACCATCTGGTGTTTCTGGCCTTGCTTCTGACCTATCTGTTTGAAGTATGCACATATTAGCTGAGGCTAAACTTCTGTTTGCAGTGAATTAGCACAGCTCAGAGAGGAATCTTTTGCTCTCTTATTGACCCAGGACTGCATACTGATGAGAAAGAGGTTTCACTTTTTTCTTTAGTTTCCTAGAAGCTACCTTCTGTCTTTCTGTTTATTGCTATAAATATTATTATTGCAAAATAATCTGTTGATTCCTTTTTAAAATTTAATTTAATTTATTATTATTATTTTTATTAGGACCTCTTACAGAGACTTATGAGCTTCATTATACCCCATTTAGATTTGTAACACATTTTATATAAATACTTTTTTTTTAATGACAGTAGTTCATGTCAGTCATAATTTTGAGTGTTTTTTTATTTCATGAATGACTTTCTCACTTTCATCCAGAGTTGATGTCAGGCTAGCTTTTCCTTAAATATAATGGACCTTAACATTGGATCAGGAAATAACAACAATATAAGTGAAAAAACATGCCAAATGTGCTTGTGCTTCTCTCCAGCAATGAGATGAAATGAATGATTGTATTCAAAAGTGCATCATAGAGAGTGGATGGTAAGAACATTGTTTACTCAGCCTGGACTGGCTTCTCTCTGAGCAGCCTTTTTCTCTTGGAGAGAGTTCTGTTTTGTTGATGGAAAGTAGCAGGGTGGTGGTTACCTGGTGGGGGGTATCCTCTGCTGACATAGAGATGCACCCCCTAGTTCCTGGAAAGGTAATCTACTGCTCTCCAGCAGTGTCTGGGTCTTAGTTGCCAAACAGAGCAACAGGTTTTCTTCAGGTACACCCTGATAATGCATCAGCAGTAATGAGCAATGCTGATGTGCTCCATCAGTAAAAGCCTGATAATCAAGTTTATATTCCCTGCCAACTCTGACAGATAGTCAACAGCTAATGCCAGTTGTGACATCTTTGCCTGGTGACATCTGTACAAGGAAAGAAGCCAGTGACCATCACTTAATTGTTCTCATCCTCAGTTACAATTCCCCAAGCACCTACTCTTTAAAGCAGGACATATCAACGATAAACACATCTTCCCGCAGGCAGTTATGGGAAAATGGTCTTTTGTAGCAAGTATTAATATTCTTTGAGAAATGGAGTGTAGCAATGATAAATGTTGTCTATAAACAACTCTTTCAAATGAACTGATAGCTTAGATGATTTTTATAGTATCATGATTGGTAAATACTGAATTTACAGAAGTTTTGGCAAGTCAGTCTAAGGTTTCCTTTATTTACAGTTATCTACAATAAAAATAGCTGCTGCTATGATTTTTTGTACACTCCCTTCTTATCACTCCTGCAGTGTGGTTTTTCTGGCTATGTGCTGAAACATAGCCTATGCAGAAGACGATAAAACCACAACTTAATTGTTGTGCTGATGCTTTCTTTCATCCTAGTGACTTTCTTGGGCAGCCTATGAACCCTATCAGGATGTAAGAAGTTGGCATGCCATGGGTTTCTGGAATGTTTGGGGACAGGAGAAGGGTAGGAAGAACATGTGGAGCAAATGAAACAGAGAAGAATCAATTCACCAGCTTGAAGGCAAAGTAGATACACTAATAAAAGCAGCTAAAGTGCCTTGTAAATAGTTTTATCTCCTTCAAATAAGACCCAAACTGAAAACCAAACCTCAGTAATGATATATGCTGAGAGAGGGTGGGAAGTGAAGTGTAAGTGTACTGAGGGGGGGAGAGGCAGAGGCAGGGTGACCTCTACCCCCTCCACCCTTGGTTTCTGGGCTGATTCTGTTTTACAGACACTGGACAGTACCTCAGCAGAGAGAAACAGAGGAAACAAATTTCTGCTGTAGTAATAAGAAATTCAAGGCTGAGCTTCCAAAGAGATTACTGCATTTCACAGGTGGTTGAAGCTGCTTGGTTTGCAGCCCTCATGCCTTTCACCACCATCCAGGGAGCTATAATTGCTTTAAAACTCAGTGACAGTCTTTTCTTATGGCTTGGTTATGGTTTACTAGCTACTTTTTATTTTATTTTATTTTATTTTTATTTTATTATTTTATTTTTTATTTTATTTATTTTATTTTCCTTGTATTTAGAATGATGGATAATGAAACCTAGAATTTTGATGTATTCAATCTGTTCGCTGAACTGCCACAAATATTTTTAAACTCCACACTCTTTACAAATATTTCAGGAGAAAAAAATATAGATAAAGAAATGAGCAGTTATGAGCAGTGTAGTTTTATACAGTTGTTCTCTCCTGGAGTTTTTTTTTTTTTTTTTTTTTTTTTTTAAGTAAAAAGGTTTAAAAGCTGCTTGGAATTATACTGGTTGGATTGATACTGGGTTAGTACATTTTCAGATTCATTGATTTAATGTAATGCCAAATAAAGGAAATTGTAAGGTTTCCTTTTAGGAAACTGTAAGTACTGCATTTATAGCTATGTCTGTTTTTGCTTGAAAGTATCAAAATTATCCAATGTGTAAGCATCCTTACAGAAAAAGACCTTGAGGGAGCTAAAATTCTGAAGAACTTTATTCCAAGAAAACAATTCAATGTTTGTATTGCCCTGTCAAAATCATTTTGCTGCATACTACATTCATTTCTAAATGGATGTTTTTGTCTCAGAAAAACAAGAGAAAATACATTTAAGATAATAAAATCCTAGCTACAAGAGTTGAATGAAGGGAAGGAAAATACATGTTTTAATTGTAAATGATCAGTTCAAGGGTTCATTTCATTTGAACACTTTTGAAAATCTACAGAAATAATTCCTAAATTATTAGGAAAATATATATGAAGTTAGGCAGAGTTTTTACAGTTAGTTACCATAATTGTAATGCTACCCATAGTCAAGGCAGCATAAAGGTAATTGCTATTCCATCCAATCGCACAGATGTGTTTTCATATTCATATGCAAGTTTCTTCATACTGCATTAGTTTAAGAGTATGTCTTCCTAAAAGAGATCCACTGAAGTATATATTGCTGGCAGTGTTGCCAGTTATCTTTCCCCATGAACTATATCACTTTTGATTACAGGAAATATTTATAGAAACAATGAAAAACTTCATTGTCTGTACATGATGTGGTGAAAGCCATATCTTTTTGGCTTCTTGATACTTGGAATAGTATCCTAGGTTCATGGATTGCAGAATTTAAGGGTTGTGAGTAGCAAATACAAATCCACTGCACTCTGAGTGAGGACTTAGGATTAGAGATAGAGCTTCTCACAGAATCACAGAATTGTAGGGGTTGGAAGGGACCTCAAGAGGTCATTGGGTCCAACCCCCCTGCCAAAGAAGATTCCCTACAGCAGGTTGCCCAGGTAGGTGTCCAGATGGGCCTAGAGTATCTACTGAAAAGGAGACTCCACAACCTCCCTAGGCAGCTTGTTCCAGTGCTCTGTCACCCTTACCATGAAGTGTGTGTTCTCTCCAGTGGGTGTTTCTCCTGTCTCTCAAATAACCTATGTACTTCTCTGGATTTCTATGTCCAAAGAGGGTGCAGGAGTTTATAGATAGCATAGATAGCATAGCAGTGAGCCCCCTTGGGATCACAAAGAAACACTCAATGAGTTTTCAACAGCTCCAGCATTAAATGTTAGCTTAGGGTCATTGGATGTTTTCATGGCTGGAAAAGTAGGAATTTCCACTTTGAATGTATGCACCTACAGGCTACTTACAATCTGATTTACATAAGTATGCATGTAATTTCTTTTTAAGATAAACTCCATAGTCTATATCTAGATGCTTTAGCTCTGTTTTGTGTAAGGAGGAATCTTTCAGGCACAACTGAAAAATGGTTGTTGATAGTTGCATCCTTGCTGCTGCTGAGGACTTCAGTTTGAAACCTGAGCATGGAATTATCTTGACCATTACATGTAATAATATTTCAATAGTAAAACTGAAGCAATTCAAATCACATAAAACTTGTTAGGATAAGTGTGCTGCAGTCTCTGTAATTGGCAGTGATTGAGCAGAAACCTGTGATTCACCATATCATGCATAGCATGTACCCCTCACAATCAAATCATTAAACCTCATAACAAACCCAAAACTTTGTATCTCACCATGAAGAACCAACATCTTGTGAGGTGTTAGGAACAGTTGTACATTGCTTCTCTTGCTTATCATAAAACAACAACAACAACAAAACAACAACAAAAACAAGTGTGTGGGTTGTTTGAACAATTTATTTTTTTTTTAAGTTTTTCATTTATGATGAATCTATTGGGATACTTCAGGATACATCCAATCCTGAGTCTTCTAAACTCTTCATTGTTTTGGGTCTGCTCTTGGAATAGGATTGTCTTTGCATATTCTGTTTTAAATGGCCCATTTAGGCAGCTGTGTACAGGGAGCAGCCTACTACTGTAAAGAGGAAGGGTGGTGTGATCTGCCAACCTGCTCTGTGGTGGCAGCTACCTTAGAAAACTCCCAGAGGTTCAGATCACGATACTGCCACAAGGACCAAATACGCTAGACAATGAAATAATCCAATCTATTTGGAAGTATTTTGGCCCTCTATTGCACCTCTCATGCATGCCCTGGACTGAAAGTCCAGCTTCCCATCACCAAGGGTTGCTTCTGAGACCTTTCAGGGACTGGCACTTTCAGACATCCCTTTTCTGCCTATTTTCTGCCTACTTCTGTTCTTTGTCCCTTCTATATCCTCCTCCCCATCCCAAAGGGGTAACCTGGGAGCAAAAGATTATCTTGGGAAATATTTTACCCTTTCAAATTATTGCATTCCTACATGTTGCTCATGAAAAATCTGGCTCCCCAGTTTATTGATTGTTTCAAATAAAGTACATATTGAAGTTACAACCAACAGAAAGTGTTGATACACATTTAACAAATATTTGTGTTATATATTTATATTTAATATTTGTTTCCCTCCAAATTGAGTGTCCTAAGGACAGTAATATCTGGATAAGCTGGGTACGATTCACCCCACTAGCAAAAGATGGGGTAGAAACCTAATTGCAGGTCCCTCTAGAGTCAGTGGTGAGAGAGAGATGCCTACAGAGTTTGTTTCAGCTTATTCTAAGATAGATAGGGAAACTCTTCCCTGGAATTGCCAGTTTGTCTTCCCTTGCCATTTTGTGGCCCTAGATAGCTAGTAGAAAGAGGTGCTCCTGCACTTCCAGACAGCAAGAAGCTATGTGAGGAAAAGCCTGCCCTTTGAATCTAGCCATTCCTTTTAGGCATGCATATGTCATCCACTCACAAATAATCTTTTTTTTTTTTTTTTTTTTTTTTTTGTGCGTGATCAGCTGAAGGGGTAGCTTAGTGGGTACATGCCCTAACTCTTCGCTTACAGGCAAAGAAAATTTATTTAAGAAACTTTCAAGTTTGTGTAAACAACTCAACTTCAATTTTTAAGAGTTTGAAAAAGCAAACAAAAGGATTAAATTTGTAGTAAGACCTTTTATATGATTACATCTAGCACACTGGAAGGAATAGTACCTTATCTAACTGAAGCAGATGACCTCCAGGACAGCTTACACTTAGTGAGCTCACTGCTGAGAGCTGTGCCATATTTCCTGTAGAAATCTGGGAGAGGATCACTTCATCTCCCTCACTGTCAAACAGTTAACTTACCTATTCATCTGCTTCAAATTCATTGTGAGCACAGGAAATTCAAATGTGCTGGAGAAAACAGGTAGCCCACAATTTTAGTGATGTTCAGTGCTGTTAAGAAGTGCTGGTATAGAAATATTTGTCTTCATAAGCTACACACTCTTTTGTTTATAAAGTTGCAACTCCTATGTTGCCAATAGAAGATATCATAATGGTAAGAAAACGGCAATGCCTGCCAGGGCTTCTAGACCTATTTCATGCTAAATTGCGCATTTGAATATTCTTATTTACAAAGAACACACTGCAATCTTATAATAAGTCCATGTTTTTCCAGTCTGTCTATGAAATATGTTTTCAAGAGAGTTGCACTAGCTTTTTTGCCAGCATGGTGATTTTCACCCAGGGGCCATGTTATGAAATCAGCAGGGGAGAGAGAGACTTCCACTAACCGCAAGAAAACAGTGGTTAATCATTAGTTAGGCTTGATTACTGTACACAGGACACAAAACAAAAATAACCCCCTTTCTGAACATTTCAGAATTTTATTGGAGTTGACAACAGTGACTTTTAAATGCAGCTTCTAAGCTCAACTCCAAGCTTCATGCAGCCAGCAAGGCTTAACTGGGAGGCCAGCACTCCCTCTACATCTTTAAAAGAAAATGAATGTCTTTTACCCATGTGGCAGGTCCAGGGCCATATCCAAATTCTGTCTGAAAGGAATCATAATTGACACCACTACTAATGCATTAGTGTGCCCTAGTGTGAGCCGGTTAGGCAGTAAACAGTAGAACCAAAGCTTTTCTTCAGATTTTCTCCAAAGATGCCAAGATTTCCTGCAGCCTAGAGAACAAAGTGATGACCTAGTATTTATAATCTGAAAGGGAGACAATGCATAAAAAACAGTCAATTACTTTGAAAAAAATATATATTGGAGACCCTTTATACATGATAAATAAGCATCAAAGAATAGAAAACAGATCTCTCTGCTTTTTAGGCCATCTTTAAAAATTCCAGCTCTTGAAGAGAATTTTGCCTAAAGATATCACAAATTTACTGCCTTTTAATGGTTCATTTTCAGGCAGAAGAAGATTTTTTTTTTTTTTTTTTTTTTCATTTAGATATCAATTGGAATGCACTGACAAACTTTTTACTAGATAAAGAGAGCAGGTAGAAAGAATATTTAGCAAAATTTTGTGCAGAAGAAAAAATACTCAAAGGGTAGTTTAAATACCTGAGGGTAGAAGACAGCATTTAGATCTCTTTCATTTTACCATTAGGTGTCTGCCCCAGGGCTGTACTGGGAATGCTGCCAAAATGTAATGTTTCAGACATGCTCCTCTCTTCTACTTCCTGATTGGGAAGTTTAAGCCTTGCTCACACTCTGCCTGGTATAGATCAAGTTGTTGGGCCCTGGTGTACAGGCAGGTAAGGTTTTGTGGGTGAGTTAGGACACTTCACAGGGGTTGGTGAATTCCCATTCCAAAAGGCAAGCCTAAGGGCTGCTGTTGTCACAACTTGGCAAGGACAACATTTGTCCTACACTGTCCCCTTAAGAATGAGGGGTGTCGTGATTTGCACAGGATCACAGAGGAGGAAGCAGGTGGGAAATCAAGTAGTTACATGGAAATCTCCTGGATCTGTGCTGGCCACTAAATGTATATCTTCTTGTCATCTGACTATATAATCATCTATGTGTGACTCTTTAGGGTGGAAAACACCATATAAAATATTTTATCAGTTCTGACGTAAGTAAAGGTCAACCTTCCAGACAATTCTCTGTTCTTTCTAAAAAAAAAGGCAACTCCCTCTTTGCCTTGTGCAAAAGAAGCTGATAAATATGTCTTTTTCTCCTCTTTTACTCTACTTATTTGGAAACATGTAGGCATTGAACTGACATCTATCTGCAGAGTTTTAAGATAACTGTTGAGAGCAAGAATTAAAAAAGAACAAGAACAAAAAACATTTTCCTCAGTCTCTCATAACAGTGCCAATGGCAAATTCTGCTTTAATAGGAAAAGGAAAACTGCTGCTGCCTGTTGAAGCAGAAAGAATATATTGCTGAATAAAAAAATCAATATAAAATATTTTAAATGTTCTGCATTATATTACTCCAAGTCAGACAAAACAGACGAAACAGATGAAAGCAATGCTGTATGTGGTGGAGAAAGGATTTAGCTAAATACAGAAAGGCATGAATTATTTAAAGGCTAATAGATGACAGAAACAATTCAACACAGATGACTTATGATCTGAGACTTTGCCTTACAAGCTTTTATAACATAAAGAAGAGACGCTGTTGAGAATTAATGCAGTGAGGTGATGTGAAATGATAATGAATGAGAAGGAAAAGAAAAGCAAGAGAGAAACCAACCTATTTACACTGGGGAAAAGGCTGTACTTCTAGCAAGTCACCTATTTTTTTGCCACAAGTTTTTGAAAAGGAGTCACTGGTGGATCCTAAACTGTGGGTCTCTGAGGTCATGCTACTTGAGCAATGCATCATGTAGGGCCCTGTGGAACAAGGGTGCCTGTTTGACAGGGAGTTTTTCAGTGGTAGTAGAGTGCTGGGCTCTCTCGATCTCATGTGGCCCACTACCCTCCCACATTGCCCTTCTGGTCGTGTGAGATGCTATCGACAAGTGGACAAAAGTGGAGGCACTTTCCTAATTTTAGCTTTGTTTTCTCACAGTGTTGACCTGAGTGGCTCCATAGCGCATACATTTTATTGCTGTTGAATGACTTATTGACCCTAAGCTACCTGAGACCAGTTCTGTCATGATGTTGTAGTTAGTTCATCCAGAAGGTCGAGCAAAATGAAAAAGTTACTGCCACAGTAAGGTACCCACAAGGTTGCTGCAAAACCACTCACACAGCAGTGTTTGAAGATAGGGAGCTCTGCCCTGGCAGGAAGTATGTGAGCTTTCCCTTCATCCCCACTGCACACATTCAGAACTACATAAAACTTTTAGGTTTTGGGGGCAATGGGAACCTGTTGCAGATTATCTTGAGCGTCATCATGCGGCACTTGCAGGGCAAGCAGGTGATCAGGTCCAGTCAGCATGGGTTTATAAAGGGTAGGTCCTGCTTGATGAACTTCATCTCCTTCTATGACAAGGTGACACGCTTAGTGGATGAGGGAGAGGCTGTGGATGTGGTCTACCTTGACTTCAGTAAGGCTTTTGACACCATTTCCCACAGCATTCTCCTCAGGAAACCGGCTGCTCATGGCTTGAACTGGCATACGCTTTGTTGGGTTAAGAGCTGGCTGGATGGCCGGGCCCAGAGAGTTGTGGTGAATGGAGTCAAATCCAGTTGGAGGCTGGTCACTAGTGGAGTCCCTCAGGGCTTGGTACTGGGGCCAGTCCTCTTTAACATCTTTATCGATGATCTGGATGAGGGGATCGAGTGCACCCTCAATAAGTTTGCAGACGACACCAAGTTAGGTGCTTGTGTTGATGTGCTCGAGGGTAAGAAGGCTCTGCAGGAAGATCTGGATAGGCTGGACCGATGGGCCGAGGCCAACTGTATGAAGTTCAACAAGGCCAAGTGTTGGGTCCTCCACCTGGGGCACAACAACCTCAAACAGAGCTACAGGCTGGGAGATGTGTGGTTAGAAAGCTGCCTGTCAGAGAAGGACCTGGGAGTATTGGTTGATAGTCAGCTGAATATGAGCCAGCAGTGTGCTCAGGTGGCCAAGAAGGCCAACAGCATCCTGGCTTGTATAAGAAACAGCATGGCCAGCAGGTCCAGGGAAGTGATTATCCCCCTGTACTCATCTCTGGTGAGGCCGCACCTCGAGTACTGTGTTCAGTTTTGGGCCCCTCACTACAAGAAGGACATGGAGGTGCTTGAGCGAGTCCAGAGAAGGGCTACGAAGCTGGTGCAGGGTCTGGAGAACAATTCTTACAAGGAGCGGCTGAGGGAGCTGGGACTATTTAGCCTGGAGAAGAGGAGGCTCAGAGGCAACCTTATTGCACTCTACAGGTACCTTAAAGGAGGCTGTAGCGAGGTGGCGGTTGGTCTATTCTCCCACGTGCCTGGTGACAGGACAAGGGGGAATGGGCTAAAATTGTGCCAGGGAAGGTTTAGGTTGGATATTAGGAAAAACTTCTTTACTGAAAGGGTTGTTAGTCACTGGAATAGGCTGCCCAGGGAAGCGGTGGAGTCTCCATCCCTGGAGGTCTTTAAAAGACATTTAGATGTAGAGCTTAGGGATATGGTTTAGTGGAGGACTTGTTAGCATTAGATCAGAGGTTGGACTCGGTGATCTTGAAGGTCTCTTCCAACCTAGACTATTCTGTGATTTGGTGATTCTGTAATATTAAAAAAATAAAAATTAAACAAATCCATGTGCTTACCAATTTATAACTGACTGCTGTATAGCTGCTTACACAGCATTCAATCTAACTATATTATATCTCAGTGTGAAAATAATCAATTCTTTTTGAACAAATGGAAGTTTAAACATTCAAGTGTAAGTTAACATGAGCAGTGTTATAGAATAGCAATTTTAAAGCAATCAGAATGCAGATTAAATAAAACAAATATCATCAGACAGACCAGAGGAGTTTATTTAGAAAAGGGTACCTTTATCATATGCTTAACTAATAAAAGAAATAGAAAACAAAAAATACAAAACCAATAATGAAATGGCCAAAGATTGCCAGTAACTCTTCTCTTGTGCAAAGGCTATAAATTAGAGTGAAACTTGCTGAGTAATATGTGTTTTCATGCATGTATGTTTAATTTTGATGGGTCTATTTATCAAGTGAAGCAGCCTGAGGAAAGCAGCTGTAAAGAGTACACAAAGCAAGGCACTGACAATTTGTAATGATAAAAGCTGGTTTGAGTTCTAATACTATTCCACACTTTAGAAAAATTGCCAGACACAAGCAACAGGAGAAACAGTCAGCTACAGTCTGATCTTTCTAATAATAAAGAGGGAGGTTTATCTGTTACCAGTGACATATGCAGCAATGCCAAGATTGTCATTTCAATTGCATAGTTCCAGGACGGCTTTCTGTTAATCAAAAATTATCTTTCTTCTTCCTGCACTAATTAATGATTTGCCAGCGATGGAACAGACATCTACAGTAAGTGAGACTTTGCTGGACATTAAACTACTGTTCTGTCTTGTAAATTTGCCCTATTTTAGGGTAATCATGTCCATCACTATTGTCCGCTCTGTCCACTCTGTCTCCTAAGTCTATGTTTTTTTTTTTTTTCTTTTTGGGGGGGGGGGGGGGAGAAGAGAGGGTCTGATATCTTGGTAGTCGCTTGCCAAACATTTGGTGAGAAAGTTCCCTGTTTTGTTTCCTCTTTTGTTAATATTTTCCGAATCTGTTTTCCGATTTTTTATTTTATTTTTTTTATTTTTTTTCCTGACGAGTAGTATGTGTGCAGTACAAAAATGTTTTTTACTTAGCATGCAAGATGTGCAGGAATCATTCTCTTGCTATTTAAACATGAACAGAAGCAAAACAAACAAAACAAAAACCAAAAACCGAAACCAAAACACCAACCCAAAACAAAACAAACCAAACAAACAGAAAAAAAAACACACAACAAAACAACAACAAAAAACTACCAACACATAGTACTTAGGCTTATTAATATTTGAAGACATTTACCAAACAATTCCATAATTTCCCTGTTACCTGAGGTCTTTAGGTCAGTATCAATGTTCTTCTGAAAGGTAAGGTCTAACTCATCCTGAAATTTTGAGATACAATAATCACTTGGTAAGCTACTTTCTCACAGATCAGACTAGGTTATTAACACAGCTTCTTGGTCTTAATGCTATGAATCTATAAAAGGTTATAAACTCCTTCACAATTCATACAGTTTCCAAAACAACATAAGTTATGAATAAAGAAATGAAGTTGAAGAATGTATAGGCTATGTCTAATTGCTTAGTCTAGACTTTAATTAGCATGACAGAATTAAAGCTTTTCACTTTGAGGAAAAATTTCTTGGTGATCTTTAAACTCCACAGACAGCATCTCATTTTTATGGTACTATGCTTGCAGTTAGATATATCTCTGATTCAAGCAGTAAATATTAGTGTTTGACAAATATGAACTCTCTGCTTAGGAACCAAAATGTCACCAGGAAAGAATACTTAAGAGAAGAAAAATCTTTATACGCACTTCCACCACATGGAAGGAGAATGGCCCCACACTTTTGTGTTTTATAAGTAAATGTCCAGAGCAAGTATATCCTTAATTAAGACTCGGACCCAGAAGGCTTGGACCTGTCATCATGAAAATCCAGAACCAGACACACATCAACACTAGTACTGAAGAAACAGGATCTTAGTAAGACTATACTCAGAATTTGTATTCAGGCTTCTAGGGGAGAACTTCCCTTAATGATATGCAAAATATTTGGTTTTGAATAACAGATATTTCAAATTTCCCTTTAAAATAAGTACCAAGAATAAATTACCAGTTATAATCAGGTATCAGTTTCTCTATATACTTCTGTAGTGCATCTGTTAAAGAAATGTCCTTTATTCCAGTAAGAAAGCCCATTGCTACCTCTAGTAGTTAAAAAATGGTACATAAATGTTCATCTAAATGTTCCTTTAGACAAAATCTATATTCAGATGAATCAAGTATTTAAGAGGAATAAGGGTTGAACAGTTAAATAAAATATTTTGGTTAAAATATACAGGCTTCCCAGGGATTTTAAACACTATTAATGCAACTTTATTGTGGAAAGGAAGAAGAAAAGGATCTCCAAATATTTGTCTACTTGGGAAAACTTGAAGACGGGTGTATGAGTAGCAAAAACTCTTGTATGGGAGAATGCTTGAAGATAATACAGGGAAGTTATAAGCTTTTTGTGTCAAAGGAAGATTCACCTTGTTTTTTTAATACAGGCTTGAAGTTCTTTATATAAATAGTTCTTTAGAAAATGTGAACTCTGAGTGGCTGTATGCAATAAACTGCCATGGACAGGTTCCATTGCTTTTTTTTAAAAAAAGTCTGTTTTTACTTTGCCCCAAGTGCGACTAAAATTGGAAAGATTTAATTTATTTGTGTCTATAGCAGTGGCCTTAATCAGTGACTCATGGGTAATATGTAACGTATTGCTCAATGAGGTTCACCACCATGACTCAGCCATAGGAAGTTGCCCTTATTACAGACCTTTTTGACAGAGAGAACATATGTTGTTGTCTACATCTGTTACTCAGTATTGTTGCCCAGGGGCTACTAAAGGTGAGGGACTGTTAGCTTGAAAATTATACTGATTTTTTTTTTTTTTTTTTTCCTGAGATGTGCACATTTCTTAATTTCATCCTAAATCATCAAGCATTAAGCTGTAACAGACGATTATACCAAGTCATACCTGCCCTATTGTCTAATCACATTAATTGGAATGTAAAAGTAGTGCATAATCTGGACAGGCTATAGACAAGTTTCCATGAGATGCATGTACACACTTCAGATCATTACTCACACACTCTGGTTTTGCTTTCTGCACAAGAAGTGAGTGACTGCATCTACTGAACTTCTCTGGAAACCTAATATACCTCAGAATGTATGAGTGAGTGGAGCACACAAGGGAGAAGAATGGAACACCATAGTGCAGAGAAAATCCCCCAATATTCTGAAAGAGTTATAAATATGTGTGTGAAGGACATTTGGAAATAAAATGAACTTGGTTACCTTTTTCACACTCATTCAGGTACTTGCAGATGGGGAAGAGTGATGAGTATGGGAACAATGATGAGCTAGAATGACAAAGTGTTAATAAACCCCTCAGATTTGGCTCTTTAAAGGTCAGAAACTTTTTAACATTAAAACATTGAAGGACTGGAAAATAGTATAGCACACGTTATAAATCTTCTGGCAGAAGCCTGCAGGAAGCTATAAAAAATCAGTGTTACAACATACATATGAATGAATTTCAATGAATCATAATTTTATAGCAGCCATGACGTGAAATCTCCATCATCTTCTGAAAGTGAAGGTTAGGAGTCATACAGTATTTTACATTGTCCTGATGTTTATTTAGAATTCTGAAAACAGCATAAAGGTAAGCAGAAAAAATAAAGAAGACATACTAAAAACTATGCAAGATAAAGCAACAATTGTTCATTTATACACACATAGTTAACTGGAATAAAAAGAAATCTTCACTTGGTACTCAATTGCATTAATTGAATAGGAGAATTAAGGAAGAAAGGACTATTGCATCACTGTTCTCTTAGTTTTTAACATTGACTTCTGATGTTACTTGGAACAACTACTGGTGACCCCTGTGCCTAGCATCCTTTCTTGTCCTCCAGATAAGTTTGGCATCAAGCTAATTGGCTTATATTTTCAAGGGCTCAGTTCTAACACTTTGTATTGGGTTTATGAGGCAAGGCAGTGGGGGGCTGCAGGGGTGGCCTCTGTGAACAGAGCCCAGCAGCTGCCCCATGTCAGATCAGAGCCAGCTCCAGATGGCTCCAAAAGAGACCCACCGCTAGCCAAAGCTGAGCCAGTGAACAGCATTGGTTGGGCCTCTGGGAAAGCAAAATGGTGGAAAAGAAATATAAACATGCTGCACAACAGCAGATAGGAGAGCAAAGATTGAGAACCAGCCCTGCATACGTCAAGGTCAGTGCAGCAGGAGGGCAGAAGGTGCTCCAGGCACGCAGCAGCAGTTCCCCTGCGGCCCGTGGAGAGGCCTCTGGTGGAGCAGGCTGTCCCCTTGCAGCCCCTGGGTCCCACATGGAGCAGATCTCCACACTGAAACTTGTGGAGGAGGCCCCGGTGGAGCAGGCTCCGGGCTGGAGCTGTAGCCCGTGGAGAGAAGCCCACACAAGAACAGGGGGTATGGAGGGAGCTGCTGCCTGTGGGGTACCCGTGCTGGAGCAGTTTGCTCCTGGGGGATTGACCCTGTGGTACAGAGCTGTGTGGGAGCAGTTCTTGAAGAGCTGCTGCCAGTCGGCAGCACCCTCAGGATCAGTTCAGGAAGGATGGCATCGCATGGGAGGGACCGCAGGTGGAGCAGGGGCAGAGTGACCGTGAAGGAGAAGTGGAAGTGAAGCGTCAGGGACTGACCACAGCCCCTATTCCCCATTCCCCTGTACCACTCAGGGGGTGAAGGTGGAAGAGGGTGGATGGGAGGAAGGTGCTTTTAGTTTGTTTTTAGTTTCTCACTGCTCTAGCTTATTATTAATATGTAGCACATTTTATTAGACCTTATGTGTGAATAGAATATCATGAACTCTTTCCTCTAAGAGGATATTTACCCCCAAACTGATAACAATAACAGGAAAGTAACAATGAAAAACTTTGTTTGGGGCTACCTGTTGTGGTTTAAACCCAGCAGGCAGCTCAGCATCACATAGCCACTCACTCATTCTCCTCAGGTGGGATGGGGAAGAGAATCAGAGAGTTGAGATAAAGACTGTTTTCTAGGTAAACCAGAAGCTGCATGTGCAAGCAAAGCAAAACAAGGAATCTATTCGCTACTTCCTATCAGCAGGCAGGTATCATCCACTTCTAGGAAAGCAGAGCCCTTGTGGTGTGAGACATTTTTTGTCAGTCTGGACCAGCTATCCTGGCTGGGTCCCCTCCCAGCTCCTGGTGCACCCCCTGCAGTGTGAGGAGCTGAAAAGTCCTTGGCTCTGGGTCAGCACTGCTCTGCAACAACTAAAACATCGGTGTGATATCAGAATTATTTTAATCAAAAATACAAAACACAGCATCATGCAAACCTCTACGAAGAAAATTAGCTCTATACCAGTCAGAACTATAAAACTACCTTGCCCAGATTGAGCAGTAACATGGGCATTATGAATAGATTTTACAGAAAATGAGGAGTCTTTTTGAAAAGAACATAGACAATATGGAGTGCAAAAGGAAGGGACCCACATTTTGGGGATTAGCTATAAAAATGTATTACAAATTTGATGTCCATTAACATTTTGTATGTGTCTAGTATTTGACATTCTTGACATTTGACATTGACTTTATTGTGAATTTGTAATTCAGGATAACTACACATTTGGTAGTTAATTATATATCACTTTTTTTTTTTTTTTTTTTTTTTCTTCAAATCATTTTGTTCCAGTGGTAATTCTTCTATAAATACAAAAGCAAAAAGACACTTCCCTGAGCAAGATGCTTTGTGCTGGGCTTTTTGCAGGTGAAGCACAGAACTTGCACATGCCTGGGGTGAAGAGTGCTGTGGTGGTCTGGCCCTGAATCTGATCTGCCCTCATGTCTGAGTATAACATGGGTATAGGTGAATGAATGTTTCTGATGTTGCAGCCTCTCTTACATTCAGTATAGACTACAGTATTGTCTGAAGATCCTCATACAAGAGATATGCTTTCCAGCTATGGTTGGAAACCTGTATATTTATGATGAGAATATGGGACCACTGAGGCACAATTTCTCCATTGTGGGGAAGCCAGGAGTTTCTTTAAATGACACTATTCCTCATGTGAGGAACATACCTGTTCAGAGGGAGTTGCCTTGGTAGTCTCAATCACCACACTCCTGAGGTATAACCTGCTTTCAAAGTGCACTATATGCTCCTCTTAAGAAGAACATTTCATGTTAACATGGGGTACTTAAGATAAAATATGGTTCAGTGGTAAGCATTATAGCTTTTGGATGGGCCATGTGGTTAGGCTCACTTGAGGAGTAAGAGTTTGTTGGACTTTGGCCTCAGAGATACAGGAGGCATACCAGACAGTTTAGTGGTCTTCTGTGGTTTGACTTGATGAGATGACTTGAAGATACTGACATAATATTTGCATACTTATCTGTTGGTTTCATTGGATGTGCACCTGGGTTAAAAACAAAAGCCCTGAATTTGTTTTTATTTTCACTCTGAAGATTTTGAAAATCGTTCCATTAAACAAAAAGAGAAAGGTGGATTTCTATTAGGACAATTATGAATTTTATCTTTTCTGGATCAGATAACATTTTGATTTTGAACGTGGAAGCTGGAATAAGTGAAGATCTGTGGTAGGAAGAATAACTAAAAATCATTAATGTCTGCAATAGCCTGTGCTCAGTCACAGCAATCATGAAATATCCTTGAGAGAAAAGCCAAATTTCCTGGAATGAACAATCTATAGCAATCACAAAAAGGCTTGCTACATCCCCAGTTTAATCACAGCTACTGGCAATGGCAAAAATGACTGAAAGTGTTTGTATCCATTAATGTCTGCAGCTAGAAAAATGCATGGCAGTAGAGCTGTAAGGTGAGTACAAGGACAAATATACAGTACATTTACAGTACATTTACATTCCATTTGTGAAAGACTCATGCTCCTTTGTATCAGAAGAAGAGGAATAGATAAGATTTTTTTTTTTTTTTTAATTTGTACACGTATATTCTGTTACCTACCAGTGAACCCAAAACTGCAAAAAGCTTAGCACCTATTAGGCAGTATGCGTGGGAATCTAGGGTACTGAACTCATATCTTCTGGTTCTCGTATCATTCAACTAAGGAATAGACTTTTTATCTTTTTATTAAAGGCTCATTAGAGCAAACCTGGCAGTTTTAAAAGACATGACACTAAAGGCTCCGCTACTTCAGCCACCTGAGAATTGCAATATATAATCATGATGAAATGCTCAGCCTGAAATATCTGCTTATAGTAAAAATGAATAGATAAAAATGTACAAGTTATAGGTCCACACTTTTATTGGACTTTATAGATGGTGAATTTTATTAACCAGATCATCAGGACATTCCAGTTATTTTTAGTTGTCTGAAAATCTTATTAACAGTGTATAATACCTTATATATCACTCTTATTGTTTTAAGTAAGGCTGGGTCACGGTAAGGTCTTGTGTAAAGATGACCCCTTTTTACTCAATAGATTTGTTTTCCTGTTTAGCTCGTCTATGTATTAATATATATAGTTAAGTAGGATGGTTTTGTAATAACCCATTTGCTCCAGGCAGCACAATTTGCCAAGGCAGTAAAATTGAGCAGGCTGGATTGTACCCCTGCTCACACCTCATCAGCAGATTGTTTCCTGCAGTCCAGATCCTGGATGAGTGTTAAATGTGAGCAAATCCACTGAGGGCAATCAAAATGCACAGGTATTACTCAAGGCAGAAAACAATCAGCTTGCCCAGACCACTGACATCACCGTTTAGCCTTACATGACCTGCATTACTGGAGCTGGTGTATAGGGAAGAAAACAGTCTTATTGACCTTCAAAGCCCAGCAATGATTTTTCTAGACCAATATTTAGTAAAATATACAATTAGATTCATTTCCTATTACAAAGAAAAAAAAGTTCAGAATTACCAGGGACAAAAGGTATGGATACTCACAATGATACTTTTATCAAGCACTTCATGTTATGACTCTACATTAGTTCAGGATGATAATTTCTAAAGATAATTTTATTGATTTTTTTTCTTGTCAGGTTACTCAGAGCCTCAGCTGTGTGAATCAGCACATCTCATTTGAAGCTGGCAACATAACCAATGGACATATTCATCCATGGTGTGAGCCTATTACGAATATGAATTTGGCCTGGTATGCTGCTGCATACTTTCTGGGAAATAGTTTAAGACATACCTCCAAGGTTTCCATCAGAATGCCAAATAATACCAGTCTGGGCATCCACAAAGTCTTATTTGAAGGTGTTTTGGTGCTTTTCATCCACAATTAGCACTAGTAAGAGACAAAGAAATGTTTTTCTATATATTATTTGTTTCATACAGATGGTTTATGTATTTATTTATTTATCTTTAAAGAGACTGACTCATAACACTTTTGGCAGCCTTAGTATAGAAAGGAAAAAAAAAAAAAAAAAGAATGAAATTAAATGCACAGAATACAAATGCAACACTGCTTCATTTGTATACAGAGAAAAAAAATCCAGTGAGTTGGCTGTCAAAAGGTGAAAGGATTTGGTTAAAATATGTAACAAAATAGGCATGATTTTTACATTTTTATTAATGTGCTTTAAATTGATAGACTTAGATGTTCATTCTACTCTGTGTTCAAGCGCTTCCTCTGAATTCCTCCCAGATAAATTTCTTCCCTTGCATTACATTTAACTAAAGCTAGAGATTCAATTTTATTGTAAACTAAGTAATTTATCAATTTCTTTAGTTACCTATAAGTCTATAAATGGATCCTGCATTCCCTTTGCCCTATTTCTTATTAATATATGTGCCAGTTGCATTATCTCACTTTCAGTTCCATTGTAATGAGAAAGAGGATTGCTTTTTTTAATCCTCATTTATCATCAGTGCAGCAGTCCTGGAGAACTAGAAGTCTATCCTTCCATTTAGCTTTTGTTGTCTGATTTTTTACCACTGTTTGGAAACAGCTTCTGCAATACCCAGGGCTGCAAGATTGATCCTCATTCAGGTATTAATTAGTCTACGTTGGACCCAATCAGCATTTGGGACAAAATTAAACTGGCAACACTGAGTTCTGAATTTCATTTGAGGACAGGGGCTTTTGCTGGTCAATAAATGATTAGTACTAGGAAAATATAGAGAGACTAGCTCTATTATATTTATTTATTTATTTATTTATTTATTTATTTATTTATTTATTTCCTATCAAGATAAGAGACTAAACCTTGGATTTTGAAGTCTGGAAACAGGTTGCTTGTGTTATTAAGAATAAAATGCTTTGCCAATGAGTCTTGAAAGTCTGGCTCTACTTGTAGCCAGTACTTCAGGATTCCTCCCTGGGTTGTTGTCCCATACAACAATCTCATTATCTCCTGACACATCTGCAAGAATGGAGATGCAGAAAGTTCAGATTTGCTGTTGCTGTTCAAATTACCCAACGCTTGGATTTTTGAGTTTGGTATTGAATCAAACGCTGTTTTCTCCTGGTATTTCTACTCACATTTCCCTTGTGTGCTTTTACTCCCACTCTGATTTCACCTCCTGCAAGGAAGAAAATACTCCTTAAGACTGTGAGCTCTTGTTAACACTGTAGAAATTGGGTTGTACTTTGCATTTTGTAGTGTTGTACATATAAAAGCGGACAAGAGAAGATGAACTTAAGAACTGGAAAGCTAGGCTTTGTTGTAGAAAATGTATACCTATAAACAACTTTGTCACAGTTGGTCCATGGTAATAGATAAGCAGGTAGGAGCTTCCTTTGCCCATGTTTCAATTCAGATAGATAGACATGAGCTATCTGGGTACCTGAGGAAAGTCATCTGTCATAGTAATAGACTGAAGCTTTACAGACTTGATATACTTTCTAGCAGATCATTTGTGTAATATGTGGATTTATCACACAAAGATTGACCTCTCCTTAGGAAGAGTTGTGGGGTTCCCATTACTATTAAAAAAAATGATTTGGCATTTTTATATATGCATTTTAAATTGGTTTTGAAGCTTTTGAAGAACTTGTACAGAAACAACTTGTAACTTTGTCTTCACTTGTATTGTTTATTCACTGAACCCTAAGGAGAAGAGTAAAGGTAACTGAAATATTCTGTGCTGGTTAGCACTGAAAAAGCAGGCAGAAGAAAGAAATTACAAGTAGGCAGTAAATTGACCTCCACTTCTTTCTATAGGAAAAAACAAATTTTGTTGTGTTTTCTTTATGCACAGCTGCTCTGCTTCCCACTGTTCTATTTTCCACTGCTCTGCCAATAACGATGCTGGAAACATGCTTCAGTGATCCAAGTCTTGCCGAGGTCAGTTTTGACTATTAGAAACAGGAGCTGAAGTTTGCATAGTCATTTATCATTGTTTTTTTGAGACCAATGATGAAGTGGGAAGTGCTTCATTTCCACCAGCAAAACCACCACCATTGTGGTGGTTTTATTCGCGTGGGCGACCAAGCTCCACCTCAGCCACTCTCTCATTCCCTTCCTCAAAGGGAAAGGGGGAGAATATACAACACAAAGGGCTCAAGGTTTGAGAGAAGGATAAGGCTCAATGATTATTGTGACTGGCAAAACAGACTCAGAGTGGGGAGATAGTAAGATTTATTGCCTATTACTAACAAGCTAGAGAAGTGAGAAACAAAGGAAACCAAAAATGCCTTTCCCCCATCCACTGTTTTCCACCTCCCCCCCACCCACCTGAGTGGTGCAGGGGAACAGGGGAATGGGACTTGTGGTCAGTCTATAGCATTTAGTCTCCACCGCTGACAAGGGTCCTCCACAGGCCGCAGCCTCCGTCAGTGCAGCTCTACCTGCTCCACCGTGGTCTCCTCCATGGGCTGCAATGTGGAACCCTGCTCCACCATGGTACTCCATGGGCTGCACTGGGACAGCCTACTTCACCATGGTCCTCACCACAGGCCACAGGGGACTTCTGCTCTGGTGTCTGGAGCACCTCTCCCTCTCCTTCTTCACTGACCTTGGCGCCTGCAAGGCTGTTTCTCACTCCTCTCTCTCTCCCAGCTGCTGTGTGGCAGCATTTTTTTTTTTCCTTTCTTAAATTAGCTCTCACAGAGGAGCAAAAAGCATCATTTATTGGCTTGGCTCTGGCCAGCAGCAGGGTCTTTATCTAACATGGGGCAGCTTCTAGATTCTTCTCACAGAAGCCACCGCTGTGGCCCCCTGCTACCAAAACCTTGCCACGTAAACCCACTACAACCACCCATAGAAATGATGGTCTGTGGGAAGAATATATTTTATTTCTTCAGGGTTTCTGACTCTGTTGTGGCAAGACCAGAGGTGGTTGATGGCCTCAGGGGTGTGTGTATATACTTGACCCGAATGAGTTGGTGGTGCATGTCCCCTCCTCCTGAGTTCCACCCTGTTGCTTTTGCACACATGGATTACCAGCTGTCAGCTGCTTTCTGATCTGGTCTACTAAAGAACATTTCTCCAACTGGCTGTCATTGTGGGATTGTGTTAATTTCCACAGCAACCTGCTCCCTCTTTTGATGTCTGTGTGGGCAGGCATCAAACCAGAAAATTCCCCGTGTGAGTTGGATTTCTATTTTTCCTTTTAATGCAATCACATGTGTTTCAACGCAGGGATTTGCATTGGTTGCCAGCAATGTTTTTCTGTAAGGAATTGATTGTGTTTGTCTCTGCCAAAGTCATATATAAAAGCATGACACAAATTATCATCCTGAGTAAAGCTGAGTATTGCATTACATAACCCCTTAAAAGGAAAAAAAAAAAAAGAGCGATAGCTAAAGCAGCACTTATGTTTATGGGCAATATTTCATCGCATTAATTCCATTTAAACTGTAATGCCTCTCTGACACAGATGTTTAATCTATCTTTTATTTTCAAGAATGCCATGCTAATGTTGTCCAATAATTCTAATTTCTAATGTAACAGCACACCATCCCCCAGGTCTTCAGTTACATTTTTTCATAAATATTTCCCTTCAAATGTTGTAATGAATTAGCTGAGTTTTGGGTTTTATTTTTATTTTTATTTGGAGGGGAGTGGTGGGTGGTGGGCTGCAACAGTTCTGGCTACTGTATAGAGGCAGAGGGGAGACTACCCTTGCTCCAACAGATGATGTATCTGGTCTAAAGAAAGAAGGCAATGTCCAAGTTGATTTGTGTAATTCACTAATTTCAATATGGTGGCATGGCATACCATTCTCTTTCTCTCTTGAGTGTAAGCCATATGTCCATCTCTTTGTCTCCCTTGGAGGTGTCAGCCAGCTGAAGCACCCTATTTTTATATTGAATAACAGATAATTCTGAATGGATACCCAATATTCTAACCCAACATCACTAAGAGGGAATAAAACATTGTCATAGACATAACCACTTTTGGGGCTAGTTATCCAAGATGCTCTTCATTTAGACACTGAGATCAATGATATGGTTCAAGAAGAAACATGCTTCTCAGTGTACTTAAACATCCCTCCCTTAGTTCTCCCCCCCCCCCCTTTTTTTTTTTCAGTTAAATATGTAAAATGACATCCATATTTTGAATCTTTACCCATTTTTTTTTTTTAATATTTACATGCAACTGCTAAGTATGTGCTTTTGTCCTTTTCAAACTAGAAATATTTACAATGCTTTTAGTGCTGATGTCAAATATAAGATTAAATTAATGAAATATTGAAGATTATTTTTAAAACAACTGAAATTATTCTAAAGATAATACAAAACACAACAGGCTGGTATTGCACATGTAATCAGCAAAGAAAGAAACACTACTGCTATCAATCAGGGCAGGCATTCTTGTTATTAAATTTAATGAAAAAGGTTTGCCTTTTATTAATATTTAGGACTGCTGATTATGATTGTAACTTCATGGAAAATGAAAGACAACTCCTTTATTTAGACCAAATGTATTGTTACCTATTTAACACAGCATTATTCTACAGCAATTTGCATGAAAATATTTGAATGTCAGTAGCTGAGGAGAAGAGTATTGTTTGTCCGAGTGTGATTTTGCTTGTTCTTTTTCCATTACTGCAAGTAGCAATTGACATTCACTTGTAGTATTTCGGTTGAGCTTTCTATACGATGTACAACTATTAATATCCATTGCAGGAAGAAAGTAGGAAAAACCCACAGAGCTGAGTCTCTTTTAATGTCAAAGTATTGTTACTACTTCAGTATAGGGACAGTTGACAATTTTTATTAAAACAAGCATGTCTACAAACCTCAGTTTTGTGTATACACTATCCTAGAAGTAGAAAAACTGTCATTTTTCCAATATGCAACAGGAAGTGGATGGAGGAAAGATACTGAATAAACAAGTACAAGCTCCTTATATCATTTAGTCCCCAAAGCACAAACAAGGTGGCTGTGCCACCTTTTATTTGGGGGGGAGTGGTGGGTGGTGGGCTGCAACAGTTCTGGGTACTGTATAGAGGCAGAGGGGAGACTACCCTTGCTCCAACAGATGATGGATTAGAATAGACAGTGGCTAGACTAGCCTACACACAACACTTCATAGCTTCTGCAATGAAGGGATCTTCCAGTTTCATTAGTGCCTTGTCCAGGTTTTGCTGTTGTCCAGCAGGAAGTAGAATTTAGTTTTGCTTTGTATGTGTGTGCTCTTTATTCTTACTGATGCTCATCATTAATATCTTAGCATCTTGCAGTAATGCTTTACATGCCCTCACTCCTAAGGCACTAGCCAGTCAGGGAATAACTTACAAAAATACAGAACATTTTTACTTCAGCTCCAGGAATGAAATTCCCATGCAAATATCGGAAACAAATCTATATATCAGAGGACTAGATTCCTGAGGAAGGGGCTGAGGAAAAATGACATACAAGGCAAGGGTGATTTAAGCCTAAGGTGTTGCTAGTAAAATAGCAGCATATGTATGGAAATCTATAACTTGCATATTTTATGAATCCATTATCCCTAATTCAAGCATATATTTGAGCTAGAGCAACAACATGAAACTGCTTCCTGCTTCTTCAGATGAAACGTACAACAACATCCAGGACCCAGTACAACCCCCTTGTCCCTCAGCACACACCTTTAACAGTTGGGCATTCACTAATCTACTCCCACACTCACTTGCATTTTTTGGGCCAAAACATCTTTCATCTGTGCTTTGCCAGGGCAGAGGGGCAGCTTCTCTAGGAAGGGAGTGGGGAAGCTTAATGTGTATGCCATTTGTCAGGGTGCCCTCTGAGGAAATGAGGCTTCTCATATTTCCCAGGCTGAGAGCTGCATCTATCACCTCATGGTCAAATGATCTAATTGCTAGGTTTAGTCTCTAAGAGGGGTCAGACACCACTGTTAGTGGAGTGGAGGTGGAAGTGGCTGCTGAGCTCTCTGCTGCGATCACTGCCTTAGGTAAATGTTAAACATATACTGGGTGCTCTTTCTTGTTCTGGCTCTCAAGGTCTCAGCTGTGTAGGATAACCCATAAATATATGTTAAACAACTTTACATATCAAACTCACTTCAGTAAGGAAAACTTACTTACATCCTTAGCTAAAATCTTAGATGTTAGGTGTTTTTAAAAATTATTCATACCTAGTCAGAGATGTGGAACCCAGAGCCCTGAACCAGTCACTGCAGTATGGCAGAGCTGGGTGGCCAAGAAGGCTGTGTATCAAACCTTAGCTCGCTGACCAGCAGACTGCAGTTGCCTTATCTGTCTCTTACGTAAGAAGGACAACTAGGAGGGGGAGAATGAGGCAGGGATTGTGTTTGTGTTTGTGTGTGTGTGTGGGATGGGAGGGCAGGGTGAGAAATCCTGCAGCAGATGGGGTAGGATTTCACAGTTTGGAATTTGCTTAAATGTAAGTATCTAAGACTTCAACTTTTCCTTAAGGAAAACCATTTTTCCCTCCTCAGCATGGTCCCTGTCAGCTCCCACCAGACTCTGTCTTGCCTGGTTCCCTCAAGACAGCAGCTTGCAGGCCAAATCAGGCCCTGAGCACTTGCCATCTTCCGCTGATGTGCTTACACTTATCTCAGGTGAGAAGAGAAAGGGAGATCTGTCAGGTCTTCACAACAGGATGCACTTTGACATTGCTGGAGATGCAGAATGAAATAGTGTAAGATGACTTTATTGTATCGTCTTTATGGTAGCAGTTTTCTTGTTTTTGCCTTGTATTGTTTGCTGCTGTAGGCCATACACAGTAGGCCAAATACTTGAAATCCACAATGCATCATTGGTAGCAGCTAGAAATGGGTGAGTATGAAGGGGTACATGGCTGCAGAGCTCCATTGGTCACAGAAATATGACACTGCTCATGCTTCCCATCTCCTGTCCTGCCAGCCCCTTAGGAGACTGTGACAGCATCCTTAGTGCTGACAAGGCAGGGGATGGCAGGAGGTCTCCCTTGTTTTCTGCAGTGAAGAAGTCTAATTTGGGAACCTTCCACCTCTACTCTCAGGGAAGGGTCAACACATGCAGCTCTCTAGGCATCTCCTATTCTGTCTTCTCCTTGGCCCACGGCCTGTTTGGGCTGGTGAGTACTGGAAGTCATTGCACCCTATGTGCCAGATATTGGTGACACCATAGTTGTGCATGGTTTATGTTATATGGAGTTGTTTCCAGTTACGCTTAGTTTGGAGTCAAGATTGCCAGAACCATTTCTCTAGGAACAAGATTTCTTCTGGAAACAGGCCATTGTGAAAATACCCATATATCCACAAAAGGTACAACATTTTCTTCCTTTGGAAAGTTTCCTATTGTCACTAAAAAGAGGTTGGGAGTGTGATTCTAATATCCTTACAGGCAAGGCAGACTGAAAAGCTTTAAGCAGAAAAGCTTAAATAAAGGGACACCATCTCTGATGTGCAGTCAAACACGACAATCAGATTACGGTATCAGTGGCTACCTCCCAAAGTAAATTTTGTTGATGCTTATTAAAACTTTAGAAAATTATCCAATGTTAAAAACAGCAGTTCAAATAAAGTCCAATAGACTCAAGTGATATTTATTGCAAACAGCTTCCAGGTGTCTGAGGAAACGTGCCATCCAAGCAGTTAATAAACCTAACATATTCTGCAGTAACATTAGCAAGTAAGAAAACAGCCTGTTTGTCTTTCAAATAAGAAAGTTATACTCCAAAGGAAATAATGTAAACTACCTGGGAAGAGCTTAATTAATATCCCTATACACTATCTTCCCAGAGGAAAAAAATAAAATAAAAATCAGGAGTCTATATTAATTAATTGGGCAAAAATATCTGCTTACTTAAATGGGTGTAATTAAGAGTAATATCCTGAGAACTACTTCTAGAGTCCTTTTGCTTTAAAAAATTATCTGGGACAAGTTTTCCACTGAATAGAACAGCAGTTTGTTTGATCAAAATGTCTGGATGAAAAGTACCCTAAGGATTCAGAACTTATCTTGCTAACTCCCATGGAGAGAATTCAGCCAGTAACAGAAAAATCTACATTCAGATATTTGCATTAACCAGAATCAACAGGCAGAAGAAAAATAAGGTGGTGCTTATTTCAGAAACTGAGGCTTATTTTGAGTACCACTAAAATGAGGGCCATTTCAGCATGTAATTCAGGGCTTAGAGGAATGCAGAAAGCAAAACAGTGAGAAAGAAGAGATGAAGAAAGAACAAAAGATGAGAATAATGGACAAGGTGATAAGTATCAAAAGGTTTCGTAGCAGACATAGAATTGCAGTGGAAAGTGAGGAATGCTTCCTGAGAGAGATCCTGCAGTTAGCATGGGGCCTGCTGAAACCAGCTGTGCACATGGGAGCCCCTTCTGTAATCAGGTGAGAACTGTGTCAGGGGATGAGATTCTTTTCCAGAATTATCAGAAATTTATCTTATTCCACCTTGCATCCTCAACTCTTTTCATCCATAAAAAACTAAAAAGTCAAGAAAACCCCCTAAGATTTGACAATAAGCTGTTAGTTAAAGGCCAGCTCAGGGATCCTGATATTGTATAAATCACTGTTAAAATAAATCTGAACACAGACTTGAATATTTTATCAATGTTCTAGCCATAATATCCATTGCCTATTGTGGATAAAATTTATCTCATTTGTCCCTTTCTCTTTTATGCAAACTGCATTTTTTATGCATTTCATCAGGTGAAATGTGGACCCCTGTAGGTTTAGATAGAAGCTAAATAGTAGCTCTGGTGATGTTTCTGACTTTTAAATGGTAGAGATGGACATGAAGGAAGCCTTCATGTTTTCACTCAGTGCCATTGGCACATTGTACTGGTGATCTCAAAACTGTACATAAGGATTCTTGGTTTGCCTCTAGAATATCTCTGAATATTGAGACCTCTACCTCTCCTCCTGCATTTTCCCTTTCTCTTCATTATCCTCCTCCAAAATAACCCAAAACATCCTCCCAAATCCACCCCAAATGAACTTACCATTGAATATAGAAAGGAAAGTAATAGCAATTAACAGTTCCTGAAGTGTCTGTCCACAAAAATGAGAATTAGAGTGAATGGTACATTATTGCTCAATAACCTTTCAGTCTGGATTTTTTTTAGGCCTCAGGTTTCATGTAGTTCTCTGCAAGAAGGCAAACATATATAAGGATAGCAACGACCTTACTCTGGACAACAGTGCATGCTTCTCTTCTTTCTCTTCACTGGAAGCAATATGAGAACAAAAATATTGATCTGAGCCAAATTTGTGCCCTGTTCCAGTTCTTCTCCTAATGGCTAATACTATGGTTTTAAGCACTATGCCTTTACACAGCTGGGAGGTATCAAATCTTGTCTTTATACAAAGCTTTATTCCTGGTGTTGGAAAACAATATAGCCAGTACTTCAGCCAATGTATGGGCTCAAAGCAAAATTTCCACAGAGAGTCTTCGAGCTGGAACATGAACCACCAAAAGGTACACTGCATGTTCCGGTAATTGACCAACTCTGTGAAATACTGCCAGCCCATGATAACCACTTGTGCAGAGATTCTCTGCAAATAAAAAAGATGGATGTTGACATTGACGGTTTCTTTTGCTTATCCAAGAAGTGCTCTGAGTATAGAAATATTCTCATGTCTTCTTTGGAAACGACATTAATCTGCTGTGAAGAAAATCTTTCCCCTGTTTATTGGCAAACTGGCTTGCCACTTCCTTTTCCATTGCTGTCCACATTTTGATGGCAAACTAGATATCAGCTATTTGATTGTGCAGTGAGTTTTATGACTTTAACTCTGTTGATCAAAGTAAAGTTTGCAAATTAAGTTTGGCTCCCACATTTTTTCAAAATACAATGATGTCTTACGTTTTTCCGTATAACCCCATCATACACATTGTTTGTTGAAAATGAACTAAATTATAATGGTACAATGAACGTGGTCATTACTTACAAGGTGCCTATATCATTTTCTGCAGAAAATGTTGAAAAAGAGAAAGAGTAATTTCACACTGGGATTCTCTAGAAAATTATCTTCCTTAATGGAAATCTCAGAACACATATTAATTAAGGTATATGTATACCAAGTAATCATAGTTACCAAGGTATGTGTACTCAAGTAATCATAATGGGTAAGGAAAAATATTAAAAAAATAGTTTGTCTTCAGAGCAGAGTTTGGACAGTGTACAACAAAGAATGCAACAAAATTTGGGAAAAGAGAAGATAAATGGAATAGCTATTTATCTTATCATATTCTCTATGTTCAATGTATCATATGGTGTACTAAAAAACATAGCAGGCAATTAAATAAGATCTCATAATTAAATGTATGCATGTGAGAATAATATTACAATTCTAATTCTTGCACAGTTACAGCATTCTTAATGTCTGAATACAGTTCTGCAAACATAAAGGTATTTTTCAACAATCTCTGTGTGTGATACATATATCAAATATATTGATTCATCTTACTTAAAAAGTTACTTAGCAATGAGCTTTGAATCCTTGTAGTTAAAATTTTCCTTTTTCTGTGAAACAAGATGAGAAGCATAGCACTGAACATGTTAGGTACTATGGAACATTTAACATGAAAATGGAAATTAATAAGTGATAATTTTGGGAGATCTTGTGATAATGTCATCATGACTCGTATATAAGAGATACAAGAAATTAGAAGCAAAGTTTGAGTTAAAATAACTGTTAGAATAAATGACTCTGTAAGGAAATGTTTAAACAAATGAAATATTCTGAAGTACTTTCAAATTAAGGACCAGTGGGAATGCTAATGAAGGACAGTTTCAGAGACCTGGATGGAAATTTCTTTATGAATTGTTCAATAATATTTCAGCTGGGTCTCTGGGTGGGGGTTATATGACACTTTTTCAGTTTGGATCAATTAAGCAGGTGCTTTATAAAGTGATAAGAATAGAAATTGCAGTTAATATCAATATTTCACCACACCTTCTAAAGTTTTATATTTGTATCATTTTTAATGTGGCAGTTTTAATTATTAAAAAATTAGAAAACCAGATGGAATTACAAAACAGCAACAGATTACTTAATTAACTTTTGCCTACTGGGATAAATAGAACATACCACAGAATATATCAAAGCAGACACCGATGAGACACTATACGTTCCATTAGTATGCAGGAGTTTTCCTCTTCAGATATTAGTTCTTATCAGATATAAGCATATGCCTATCAATCTTATTAAATAAGCCCAGGAACTCATCATGTTATAAACCATAGAATATATCATCATGGCAAAAATCAAAAGAAGTACACTATATCTCCCCATAGACCAATGAAATCTGCCACCAAATTATTGTAGGTGAACAAAGAGTTAAAATATAATTGCTCTTATATTAATAATGACCATGAAATTTTAGTTAGTTTGCAAATACTAATAAACATCCTTCACC
Source organism: Stictonetta naevosa (assembly GCA_011074415.1). Taxonomy (NCBI): domain Eukaryota; kingdom Metazoa; phylum Chordata; class Aves; order Anseriformes; family Anatidae; genus Stictonetta; species Stictonetta naevosa. The sequence continues at coordinate 19,669,539 of CM021698.1, forward strand.
TGTGTGAGAGTGCCTTAGAATAAAAGTAATCAAAATACTGGGTTGGAAAATTGTTGTTGCGTTTGTCAAACAATGTTACAAATATTCCGTAAGCTCCATTGCATGACATGAATTACATACGTGGGTGAATTGGCCAAAATGCAGACCTGTGCTCATAATAGTATAAACATTCTTTGTGTATATGAAAGATCCCTTGAATTTATTGCACTACTGTATAGATTTTGTAATTTTTAAAGTATAATTTGCCAAGATATTCTCTGAAATAACAATTTCAAACATGATGCCAGCATGCTTCAAATGGAAGCTCTACAATTGCTGTTTTTGGCCAATCAACCCTAGCCAACCCTATTTGACTTCCAAGATCCCTACAAAAACTTATGATGAGCATTGCACTTCAAGTAAGTGTCTAAATGATGTGCAGTGATATCATTTTATATAATAAAAAGGAGTGTCACCATTTATATATATGTGCATACATTTTGTTATTGCTATCAGAATTATCAGAATGAACAGCCTTCAATTTAATCCCAGCCTACCAGAAATAGGATTCAGTAGACCTACACAAATTGAAAAGAATTCTTGCAGCAGGCTTTTCACCAGGCTTCAAGACAATGTGTTTGTTAGTACTTTCAGATTAATACCAGTTAGGTTTGAACAGTTTAAATCTCACTCTAAATTATTTAAAACAGATGAAAACAAGTGTGTAATGCAAAATATAAAGATACAGAAAACACAGTGTTGTATTATTTACTGAACAAAATAAAAAGTAAAAATGATATGTATATATATATATATTTTAAAACAGGATTAAGTAATCAAATTTAGACCAAACAAGCATCAACAAAAAATGTAAATAATTGTACTGCTAAGGTAGTGTCTACAACTTTTTTTTAACTGCTTGAGATCTGAAACTGCTAATATTGTCTACCTCGCTTTAAAATGAATCAAGTGCCTCTGTTTGTACAGTATGTAAAAGCTTGATAGTCAATGACTAAAATGCAATGTACGTACAATATCTGAATTTAATATTTTAATAGCTCAGGCCGAGAACATCAATGTATTTAGGTTTCCACTCTGCATGGAAGATCTGGGTCTCAGTGTATATTAACCCCTTCCACGAAAGGAGTAACTGTTTTTGATGCTGTGAATTTATAGCGTTGTCTTTCCCTATACAGGGAGGGAAAAGTGTCAGTATTGAAGAAAGAATGGTTCCAATAGGCAGAAAGGTTATGAAACTGCAACTACATGAACCACCTTCTCCACACAACATAAAATATTCTAGTATTAAGGATTATTTTACAACTCAGTGGAAATATGCAGTAATGCAATCCATTTCCTTTGTCTGGATGACAAAAATGCAGTCTTAACAGTCACAAGAGCCCGCCTTGTGTTAGCTATAAAAAAAATATATTTATATATATATTTATGCAACTACTATGTGCATTAAACAAAATCACTGTATGAATCAGCAGGGTTCAGTAATGCTTGTATCTGAATCTCTGGAGGGGTGCATTAAAGTCTGTGTTGCTTCTCAGGAAAGTCTCACAATGAAATGGCAAAGGATAAAAACCCATTTGGTTAAAATGTTAACATCTTTCATATCACATTGCCTAAGAAATGGTCCATAAGATCTCTGGCAGATAAAATGATATATTGCCTTTACTTCAGCCTACTGTTCAGAAATGAAGGATATCCCTTGAAAAAGAAAGAAAGAAAAAAAAAGTAAAATTGATTTTTAGTGAACACTGAAATAGAAAATGAGACCAATTTCATTGTAAACATCCATGAAATAACAATTTCACCATTCTGAAAAATCTCTATTGCCTTCATTTCTTATGAATTTGTATATTATGAGTTGTTTAGAAGGATATTAATCAGCAATGTACAAGAAACATTGTTCTACTCCCGAAAAACACATAAACTGTGACTCGCTCACTCAGGTGGGTAGGCTAATTTAGAATTGAAAAGTGATTGTACTTCCACATCTTCTTGTAGAAATGTTGGAAAAAAAAATATTTTTCTTCTTTACCTGCACTGAGATACTTTTCTCAGTCACCTGTGAACACTAATCAGTGCTGTTTGCACTGAAAGTGTACAGATTTGTCACTCAGTCTTTGAGATACCAGAGAAGAACACTTGAACCACAGGGTAATACCCTTGTGCACCAAAGCTTTATTACATTTTTGATTACTGTGCACCCCCAAACCTAAAGCCAATAATGTGGCACTTGTGCCATCGTTCTGATACCTTAGGTGTCCACTGACAGGTGTTCTGCATGAACCATTGTGTGTCAGTCCACTAACAAAGACTACTGTGCAGTGGTAATCTGGTATCTTAGATAGTTTTTCTTCTTGGACAAAGCTTATCCAAAATCTTCTTTCTATTAGGCTACAGCAGCTTAGGGCTCCTTTTCTTTAAAGAGAGGAAAAGTAAATGTCTTACACCTGTAGGCCAGTACTGGTGTTCTGTCCTAAAAATTTTAGCATTGCTCTGATACAATAAAGCCTTCTTTTTCTCCAACTGGTTCCACTTCAGCATATGCAGGATGTCCTGATCCTCGTCTGAATTTCATTGCTGGCCATCTGCTCGGACGCCGCTATAACACCAAAAAGAAAATAAGCTTTCAGAATATAAAATTATTAATAAAAATATTAATAAAAAAAAACTTTTTAAAGGACCTGTAATTATTGTTTCTATCATTGTAAAACCCACTCCTTGTAGTTGTTAGAAGAACAGAGAAGCATGTCTGCTGCTCTTCCTTCCTAGTTCTGCATAGGAATTTGCTAATATACTCTGCTCTATGGGAAAATGTATATCAAAGTCCACTGAAAAAAAACTGCTTTTAATTATTTAGAACCAAATTCTGACATGTTTATCCAGGACTGCCAAACTAATTACTTTCTATTTCAAGTGACAACGTTCCAAGGAAAAGAGGCAAGGGGCACAAACTCACAGCAGGTTTCACCTGAACACCAGGAAATACTTATTTCCTGTGAAAGTGACTGAGGAATGGAACAGCTTGCCCAGAGAGGTTGAGGAGTCTCTACCCTTTGAGATATTCAGAAGATGTCTTGACATAGTCATGGGCAACTAGCTCTATGTGGACCTGCTTGAGCAGGGAGTGGTTGGACCAGGTGGCCTTGAGAGATCCCTTCCAACCTCAACCATAATGTCAGTTTTTGATTCTATTTGAGTAGCTGACTTTGATGGTTCAAATGGAAGCAGCCTTTTCATTTAAACTCCTATGACCTTTGGCTATAAAGGTATTAAGAGCTCCTAACTAATTTTCATTTCATTTTCTGTGCTGACTGATTTAAAAGCAGCCAAGCAACAGAGAAAAGAAATAAATAATTTATAGGACAGATAAAACAATTCCTGTCTGACTATGATGCCTCTGGGAAAGAAAAGTTCTTTAAAAAAAACCTACATTTTCAAACTAACTAATATCTGGGAAGGCTCAGATTTTGGGTGACCAAAATGAGATTCTGTCAAAGGGAATAGTTTTCAGGAAAGTAGGTCACAACTCTTTCATAAAGTCAGTTAACAAAAATTCCTCTCCTAAAATGGTTATTCCCTACTGCTATTAAAATTGCTACTGCTATTAAAAACTGCTATTAAAATTCCCTACGGCTATTAAAATTGTATCTGACAAATATGCTGATACATATTTTTTTTCTATACTGACAACTGTTCCAATCTGCTTGGAAAGAGGGCTGGAAGGTATAGCAAGGTACATAGAAACACTGCAGGAAAATGAGGAGAAACAATGAAGATAAATTGCAGCCTATAAACAGTTCAAAATAAAAAAATACAATTTTTCTTCCAAAAATAATAATTGAATTTGATTTTCTGTCCCCTTAATACTGCATTTTGACTGCCTTCTGATCATTAAGAATATTTCATACAGCTGAGGGTCTGTGTTAGGGACCACAGGCAGCAATAGCGATGACATTATTCCAGGGCTCATGGTGCTCTTGGGCAGCAGACACTAAAGATAACTTGGAGGAATGCTGAATCTTGTTACCAGCAAACCACATAGCTGTCTCTGGGTATAGCACAAAATTTTCCTTGGTGATTACCATTAGGAAGATACAATATAAAAACAACAGTTTTCTCTTTCTCCCATTGCATAGTCAGGTTGCTCATAAGGCATCTCGAGCTAAATTCTGTTTGGCAGGTAATTTAAAATCTCAGGCCTTTCAATGCAACATCTTCCTAGAGAGTAGGAAGGCAGAACATTGTTCTCTTTAGCAGATGTCTTTTCCTAATAAACAAACTTAGTCTATTCAAACTTTGGAGTCTTTTTTTCTACCTAGGCATGACTTAGCGTGGTTTCAAAATTAAGGACAGTTTGGCTATTGGTGAAGAAAAAGGATCATATTCTGTTCTCAGACTCACTGAAATAAATCAGGAGTAATTCTATTAAATGCAAAGGACTTATTCCAGAGTTACAGTAGTAGAGATGAGAAAAGAGTTTGACCTGAGAGTTCTCTAACAAAAAAATAAAATGAAAACCAGTGGCAAACTAATAGGAAAAAATAATTAGAAAGTCTTAAATGGCAGCATATAAAGATGAACTCGGTTTACATCTGTTGAGATGCTTATTCTAAAACATACCCATTATTAGTTATTACTTCCTTGCTATATTGCTGTTACAAACTGATTCTACCATTTTGGGATACTTTTTTTTTTTTTTTTTTTTTTTTCCATTTGCTTTTCCAGATGATGAAAAGTGGAATAGATGAATGTTTATCAATTTTATCAATACAATAAGATACAACATAAACAGCTGATCCAGAAATAAACCAACATGTTTGGAGGTCATCTTCAACAGTTTTTTGCAGCTTTCTGTATTTCTTTTCATGCTTGAGGTGAGATTTTCCATTCCTAGTCAAAATCTGCTTAATTTAAACTTTTTTTTTGTGCTTATGTGGGTATTGTAAGTGGTTATCAGTCTCAGAAAAAAGCAGTGGCAAGCTACAGATTCATTGATGTATCTATTGATCCGTAAAAATCCTGTAGAGACATTACAGTTTTAATTGATAAAATCAAAAGCAACTTAATTGATGTCAGGAGATAAATAGATTCTTGAATTACTAAAGCAGCTCAGATAAGGCCTAATGCATTCTTCTCCCTTTTTTCATTGTAAAGCAGAGTAATAGGTGGATTAAAACAAAACAAAACAAAACAAAACATTAAAAAACAAAACAAAATCCCTTAACCTAAAAAAAAAAAACACTAAAAAAAAAAAGAAAAAAAGAAAAAAAAGAGACAAAACAGGAAGAATGAAAGCTGGGTACTTAAACTAATTCTTTAGTTTTGTCATCCAGCTTAACAGGAAAAAATATGTTTCTTTCTCTGGAATTAGAATATTAGAACTCTTAGAGGAAATCCTCCAAGCTGCAGCTGGAGAGCTGTAGCTCCTGCTTCCTTTCAGTGTATTACAAATAAGAAAAGCAGGAATAAGATTTTTCTCATAGGACTGAAGTTTCCTTGAGTTAATTTTTTTAAGCAAATGAGGTGGGGGAAGTACTTTTGAGCTTATGTGACCAAGACCTAAATCAGTGGCTAAATTAATATTATCTTGAAAGTAAAGGAAGTGATAAATTCAGACTTCCAGTGAAGTTGGTAGAAAATCAATGTGAGATTTTTAAATGGATTTAAAAACAATTAGAAAATCATGAAATGGGAGATAAAGTCTGCTTTGTACATGCCACAGGCAAATACAGAGTAAAGAACATACTAGATCTGTTATAGAAGAACAGACTTTGTCCAATAAAGCTGTATTGAAATACTGGTATTAGAAAATAGACGTCCTGCTTTTTTCTAAGTAACTGAAAGATTATGGTGCTAACATTATACACTATCTCTAAAATTAAACATCACTCTTCCCCTGAGATGGTGATTTATTAAAAACAATTGCTATTAATATATTTTGTTAGCTGGAGTATATTATAAACTTTTACACTTCCTTTTATACATCAGGAGACAAGTTTCTGTCAGTAGAGGACAGAAGTAACTTGGCAACACATATAACCCATTTGATATTCTTGCATCCTGTCCTCTATTTTCCTCATTCCATCCTCATCCTAACTTTCATTCAATAAAGAAAAATGGAATAATGGAATGACCACAATTCTACACAGAATTCTATACAGAATTTTATGATGTCAGAAGAGCAGTGAAAGGAAAACATTATGAAAAATCTGCCCCTCTGTCATCTTCCTATCCCTGCCTCATAGACACTTTGTGCTGAAAATCTTCTAAAATATTATCAAAAGTTTTGTTGTGTGTAAAATAACCAGAAGCAAGCAAGCAACAAAGTGTTTGTGTGTGGATCAACTCTTCATTCCTATTCAGCAGTAAACTTGAGCTGTGGGTTTCAACAAGACACAGAAATATTCTTTCCAAACTCAGCTTACACAAGTACAAATACTTGACTTAATGAGTGAAAGTCAATCTTTCAGAGTCTTGAAAGATTCTCCAGATCTCCCTAGAAAACTTTATTTCCCACTAACCTATATAAATGCTAAAGTTACTGAGTAATTGAGTACTTTTTAGGCTGAATGCTTTGATGCAATTTTGCCTTCTCTATTGATTATTTTTGTATTAAAAATCTTTTAAATATTCAGAAGAACGTTTCACCACTTCTTCTGAAGGTTGCATCTTACTTATCCATTGATGTTCAATTCTAACTCAAAGGTATAAAGACATTTAAACCTAATTAAAAGCTGCATTTTTAACCACACTTTGCCAATAGCACCCAAGTTTAATTCTCCTAACTGGAAGTATGCAAATACAGGACCATTCAAATTCTGGATTAACTGACAGAACTCCAGGCTAAGTGTAAAACACCAACACAAATTAATTAAGAAAAGGAGGAAAAACTATGGTAAGGCCTATTACTAAATGAACATATATTCACCTGATGTCAGCAAGACACATTAGTCTGAGTACACTTGTCCAACATTACGCCAACTGGATATTCAGGGCTTCTACTTTCACAATACAAGTAAAGCTCCTCCTGTTATCAGCTATTTTGCCCATAATAAGTGTTTGCATGCATGAAGTTACCTGTAATATTGTTTAGGCAGTTATAATTTGTGCATCAGTCTTTAATCTCTTCTACAAACAACCAATTTACTTGGCAAATTGCAGTCAGAAATGGATGATGCTTCAAATATCTGAAACTGTACCTATGATATGTATTTCTAGGAATAAGAAAAGATGAATTGCTTGACACCATGTTATTTGAATATTTTGAAGAACCTGTTCTAAAATATAGATTGTGTGAGACTGTAAAATTTAGTAGTGGGATTTACTGACTTCATTTATTTTTTGTCTTTGATAGAAATGCTTCTTTAAAATATCTGTGCAATTTAAAACACTTCTCATTATAACAATGTTTCTGCAGTCATAGGAACATCTAAGTAGCTGGATGCTGATGGACAAGAAACAGAATGCCTCCTTCCTCCCCACCTTTGACTTTTATTGTCAGTGTTGGCTATTTATTTTAGTGCTTCTCCCCTGTGGCTGATTTAGGTTTCCCTTGCTGAGCTGCTGGTTCCTGCTGAGCTGAATAAGCTTTGGAAAATATAACTTTACTATCAGTATAAGGCAATGGCAGAGAGATCAATGACAATACTCCGAATGGCACAATGCTGCAGGACTTCGAAAGAAGAGAAAAATGATACTTGTTCTCTTCTTTTTAATCATCATCTTCATGAAAAACAATTCAGTTCTAGCTTCTGGACAAAGCCAAATTAGTGACTGTGTCCAGACTTTTTCAAACTAAGTGTATAATCCTATGTAAAATGCACATGTGTAATAAAAAGTATGGGCCATATCTCCAAAAAATCAGCAGAGCTTTGTAAGCTTTACCACTTGTCTAAGACAGCTGAGAAGCTGATTTTTTATTTTTTATTTTTTATTTTTTTAAAAAAGAAGAATCTTTCTTTTTGCCTGTCTCCTATTTACTTCTTGCTTATTTGAAGAGATACACTGCATCTGTAACATTAATGCAGAATCCCGGAAATGGTGCATGGAAAACAAGGCTGGTTGTCAAACAATGGCATTTATTTATGAAGTACTGCTATGAGCAGAGATATACAACAGTTAGCCAGAAATGCACATTAACTCCTTAAGTTCTGAAACACCACAATATATTTATAATTTTTTTGATCACTTTCTTCTCCTATTTCCTTCCTGTAAGCAGAAAACGTATTAGCAGAACATCAAAAACTGAAGAAAATCTAGTGCTAGATCTGAGCACTGGTGAACATTTGCAGACACTGCAACAGAGTTCTCTGAGCAGCTCAACTGCTAGAAAAATGCCAAACAGAGCTTTCTCAGACCACCCTGGTCATGACTAAGGATTTGGGAACCATCCTCAAACCACACTACTAGTCTGCATACAGTGACCTTACTGTGAGGGTGACAGAGTTAAATGACATGAATTCAGAGCCTTCTATGCTAAAAAGCAGTTCCAGGCACATTTAGTTTACTTGTAGAAACATAATTCACGTTACATCAGGAAGAGTTGAGGTGCATCCACCAGGCTCTGATCATGCATGATTATTTTATTTACTGAAGAACTGCAGCTGCTCATTCCTTTCTCCTTTGACTGTAAGGTCACTCCACACACCCAGCTCCATAGCACCAGTTCAACTCTCTGTGTGGTCATTTGAAAAAAACACATTTATGAAAATATCCAGCCTGAACATGCAAAACAAAGTAAAACAAACAACTAAAAAAGATGTAGGTATGTGCATATGTGTGTGAGTGTACATGTATGTTTCCAAGCAGCTGAATTAGCTCTGGAAAATCTCCATGGAGGGTGGGGACATGAAGGCAAAATAAAGGATATGATCTACATCACAGGTAGGTGATCCACTACAGGTGGGACATCATGCTTGACTTCTTGGCCAACAAACCTCAGATTCTGAATGCAAGTGGTATAGCTAGTGGGCAACTGTATATAGTATATCTAGATTTCTGCTACAAGCTTCTTTTGTTGAAAAAGACGTGAAGAAGTACTACTTTTTGAAGTATCCTACTTTTCAAAAATCAGTGCAAGTTCAAAGCATATTTCATATGTTCTCAAGAGACACAAGATTCCTCAAGGTTAGGATAGGCATGTAACTTGATTCAAATGGGAAAATTATTAGCAACAAAAAAACAAACTCAAAGGAAAGGAAATACCATAGGGCTAACCACAAAGAAATAAAAAACAGTGCATGCAACATCTTGTCTGCTACTCTGCAAGCAAATCTTTAGTCAACATTTACTTTTAGCTTATAGAAATAGTCTGCATTCATTGGAACTTTGACTGGAACTCCCTTGCTTAAAAAGTTGTTGATAATTCATTCTGTCTCTAGGCCACCAAAGAAGATTCCAACTTAAACAATGAAACGTGTTGAATAGTGTTGGGACTGGAAGAAACAGGAAAACATTGCATTTTCATTTGAACCTTCCACATACTTAGCAAAAGGGGAAACTCTTTCTGAAAAAGTATTCAGCAATTTTGATGGTATTCTTTTAAAGTGGTACACTGTCATGGACAAATTGAATTACATTGACATGCAAGATTTTTCAAGCTCTTTGTTCAAAATAGCCATTTTCATTCCAGTTGGAGCTGCATTCAATAGCAGTGAAAAAAACCACTAGAGGAAACATTTTCTGCAGACTTTATGGGGAAAAAAATACATCAAATGTTACTCTGTTCTAAGAGAATAGTTGCTTTTGGAATAAATGACATTTTTCTTGTCTTTTGTATGTAGCTTATTTAAATCAGCTAGTGCATTCAGGATATCATTTAACGCTACTCAGAGATGTCACAAGGGGTTGCATTTATGAATGCAAAGTTAACCAGTGCAGTCTGTGTGTGGGTGTATTAAGGGGGAATTTCAGTTAAAAAAAGGGACTAGATGGCAAACATCACAACTAGGATTTGGGATGAGCTCTTTGAAAACCTGAGTGAAGTGGTAAATGAATATTGGGTGATAACTGCAGAGAACACAAGGGAGAAAGAGACTTAAGGCATCAGATATGGGATCAATTTATTTTACTTTTCTCTATTCAGTAAGCAGTCATGACTATAAACCAAATTAACTTAAAATTCTTTACACAACTATTAAACAAGAAAGCAGCTATTAAACCAGAAAGCAGAATCTGACTGAAAATGATGTTATCTACAAAAACATGACAATATCCTAGCATCTTAGCTACAAAAAGAAATTACTTTATTAGTTGTGTTACAGCTTTGAATGAATGCTATGTTTAATATCAACATCATGTTGTGTAGGGATTCCTTTGTATGGTAATTTAAAAATAAACACAAATGGGGCAGGGTCTTCATTTCACCCCGCTTTAGATTTATATTAATCAGTGATGGCAGATAAATTGATATAGATCTTGATTTGGCTAGAAGACTTGACAAATGACTACATGGTACTAATTATTTTTATACAACTGCATGAGGGAGCTGCCTGTGAATCTCTTATATTTTGCTTCACAACTTGCTTTATTAATCAAGAGACTCATACAAATGAATAATATTTTCAGAAATATTTATGTGCTTTTCCTCACTTCATGATTGAGCCCATGGCAATCCTCTTGAGCTCTTTCCCCGCAATGGTGACATCAGATCCACATTTGATTCATTTAGTTCCTTTCCCATAAGTAAAACAACTTGTCTGCCATGGTATATGGGGTACCCTGTTATCTGTAACAGATTACTGATTACTGTATCTGTAACAGATTACTGATTAATTGCACAAACTTTTTTTTTTTAATTGACCTGTTTATACCAGTTATGCCTTTTTTATTTTTATTTTTATTATTTTTTAAAATTCAGTTTCAAAATGCAAGTCTAAGCATACTATATATATAGTATATATACTATATACTCCTATACATCCTATAGATAAGACAAATATAAGAATATTACTCTATTCTTTATTTCTTGAATTGGTCAAACTGTGTACTGGAAATTTAATATTGGAAATTAAATGATTAAACTTTTTAAAAGCAATATCAGTTCCAGAATAAATTGCTTTATTCTGTTCTTTTGTGTTTATGATAGCAATAATGGTTTACAGTTTTGGAATTTGTGGAAATGCTGTAAATACAGAGCAATCCCTTTCTCTGTGCCTTGTGATTTTACCTCTCCATCAGATTTTTTACCTGGGAAAAGGAGAAAGTATTGGGAAAACCCACCTTCTCATGGCTTGAAATTTCACAAGTACCACATTTTTCCTAGTAGCAAAAAGAGCTACATTTATGCCACATTTTGCATAAATTTGATTTTGACTGATTTACTTCATCCTATCCTTACTCATTTACTCATTTTTTTCCTCCTTTATTTAAAACAGAAAGAAGTTTTTTTTTTTTTTTTTTTTTTTTTTTTTTTTATCACCCTAAAGCCTACATTGCTTGTTAAAAGACATTTAGACTACAGAGACTGACTAACATCACCTACAGATTAAATTTAGTGGAATGAGTTTACCAAAACTGACCAAGGCACCACAGTTTGCATGATAATATCAAATAATGAAATAAATTAACCTGCCAAATTAGTACACTATGAAAAAGAATCAATGTGTATTTTAATTTGTTCTTCTTCTTTCCTCCTGGCAAATGGTGTTGCCATGTACTTAGCCTTTTCAGTCACATCGTAACAGATAAGTAACTCGTTTTTACTAAATTGATTAAATAGCATTCAGTGTGTGTGAAAAAATGGAAAGGGACAAAGCATTCTCTTTTGTACTTGGACAGTGGAGTTTTGTGTCTACATCAATAAAGAAATGGCTTGAAATGTCACATAGACATGAAAGAAAGCTATTGATTTTATTATGTGGCTGCTGTTCCCCATTGGTTAACACAGTTAAATTGCTTGAGCCTAGAATACTGACAAACAATTTATTTTGATTTCTGTCACTACTGTTGCATCTAAGCAGTATATTTATTATAATACTGTCTTAAATATGAATCATTCTGTTCATTTTCATATCTCACTTCAATTCATTTAACTGTCACTAAGAATGAATGTCTGTATCTTTTTGGTCCAGACTTTTTCCTAAGCAATCCTTAGTATATCCCTAGTGACACTTCCAGTGCTTCTGCAGCTTCACTATTGCCCATTAGAAAGTGTCTAGGCTTGTAAAAGCAAGAGACTACTGCAAGTGGGGGTTATAAGCAACCAGTATTTTCTTTCATGTTTAGCAGCTCCATATTTATCATAAGACAGAGGAATATTGTTGAAAAAAACACAGGTAAGTATAAATACTAACCTTTTTTTTTTTTTTTTTTTTGGGGGGGGGGGATGAACAGCTATGGAAAATGTTCTTATCTCATATTGTCATGTACAGTGGAGCTGAGTTGAATAAATGTCAGCATCTGCAATGTAGATGACTGCACCTAAGGTAGCTGCCTATATTTGAGGGAGAAAAATGGTAATTTACCTAATTCTAAAGGGGATGTTTCAAATAGGTCAGATGAATCATGGTCTATAAGAATATGTTTCTCTCTACAGAAAAGGGAGTTGATAGATATAGATGTTAAAATTAGGCGAAAAGAATTCTTCCCACACTGTGTGGCAACGTGTTAAAAAAATCTACAAATGAATGTATGGAACAGCTAACAGGCTTCCAGCTAAAAACTTACTTTAATTAATTCAGTCCTTCAGTAGAATTAGTGAATGCATAAATTTTATTTTTTATTTTTTTCCAAGTGAAAAGAATAGAAAAACTATTTGTCCAAAAATAAAATGCCAGTGCACATGAAAGCTAATGAAAAATGTTATGCAGAGGAAGAGGAAAGATAGGAAAGTGAGGTGATATTTGAGATATATTTTTTGTTTATAGACTGTATAAAAATGAAGCAAGTAAAAACAATAGTACATAAAGAAGAAGCTGTGACAAACATGCTAAGTATGAAACTGCTACTCCTGCTAGGTGGGTTAGGTGCATTTCTTGAAAGCTTACACTATGATTATAAGAATATTTTCTAGATTTAGTTAAGAAAGTTCTATTCTGAAGACCCCATTTTTTTTGCAGCTGACAGGACTATTGACATAACATGTTACATTTGTCTTACCTCTATGAAGAAGAGACTAGCAGCTGATGTTGGATGATGGTACAAATAGACAGTCACGAGGATGGCTGCAGCCACAATGAGGACCAGGACTAGAATACCAACAATTAAGCCAGCATGAAGTGCTCCACCTTTCTTCTCTGCAGCACTGTCATCTGTGGAAGCTGCATGAATGGCACACTTATTAGTACAGTAACTTATGTCTTATCCATTCCATTTCACAGCTGGCAATTGAACATTTGCTTTTTCTGTATTACATGTTCCTTACTTTTCACACTCCAAGTTGGAAAAGATGTTGGGTGTCTCTTTCCCACACAACTGAACAGTCATATAATCATAATGAACAGACATTTCCAAATCATAGAATCATTAAGGTTGGAAGAGACCTTCAAGATGATCTGGTCCAACCATCACCCTACTACCAATGTCACTCACTAAACCATGTCCCTAAGTGCCAGGTCCAGCCTTTCCTTGAACATCCCCAGGGACAGTGACGCCACCACTTCCCTGGGCAACCTGTCCCAATGCCTGACTGCTCTTTCTGAGGAGAAATGTCTCCTCATTTCTAACCTAAACTTCCCCTGGCGCAACTTGAGGCCATTCCCTCTAGTCTTATCACTAGTTACTTGTGAGAACAGGCTGACCCCCAGCTCCTCACACCTTCAACATTTTACTAATTCAGACTCTATAAACACAGAATTAATATCCTTTTATTTGAATATAATCTGGACATTCTGAAGTTCCCAATTCCCTTCATAATGAATTTTCCCTTGATTTCCTGATAATATTGCAGTTGCCCTTCAGACAACAAGTACATTTTGAATGTTGTATCTTTTTTTTTTTTTTTTCCTTTTTTTTTTTTTTTTAAAGCCTCAGGTTGAGCAATGCCACTAATCCTTGCGAGGTCTGGCCAACAAACAAATTCTGAAAGCCTGATTCATTAGTTTGGAGAGGGGTTTTGAACCATGCTGTGCAACTGAATCAGACTGCCAAAAGTGTGCCAAAACAGATGCAGGTTTAATGGCCCTGTAATATTTTAATCTTGGTCTGAATGGAATACACATCATACCAAAGGGTTATGGAAGATCATCTATTTACTAAACTTGGTACTGAGAGGTTGTTCATATTATGTTCCTGTCAGGAGAAAACTTTGTGTGACTTTCTCTGTCACACAATTAACTTGCCAGTAGTACTTCCAAGTAAGTGACTAAGTCTTTTAACAGCACTGTGACCTCTGTGAAAAAGCCTCTCAATAAACTAGTCAACATCTGTAGCAATCTGTAGATTGCTAGTGGTTGGGTGTAACTACTACTCTGAACACCCCAGAGTATCGCAGCTAATGCAAACATGGTGATCAGCAATGATTCTTCAGTATTGTCTTGCATAAAAGAAAAGCTATTCTCTACCCATAAATGCAGGCAGCAGTGATTCAGAAGCACTGGGTTTAAGAAACACCATTAGGGCACTGCTGATTTCGCTTCTGAAACTTGCATCACTCTTCTAATATTCTGACTGATTTCTGCCTTTCTGGCAATGTCAAATCATCTCCATGACTTATTCCATAAAAAACTTGTCTCTAGTTTCATTTATAGGATTTTTTTCTTCAATTCCACTGTTAAATTTCCTCTCAAAATGCTTGCTTGCCAAGCTGATTATAATGAAAGTGGTTGATTTCTACAGTCCCCGTTTTGTTTGTGCTGTTTTAGAGTTTGGCTGTTTTAGAGTGTCACAGTCTGTGAGGTCAGGGGCTATCTCCCATATATTTGCTCTTAGTAAACAACTATTGAGTTCTGGGTATTGCTTCCACCAACAACAGTAACAACAATAACAATGCCTGTACATGGTCTTTCACTGGGAATATGATTACAGTTGAAACACTCCACACTAATATTAAAAGAAAAAATGAACTGGAAAATAAAGAGTAAGTATCTATTGATCCTTACTCAGCATTAAATGCCTTGCACAAGGAGCAATACAAGAAGAAAGGAATGGCTAACCTTAGTGTAACAGCTCATACATCCATGTGTAGCAGCACTTTTCCTCAATAGCCGAAAGAAGTACTGCATGACCCCATTGCAATAATAGGGAGAAAAGGAAAATGAAGATGCATTTTCTTAGTCAAGAGCTGTTTCTAACCATAATGTGGAAATAAATCTATGTGATAAGAACTTATTCATGTAAGTTTCCCTTGCTTTGGTCTGTATTTTCTAAATCTTGAGGCAGGACAGCTAAATCTGCACAGCTCTGCTCTGCTCTTCCTCATGAAGTCAGTGAGACTGCTTGCGTAGCGAGGAGGTAATGGTAGGATAGATATAGAGGATATAGAGGATATAGAAAAAGAACCCAATAATTTTAGAAGCTAAAATATGACATAGGAGGTATTAATTAATCTAATAAAACATTGCAAGCATACACCCTGCACCCAGGTACTGCCTAATTATTTTATTGAAAAGTTCATGAGTACCTGTTCCCACAGGAACTTCAGTATTAATTGTGCTGATTCTGGACATCAAGCTTGAGCTTAGGCATGAACAGAATCCCAAAACAAGGTCTCTCCCTGCATAAATCCTGCAGAGGGTTTAACTCTAACCTTAGTGTACAAAAGCAGCTTTGCTCCCCCCCCCCTTCCCCCCCCTCCCCCCTTTTTTTTTTTAACAGAACAGATGGTGAGAATTTCCAGCTCATCCTTTTGTATGGTAGTAAAAGAAAGGAAATATTGCCTAGGATGAGATCCATTTCCAAATAATTTCCATCCAAATGGCACTTAAAAGACTTCCCTAAAATAGTGCCTCTAACTTTCAAGTAGCAGAGTCTTTTACTTGACATAGCCATTATTAATTATTAAATAGCTATTCCCTTTCAGCTGAATATAGATTATGTATACAAACTATAGATTTACTTTCTGTTTCTGCACTGTAACAATATTTATTACTTGCACTTGTATTTCAAATTGCAAAGTAAATGCAAATTAAGCAATTGAAAGGCCAGCAGAAAAGGCCTACTGTATTATTGTACATGCTCTGGGTTGGGCTGCTAATTCCCAGTGATGAGCAGTTACTTGTGTGAGTCACCCTACTGAGAAATAACTTCTTCCCAGAAGGAGCAGAAGGTTCATTGACTGTCTCATAATTTTCTTTCTGAGAGCTTCTTATTCTTTGACTCTTCCCTTCAATGCCACATTGGTGCATCATAGACTGCTGGATTGCTTGTACACATTTCCAGGCCAATTTACATTAAATGAGTGATTTGTATTGTAACTAGTTTATGGCTGAAGGCAGAACATCGTGTTCTGCATATTAAGAAATGCTGGATTTCAGCAAAGGTCCTAAGCACTTTGTAAAGACTATCAAATGAATCCCTTTTGATTTGATAGTTTCTCAGCATTTAGCATCTAGCTTTGCAACTGAGGATGCTGTCACTTCCAAATAACACAGGTGACAACAGCCTGCCTGGATTTCTACTAGTCTAGGGTGGAGCACTGCATGGACATCAGTGCAGTGATCAGAATGGCAAATTTGAAAACAAATGAAATACAAGAAATGCTTTTCTTAAATGACAAGAAGTGTAAGTAACTTGTAATTTCCATAATTGAAACTCATTTCATTGACCCCAGGGCTCAAATACTCATGAGAAATTGATTTCACTCTCTTTGCACAGAGAAAATAAACAGTGTTGTCAACTTTGAAAATACCCTCTGCTGCAAAATCAACTGACAGCTCTTTTAAAAAGCTACCAAGGGAAATAGATGAAAAAAAATTTTTTTTTTTTTTTTTTTTTAAAAAAAGGGCTCAGAAACTTTTTCAGGTGCAGAAATCTTATTAAGCTTATCACAGTACATCTGCTGTTCCAGGCAAGGTTAATCCCATAGGAGGATATTTGTCTTATGACCAACCCTTTCCCAAACTTTCTCATTGGAACTTTCCCCAAACTTTCATTTTCTTGTGCTCAAAATAGCAGTTGTTACATCCAATATGCTCTATTTACAATTCCTCCCCAGATTTTTTCATGTATAAACCTTTTAAGCAGAAGGAGCATGTTAACATCTGCAAAGTTAGTCTGCTTCTAATTAGGTACAGAAACAGCAACTAACTTTTTCCCAAGTATAAAGACACACAATACTAACATGAAATAACCATTTTCAAGCTGGAATGATGTCTAAAAAAACCCACAAAAATTGAAAAAAAAACACCAAACCCACCACCACCACCACCCTATTATCATTGTTTGCATGATAAACACATTTAGACTATCATCTTTGATTTTATATTATTATGTTATATCTCTACTTACTGTTGGGTTAGAGTCTTTTGGCACAGAAGAAAACAAAAAGTGAAGGAACTGTGAATAAAAAATCTTGTCCTGGCCCATGCAGACTGTGATGCTGACTTTAAGAGGAACAAAGGAATGTACAAACAGGGATGGTTACCTAGAGCATTTGCAAACACATTGTGGATGGATCCTCAATACTGTTTATTTCACTATTGCATATTAATCATTGAGGTTTGCAAAAGATGCAAAAAAACCCACAAGGTTTTCTATTACCTAAACTTCAGGTTCACATAAAGTTTCCACTGTGATAGTTTTATATATAAGGAAACAAAACTGTGATACATACATATACATCTTTCATGATATGAGATGGAAAAGAATGTATTTGCTGAAGCTTTACATCTCTGCCTGTGAGAACAGAGATATGAAAAACTTTTGTTGGGAAATGGAAGAAAATTATGTGACATGGATCTAAGGGCAAATGACATAAGAAAAAAAAAATTCTTTGTGTACCTTGAAACCTCCTTTTTCCTCCACATCATTCCTTTTCACTCTTGCATTTTAGTCAGATGGTAAAAAGCTCCCATTCAAACTTAGATGCATGTGCACCTTTACAGGATATGATGCAATACCTTATTCGATCCTCCTGACTGACCCAGCTATACTAGAAAAGCCAGGGATACAGATGACCTAAATAGCAGCAATTAGCCTAAAGATAACAATCATTAATGTTTCTCCATGAAGAACACTGAGGTTCTCTTCTCCCCTCTTTTTGCCCAATGAATGAATTTTCATGGTAAACCTCTGCATTTATCACAAAAAGATAAAGAATAAACCCTGCAACTACTTCTCATACAGGAATGATTTATTATAAAATGTGTATTTGCTGTTAGGTCATGTGGTAGAATAGGACATATTCTTAAAATATGTTCATTAAAAGCATTTTTTAATCTGTCTGGTCAGATGGATAAGAAGCTATCTCATAGGTATGTGAGCATCTATGCAGCAATATTGGTATAGAAAATATAGAAAATTCTGGTTTATTAAGTTGGCAGTGCTCCTGGCACAGACTTAGTTTTGTGGCAAAATGTCTCTGGATACCAGTCCATGAAAATCAACCCTACAGATGAAATAATGCCAGACTGTAAAAAAGTATAGGTTCAGGTATAATCACATCTACGATAGACACTTATACAGTCTTGTTACTTAGGTGTGTGCACTACATAGATTAAACATTAAAGAAACAATGTGTGGTATTTCCAGGGCCACCAGGTGAACATGAATTTTTTTTTTAAATAGTTCAGTTGGTAACTTTGGAACTTCCCCTGCATTCCCCAATTTACATGTTAGGTAATGTCCGTTTTGATTTTGGCTGTGATTCTGAAGTTATAGCATGTCCAGCTTTATAAAAATACATTTATTGATTAAAATAGACTTATGTCATACTATTAATACAAAAAAAAATTAGTAGGTTATTTGTTACATAAAAATACTACCCCATAAATATTAGCTGAGGAATTTTATACATGCTTATATATTATAACAGTAACAACTACTGTATGTAATTATAATACAAATATTTAACATGATAGATCATATTTTCAAAGAGCTTACAAACAAATTAGTAATACCCTGTGAGAGAATCTAAAATTAAGTGGAATTAAGTACAAAGAGTAGACCTCTAAGGGAAATGCCTCATTTAATTCATAGACATTTTTTTTTTTTTTTTTTTTTTTTTTGGATTGGAACTATGTGAAAATTATGACACTGAAATGTGAAAGGGGAGCTTCTTTGCATCATTATTTCAGGAGATTCATACTGTAAAAATATTACAGAATCACAGAAACTTGATGATCTTTAAAGAATGCATCATTTAGGTCACTTGAAACTTGCCATGATAACATATTACTATTTTTTTTTTTAACTTTATATATAGTTCACAGGGATTCCATTCTCCATTCATACACTCTAAGGTTTCTAATTCAGCGTATATAAAGTATTTCAGTTTGAAGGTCTGAAGTTCTGAGCTGCGGGGTAAAGTGTGATATACTAAAAGCCGATTTTATAGGTTACCATTTCTACTTCTTGGTTGGGTACTGGGTACTACTTTTGCAAGTTATATAAATCTGATATATAAACAAAAGGTATGTACTGCTTAGCATAGATACTCTCTGATGTATTAGAAGTCTACCATAATATATACCTGGCCTTTTTAAAGTAATCTAAGCAAGGAATAAGGAAATTTACACCCTCTTCAAGGTTTATTTCAGGGTAATTCTACAATTAAACTGCATGTCAGTGACACGGACACCTACAGATTCAGGTTCACTCCACCAGCAGTCCACCCTGTCATGTACACCATCTATAGACTGGAATTGAATTGCCCTATTCAGATAATTTTGGATTTGAGTTAGTATGCTCCTGTGAAGAGGAGGATGTAGTGTTCAGGACAGTTGAGCACACAGGGATACAGCCTATGTGAGCTCAGCAGAGCTACTGAATTTTTCCCCTCTTTTGGGCCCCCCTTTACATCTGGAATGTGAGTCTATCAGAAGACTGCTTGTTTTATGGGACAGGTATATGGTTGTCCAAACCTAAGCTTTTTTCCTGTACATAATGCAGATTCCTGGACAGAAGATTAATGACCTACATAGAGCAACTGTGGGAGGGAAGAAGTGAATTTACAGTTGGAAGGATTCTCTGGAGGCTCAGAGGAATCTCCATAAAAATGTGGTTTCTACCCTTTTTAGGAACAGCATGCTCTGGACTTCTCAGCTTCTTCATGATAATGGAGTGTGATTTTCTTGCTTTTGTGGGTTCATTCCCTTAGCATTTGTTAACATTCTGAGGTTAACCCACTGCTCCACTTTACTTGGTTTCATAATGATTTATAAAGTTATGGTTCAGCTAATGTTTAAAAAATTGGTTTCCCATTGCACATAAGGAATGAAAGGTGGTTTTGAGTGAGAATATTATGAAGTGTAACCCACAAATTCTGAATTCAATACCTAGCTTTGTTATCAAATATCCATAGGGTTCTGGGCAACTCAGTAAATCTCAAGACTCATCAACTGCTTAGTGCAGTAAATGGATGTGAGTACACTAATACTAAATCCCTGTGTTTATAGGATGCCAGCACTAACTTTGTTAGCTAAGGATTTACATTCTTCATCCCTAAAATATCACGTAACACAGCAACAGTTTTTATTGGTGTTAATTCCAGTCTGAGTGGCTTGAGACCATCTAAGCCATTAAAATGGCTTGGTAAAATCAAGCAGTGGCTATCACAAAGCTCGATATCTTACCATGGCATTTGTCCTGGCAATGTAGCTGACTTGCTACAGCTAGAAGAGCAAAACTGCTAGATTATAAGAATTTCAATTCAGTCAACCCACTGACTCCTCTTAACCTGACTGAAAACAAACGCAAGACCATCAGGTCAACTTCTCATGCTTCCAGATTTACTCCCCCTCAACCCCCCCACTTCATGGATACATAACCCCAGGTATATCAGCTTCAATGTAAAACATACAACTATATGTCTGTATACTGACCACGGTAGAAGAGATTGTAGGAATTTGCTGACTGCAACCACTGGGTTAACTCCATGCAGAATAGGTACTTAGAAAGACAGAAGATCACAGGAACTTTTTTTGTGCACTAGCTGTCATACTGCCACAGCACTGACAGCAACAGGTGCAAATGATAAGACAAAAGTAATGCAGTCTTTAAAAGTTTACCAAGCCTATTACATTTAGCCCTCCATTAGATTTCCATTTAGATCTAGGTTAACCTGTTGAGATGGTATAAAGTTCACAAATTATGCTGATTTAACAATGCCTTTACAGTTAAGTAATGACAACTGTAAGAGTAGATACCTTATATCATTTTATACCTGACTTAGAAAACCAAAGACAAAATTAAATAGTGTAAGTCAAATGTAAGTTGAAGTTTCTACACAGTTTTGTTCAGTTTAATTAAACTGTTTTAAAATCATGCTTCTTTAAGCTAAAGTGATGTTAAATACCTAATGTGATGTAAAAACGTCTAGAGGCCGAAAATAACCTTTACTTGCTAGGGAATACATTCTAGTGGCAGTACTTTGGACTGAATTTCTGAAGGTTTGATTGGTGGTATTTTTTTAAAATCATATCATAATCATTTTATAATGATAGCTTTAGTAAGATGATGGCAGAAAAATCGAGATGCAGTAAAGATTCAAGAAATTCTGAGATACAAATATCCTGTTCTAAGAAACATTTAAATATAATCCAAAGTATCAAAGACACAAACAGAAATGATCATAATTTATTAATGCTACCATGTTAAATGTCTTAAAAATAATTAATCTATAATCTTATTTTTTACTCAGAATGGATTAGTTCAGCGCTTTTCATTTGTAATTGCTTTAAAAAATACTCATGTAGTCCACTGGCCATTGTGTATAATATCTAGAATACATTTCATTATGTGTTTAATGCACAAAGAAGATGCAGTATTTATATCAGAGGCTGTTGCTTTTCCAAGCTGTAGAGACTTATATTTTCAGCTTTGGAAGGCTTCAGTTCAATAAGACACACTTATGTAGTATCACACTATTTAGAAATTTAACATAGTAATAAAACATAAGTTAGATAATTATTACCAAGCATGAACTTGGTTAGTAACTATATATTTTAGCTGGAGTTCAGGATATAGAAGAAAAACGGGACTGATCTTTCCCCACAATTTGAATTTCTTATGGTACAAAGAGCTCAGACTGCATTTTTTAAGGGAAATTAAGGAGACAGATGACTAATGAGAGGTAAATTCCAGGCATTAGGGACTCTTAAAAAAAATCTAATGCTGGGTAAATATATCACTGTATACAAGATATATAAAAATACTCTATCAAAACTTCAAAACTCGGGTCTGTATTTGGGGTCTACATTTCTTAACCGGTTTCACAATTTTCAAACTCAAATTAAGCTCTTTTTAAGGCTAATATTAATCCTGTATACCACTAATGTTCATATCCAGACCATTTTTGAAAAAGTCCACCAGAGTGCAAGCATAAGGACACAGACATTTCCTGTCACTTTGTATGTTTTTGTATGCTGGAATGGACTTATTCATAAACGTACAAACCAGCTTTCTCCCTGAGGAGGATGTTTTCTACGTAGTCTTATTTACTTATTTATTTATTTTATTATTTTTTAACAGCAATTTCTGAATATATTTTGATGAATGAGAAGAGCTAGCAGTTTTCTTGACACTTAATGTCCAACACACACACTTTTTTTCTGAGTTATAAAGCTGACGTATTGAGAGGGATTTACAACAATCATCACAAGGTGTCTAAAAAGGTCATATGAAATGTCTAAATGTGCTGGCCAATCATCTAAATCATCCACCAAACTGTTCTCAACAAGAAAATATGATATTGCTGTAGCTTTTAAACTCTTTAGTCAGCTGTGCTGTTATTAGAAAAATGAAATAATAACAGCAACTGCAGTTAATAACATTTTTTTTTTTCTGCATATATCTTAGATCTTACAAATACTTGCTATTTTAAAGAGAAATAAGATTCATAAAGATGCAGAGGGTATGCCAGCTGTATTTTATATTGTTTTAAGCCTGTATCTACTACGCATCTATCAAGTGTGTATGAAAAAAGAGGTAACACAGAAGAAATGTAAACAAGCAAATTTGAAAGTTTTGCTAAAATATGCCATGAAAGATTGTGAATGAATTACTGCACTAACTTGCAGATGCTTTTCTCATCTAATTAAAAAGTCAAAGAACTTTGACCTGAACCTGAAATTTAATTTAAATTTAGTTGCTGCTTTATAACAGTTGGTCTCAAAAGTTCAAGGCAGAGGTGAGATGCAGAATTTCTAAAGAATCCTCTTGTTGCACCCAACCAGATATTGACTGCTACCATCCAAGGACACATCAAACTATAGACCATCAATGATCCAATATAGCTTTGGTTTTCCATTATAAAAGGTTCCCTTTCATTAGAGTTTTTCAAGATCTAGTATGAGAAAGTAAAGACCTTATATTCGTGACCTGAAATAATCTACTCTTCTTGAAAGGCTGACAAATCACAGAGAATGAAAGAACATGCCCGAAGGCTGCAGAGGTTTTATCTGAGACTATCTAGAGGTCACTGGAAAATTCAACGCATAATTGAAGATTTATCAAAAAGAATTTCCCAGATTAAAAGCTACGTTTACTGTGTGAATGAGAAATCCTGGTGTGTTTTTTGCTTTTTTGTTATTTAAAGTCAGTTTCTTTTATTTTTATTTTTGTTTTATTCTGATTTTTATTTCAAGAATAAAAGAAAGGAAAATGAATAATCACATCAGTTGTTGGTTTGTCCTCCTAAAATGCAGAAGCATTCTGTATGGGAACAGATGTCTTATATTTAAGATAAATGACGCCACGAACCCTACAAACTCACTTCACCAAGCAGACCACAGCCATCCCTCAGTTTATCCAATACTCAGCATTTTGTCTGCTTTCACAGGGTTTTTCTTTCCAGATCTTAGACAAACATAAGACAAGTGAAATATAATTCTGTTGCAACTCCCAAGCTGAGAAAAACCTGGAATACATATTTTAAAGCCCACCTTTTGAATTACTTTTGCTGTAATAGCATACTATTTTGAGCTGTTGATGGAATGCTCAAGATAGAGAGCTGCCTGGTCCCAGGCTTGCTGCCTGCCCTGGAGTGGCTGTTTGGAGGGCAGAGAGTGGGTCCAGCACAGCTGGGAAGGCATTTTACGTACAGAACAGATGTGAAACCTGTGAGTGAAGTGCTGACTGATTCACAGGCTTTATTGATCTCTAAGAGCACTGGAGCACTTTTCACAACAAATAATATGTAATTTAATTTCAAGAAGAACCAGAAAAAGAAAGATTCATGGATATTCCCATAGACAAAATGCCTAACAGTGCTTCCCTGAATTCATAGCTGACCTTATTTGAAGACATCATTTCTGTGTCAAATCCATGTCAAACAGCCTCCCCTGCCCAGGGGAAAGGCAATCAGTGCCAATAATATTTCCCTTTACATCAGTGGAAATATAATTTGTTTCAATTTGCTCATCAAATCACTCTCTGCTTTGACAGACTGTTCCAATGCCCATAGAAATCAACCCAAATATTTTGATTCTCCTCAGTAAGCAAACACAAACCCAACCTACACCTAATGACCTAATTCTAATAGCAAAATTCTTATTGACTTCAAAGGGAGAAGGAACAAACCTCAGGACTCAGTTCTTGAACCCACACAGAAGATGACAAGAGTAGCCTCCTGAAGATTCTGATTTAACAGAGACCCTTATCCCCTGATTAAAATTTAAATAAATTTAAATTTTAGCCAATTTAAAGAAAAGTCTGATCTTATTAAATCACAGAATGGAATGTGAATACGTTCTGTGTTCATACAGAAATACAGATTCAAGATGGATATGTTTATTAATAAAATGTCACTTAATAACACACTACTATGAATGAATTTTATATACTGAATATCATCATTTAGAACTAGTATCATATTCCCTCTTTGTACAATTTAATACTGTGTTATTATAATACAGGAATACAGTTAATAAATGTATCAATACATTTAAACTTTTTCTTTAATATGTCATTTTTTAAGACATTAATTAAACCTATTTTATTAAAGACTTATAAAGAGAGCTGTAAATGTTTAATTTACTAAGCAGTTGCTAAGCTCATTTGTCATTATGCTTTTCTGCAGAGATGTGGAAGTCTGAATTCCCTTGGGAATTTGTTAAAATCTATTTCTACAGTATGATTTTGATTAATGAATTTCAGTAGGGTGTAATTTGATAAACTGCCGACATTATTTACAAACAAAAGAATCATCTCTTACCTCCGTTATCTTTTAGATGCAGCGCTATCTTGGTGTCATCTATAAAGGAAATTCAAAGTTAGCAGTAACAAAATGCATATTTCCGGGTCATTAGTTGGTTTAGAAATGACTCTCTTTCTAATGCTAAACTACTTCCACAACTGAAAAATAATTTAGTATTCAATTCAATGGGAATAAGATCACGGTATTTTTACTTACAAGCTAGGCTTTACTTCCTATGAAACTGTTACAGTGTAAAGGAGGATTCAAAATATTGGTAAATAAGGGTACCAGAGGCCACCTCATAGCACTTACAAATAATTTATTTTTGTTATGCATTCATACTTGAGCATTCTATCATATTAAGCACTGCATGAACCAGAATACGGCAATAAAATGAAACAATACCTAGCTCCTCTTCTAAGAATTATAAAAAAGGTCTACCAGTTTTAAATCCTATTTATTTCCTTTTCCTCTTGTTGTGAGCTTTAATGAATAAAATCCCAGGGCAATAGATGCGATTTGATTAATCTTGGTTAGCTTTTGTATCCAGCTGAATTTTCCCCAGAAGGAGGAAAAGAGAATATCCATAGAATAGAGTAGAATCCATTCTCATCCACAGAAAAGCAAGATTTAAGCAGTCAGTGGAACAAGGATGAGAATTGACACTCTATCACTTACCCAGCTAATTCATTTCAGAAGCCTATAGAAACAATTTCACAACTGCGAGCACTGCATGAAATGAACAGTGCCAACTGGCTGAAAAAAGTGAACAGGCAAATTTCAAAGAGTTCTTCAATTTCGGTCATCTCCAATTTTTGCCTGGCTTAATACAATACACAAGGCGATCCCAAATTCATTAACTCTGTCATGGAAGTTTCTTCACTACCTTTAACAGGGCTTTCTCCATCTAATATTTCAACAAATTTGTGACTATGGTCTGATAGCTGCAGGAAAATGAACAACTCCTTGTAATCACAAGTTCTCCAGAAGTCTGCTCCCCCAGACTCCTCCACCTTTGCCAATGCTCATCACACTCACGCTTACTTTTGCAAGAGCAAGTTGCCATTTAAAAGTAGATGACTGGAATTCCCTACTCTTACATTACCCCAAAGAGAAAAAGACAACATGAACACATGCTTAGAGGAAATATATTTGTTTTAGAGTTGTAAATGTCACATTTGTACAATAGACAAAAGCAGTCTATACAATTCACCTTCTGTGGGCAAGCTAGTTGGCAGTTGGGAAGTGGTGGATCCTCTTGTGGTTGTTAAAACTCTGAACTTTGTTGTGGTTGGTTGAAGGGTTGTGGTGGAGTATGGAGGTGTTTCTGTTGTGTCTGCAGTCTTCTCGCAAATCTTATCTTTTGACTGTTGGGGAAAAAAAAACACACACACACACAAAACAAAAAAAACATTCTTAGGGTGGACTCTCACTAAATGAAGAATTTAACTATGGACAAGCTGTTGCAGGAAAGAGAATGAAAATGGAAGCCCTAAATCAAGGAATTTCAAAAGCTTTTTTTTTTTTTTTTTTTTTTTTTTTTTTTCCTTTCTTCATTTGAAGTGCTTTAAAGAGAATTCAGCAACAAAACTTACAATGCTCAGTTGTTAAAGACAATGCTTCAAAGTCATCCCTGAATGACAAACATTATTTTCCCCAGTAAGATTTTAACAGCTAAGAATATCATTCAAATTATCACTCTTCGATTGTGAGCACTTTGTGCCATTGGTCTAGGTGCCACAAAAATTGTTAAAAACAGTAAATGGGAATTAACATGGCTGTTCATAGTGAATAGTGTGCAGATAATTACAGCATTTAACTAGGCTTTACACACAGTAATCACACAACAATATGCATGTGTGAATGTGTGTATGTATTCAGCCTAGAGAATATTTACATCCCAAACTATAGAGCAACGTATTAACTATATGCCTATTATTTCTATAATATTAATAATATTGCATGTATTACAGGTGTATAATAATTATAATACAAAATATAAGTATTATACAAAAATATAAGATTTTTTAAAAAATTTATATTAACATAAAATAATATATGCCACTTTACAACAATTTAGCTTTAATTTTCATAGGCAAATATTTCAACACAAATATGCTACTTTTTTTTTTTTTTAATTAAATTTGTGGACACTTGTAGGGGTTCTGAAGCTGTAATGAATGCTTTCTTTCATGGATCACACAGTATTACAGGAAAACATACCTAATTAACTAGCAGCAAATGTCGGAACTGTCTGTAACTCGTGCTGTCCCTATTCGTTTTAATCAGAAGTGGAATCCCACAAAGCCAGTTCATTTTCTTGAGATCTGCCTGTCAAAACCCAGTAGGTTTGTCTTTATTTTAAAATGTGGGGGTATTTGGTTGTTTTTTGTTTTACTGGAAACAATATATTACATTAAAAAAAGGTATCGATACCTGCATTATAATTATTCTGTAAATTTGTTCATGTTTTAGCTTGAAAGCCACTGTTAAGTTCACCGATGAAATTTCATCAAAATTTAGCTCAAAATATAACTTACAAAAAAAATGAAATATTACTATAAGAATCCTCATTATTCATGATGATTGAATGAATACATCTAAAATTAACCTCTGTGCTAACTGTAGATCCTTCATTGAGCTCCAGTAGTCAGCTCGAAGAATCATTCTGGAATACATTTTGCAAGCTGCTGTTTCTACTCTAAAGAGCCTGAAAGCTAGACTGTAAGCAGCAGTCAAGTAGCTTGAAACTGCAAATCAAACTATGAGTTTCTCAGATACACTTAGTGTATTAATAATTTCCTCTCAGAACAAGCAGCAAGCCTTGGAGCATTAGCAATAGTGAATCTAGAAGAAAAAGGCAGAATTGGCAGAATAGTCTGACTATTGTCCAGTAGAAAGGATTTTTTTTGCATAACTTCATCAACAGGAACAACTAAGTCATAGCTAATTACAATCTGGATTAAAGCAATACAAAGATTGTGCCCTATAATAACAGATATTCCAAGTAAATCCTATTTTATATTCTTGAAAAGGTTGTGATCCACAGACAATAAATCTCTCAGAAATTCCATTCTTAACAGTGTACAAACTGCAAAGCTGAAGCTTCATGCCCACTTTTTTACTTTTTTTTTTTTTTTTTTTTACATTATATAGGATGCAGTAATTTTGCAATTACAGTTATAGGACCAAAAAATTCTTCCATCAGACTGGATTTATATCATTACTTCTCTCTCCTTCTAATGAGAATAAAACAGAATGGGCTTTCCTAACTAGACACTTGGGGATACATTTTGCCCTTAGTTTCACCTGACGATATACTTCAAAATGGCTATGTTGCTGAAACTCATGACAGAATTAGGACTTTTCAGCCATAATGGAAAAGTAACTTTTTTTTTTTTTTTTTTTTTTTTTTTTTAATTGGCCATAAGAAGATTAAAAGTGTTGTAAATTACTTTCTTCCTATTACAATCCCCGGATGAAAACAAACAAACAAACAAAGAAAACTCTACCTGTTTCTAAAGGGAGGACACTAGGAAAGAATGAGAAGTACAATATTTCTAAATATATCTTGAAAATGAACTGCTCTGGTGCAGGAGCACCCTAAGAGTGCCTTTCAGAGGAGGTCCACAGTCCCTGTTTGACAGTTCACCATTAACACAGTCAGGTATATTTTTCTCTTACTGCCTCTCCATGAAAGGAAATCCAAATGCCTTGTATTTATTTATTTATCTTTAACCTATTTCATCTATTGTTTTTTTTCTGTACTAAATGGTTTGGCCAGACTTCATAAGCAAAATGTAAAACATGCAATGCCTGGTTTTCACTTAAGATTACACTACCAGAGGGTTTTCTGAGGGGAGGAACATTACAGTTTCTTCACATTTTCTGGCAAGAAAAAAAGAAGACCTAAGAGAAAAACAGTGCAGAGGCATTGTTATGAGGCAGGGCTTCTGGTATTATTATTATTTTTTTAAAAGTATTTTCTCAGAGGAAGAATGTTTACCTCGTGTCCATTTTATTCCCTCAAATGGGAAGTTTATTTTTCTTTATTACAATTTACAATATTTCCACCAGATGAAATGGATAAATATAGGATGTCTTTAGCCTTGAAACCATTCTTCATAATCACAATAAAGGCATCATAAGTATATGAAAGATCTCTGATGGGCTGAGGACTACTCACATACCTCTTCAGGGCAGCCACTGTCTACCCAGTCTTGCCGGTGACGGTCAAATCCACTGGAGCATCTTTAAATGATGAAAAAGATAGATGTTGGCCAGATAGAAATAGGAGGAAAACAAGAACATTAGAGGATAGAAGAAGGAAAGGAGAGAATGACAGAGAAAATAAATAAATTATGTGATTTATTTTAAAATCTGTATGATTTACATGGTATTACTGTTATTCAAGAGGCTGTTACAGTATGAGTCAATCATTTCATCCATTTTGAGCAAAAGACATTTCAATGAATGAGTTATTATTAACCTAATATTACAGGTTGATTATTTGTAATTTTTAAATTGGAATGCTTCATTTCCACAGGATCACTACACTTAAGATTGCACTGAGCCATACTATTTTTACATTTGATGTCAACCATATGGATGTAAATTGGATGAATTGTTTTTGTCCAGTTTTCTTAGCCAGGAAAATGCAAATCTACAAAAGATGTAATGAACCAGTCACTGCTTTTATCAGGCAAGGTGATATGAGATACTGAGATACACATATTACTATGCAATCAATGTTTATGGATTTAGATAACAGATCCTCTGAACAGTGCTCATGACAATTTGAGAATACTAGAGCTGCTTCTACCTCCTCAGAAGCTGTAGAAAATTTAAGTTGCATGCATATTTCTTATCAAATTAGGTGATGTTAATATCCTGTTTGCAATATCCTTTTCTCATTTGCAATATGTGACTAAGAAATTTTAAAGTAACTTGTAACGCTTTAATATAATGATTCCCCTGGCAACCCTCATCTAGTAAGAGTGCTATCAGTGTTTATACAGTAACTTAGAGTTTCCTAGACATAAGGCAGCATCAAAAATCAAAAGCATTATCAAAATTGCAAGTAAATAACTAGACCATCATGCCCTGCTTTGAAAGAGGTTCTCCCCAGTTATGGTTTTAAAATTTTCTTTGCATATCCAGATATCTTTTGGTATCCATGGCCATAACATATCTGATTGTACAGCAAATAACTTTCTCACTGCCTTTTGACAAGACTAAGCAAACAGGTAAGGCAACTACCACGGTTGCGTTACCTTACGTAATTTTTGGTTCTCAATGTAATGAAAGATGTCAAGACATGTCAAATGCTACCCTACTTCAACTAAATATGGGAAACAGGGTCCAGTTTGGAAGGATGGAGCAATGGAATCATTTTTATAGTAATAAATGGAATGTAAACAACCTTAACAAGTCACTTGGGTTTACAAACTTCTTTGTATAATTATTCTGAGCAGAATCTACAATGTTTTTGATGAAAGATTTTGAGAAAATGTTCATTCTTATTAGCTATATTTACATTGATCCTCATTCCATCATTTGCAATGTTGCTAAAAAAACAAAAAACAAAACACCAACCCTAACAAAGGTCAGTTATCACTCACTTTAG
Organism: Stictonetta naevosa; assembly: GCA_011074415.1. Lineage (NCBI taxonomy): Eukaryota > Metazoa > Chordata > Aves > Anseriformes > Anatidae > Stictonetta > Stictonetta naevosa. The sequence continues at coordinate 19,700,393 of CM021698.1, forward strand.
AGCAACTGATTTTCAAAAAAAAAAAAAACATTACGGTGAAGAAAACAAATCCCCCAAACAGAAATGTATCCCAGAACAAAGATTTCCTTCCTTCATTTCTAATGCACAGGAGTACAGATTAGCATGAAGAGTTTTTTTCTTCCTCCTTGCTGACTGGTGAGTAAATGAATGCTGTGATAGGAGCTGCCTTCCCATCTTTGGGATCTTCTGCCTCCACAAATGTTTGAGAGAAAAAGAAGGACCTTGCTAAGCAGAAAGAAATAATGATATATTACAGTTATGAGTACATTGTAATGTTTGGAAACCTCAGCTCACACTTTTCTCGGAAATTTGAAGAGCTTAATTAGTAACTTCTGTCTTGAAGGATAACTTGTCTAATATTCAGATGTACTGAATACTAGCAAACCCATTACATTTCAGTCATACTGCTCTGACTAAAATCTAATGGGTTTGTGGGTATTCAGAACATCTGAAATTCAAGCTCAATATTTAGACATGATATCAATTCACTCTCTAAATTCCTACAACAAAAGGCCATGCTAAATATTGTAATGCTAACTCAATCCTGACAGTACTTAGACCTGGTAGGGATTAATGAACCTTTTATTTTAGACGTAATCTAAATGGTGTCAGACTTAAGACTCCAAAGTGAATAAATGCTTATCCCAGATCCACTCATTTACAGTTCTGAAGTTTCTTCTGACAAACTGTTGGAATATGGTGGCAAGAAACATTAGAGGTGTTGATTCTTCCTGAGGAATTAACTAACCATCAAAAATTCAATGCGACACACAGGGACTTGGAATGGCTCATCTAAACATGTGAAACAGACACTTTTCAGATTAATCTACTTCAAACAAAAACATATTAAACCCTGGACACTGTTTATTTATCATTTGCTATCGAAGCAACGGTGAGTCCAAACAGTACTGTCAGAAATCAGCTTTTTCAGGAATTAGATGTGCTGGGCTCCAAGGAAATCTGTTTGTGAACTTCCTTTGAGGCATATGTCAACCACAGCCAATACCATCATTGCTGAGTTAGAATCCTGGAAACTGTAATTTCAGTGCACCACCAGCTTTACTGACTGCATTTTTAAGAACTTCATTTAGTGGCATAGTGATAATTCCCTGTTGCCATTAAAACATTGGAGCAGATTTGATTAGCTATGCCATTTATGCCATCTGTCAACATGGCCTTTTTATAACAACTTAATTTTCAAGCGATGACCCAAATCTGCTTCTGGCAAAGCAATAACAAAGATGTTCTAGGAAATGAGAATAGGGACATTCATTAAATATAAGGAATTCCAGGATTTTTGTGGAATTTGGGAATACTGATTCAGAGAGCAAAGGAAGAATTAAAGCTTTTGCATGTCTAACAATGATGACTTGGCATAATTAATGCAGCTGAGTCTGGGTAACAAAAAAGATGTCAGAATCCTTTCTATTGACTGCACATAGCTAGAAATGTGATGGTGATGTCATCAGTTCTACCAGATGCTATTCACCTCTATTTGGCAGAGCATATTTAAATGACAAGAAGTGTTCATTTAGTGCATAACCCAAACTTCTGTGCTTTTTCTCTTTAAAGAGGATTAATAATAAATCAGATACCCTTTATACAGAAGGGTAAAACTCAGCAAGTTTTAACTTATAAAAGCTGAAAACATAATGGAAAATTATTGGGAAGGAAAGGACAAAGTCTGGATGGAAAAATCATTTCACCAGGTTGAGCTCTGGTATGACAGAATCATGAGCATTAAAATACACAACACGTGCCCTTTTAAGCCTACTGTTCTTTTTTTTTTTTTTTTTTTTTTTTTTCTAAGAACAGAAGGGTATTCCAGAAATTTGAAATGATTTCTTAAATACCATATAATTATTCAAGTGAGTTAAAATACTTATTAACACCTCTAAATAAAATGTTTACCTGGAAAATTAAGTAGAAAAATGAACAGAAAGAACTCTTTTCTGCCTTGAACCATGAAGTTTCCTTCATGGCCACATCATGTAAGAAAGAGATGATGATACTAGCTACATTTTTGAGTTGCTTATAAGAAGAATTAGTATATTTAAAAGTGGAAATTCTTCACAGCCTAAGGGAGATAGGAAGCAAAATAAAACACTGGAAGCCTTGGTCTTACTGTATGAAAAATAAAACCATCAGTGATTTTTTGAGAAAAAAATATATCAAGCATTATGTTTGTGCTCAGCCTAGCTTTGCCTCCCACTCCCCCCCTCTGCCCCCCACCCCCTCCCCCCCAAAAAAGCTCCATTTTGATTCCTCCATCTTTTGAATATCACTTACTTGTCACACTGTGCTACCTGGGAAAAGATTGTCCTTCCCTCCCTTTATTATTTTCCACTTTCTTGTGGCAGAAATGCAGAATTTTATCACAGCTCAATGTCCTTATTAAATTGAAGTGTCACTGTGAGTGTCTGTGGTATGAATTTATATGGTATTTAAATAGTATTTGCAATTATCAGCTAGCTCAATACATCTAACCATATATCTAAATTCAAGCACAAATGTGTTGTCTGTATTTATCCTATACTTGAACATATTGCTTAATTAAACTTTATTTCTGCAAAGGATGACCTTTTGAATAGTTAGAAGAGGATTTGCTCCTACTCTGTTGTAAGGTCTTCTCTTGAACAGCTAAGATGACATGCTTAATATGAGGGTTTTAAATATACAGTACTACAAACAGCCTGTACTATATTAAGGCTTATGACAAAATCAAATAAAATGGCTAAAGCAGCATGAATGTTTGATGCAGAATATTCATGTCTGTAGCACCATCATTGTCTTAAGGTTGCATACCTCAAAATTTACAACATGCAGGTGACTGATAAATATAATCAGAGATTAGTGGCACACATCCATGCAGGCAATCTAGAACCTGATGATTGTTCCACAACTTTATATATATAAAATCTCTCTGAGAAAATAGAGTTACATATTCTGCAATGTCATGTAACCAGGGAAGTTAAAAGATGTTTAAACTTTTTTTTTTTTTTTTTACTGTATAAAGAAATGTCTTTTATAGTTAAAGAGACTGAACACAGGTAAGAGTCAATATTTGTAACTCAGACACAACATATGAATAGGCAGTAAAAATAAGGACTCCCACTGGAAATTCTTGATGCTGGAAGAGCCTAAGAATGAAAGCAGGTTAAAAGAGGTAAGTTTTATTTCTCAATTCAAATAAAAAGAAAAGAAAAAATCCTAGTTAAAGTGGGAGTTGTCAGAGTTTTGATTAAAGAAGAATAGGAGAATGTTTTGTATAATCTTACTGTCACTTACAACAACAAAGGAAACATACTGAAAAGTAGATAAAGAATAAAATGGAAGCTTTTGCTAAAGGCTCTGCTTTGAATAACTACAAGGGAAAAGAGACTGTAAGAAAGGCCTAGAGTCAAATCAGTGAGATTATGGTGTCAGATTTTCCAACAAAATCAGCAGAAAATAATAACAATCAAATCTCTGGGAAGGAGATACATTGAAATTAATATCTGATATTAGATTACATTCTCCACTGCCTTTGAGTTTGTGCATTTATATATGACCAAAGAGGTAATTGCAACAAAAGTTAGTAGATAATGCTGATCTGTTGGCATTGCTACCTATTTTACACACATCCAAGGAATTACTCAGGGTTCAAAGTAATGAGAAATCATGCTCTGAAGCACTATTGAGTGTATTTTGCACTCTGGATCCTGAGTAAAAAAATTAACCTCTTTTTCTTAACTTTACATGATTTACTGTACTATTTCTTTAATTTTAGGGTGGATGCTCCCATTAAGATCTTATGTCCCACTGTCCCTCACCCCCAACATTAAAGTTACATTTCCTTCTGGTTAAATAGGTAAAAAGGACTGGCAAACTGTGTTTTGCAAATTACTTTATAATGTTTTATATGGACACAATCCATAAGTGTTTTTTCTCTTCTTTTTAAAACAAAAATATGAAGGTCACCTTTGGGGAAATACTTCCTTTTCCACTTTAGAGTTGCATATATGGAGAACAGGAGAGTTTAAATGATTCGGTTGAGATAACACTGAATTCCATGACAGAAACTAGAGTTAAGCCCAGATTTTCTGAAAACCAGACAAGCATATATTAAGCCACAGCTGCTGTGCTTCCTACAGTACTCCCAGATATAGGAATATAAGACTGAAAAGAATATTGAAGAATATCAAGTCTCAGGTGGTGTGCATCAATATACATCTCATTCATGCATTGGCCAAATTTCGTTCTTATTCATTTACTTTTCCTAGAATTTTGCTCCTTTATAAAACCCACTAATAAGTAGTACAGTCCTTGTGACAGAATGAAAGCAGTCTGGTTCCTAGAGCTACTACTAAATATGTCTGTTTACATTTCTGTTACCACACATGAACCCACAGTGATTAAGCAACACTCTACATAGTTGTTTCAGTACCAGCAGTCATCAGCATCTGAGCTGCTAGAAAAAGAAATGCAGAAATATTATGGTTTAGGCAAGCTAGGTTACTGCTCCTGTTATATCACATTCACAAACTGAAAAAAAGGTAAGAAGTCAAAGGAAGCAGGAACAATTACAGGAGAAGAAGGCATAATGTTACAAATTGACTATGTGAGCCAGTGGTTAAGATGTTTATAACTGTAGGTAAGCAAAACAAAAGAATATTCTGCATAAAGAACACACAAAGTTTTGAAACTCCATATTCACCATACTGCCTTTGTGGAGCAGAAAGAATGGATGAATTAAGAAAAACATCTTCTGTAAAGCTTCAAAGAATTCTTCAGCTAGACATAAAAATAAAGGACATAAACCATCCTGTAACTGATTATGTTTGAAGGAATTTTAAGTTCATGAAGCTCTCTTCCCCCCCCCCCCCCCCCTTAGTATTCTACTCACTTTTTTTTTCTCTAAAAGTGAGTCAAATTTTGAAGTTCACATTCAGCAAGAACAGTCTGTAAAACAGAACAGTTGCAGCTCATCGATTTCATCATTAATTGTAGATATTAATATTTGTTGTAATTTCTGTGGAGAAACAAGTGGTTTCTTTAATGTTATGTGATAATGTAGATATTGGAAGACTTAACAGAGCTGAGCTGAAGGGAAACTAAAGAGGTAATGGTGCAGAAAAAAAAAAAAAATGTTTGTTTTTCTCACTGTAAAGATCAATGAAATATATATGCTATAGAGAATCAGACTATGTTGAAAAAATGAACAGTTTTCCTTAGCAGTTCTTAAACTTAGATTATCCAAATTTCATGAAGAGACATGCAGATTTCAAGTTTGCCTAAATTAAAATTTCTGGCATTATTACATAGGGATACATATATAGGAATATGTAAAATTTAAAATATTATGCTTACAAAAAGAGACTTCATTTATGGCCCTTCCTTAAACAGAGATATCTAGGAGACTATTAGACAAATATGACTTGATGCTCAAGTTATATGGAGGAGAACAACCATGAGATTAGTGTTTCTGGAAAGAAGTTAAGACTACTGTGATCATTTTGGCTCCTTCTATGCTAGCAAAATAAACATGCCTAGAAATGCTCCTTGGCACTGAAGACTACTGGCACAGGATGGCCCAAGCCCAAACAAGAAAACTCTCTCAAACTTGAAAGGAAGGAGGCTGCATATAAACTGCCAACTAACTGGGAATAATAACTGGAATAGTCCAACTCCTACAGTGTGCCTGTGCACTGTTTTGGACAGTGTTCCTGGGGATGGATTGAAATCACGTCAGGGAACATCATAACTATTTAATTGCTCACACAATGAATTTCTAATGCCCAGGAAACTTCCCATCCCAGGCTCTGTTTAATTTGGAAGAAAATCTATATAAAAAAAATATTTGGTATGGGAAGATGAACTACAGCTGTACATGTGACTTATTCTGTATGACCACAGAACTGACCATTAAAAAAATCTAACTGGGTCTGCCATTCTGCAATATATTTCAGTGAAATTAAAGAGTAAAGAAAAAGAAAAAAAAAATGTGTACATTAAAATACGTAATTGATTTAAATACTTGTTTTATTTAATTCCCTGGTAATGAGAACATTTTCTAATGATCAGTGAATGTCACAAAATTGGCACAAGACATTAGATTTCTCTATAGGTAGTAACACAGTAGGTAGGATGTTTATATGAAGGAAAGCAAAATGAAAGCTTCCACAGCAGTACATTAACCCTAGAGTCAGGCATGATTGCCTGAGCTATCTGTCTCCACTGAAGTGTCGTGAACAGAACTTGGAGGTCTTCTGAATTGGTTTGTCCTTGATTTTGGCTCTTTCTCTTTTTACAAACACTTGCAATAAGACAAGAAATGGACAGTTGCGAAAGCGATTATCTACATCAACAATTTATGATATAATGGGGAGGTGTAATAGCTCATTTCTGTTATCTAGTCTCATGAACATTCAAGTATTTTGAAATAGATACTCTGCAATTCATTTCTTAAAACATCCCATTTTCTGACAGTCAAGGAAGAAGTCGGGAACTATGAATTAAATTCATCTCAGGCATGAAAATGAGGAAATCTGATACCTTATTCCTCACTAAATAAAAGTTCTGCCAACAACTATTAAGCCTATTGGACAAAATGTACCCACTGCACAATCATCATTTTTTGCTAATCCATTAATGAAGCTTTTTATATAACTGAATTTATCTGACAAATTGTCCTGATGTCATAAAGCTTGGAGTGGTCACATTTGTGTGTTTTCTAACAAAGTGTTGTTTGAAAAACAATATAATATGGGAAGACAATTTCAGTAGTTTAGCAAATAAAGGTAAGTCTTCCAGACAATGTCAGACAAATTAGCTAATAAATGTCAGTATTAAAAAGAGATAAATTGGAACTTTACACTTGCAAAAAGTGGAAGAAACAGTCTGAGTGCCAAGAAAACAATTTAAGTAGTGTAAAGCACCTGTAGAAAAGACAATATGTTCATATCTAATTATTTCAGGTAAGATATAGTGAGACAACTAAAGAAGAGTTTGGGACCCTGACTGTATTCCTCTGTCTGAACCTGTGTTCATATGGAGGAGATTCCCATCTCCAGGTGCCAAAACCTTCCAGAAGTTCTGTCTTTGAATTCAGGTAAACCAGGTAAAATTTCTGCCTTAACCGGTAACTTTCATCTCAGTGTTTTTGAACTAATCTTTACTTTTAAATTTAAATAACTTTTTTTTTTTTTTAATACATATTTGTTCTTTCTGTTCTGTATTAATGTAATCATCCTTCACATATATTTCAGGATAGAGTTCCATGTAAATTAACAGTGTATTGTCTGTTTTACTTTATTTACTTAGTAAATAAATATGCATGAGCATGTTGTTAAGTATAAATCTTTTAATTAATTACCAGAAAATACATTTATTTGGGAATCAGCTAGGCTGTAATGCCTGGTACAGAAACTTAGTCCGGAGAAAGCCCATTGTATTGCACAGAATGATGACTAAAAGTCTGAGATATTTCTTAAAAGGTCTAGAAAAAATTGCATTCTGAGGAGCCCTTTCACAGACAAGTGTCAGCTTTCACTAGCTAAACAGGAACATAGCTGAATACAAACTTTCTGGTAGTAGCTATCAATGTTAGAAGTGAACAGATAAAAATGAAAACAAACAGAAAAGAAACTGGGGTGTCTGTATGACTGAGCATGGTACAGTTCTGCCAGGAAATGTTTAATCCTGGAGTGAATACAGGTTTAACAGAGGAGGGCAATACTCACTGTTATGTCTGTAGCATTCCCCAGGATAAACAAACAATGCAGAATTAAGTTTGAACTCAACTCTATTGAGATATCAAAGATTTACAGCTACCAAGGAAATTGCAGTCCTAGATATGAATGGTTCATTATAGACAAAGTGTTTTTTTTCTTTTTTCTTATAGTTCCAATACAATAAATGAGGAATAAAAGGGTACTAGTGTATAAAAGAATTGCAAAAGAAGCTTCTACAGAAAAGAGCTGTGCTATCTACCTATTTACCTGGTGTTTTACTACTATTTTATCTTGTGTGCATTTGAAATTAAACATGGAAATTAAACACAAATTTGTGATCCTCCTTCCAAACATATCAGGAAAAGTAAATATTTTCAAAGGTGTAATTAACAGATGGATGTCTGCTTTCCCTTGTCTAAATGGGATTTAAGGGCTTAACTGTCCTCTGTATCTTTGATAACTTTCTGTATTTATTATGAAACACCTTAGGAATGTGAGATATTTGACAGACCTAACAAGAGACTGAGCTTTTTTTTTTTTTTTTTTTTTTTTTTTTTGACTTTGATATCTATGTATTTTCTAATCTGTGTTGCTAAATGTAGAGTGGATAACACTAAACTCCAGAGACAACATCTCTGGCAATGGAACTAGTAGCTAGTTAAATCAATCAGAAATTCTGAAAGATAAATGGGGTGGTAAGAAACACAAGTATGAGTAACATGAGTGTGTGGTTTAAACACGTCACTCTATTTATATCTAGATTAAGGAACTTGAAAATGATTCCCAGTCTTCAAGTCCAGGATTTCACAGAAAATTACTTCTACAGAAAGATTAGGGTTTAAGAGTAATTAAGATTAATTTTCTGATGAGTTTCTAGAAATTATTTACACCCCAGTAACCCATCAATGTGTGTCTTAGAAATCTGCACTAGCTATTATAAGAACTTTAGTCCTCATGTTGTTCTGAGTTCTTCAGGAAAACAAAGCAGGGCAATAACATATTTTGTCATAAACATAAAAGCTTAGCACATGCTACAAAAACAGACAAAACAGACAAAACAGACTATGGAAGCAGAATTCAAATTCAGTTGGGTAGATATCAAATCTACCTAATTCATGTTAATATAGGGATAGTTTTATTCTCTACCTTTGTGCTGCTGAGAACATCAATGAGCAGAAAGGAAGGCACTGCAGAAAAATGTGTACAACTCCTAAGACAGAAAAATACCACAATTGTATGAAAAAGCTCTTTTTTTTTTTTTTTTTTTTTTTTTCCTGAGAAATTATTCCACATAGCTCTTGTGAACAAGGCAAGGGGATGATTCAACTCTAGAGAGTTCTACAGTGTATCTAGTGCATTGGCTGGTGTTGCTGTAATATGTCACAGGTGTACAAGAGCTACTGCACCTTCGCTGCAGTACTGGGTTCCAAGACTGAACATTTTATGTTTATTTGTATTAATCATAGGAATTGTACCAGACAATCTGTGATTGAGGATAATCAGAGAAATTCCACAATAATTCCATGGAATCTAGTTACTAACAAATTCCACAATCTTGTCCAACTTGTAAAAAGGCATTTATTTGATATTTATCCCTGTATGGATGTATGAATTTCAGTGAAAAGCTATTTCACTTGGATACAGGCTAACTTTCCATGAAAATACATTAAGAACTCATGATCCTCTGTGCTCCATAAGTCTCACTGAAGTTTACACTGTGTTAAAAATAGTACTGCTATCCCACTTGAGAAGATCTAAGATCTTGTGAGGCTTCTTTCTCTGTATTTCAAACAATACCATCACTAATCTCACTCTGGTTTAAGAAAAATACTTTGTTCATTAAGCACTTCTGTGGCAGTTTCTTTTCTTGCTTCCCATGAATATAAAATTCTCAATTATTGAATGCTAATTTCCTAGCAGATTCTTGCAGATCATGAGTTCAAATTAGCTTGTCAAATTAAGAAAGAGCAGCTTGAAAAGGATTTGAAGAAGTTGGGTGTGGAGGAATTTTCTGCTAAATAAAGTATAGATTTAGTTATTGTACCATTCTTATCAGTAATGTATCAGTGCTGACAAATCTACACATTCATTCTTGATATATTTGTTGCACTTGATAAAAATGACCTATTGCTGTCTCAACACAACTTTTAAAACAGAAGAAAAATACATGGCATTTTAAACAGAGCAGACTCTGACAGAGGGCCAGAATTTCTACAGGGAATTTCTGTCTGCTCCGTAATCAGGAAAGAAACAGTATTCAAGTTAGAAAAATAGTACTGACATAACTTCTCATTTATCATGGGCTAGATTTGATCTAATTCAACAAACCGCTTGTTAAGACACAAGTGTTAGGACTCTGACATATTTTCATAGAAAACCACTCCAGCATAGAGAAGTGCTGTTGGTAGAATACAAATTCTAGAGACAGATAGTCTGGGCACATTTCTTTCACTTTGCCTGAAGCAGCAGTATAATCAGCAAATTCATGAAGTTATATACACTGATAGAGTGGAATACATTTTACAGAACACAATATATTTTAAATCTCTAGCCCTTCTAAAGCATTTAAAATGAGATTTTCCCTGACATTTGTATATGAATCTATTACACTGATTGGATTATATATGCTCCCTCTGGTGGTTTACTTAATCCATACACATTTTTTTTTCTTCTGTAATTCGGTGGCTAATACTGTGGACAATTTTGTAAAAACAGCACGGTACTGTCAGTTAAATGGTGATGGAATAAAACCAGCTTGAATAATAATCAGCAAGTCTTCTCCCCACCTTTTAATTTCTAATTGAAATATGGAACCCTGAAGCAAACAAACAAGGAATATTAAACCCTCAAATGTTTTAAAACAGAAATTATTTGAAAGTGAGCATTTGAATGAAAATTGAGCTCTCCAAATGGTAGCACAAGAAAATAGAAACAGGAGTAGAAAGATTTTTCACACTGATGAAGTAAAACCTCCTTCCCTGCACAGTACAAAGTGTTTTGACACCTTGCACTGCAATGTCCAGGATAGTTACTTTATCCATCAAACCAACAGTAATTTCAGTTTTAAGCTTTCACTGTAATTTCATTGCATAATAAATTCCAGAACTTCTGAAGACTGTGTTTAAAAAATAAAGTTAATCTAAGTTAAAAACTTTTAGATTTCATTTTTGTTTATTTGTTATTAAAGAGCTTTATAGTTTGGTAAAATAACCTAAGGGGCTTAGATGAAAGCACATCATAACAAAAGATATTTACTAAATGTTCACTGCATGATTGAGATAATACATCTGTTGTCTCATCTGATGAGTATTTTTAGTTTTGATCTTGTCCATTGGCTTTCCCTGCTCCATAATGGAATCTACAACCTTGATTACAATGCCAGCTATCAAATAAAGATGAGAAGAAGGTATTTAACAGTAAGCTAAGTACAGTAAGTAAGAGTAGCTAAGTACAGAAACACTCAATGCTTCTTATTTATATTCAATGTTTTTTTTCTAAATCAGGTGTTTCATGTAGTCAGATTTTATATATTTTTTTTGTGCTATTATATGGATATTGTGCTATTATATGGATATATATTTATTTTGTGCTATATATATGGATAGTATTTTACTAACCCAATAAATACTTTAGTTTACATAAGATTATCAATTATATTACAATACTTGATTCAAGAGGTGTTTTTTTTATTATTATTATTTTTTTCCCCTGATATTAAAGATTTCCAGGTATAAACTCAGATTGAAAAGTTAACTGAACATGTTTCTAATGTCTTCCTAAAATAAGAATAAATAAACAAAACATTTCAAGCTTTCCTAGAGGTTTAGAAAAAAAAAGGCAACCATTTTTTAAATTTCTATTACCATAAGGCCACTGTGGAAAACTCACTTCTTATTTCAACTGTTTTCTTAAGAACGGCAAGTGCCCAAAGATTTTACCTTCCATACTTTCCAGGTAATCAGTACAGAATACAAAATAACTTACCTCTTTATTTTCTGCTTAGATGGGAGTAGTGATTGACATTAAAAGTTTAGAAATATTGAGACTTAAATCTCACTATTGCTATTTCCTGACATTTGTGATTTTTTGCTTTGCTCAGAACACATTTCACAAAGAAAAGCAGTAACATTTTGGTTTACAGAACCACTGCTGTTTTTAGTATTCAGAATTAAGCGTTAACAGGAAATGTATCAGAAATGGGATTTCCTCATCTTTTTAATTCAAGATTGTTTTAAGATTGCAGGAAGATTTGGAAATCGTGCATATGCTCAGAGTCATGGAAACAGATCTAACATTAATGAATTCATTCAGTTTCTACATGCTGGGCAGTTAGAGGTAAAGGAGTAAAAATAATCCAAGTTTCAGCCACAGGTGATATGAGAAAAATGTTAATTTTTATAGTGTTTTATAAACACAGATCCAGGTGTAGCAGAAAGCTCTGAAACTATCTTATCTTCCATTTTTATATTTGGTTTCTTTTGTGTATGGAACAGTTCTCCTTCTACATGGTTCAGAAAAATATCTTCTTGGAGGATTCTCCATCTGCTGAAGTCATATGAAAATGAAGTACCTTTTCTTCAGTTATGGTGGAACTACATGACATACTTTATGTTAGATTTCAGAGTAGGTAGTTTGATGATCCCCTATGAAAAGTAAAACCATGATTCAAGCTTGTAGAGAGTGACAGGAATAGAGGATTTTGCTCTGAATTACCTTTAAAGATAACCTATACCTCTAAAGATTGACGAGCAAGCACTGCAGCTGGACTGAAGTTACAGGTAGGAAACAATCCACTGTGTTGCAGAATAAAGTTATTTTCATTTCAATACATATTGCCCACATGGGAGAGTGCAGTTATTCTACAATGACTGTGCTGGTCAATTTTCCTTGTTTAGATACTGGTTTTATGAACACTTCCTATTTTTCCAACAACTGTACTTTATTGTGTGAATTATTCAATATGTGGTTTAAATCTTAGGCAAATAAAAAAAAGTACAAGATGCTGTTCTCAGTAGCACAGCTGCTCTGGATAAATGGGATCATAACTTGTTGAGAAATAGGGTTGTAGAATCAGTAGAGTTGTTTCCCAATGGATACATGCTTGCTTGTTATCCACATGGAAGCCTATCTCCTTTGTGAATTCTCTTATTAGAGTACCAAAGCAATACTGCAGCTCCACAGGAGGACCATCACCATCTGTTACAGTCTCATATATGAGCATCATAACTCTGTCAGTCTCTTCACTGGCAATCCGGCCCTCTCCTGCAGCAGAAAGCAGACCACTGGATCAATTAGTAGAATATTGCCACTCTGGAACCTGCCAGTACCATGTTCAACACCTTCTTCAGGCTTTTGCACCAAAGGCTAGTTGCCTTTCCCTCTGGGCTTTGCTTATAAGCCAAGAGAGACAGCCTTTGGTTTCTCACTTCCCAGACCAATGTGTCCAGTCAGCTACATCATTCCCTACTCTGCAGCCCAGAAGCACTACTTGAGCATTACTCCTAAACATTCACTTCTGCTTATTCAAAAACCCCTCTGAGTACTCACTGTAAAGTGTAAATATTAATATTCTTTCTTCACTAGACACTTCTGAAATGTCTAAGTTAATACTTCGTGTGGTGCTTTGTCCTTGTTTTTTCAAGTAAATTTTATTCAGCTGCAGAAGAACAATGTTTATCACAACAGAAAATAAAAGTCTAGGGTGATTTAATCTAGGCTGGTAACTGAGGAGCAGTGATACAGAAAAAGCAGAACCACTGTGATGAAGGAACTCACAGCTTTCCATTCATTATGACTTTTAACTAGAACAGTTAGGTATTATTTTGACACAGTTCCTTTATCACATGCAAAAAGAATATTTTAACATAGTGAATTTATTTGTGAGGGGAGTAAAAACAATGTGTCACTGAAGTAAATGACTGAGCACTTTGTAGTGGTCCAGACATCTAAACTGAGCAGTTAAATAAAGTTTCTTCTATATGTATGTAAGGTGAAAGAAAATGCTGAGGAACAGCAAGATAACAGGAGAGAGGCACTGGACAAGAATGCAGGTGAGAGTATTGTAGGAATCACAAAATTATCAAAGCTGACAGGAATGAATTTTCATCACAACAAACCTAGACTGTAATATACCCTATATAAAATGTTGCTCAATTTTCACCTTTTGGGAAGCAAGTTGCCCCTTTTCACAAACTTTGCTTCCACTTATTATTTCAGATCTGTTTCTCTATGGAACTGAATTAGTTGAAATAAGTTGCTCTTTTTTTTTCAGAAGCTGAAGAGGGACAAGAAAGGCACCAGGGCCTGAGACAGGCATTGTTTCCACAGCCATATTAATGTAGAAAATAAGAGTTTTAAAAATAAGGTGTAAAATCTATTATAAAAATAAGGTGTTCAGAGGATCATCTTTAAAGGTTTTCAAGATCCAGCTAATTCAAGTATTGAGCAAACTGGTCTGAGCTTACAGCTCAGATTTGAGCAGGTGGTTGGACTGGATGATCTCTAGCAGGTTCTTCCAATATGAATTATTTTACGATTCTATACACATTCCTGCATTTGCTTAAGCCCAGCTTACTCATCCTTATAGAAACAAATTGGACAGTATGACTGTTTTTAAACTACTACAATTTCTGTGCAGATGCATGATCTTAGTTTGCTTCTTTGGATCTATACATTTTTTTTTTTTAATTTTAAAAATTAAAAAAATCCTTTATTATTATTATTATTTAAATGAATTAATTCCAGATCCTGCTTTTGCCGCTGGTCAAATGATGTCTGAACACAGCCTGCAGGAAATTACAGTCTCAATACAGTTAGTAATGGTATAATTAACAGCAATAAAGCTGTTCAGTCTGTCTGCTGCATATCATCAAAGGTACAACAGTGCTGCAGTGTGGAACTGACTGTTTTTGGGAAACAGAGCAAGACTGCTTCACAGTAGGTTCATCTTTGATTGCTGTGTGATCTTCACAGGGAAAAAAGAGCAAGACTTTTTTTCATGTGGACTTTAATTGAATAGAAATAGATGTGTTGAGACTGTATGTTTTTCAGGAGCAAATTGCATCTTGCCAATTATGAATGGGTAGCCACGAATTCATCTGAATACTTGGAGGGAAACAGTGCAACTACATGCTTGGTGTTGCGTCCTGATAATGGTGAAGTATTGAAACCCTTTCTGTTCTCCACAGTGAATTTGTACCTCAGTGAACAAAACTGTAATTCCAGAACTTGGGAAAATCAGTTCTTCAGAAACTACAGAAGAAAACAAAGGATCTGAGGGTTTGCCAGATCTTCATAAGAGGTCTGAAGCTTATCATCTCTTCAAATTTTACTTGCTATAGATAAATTTATCTAAACTGAAATGAGAACACTGGCTACAAAGTAACAGACTCTTCTAAGTGCTACAACATTTCTTAATGGAAGGAGAACCAAGCAACGCATGAAAGCAAGAAATTGGCTAAGGTAAACAAGATCTGTTCATGCTTGCTTGGAAAGGTTCTCTACAACTATCCTTATTCTTGAAGATGTTTGATATGTTTTCCAACTTCAGCTTCAATTCCACACAAAAGAGCTTTTAGCAAAACACTGAGAACAAGAGTGACTTACCAAATTACTTATTGTGAGACCTGAAGCTTAAGAAAACATAATAAAATTGACCCCAAGTTCTTAATATCATATCTTGTTCATCATCTATTTTTCAGTTCTTCAACATGGTATCAAATCATTACACTATTTTAGAATGCTAATAGCCTTTTTCCCCTTTCATTATGCGTCCACTTTATACATAAGATTTCCGAACCTAGTCACTGGGGTTGAAAAATGCAATGATACATAGCCATTATGATACTGCATTTTGTGTCAGAGAACCAGTGTTAAATAAATTCATTCTATGAAGATTCATTTCATGAAGATCAATTAAAGTCAGTAACTTTTTGTAAAGGCTACAGCTGCAGAATTTCCATTTTACTGTGTTCCAGCTTCTCCACAGTCTAAATCATTTGTACTACTGACTTGACTGTCCTCATGAATCATAGAGTCATTTAGGTTGGAAAAGAGCTCTAAGATCATCATGTCTAACCATTAACCTAGGACTACCAAGTCTACCTCTAACCTATATCACTAAACTCCACATTACAGATCTTTTAAATACCTCAAAGGATGGTGATTCGACTATTTCCCTGTGAAGCCTGTTCCAATGCAGCACAACCCTTTCAGTAAAGAAATTTCTCCTAATACCCAACCTAAATCTCTCCTGGTGCAACTTGAGGCCATTTCCTCTTGTCCCATTGCCTGGGAGAAGAGATCAAACCCCACCTTACTACAACCTCGTTTAAGGTAATCGCAGAGAATGATATGGTCTCCCTTGAGCCTCCTTTTCTCTAGACCAAATAACCCCATCTGCCTCACCTGCTCCTCATAAGATTTGTCCTCCAGACCCTTCACCAGCTTCATTGCCGTTCTCTTGGCATGCTCAAGTACCTTAATGTCCTTGTAGTGTGGGGCCCAAAGCTGTGGCCTCACCAGACCTGAGTACAGAGGAACAATCACTCTCCTAGTCCTGCTGTCCACACTACTACTGATACTAGCCAGGATGCTGTTGGCTTTTTTGCCCACCTGAGCACTCTGCTGGCTCATATTCAGCCAGTTATTGACCAATACTTCCAGGTCCTTTTCCACTGTGCAACTATCCAGCCACTCTTCCCCCAGCCTGTAGCGCTCCATAAGGTTATTGTGCCCCAAGTGAAGGACCCGGCACCTAGACTTGTTGACCCTCATACAGTTGGCCTCATCTCATTGTTCCGCCTACCCAGATCCTTCTGCAGAACCCTCCTACCCTCGGGCAGATCAACACTTGCAACTAAATTGGTATCATTTACAAACTGAGGATTCACTTTATACCCTCATCCAGATCATTGACATAGATGTTGAAGAGCACTGTCTCCAGTACTGAGCCCTGGGGGACACCTCTAGTGACCAGCTTCCAATTGGATTTAACTCCATTTACCACAATTGTGCCTTTTTACCCAGTGAAGCATACACCTGACCAAGCCATGAGCAGCCAGTTTATCCAGGAGAATGCGGTGGGAAACAGTGCCAAAAGCTTTACTAAAGTCTAGGTAAATCAAATCCACAGCCTTTCCCTCATCAAGTGGGTCACCTTGTCATAAAATTTGGCAGTGAGAGGCTGAGGAGACCCAATGTGACCACTAAGTATGGTAAGTTAAAAGAGAAAAGGGTCTGAGTCTCTGGATGTGTCAGTCTCCCTACTGTGAAGAGAACAAGCATGTTTTTATAGTTACATTGCCATCCCATACCTCTTTGTGGTTAAATTATTTTTGATGAAGCAATGGATACAGGTAGAAAACATGAATTTTATTGTGATTTTTACTTCTTGTGGAGTTCTTCAAAATAATTTTAAAGTGGGGTTAAGGAAATAGGAACAAGGACTTAACTTCTAAGACAACTGCTTTGACCGTTGTTGCTTAATTTATTTGCTGAAATGAAACAGGACAATGATGTGTGGCTAGTGATCACAAGTGAGGTATATATCCATGTGAATGCATGTATATAAAATATAACATCCCCCTGTACTGAGTAACCTATTGGAAATATTTTTGGATATCCTTTAATCACAACTGTATACCCATATCAAAATAAAGAAAAATATTTTTCTTTACCTTTGGAGTTTACTGCACCAGCTGCAGTTGAAGCCAATCTGGGCAGTGACACAAGGACCACAGCTGTTAAACTGGAGACAAGCTAGGAAGCAGATAAATAAACAAAAATTACTACATTAGTCTCACAAAAGGTATAAAAAAAGGATATAACTTCATTTGTATATTTAAGGAATGAGTAGGTTCTAAAATGATCAAAATAACACACTAAACCCAACTGATTACAATGCAGTGCACAACCATATGCACAGGGGTACATTTTATTTGTAGGATTTCATTTATATTCCATTTGTAAATGTAACCTCATTTCTACAACAGCTCTTTCCCTTTCATTCCCTTTATTATTATTATTATTATTATTTTTTAATATATCTTTCTGCATATCATTAAGTATTTCCTTAAATCTTT
Organism: Stictonetta naevosa; assembly: GCA_011074415.1. Lineage (NCBI taxonomy): Eukaryota > Metazoa > Chordata > Aves > Anseriformes > Anatidae > Stictonetta > Stictonetta naevosa. The sequence goes on from CM021698.1 coordinate 19,718,208, forward strand.
GTTCTGTGGCTCCAGAGTTCCTGGGTGTTCTTAACATTCAGACCTACATAGATCGTAAGACTGCCAGGAAAGTGTGCAAGGACTATAATGACTATAACTGGATTAGAAAAAAAGGAAAAAGGCTGTTTCATTTTTTTTTTTTTTCACAATACTATAACTGGTGGTTTAAACCCAGATATTTCTAAACAATGTAGTTTTACCTTGGACAAAAAAAATAGATGAATTGCAAAATGCTTTGGGGGATGTTCCTTTGAGAACGGATGCACAGTACACAGCAGTATTTGTGTTTGCCTTGCAAGCACGAAAAAATGTTATTTTTTCTTGAGGAAACAAATATAAGCATTCTTTTGAAAAAAATGATTTGACACAGATTTCATTCATAACATACTGGGAGCTATATGCCTATAAACTAACGTGATACATGAGGATGCATTAGATAATGCATCATCCAGATGGGAATAAATTTGAGAGAGGATAAATGAATCTGTCCATAACTCCAAGTTCACAGATAAAACAAAATATTTTAAATTGTGTGTGTATTGTAAACGAGGTTGCCCAGAGATCTGGCTTCTACCCTACCCCCTCAACCCCCCTTTTAATTTTTAAAAAATTTTTACTTACTTGGAAGAGGTATCATTTCAACAGCTGACAGGTTGGTGATCTTTGACATCTGCAGTTCCACCCTGTGGTATTCATAAATTGTTCTTCTACGGACATCTACCAGGAAAAAAAAATCATACTTTATTATAAATAGTTTTTTTTGTTTGTTTGTTTGTTTTATTCCACTTGAGAAATCATCAGTGCTGACTAAATAGGTACCCATTCCTGGTAAAGGATTACAAAATTGCTGAGTGAGCTCTCAAGCATCTTGTTTGTTCATTTAGGTAGAAATTCTGAGCATACTGTCAGGCATTTTAGGATATATTTCAGATGCTTAATTTCCTACGATATTTTTCAGCTTACATAAGAGAAATGCTTTATATGCTCACTTTGTCAGTTGTTGTCAAGATGTGCAAACAAAACGAAATTCATTGCTTAATCAAATTTGTTAGCTACAAGCTATCTCATATCTAAATGCACCAAAACATTTTTTTCATATTATAAAATTATAGTAAAGAAGACAAGTCTTCCTAAACAGGCATAATCTTTACAAGCTAACTGCACCCAAGTTTCTGAAAGCAGAAATTCAATACAGTCAATGCGCTGTTCCTATGGACTTTGAATACATAGAAAACTGTAGGACCTAAGAACAGGATAAGTGTGAAAAAACGCATAAACACTGGTTTCCAGATCACTATCCTATCATTTATTTTCAGTATTCCAGATTTTAAGTGTCTGTCTGTGATGCAGACTGGCAAACTAGCACATTTGTAAATTAAAATTGCACACCATTACTGCCTATCTAACAAAATAATAATGTTTTCCTGATGTCTTGGATTCAAAATAATTTGCCAGTTATGTTCTTTTTGAAGGTCTACTAAACTTCAAGTGAAATCAATGCTAAATATAATCAGTGACCTCCGTGGAATGATGCCAGAGAGGAATAAGAGTTTATGTACAAAGGATTAACAGGTTACTCTGTTTAATCTGGTCTGAGTCTACATGCAACAGAAGAAAAGGAAATAAAGACTGCCATAAACTCAATCTTTGATGGGTTTTTGTGCTGCTAGGCTTGTATGCATAAGACACACTTTGCTGCTTGGTATAAAGGCTGTGTTTCTGCAGCTTGAAGTAATTGCCCAGCTGGTATGCAACTCCATAGCACCAAAACAGAAGTATTTTCACAGTCTCCTGGTAGGATGTTGCAGGCATTTTTCAGATGGAAAATGGAACCTCAACTAAAATCAGCCAAATAACAAATATTAATTCTTAAAGGAAGAGAAAAAATGAGGTAAGGTCCCAAGCCTAAGGTGCCTCTTGGTATAAGGGTACAAGGCTTTCTAGGAAAAGACAAATGGACAACCTGTAAAAGTTTGAGACTACCCCTCACTGCATAAAACAAACAAACAAAAAACGCATGAAACATCGAACTACTGGTATCAGTTGGAATAAGCAGGGAGAATCTCAGAGGATGGAGAAGCTGTGCTGAGGTTGGGTGAAGTAACTCTCCTGAGCTGGCCAAGGTTGTTGCTTGGGAAGCAGTTTCTTTGTCCTCCCTCACTGCATAAGCTCCCAGACACAGGCAGGTAGGATCTGGCTTAACAATCATATTTCTACTTAGCTCCAAAGCAAACCTATTGTCAAGCACTTCCTCCTTCCATTTATTTGAGGCTGACTCAAATTTGAGGCTTAACTCTTTCTGAAGTGTACCCATAATTGAGCTAGAATGACCTACAAAGTCATTCTGACTGGATAAAGGACAGATATTGGGATGTGCCAAACATTTCCCCTAGCAAATGGCTTGTACTTAGCTGTGTCCTTCAAGCCCACTGGAGAGAAAGGATTTTCAAGACAAAACTAATCTTGTGCTGGGGTGGGGAAAATCTCTTGCCAGCAGTGAGAGGTCTGTGCTCCCAGGATGGTAAGACCTACAAAAGCACCTGCCAAATCCGTGATCAGAAAACGTGTTTGAAATGATCTCCCACCAATGCTAAAAACTCTAATTTGTTTCCACAGAAATCTTTATTATTCTGCCTCCCCCTACCCCCCCCCCTAAAAAAAGAAACACAAAAAAACCAAAACCAAACAAACAAACAAAAACAAACAAATACATAAATTAAAATTGTGGGTGCCAGCACTTTAACCGTACTCTATTTCATCAGTAGTGGTACTGACTGGTGTGCTATAACCTTGCTTACTCTGAATCTTTCCTAGCAGACTCCCTGCAGGGTTTGCAAGATGTAAGGAGTTTCTGGCTTCCCAAAAAACTGAGGTCACAGACACTTTCATCTCATCTAGTGCATGACAATGCTAAAAACACTGCAGATAAAGAGAAGTATGTTAGCCCATGGATTATGAATGCCACTTTGCTTAAGTATTCCCTAACTTTATTCTCTTCCACCAAGGGTACATATTCCTGGCTTCAGCCTTGTGCCCTGTTTTTTGGGACTTTGGATTCCTGAAAGCCAGTCTTGCTGGTAAAGACAGAGGTAAAAAAGGCATGCAGGACCTTTCATTTTATCAGTATACTTTGTGCTCTGAAATAATGCACAGTTTTGTTAAGATTATTGGAGGGTTTGTTCATTGCTAAAATAAAATGTTAGGTTGCAACTAATGTTTTTTTCATTAACATTAAACTGCAACTGCTCATGTACTCGTGAACATGAAGCTATGAAAATTGAAAAAAATATACATTATCACATTGAAAAATTAAAAATATTTTTGGACTTTTTTTTTCTCCTGCCCAGGAACAAACCACAGGACCAACAGGAAACAAATAAATGAAATTTATTTAATTCAGCAGAGAGAAATCACTACATAGCTCACTGTACCACCCTGTGTTTTAAACAACAGAATTACCAATTAAGATTAATTTTATAATTAATAGAAAAGCTTAAAGTGTCTTTATGTTTAGCAAAATCTAGCATGCCATAACTACACATTCTAGTGAGCAGTGGTGACCTAGGTTGCAAAATTATAATTGCAAATGTCTATTGTTTAAATTTCCAAAGATAACCCTTGTGACAGGAAGTGAATTAAGCCAAATAAAGAAGTTTGCACATAAGTCTTTTACTTTCACAAGATGAAGTCATGTCGATAATGACAGAATGTCTATTCCTTTTTATTTTGCAGACAAGAAAGAATGGAAAAAACTCCATAATAGTTGAAGATCTTTTTGATGAAGGTCTGTAACGATTAGTGCTATAACATTGAGCAACTTACTGTGTCTCAAAAGAAAGCACTCTAGTAGGAGACTTTCAGCCGGCTGAACAATGGAAAAAACACATGGATAATGTTTATTACCTCAGTTCACCTAGGAAGACGTTCTTCATTTTTGTGCAAAGAAAAAGCTCTCACTTACACTATCCTGAAATTACAAATGTAATTTCCTTTGAAGTAAAAAGGATTTTTCTGTTATGTCTGTGACAGACTTCTGGACACTTACACTGGTTCAAATTAATTCCAAACCCTTTGGAAACATATTTATTGATGGCTATCCAAGATGATTTATCATCCTTTGTTCTCCATCCATTCTCCATACCATTCTAAGGCATTTTGAAGTTTTAAAGTAAGTTCAAGATACATTTCTGGAACAAAATACAAACTTTGTTCCACAATCTGCCAAAACAAAACTTGTTTCTTACAAATTTGAGCTTTTCATCTCACTTTATTCCAACAATAGCCTCAAAGCACCACAATAAATACTGTTATTCTTTCCTGTAGTTCCTTATTGAAATTATTAACCCCCGTCCTCCCAGCACTCTCAGATCTATATTTTCTGTGGCTTCTATCAAGGAGGCAAGAGACATTCTCACTTTCCTTCTTCTCAACAATGACCCCATCATATGAACCCTCATAATTTCATAAAATTATGTAGCTCTGTTTGAGAATGAGTTTGAATCTTGTCTTTATTACTCTTTTTAGTTTTTTTTTTTTTAAATAGGGATTTATCCATCTAAAATTTTGAAATGGCTTTTAATTTTCAAATCATCGTTATGGTCTTTTGCCTGACATTTTTTCATTTTTTTTTCCAGTTTTTAGATTTTTTTTTTATTTTTTTATTTTTTATGAATTATTCTTACTCCTTTCATACCTAGATGTGTTTATGGAGCTGAATCATATTGGTAAGTATTTCAGAAAAACTTGTCCCACTGTCCCCTTTCTCTCCATTTCCATTGTAATTATAAACGTCTTCATGAAACTTCCTACTATCACACACATTTATCTCATCAGATGTGTAATATATTGCCACCATGTGATTAACTAGTACACCTAGATTTTTTTTCCTTTTATGCCATTTCAGATATAACCATATTTTTCCCCTATAGCAGGAATTGTGATAATAAGCTCTCACTCATTTTTCCTATCAACTTTTATTCTGTTTCCATTCCAAAATCAGTTTTTTTTCTTTCAAAACATTGATATCAATGATCACATTCCTGATATGTCACAACTGCTTGTTGCAAAACTTACTACATACTTCTACTTGTTACCATTATTAAGAAAAATATTGAATCACTTCAGATCCAAGACATAGTGAAAGAAACTCTCCAAGCAACTTTCATCTTCCTTCAAGCAACAAAAACAGAGCCATAATATTAGTGTCAGTGGTGTTCATCTTATACAATTCTACTTGATCTAATATACATCTATTCTGATGTATAACTGAGTCTAAGGTAGTCTAGGTTTTCTTTGATTGTCAGTTGTGAGCAACAAGCGCATTGAAAGGTCAACTGAACACAGTGATCTTAGACACGTGCCTTAGAATAGGCTAAACTGACATTAGGAAGCGAGAGTATTTCTCTCTAGTGTCTTGAAAGGGAAAAATACTTACCTTGCAACTGGCTTTCACTTGTCTAAAAGTAAGTGGATTTAGTCTTATACTGCTAAGTCAGAGTAGTGGTTTCATTTTCTAGTAGGGATTCTAATAGTCAGAGTAGTAGCAATATATTCTAACAAGAAAATATTATCCAGTTAATGAATTGAGAGGATGCTTTTGTTCAAATACGCTTGTGTTGCATTTGATGCATCTTTCCTTTTCAAATGTAAGACACATACAAAAGTAGCTCACAAAATTCAAACACGTAGAAATAGTTTTTTGTTCCCCCCCCATAAATATGAATAAACATAAAAGGGAAATTGAATTCCACTTGATGGAAAAGTTGTTGTTAAAGTGTTAAGCAAGAACTAATAGATATACTATCTTTTCCTTCCTTTGGGAGACACAAACAACAGTTTGTAGTCTTCCATTGTCTTAGAGAGCTAACTAAAAGTAAAACAATTCTATCATATCAGTTTTTCAGTAACAGATTACCGCCATCATTGACTCAACACCTCTGAAAAACAGGAATGGAAGAACATGCATATTTAAAGAGCATCTGACACTGGCTGTCCATGGGCCAACATTATTTGGTATTCTGTCAGGGTGCTATTATGTTGCCTGTACCTACTAATATAAACTTGTTTCATTGAAACCACAATTTGGCTTCAGGAAAATCTACTGAAAACCAATGGTTCTCTTGATTAATACTAGCTGTAATGCATTTTTGCTGTAATGTAATGTATTTTTTTTTGTAAACTAGCAAAATAATCACAGATTACCACCATTCACAGAACCAGTTGTTGAGCAATGGAGTGCATTACAGTAATGTGGGAATAATGCTATTAAAACAGTTCTTGTAGAGGCATGTTTTAGACTCTTTACCCATGTTCTGTTTTTTTCATCTGGCACTTCTTAATGTAACTTAATAAAAATAAAAAAAGTAAGATGAAGCACTACACAGGTTTTCTGGTAATTAGAGTCACTTCACTTAGCAGATAGTGTCATGTGACAAGAAGGTTGACAGAAATACTAAAACCAGAAGACAGGTAAATAACTACATATTCATCAAATGCAATATTATGTACTAGTAGTAAAACAAAGTGCATGTCAGAAATATTTTTACAGAAAGAAACATTCAAACTAGAATAAAGATTTGCATATATCATAAATTTTACAAAATATGTAAACCTAAGAAAAGTCCTTTTAGTGTTGTTTAACAACAGAGTTCTGATAACAAACAGTCTGCTTGCTACTTACATGCTTTGCACTGAATTTCTGTGTGACTATTCTCACAAACCATTCCCACAAATCAAACCAATTTTTACCTGAATTCATCTGAGGAGCTTTTATAAGCTGAAAATTCACAGAAATATTCAGATCGTTCAATTCAGATCAAACATCACACAAATGGATAAAAGCAGTTGCCTAGTGTCATTTGTTCCTAAGTACTCAAAAGCAATCCATGTGGCCCTAGGCAGATCACATCTACTATACTTTGAACCAAATTTCTTCTAAGATCTGATCTGTTCAGTGAAATCCGGACACGCCAACCTTCTTCACACTACACTGAGTTCACAACATGCAACAGATGGTACTGAAACTTTCCATTTTCCTCAGAGCAGGGTAATCTCATGTCATTACTTATGCCTCCCAATATCAAAGAGTTTAAATCTGATGTAGAGGGGGTAGGATGAATCGAGAGAGACAAAGGTACTTTCAACTTCAGTATCAACCCCATCTGCAGGCTGTCTTAAAGGTGATCTGTATTAACCTCATCTATGCTACACCTCTATCAAGGTTCTCTTTAGGAGAACATGCCTGTATTCGGTCCTTGGAAGCTGGTTCAAATTCAGCTCCATCCATTTGCACCCTGCTGTTAGGGGATCATCAAAAATTGTACCTAGCAAATTCACTCAAATCACAGAATGGCCAAGGTTGGAAGGGACCTCTGAAGATCATTTAGTCCAACCCCTCCTGCCAAGCAGGATCACCTAGAGCACCTTGCGCAGGATGGCTTCCTGGTGGGTTTTGAATATCTCCAGAGACGGAGACTCCACAACCTCTCTGGGCAACCTGTTCCAGTGCTCTGTCACCCTCAGAGTAAAGAAGTGCCCTCTCATATTCAGGCAGAACTTCCTGTGCTTCAGTTTGTGCCCATTGCCTTTCATCCTGTCACTGGGCACAACTGAAAAGAGATTGACACCCTTGACACCCTCCCCTCAGATGTTTATATACATTTATGAGGTCTCCCCTCAGCCTTCTCTTTTCCAGGCTAAACAGGCCTAGTTCTCTCAGCCTGTCCTCATATGACAGGTGCTCTAGTCCTCTATCATCTTAGTGATCCTTCTCTGAACTCGCTCCAGTAGACACATGGTCAGCCTGCTGTCCACTAGGACTCCCAGGTCTCTCTCTGGAGAGCTGCTCTCCAGCAGGTCAGCCCCCAGCCTGTAGTGGTGCTTGGGGTTATTCTTCCCTAGGTGCAGGATCCTGCACTTGCCCTTGTTGAACTTCATGAGGTTCCTCTCAGCCCATCTCTCCAGCCTGTTGAGGTCCCTCTGAATGGCAGCACATCCCTCTGGGGTATCAGCCACTCCTCCGAGCTTTGTGTCATCAACAGACTTGCTGAGTGAACACTAGGTTCCATTGTCCAGGTCGTTGATGAATAAGTTGAACAATACTGAACCCATTACTGACTCTGGGGGGACAGCACTAGCTAGCTACAGGCCTCCAATTTTGCTAATGAAAACAGCACACCTGGAAAGTAAACATACTCTCTGATGGCTACAAAATCTCAAATGGTTCTGGACACAGCACATTAAAACAAAGCAATAAGGAAATCATACTTGATTTCCTTAATTAAATGTTAACTTCAATTACTGTTGCCAAAATTATGTGAGTCCAAGATGGCATTTAATAACAACATTTCCTCTTTTTTCATCTCACTAAAATGTATATATGAATTTGATGTTCAGAATTTAAAGTATGAAGAACATCTGGCCTGGATATGCTTTTCATTTTCATTTGGATACAGATAATTTTTCTGAAAAAATTGCTTCTTCCCTACTATGAACAAAGAGACATATTCCGGATACAGTATCTTATAGAATAACTCTGAAAGTTTACAATTAAATTTTACTTTATTTGTCTGGTTATTTAGTTTTATTTACTTAGTACATCAGCTCAAAAGAAACAATGGAGAAAACCACACTGGGAACTATCAAGCAAATAAAATTACACTTAAATTAACAAGCTGAAATTAGCTAAGTGATTTGTTGTGCAGCTAATCATCCTTAATGAAATCAGCTTATACTTGTTTCTCAGCCTCCAAACCATTAGCACTACTACACACTACTTACTGGGAATTTGCTGGATCCTGTGCACAACCACAAATGCATCTGAGAGTCCCACTTTCACTGGGTGGTTGGTTGAACTTATCTGTGTCACAGCAACAGGAATCTGGAAAACAAAACAGAAAGATGTGGCTGAACTACTGAACTCAAAAAATTCAGACTCAAATTACAGCATTGGCAGAATAAACTTTTAGACAGTGTAACTTTAAAGTCCTAAATAAGTATGTGATACAATACACCATAATATGAGTAAGGACTTATTAAAGGTTAAAATTAAAGTTTTTAATTTTTATTTTATCCCTGTCTGCTTTGCAACATTTACATCAAAGCTCAGAGGTGAAACAACTGATAGTAATGATACAGAGAAGAGCAGAAATTTTCAGTAATTTATTCCTCCCAATTGAAGATGTGGAGTACATGGAGTAGGAGGTAGTACTTGTCTACCATTAAACACACAAACTGAAATTTCAGCTTGGGATGAGCACTTAAAAACTTGTCTCAGGTAACTAGCAATGAAAACTGTTTTACAACCTATTTGAAAATATTTTTGGCCTGATGAAAATCATATTTAACGTGTCTTGGAGTAGCTGGGAAATTTTATTTGTCACAGAAATTTTAGAAAATGCCAGATACTTGTCAGTGTTTGGAGAAATAATATATATATATATATATAATTAAATAAGGGACTTAGATACCTATAGACCAGTCCAGCTTTGCAGAACAGAAATACTGATACCAGGCAATATAGTTTTATGAAAATAGGTGTTACCAAATTTGATTTCATTCTTTGGGGATGACTGCAGGTCTGGCTGATCACTGTATAGCTATATAATTTTGTAAAGTGTTTTACATAGTGACAAGTAACATTTATACAATATTAATATAGTTAACTAGACTTATCACAAACAGCAGCCATCACTGAAGTATCAGCTCAGATTGATAGCATGTCTTTACAGTATATCATGCTTCTCTTGGCATCAGACAGTATCCAAGAGTTTTATTAAAGACTGAGAAGGAAACATACATTTACTGCTTAGCAGTTCTGCGAGTAACACTGGTGGAGTAAAAATAATGAAATGCCTGGATCAGGTAGCCAAGTTAGACCTTGTAAAAATTGAGAAGTTATAACTTGGAGAACAGAATGCAAGGTAGAGGTTTGGGCACCATCTTCTGGAAAGCAACAGTTCCGGAAGGACTCTTGGGATTGTAGTGGATAAGCAACTCCAGCTTTTGGAGGAGTAATCACAGCAAGAAACCTAATTGATGTGATATTTGATTACATAATCAGTGAAATATAGCCTAAAAGTGGGGTTGTCATTTTACAACTGCACATTAGATCATTACTGAAATGCTACATAGAGTTTGGGAGGGTCTCTTTCTTAAAACGATTCAGAAAACTTAAGAGAAGGAAGATGAAAAAGTAATAACAAATAATTGAAATATTTTGCAGTTCTCAATTGCTATTAACAGAGTTAAAAAACTTGATCTGGCTTCTCAAAAAGAAAATGGAAAACTTACTTGATTATTATAAACAATTACAGCCATGGGGAGAAATAACTAAAGAGATTTTTCTTTTAACACAGAAAGATGTAACCAGAAACTGGAGGCTGCACACAGATACCTTCAAAGTAGAGTAAGGTACATATGTCTATGACTGAACGTTTTTAACCACAGGGATAAACTACCAAGGGAAATTATGATTCTCTATCCACTGCTGCTTTCAAATCACAGCTGGATATATTATTGTTCGAAGCTGGCCTTCAGTTAACCTTAACCAGAAAATACTAGTCTGAAGACAGTTGAAACTGAATCAAGTGTAAGAGACTGAGATACAAGGTGCTAGTTCAGCTAATCTAATAGTATGTTATGGGTTTATCTATGTGAAACTAGCAAAATTATACTGTTTGCCAGTGTTTTTCACATAGCAGAAAAATTCTAAACTAAAAAAATGATTAAACATTCAGTGAATGAGGATTCAGTATTGTCTATTTGTCAATTAATGGTATGATCTCTGGTATTTGAGTTAAACATTAGTTTGTTTTTCTTTTCCTTTTTTGCAAAATATCATTTAGCTCTGATTACAATGACACCAGTCTCAGAAGAGTTAAATTTGAGATTATTAACAGAAAAATTGAGTTCTGATGAATCAAAACTGTCACAATTTTCAAATTATTTTACTGTCTCCTTGGTCTGTGAACTTGTACTGCTTTGGTTACATTTAAATAGACCTTCTTGCATACAAGGTCTGCAAGAAGCAGCTTGTAATACTGCCATTTTTATATCAATTTAAACTTGGCTTGTATCAGCTATTAGATAAGCTTGTATCAGTTCAGCTCTGATGCAGCTGTTGAAGAATATGAGATAAGAAGGTGGAAAGCCGTATTTTCAAAATCCTCAAAATAAAAGACTGACTGCATTCAGTAACAAGTCTATAAACTTTCTCCAGCTTGAAAGTATAAACAAAATAAGAGATTTTTTCACAGTCTCAGAATACTGTAGAAAAATGTTTATATTAACAATTAGAGAAACTGTCATGAAAGATTTTCAGGAGGAGGATATTCCTATTAAAGCTATTGAAAATCAAGTTGGAAAAAACACTGATGAGAAGAATGCAATGACTATTTCTCTTTGAAGTTAGTAAGAAACACAGCAGATGAAGAAACGGATCAGTTTTACAGACACAAAATGCAAGATAAGGAGGTCTCATAAGTTAATACAGCCAGCTCTTCAAACTGAGATACAGCCTGTGTCAAACAAGTAGTCATACAGAAGAGATATACAAAGCTGAAGGTAATCCATAACCCAAGAAAAAACCTTGAAAAATTACAGCATAATTAAATCCGCATTTGAAAATACATATGCTTGTTTTGATAGCGTGGGGAGATAAGCTATTGTACAGAACAAAATACTTCAGTCTATCAGGAATGAGTATACTGAGTGGCAGTTTATTGGTGAAATCTTTTGAACAAGATTTCAGGATAAAATCAGCTTTTACCATATGATGCCTTATTAGGAAACACACCTTTTTGGCAGAAGGCTTATAGTAATTGACAAAAATATTTATTGAAAACTACAGCAATACACAGGCAGCAAGCAGATAGCTAGTGTTCTGAATTCCTCATATGAATGACAAGGTATGTCATGACAGGATGACATGTTAAATAGTTGAACAAGGAGTTTTATGGCATTGCATTTGGAGGATGGATTTTAGCTAGAATAATTCCAAAATGTGTTAGTTGTACCATGGACAATCTGAACTCTTATACTGTACAAGCCTCTAGCTTCCCAAATCTATGCTAGCAACAGGGCCATTGACATACATACTTCTGATTATATACTTCAGCACTAGGGAGGAAGATACTTAGAATTCATGCTGGATTGCATTATTTGCTAGGAACAGTAATCTAGAGAATATTTTCCAACATAAAGCTCTCAAATTTTATTATTTTCCACTTCCTCTGTGACTAGTAAGAATTTTACTCATCAAAAAAGATTAAATAAACAACCTCTGACCTTATTCCGAGTATGGCAAACAGGGTGCAATTACTGCACCCGAGTCAAAGATAAGGGCCAGAGTATTCTGCAAAATAATAATTAGAAATGCAATACTACTTGTAAGGCATTTTTATTGACAGTTTCCTCAACAGATATTAACTAAAGACCAAACTGCATGAAACTTAATCTGGGATTTTAAATTGCATAAACAGATCACCTCACAAAATAAAGATCCTACTTCCATGTTAATATTTTTGATAATAATAACAGAGAAAAGAAATGCCAAGAATATATAATGCAGGTAGAATATTCATGCAGACTATGGAATATTTTAGTTTTCAGGAAACAAACAGCTTTCAGAAACTCTGAAAATGGCGTATTTTCCATCATACATAGGAGGAACATCAGTGCTATAGTTAATCAGGTGCATTCACTTCTGCCTCCTCTTACAGAGAGAGATAATCACAGAATCATATATTTCCCTTTACAAAGGTTTCAAGAACAGGAGATAAAAATCCTTTGTGCACAGTCATTTGATAATGTACAGGCAACATTGTATTAACCAGAAAAAGTTTTGTCTGAAGCTGGAATCAAAATATTAATAAAGTGCATTTCCATAGATTAAGACTACTACCCTGCACATAACATTCAGAAACAATCTTACAGCCAGAGAAGACCTTGCATCAGCACATCTTTTATAAGATAAGGGAAGCCAGATAATTGGGAATACCCAAAGTTTCTTGTGTCTACAGAAATAATACAGTAAGAGTACTCTGCAGCAATCCTGTTTTCAAGGTGAAAAGACATTTATCTTAAGGTATGAGTGTTGCTAGTAGAATAACCCAGACCCTCACTAGTTTTTTAATGAAAGGCAGAGTACTACTGCTTCATTCATGTGTATGGCTTTGACACAGGCATGAAAATTGAGCCTGAAGGCATACAAATCCATGTGTGGTAGACAGAAGAAAACCGAGATTTCCTCAAGTCTGGAAAATGTCAATGATAAAACATATCACTGATAAAAATTATTTATATAAGGAGAATAACAAAGAGATGTACACATTCAAGAGAAAGTCACACTCTCCAGGCCAAACTGAGATTAAAATAAGCAGAAAATGAAAGAAAGCGTTTCTTGTCCCTGTGGACTTGAGTTTATCTACCTTTTGATGCTCATTTGCATGAAATTGACCTGGAGGTATAGCCTCAGCAGTAGTCTAGCAACAAGAAAAAAGGTTCATCTAAAGTATTGAAATAAACAACTGAAATTCTGAAAGACGGAAAATGCACAGGGTCCCAATAGAGACAGCAATATATTGATGCTATGAAGACCAGCCAAATTACCTCATTCTAACCATTAGAGACATGGAACGGGCTGCCCAGGGAAGTGGTGGAGTCACCATCCCTGGAGGTCTTTAAAAGACGTTTAGATGTAGAGCTTAGGGATATGGTTTAGTGGGGACTGTTAGTGTTAGGTCAGAGGTTGGACTCGATGATCTTGAGGTCTCTTCCAACCTAGAAATTCTGTGATCTACTGTGATTCTGTGATTCATAATGTCTCTAGAGACATTCTAATATCCAGAGACATTCATTTTTTATTTAAAATATATAGACTTTGAAATACTTCCGTTGCCAAGAAATGGAAGATGCAGAAGCAAGGTAACTTTTAATATTAACCATTGATGCTAGAGTCTTTTTAAATAGGCTCAAATTAGATAAACTAACTGAGCAAATTGCCCTACCATTCAAAGTCAAAGAGAATTTACTAAACAATCAAGAATTTACTAAACAATCAACACTTACAACCAACCAAAAAAGGCCAGCTGAAATCTAGCAGTACATATTTGAGACATGTTGATGGTTTTCAAGTCCATGATATGAATATCACTTTCACAATAAAAAGTCATTTTCAGCAAAATAGGGATCTTATAAGCAATCTGTGAAAATGGTCTTATACAGCTGAACTTTCAAAATATCTGCCAAAAATGAAGGGAAATTCCTAACAAGTATAAAGTGATTTGTCTACTTAAATGACAACTTTCAGACCCAACTTACTTCTTTGTAGCCGAAAATGATACGCCCATCATTGAGAAGGGTGGCCTGAAAAGTGAAACTGCCCAGGTTGTAATTATCCTGCAGATGGACATGGTCCCACTGGACAACTAGTGCTGTGCCTGTGAACCCCAGAGTGGGGGTAGAGAGGCAAAGGGAAGAAAAAATGTGAGAAAAATATTAACTGACTGTAGGAAAATTACTTAACTGCAGTTACTTGAAACAAAAACAGTGAGTTGTCTCTTTCAGCAACTTTCAGCCTAGCATCTTGAAGTGCTAAAGACATTACACACATGTTGCTGTTGAAATCTTCTTAAAGATAGACATCACAGTGCCACAAATAATTACCTCAACTACTCACACAAAAATGTGCTAAAGCAAGAGGGGCCAGGTAACTTGTTTGGAGTTGCACAAAGAGTCAACGACCACTAAAAGTAGAATCCGGCATTCACAGGTGTGCTGCTGCAACCATTGCTCTGCAGTGGCTTTGCTTACGCTATATATATAAATATACATACACACACATATATACAACCTGATGGCTTTGAAAGGTGAAGTGTTAATAGCTTTGCCTGTCTTGTGAAAGTTATTATTTGAGGAAATCAGATTCATCCATTAACTACACATTAATATAAATAGCATTATTTTTTTTCTGCATAGTACAAGCCCTCACTGAGGTTCTGCAAGTTGAAAAAATATTAGATGCTCGCAATAAATAAATTTAGCTTAAATTAAAACCACTAAAAATTCATAGATGGGGTAAATATTGAGTATGCTGTGCAGAGATTTAGTTGCAAGAGACTTGTTAATATTCATGGGAGTTCTCTGGCTGAATATCCATTATTGCACTAAAAACGTACCCCAAATGACTTGCATACCCTATGAGCAAGTTTTACAGATGTTGAGGATTACAGACACATTCAGGCAGTTTGGCTGAAAGACACTTATCACCAAAATTGTGTTTACTGAAAATGTCTTTTTTTGTCTCTAGGACCATATCCCTTCCCCAACATACTTCTTTCTTTGGCATTAATGGGAGTTATGTGCTTTGATTCACAACACTTTAATTTCATTTCTTGCTGGAGTGTTCATGGTGGGTCAGTATGCTTCTAGCTCAATGCATTTTTGATATATCCTTGAAATATCTTTTGTCACAGATATTCAGTCATTCTTATTAGCGTATCTTGTCAGGGGATGTAACAGAACTATAAGCATGCAAATTTTTGGTGCATACTGCAGTAAGTCTGTTGCATCATTGGACCACGTGTCTTTCATAAGTACAGTATATGCTCATTAATTTTGCACACAGTGCATTTTTCCTTATTTGACTACATTTATTAACTGTTTTTTGAACATTTAGTTGATTGTATTTCATTTTAAAGAAATTTAAAAATACTTTTACAATTATTGTAGCAAAAATAACCAGAAACTTCTATAGTCAGTCCCTAAGTGCATCTCAGAATCCCAAACTAAAGTTGATGTCAGCTACTTCCAAAACGCTATCTCCTCATTCCCAGGGCTCTTTGTGTAGGTTTGAGTGGAGGTTCCTTGTAATTAGCTCGGTGAATAAGACTTGAACAGGTCACCACACTATGTGTTTGCCCACTACAGATGCAGCTCTAAACTTGCTGGGGGATAAGACAGGGATGAAAAAGAAATAAGGAGCTGAAGACACAATTCATTCAATTGCTTTTTGTTTGGGGTAAGGTAGCAAATTCTTTGTTCTAAAGTACATGGGGTCCAATCATCATGCCTTATGAATGAGGAGGGATGCAAAATCTCCC
>CM021698.1:19734407-19960964 GCA_011074415.1 Stictonetta naevosa
TTCATCTTTGTCATGAAAGTGATGCAATACAGGTTGATAAACCTGATATGAAAGAGTGGAAGTCAAGAATACAATGAAAATTAGCAGTGACTTTCCCAGAGCACTCAGATTCTTTCAGTAAAGATGACAAATCTCAGACCATAATGTCAGGAAATATATTAAATGAAAATAATCATTTTTCTTCTGTTTGAAAATTCCCTATGTGAGCAGGAGGATTTTCTCATGTAACTCTACTTTATTGAATTCTTAACAAACAAATGCTGCAAATAATGACTAGATGGTAAAGAAAAGTTATGACTGGGTGCAAAAGTTATAAGATATATTTTGATCACTGATCTGATACATAAAAATTTACATAGCTGGTTGGAGATATGATGGAGATATTATTGGACATGGTCATTATTTTTGCTTAAATTCACTGTGTATGAGAATTCAAAGGATGGCACAGGCTTATCAAGGAAGATTAAAACAATCATAGATTTCAGGATTCTAAATTTCATGATTTCTAAATTTTAAATTCAAAATACACAGTCATTGCCATTGTATTCAATCACTAAAGAGACTTTTGCAATTACTGTAGCAAATTATTGTCTCTTACCTGAGGTAATGCAGCAGATGATATTTAATCATGTCAGTTATGTTTTCAAAATATTGATTATAACTGAGTTTATGAAACAAATTCCCATAGATTTAAGGCCTTTGAAATATTTTATGGAGCTTCAAGTACAACACTGCAGTTTGCCTTTTAATTTAACCTCTCTTTTTTTTTTCTTTTTCTTTATTTTATTTTTTTTTTTTACGTGGGACTGGTGAGAACTCATGGTATAGATGAGCATATTGGATTCCAGTCCTGGGGCTCCATGTTTAGTCACTGTCAGGTTTATTAACTTTACACCTGCCCTGCTCCTGTGTATTCTTGGCACTGCATTCCATGAAGGACATTTATTTTCATTTTAGCCAGTTGGTGGACAGTATGTATATATTTTCAAGTTCAAAAGAACTTGCACTTTTATAGAAGATAGATTTGTTCTTTTAAAATTGGTAAAATAAATCCTTAGTTTGAGTTTATGTACTTTAACATATAGAAGGGATCTACTCAATTAGGAAAAAGTATTCATGACCCTTTAACCGTGTACTAAATTAAGAAAGGTTTATGGATGTCTAGGAACATTCTTTATACCGTTTGTGAGTTTTAAAAAAAATCTTCAACTTTTCTTTCAGAAGTAATTACTTAGGAAAATATGAAGAACCAAGGGACACAAACACAGTTATTTATGAAGGACTAC
The DNA here is from genome assembly GCA_011074415.1 of Stictonetta naevosa. Classification (NCBI taxonomy): domain Eukaryota; kingdom Metazoa; phylum Chordata; class Aves; order Anseriformes; family Anatidae; genus Stictonetta; species Stictonetta naevosa. The sequence goes on from CM021698.1 coordinate 19,735,694, forward strand.
TACATACCATTATCAAAGTATCTGACTGTTGAATTTCTTGACACACTGGGGTCAAAATTTGCCATTAAGGGTGCAATATATTGTGTAGCTGTTAACATTCGATGCACAACTTCTCCAGTATATATGAAACCTACAATAAAGAAAAAATATTGAGACCATTTCAGTAATTTCTGAAAAGATTTAATAGAATGGCAGGTTTAACTAGGCATTACCAGAGCAGTAAAGGGTCATCTGAGAGAAATTAATCCCACCACCAGTTTTATAGTGAGCTAGAACTGCAGGAAGATATCTGTGAGGTCTGCCAGAAGAACAAGATCCAAGATGAACAATGGAACAATTAGTTCAAGAAGCTAGTTTTCATATAGAGAGAAAAACAGACCGAAGGAAGAACAATTCTAGTTATGGACAAAATGCAGATATATGGCATTATCAAAATGAACCATTTAACAATATGCATATTCCAGTGTTTTTCATCCTTTCCAGCAACCTGTCTTTTTGCCATTCATTTATTTATTGCAAATCATTACCTCTTCAGGAATTAGGCTAACCCTTTTTAATATTTGTAGAGACAGATTAAGAGACCGTTTCATATAACAAGAGGTGACAGCCTTTAAAAAAAAAATAATAATAATCAGATGAAGATGGAAAAGGTAGTTTTTTTATTTTTTATTTTTTTTCCCCTTCATTATTATAAGGCAAGCCACTATTCTGGTACATTCTTTGCAGTGTCAGATCTCATTAGTTTATCCTTTTTACCCACAAATCCACAACAGTCTTCAGGTTAGTAGTGTGTCATGTGCTGCTTCCATCAGCAGTGCTCACTCAAAAGCTCTTACTAGTTTGGCACAAGAGTTCTTTGAATAACAGTCACCTGCATATCTTAATGGTAGGAAAACCCTGCCATTTTATACAATTTATGGTCTACAAATAAACCTGCATTGTTTAGGCTTGCCAACTCCAACTAACTAGAGGGACCAACTTCTTTAAATGCCCAACCTAGAGCCTGACTTAAAAACTTCCATTATTCTGTAGTAAATCTTTTCTTAAGTTCTGTTTTAGCCTTTGCCTTGCTGGTCAAATCTGACAAACTTTAAGTTGATCAGAGCTACAGATAGAACTTCAAAACTAAACTTTGCATATTGCATCTTACCAGCTCTTAAACTGTTTACCAGATGGTGTTGAGCTGCTTGATTTACCTCCTTTTATTGATTGAATAAATTGTATTCAAACAGCAGATACCATAACAAAAACAAAAATATTCAAGTCAGCTGAACATTTTTGAACGAAAAAATATATTTGGAAAACTTTTCACAGAAATTCAGTACTTTACTGGCAAAGTGATAGCACAAATCAACACTATTTATGATTGTGTTTTCTTTTCCTTCTTCAAATATGAGTCTCTTTTCCTCCATAACCCTTTTTACTGTGAAGCCCAAGAAGGTCTTTCTTCTAAAATTTAGTGTCATTGCAATACAGCACAGGTTGAAGAAGCATAAAAATCTATTCCTTAAATATGATATTGCTTCTCTTATAAAATTCCAAAATTATGTGGTATACCTGGAATTACTCTTAAGGTAGAAATACCATTTTTTAGTCACCTGCAGTAAATATATGATATTTAAAAACTTCAGTCTGCAACCCCACTTTCTTAATGAAAAGTTTCTTTTCTCAACTTTCTTTTCTCCATCCTAACCACTGGGAGGTGAAACAGACTTGTTAAATGGTTTGCTTAGTATGATATAGAAAATCTCTGAGAGCAATTAAAAGCTTCTGGAGTGCTTTAGGCATCCTTCTGCTCCTGTCCTCTCCTGAAATATTTTTCTAAATGCTTGCTATCTGTTTATGGAACTAGTTCTGGAAATGATAAGACACTGTAAACAAACAAACAAACAAACAACAAGGTAGCTCTTTGGAATAATTTTCCTGCATGGCTAGCAGTTAAGCTCAAGTACCATGCAGTCAACTCAAGTGGAAATTATAGGAACCCCAAGAAAAGGAAAGCAGGCATGGAGAAAATACAATAAAGTATTATTTTGAAAAAATTCTGCATTAGCAAGGTGATCAGCTAGGCACCTACCTACCTTTGCTTCATTTAAAGCACACCTATGTATTCAAAGAACACAGTATTTTAGTATCTGGCCACATCCTGGACAGCTGAATTAATTCCTAGAACTAAACTGCATTTTTTTTTTTCCTTAAGATTCTTTCAACCAAATACCTAAATACAAATTTTTCTCTTTTGCCAATTGATAGTGACAGAGAAACACCAATTAAAATATAAATCTGTCCAAACATAATTACAATTAATACATAAACTTTATTGCTCATTATTTTAGGACAGCCAACAGTCCTGTTATGTATTTTAACACACTCCAGGGAAGGTTTATAACCTTGAAACCATTCCTTAGTAATATTTTAAGGCAATATAAATAAAAACTTTACAGGCATATCCATGTGTTACTACTAACCTTAACAATTCACTTCTTATTTAGTACTTGCACAGTGCTCCCATCTTTACTTACAGTCTCCCTTTCATGTTTTCATCCCATTTACAGCATAAATGCCACCATTATAACTAATAGGGAGGCAGATACAATAGGAAAACAAAGGACTTGCTTGTGTTGGAACACATAACTAAGTAAATCAGTGCAGGTAATTAGTAACCAAACAGCGTATTTCCAAGTGTTTGCCGGATGCAGCTTTACTTTAGACAAAAATGGAAAGCAGGAGGTGGATGATAGCTGGGAAGCAGGCAGGCCTTGAATGAAGATCACTCTAATAAGAACTCCAGTCATGCATTGGAACAACTTGAAAAGAAACACAAAGTCACTTCAAATCATCCCAGAGATTCAAAGGCTGTAGCCACTGTTGAGCGTGGATATTTTATCTCTGCCACTACAATTTAAAGAAACCAGCAAATGTAAAATTAACTTATTCCTGGACTTCCACAGAAAATTTGTTTATGTTATATGTGACCTAATTTTCTTACAGTGGTAAATGTTCATGGTTGATTCATTTAGTCAAGGAAGAATATTTCAGACCTACAATTTCCTGAACCACTTAACCTCTCCTTTGTGGGAGGAGTTGGTAGAGCTCTTTTCCAAACCTCTCTAAAAATACTATATCTAGAAGCATAACATGCTTCCTATATACTGGAATGAAAAGAAACAGAAAAGAGTGCTCAGAATATTTTAAGTTTTATATGTACATATAAATCTATCAAAAACCAAGGTTGAGCTAATAATAAAGCCACCTGTAAATCAAAGAGGGTATATTCCTTGTCTTCATATTGTACAAATGCACACACAAAATCACAGAGAAAAAAAATGTATACGCAACTGATTAGCTATGTATGAAAGTAGATTTTCTCTTGATGCAGGACCCTCAGTTGATTTAAAAATGCACTTCACATCTGCATCTCCTCTCTGAAATATGCTCTTTATCTGTTGCATTTTAACATAATCAGCAGTAGACTTTCTTGGCTAAGGGAATTTTCTGGGAAATCTTTTGAGATCAAAAATGGAACGCACTGTTCTAAAAAAACACAGGTATTTCAGCATCAGTTTTGGGGTTGACAGATTCATTTCTAACATTTCATTTAAATTTAGGGATGACAAAATTGAGCCTTCCCATCACTTCTGTTGAATATACTAACCTGTCATTTCAGTGGCTTAAGTGGAATAACCCTGGATGCACATAATTATCTTAGAGCATAATTAAGGAAGTAATATGAAAATAAGATTACAACAATTTGCACATAAACTTTCTGTGGTTTCTTTTTCCTACTCCTAGCTGCACACAAAATCAGTATAATTTAGAACATTTTTGATAGCATTTGCCAAATGTGCAGAATAACAGAATATATGTTCAAAGCAGCACAGCCAATGAGGCTTTTGAAGTTGCTACTGTGTGTCTATAAGGATATGATAAAACATAGGATATGCAGGCAACATCCAAATGAAACTTTTATATTGATAATCATCTTTTCCCTTCTAAGGCCCTACATGAACAAGTTACATAAACCAGATCCTGCTTTAAAATATCTGACATAATGATACTCTGTTTCTTCACTTTAACATCTAGCTGAATTAGAAAAAATGCTCCATTAGATTATACTTTTGTTCATGATTTAAAAAAAAAAAATCTAAAACAATTAGTCATATCTTTAAAGTCATGCTTTATACTGAATACAAAGTATAAATGAATTATACATCTTTGTGCTTGTGATTAGTAGACTAAAGCTATTGCAACACTTCAGTCTTTACCTCTTTGGTGAGCTGACCTTGCCTGCTGCCAGCTGCCCTCTCCCTCTCCTTCCTCAACAGGATAGGGGGAAAATTAAGATGAAAAAGCTCATTGGTTGAGATACAGACAGGGAGATCACATACTCATTGCTGCCATGAGCAAAGCAGATCAGACTCAGGAAAAATTAATTAAATTTATTGTCATTTGTAATAGGCTTGGATAGTGAGAAACAAAGACAAGTTAAAACAACACCATCTCCCCCCTTTCCACACCACCCTTTTATTCCTAATTTTATTACCTTTCCCCTACTTTCCTAAGTGCTACAGCAAGATAACAGTTCATAACACTTCATCTTTGTCAATCCTTCCTTCTCAGACTTCTCTTCTGCTTTGGTGTTAGTCTTAACCATGGGCTGCACCCCTTCAGGATAACCCTGCTCCAGCGTGAGTCCTTTACACAGGTGGCAGTTCTGTCAGGAAATATCCACCTGTTCCAGCATGGGGTTCTTTAAAGGCTACAGTACTGGTACCTTCTGCAGCCTGATTTCATCCACAGGCTGCAGAGGAATCTCTGCTCTGGTGCCTTGAGCACCTTCTCCCACTCCTTCTCTGACCCTGGAGTTCACAGGGCCATTTCTGACTCTTCTTCCCTTACTCCTCTCTCCCTCATCATTTCTCACCCTTTCTTAAAATGTTTTCCCAGAGGTCTCACCAGCTTTGTCAATGGGCTCAGCTGTGTGCTGAAGTAGGGCTGCTGGAGCTGACTAGAACCAGCTGTGTCCAACATCGGGCAGCCCCTCACATCCTTCCACATAAGTTACCTTTGTAGCCTCCCTGCTACTGAAACCTTGTCATGGACACCTGACAGAGCCTAAACTAATATTTGACTTATTTTACATATCACCTAATCTATATTTTATTTTACATATCAACTATTTTACTAGATATGCAACGTTTTATCTGAATGAATGAAACTTCTAGACTTCTAGTTTTTTTTTTTTGTTTGTTTGTTTTTTTTTTTTAGATTGCTGATTTTCTAGTAGAAGATAGGTGGAAGGTTGTAGCTGAAGCGGAACATTTAGTGTACCACAGTCTTATACTCAGCAATTGTTAGCTCCATCCTAGGTGAGGGGTTTCCCAATCTATATCTTTTGTGTTTCAAAAAGGGGAAAAATGTTATGGCAAAAAGAAAATGTTCTGGGGAAAAAGAGTGATTGCATCTGCAGAAAAATAAAATAAAAGATGGTGACAACAATGAAATAAGCTGATGTGGAATGAATGTGAAACAATACATTAAAAAAAAATAAAAATAAAAAAATCTGAAATACCAAGCAATGAACTTATCAAGAACAGGAATACTCTGAAGCATTTTGTATATCTATCAATAAAAAGTTTGACACAGGCATCAGAAAAACAACAACAAAACCCTATAACTTTCTTTCCCTTCTTTCCATAGAGCTTGACCAAATGTCAGCTAAGTTCAACCAAACCTTCATAAACAAAATCTAATTAAAAGGTGTTTTTGACATGATGGTATGTGTTGGCTAATGTACCTTTTGTACAGCAGCATTCATAATTCCATTACAGATATTAATATCAGTTTTAAAATCTACAAAACCTTACGTGTTTTAAATGAAAATGACTGTTCCCCTTCCACATTAGCTGACATTTTCTGAACCATGTCAGAAAATCCCTAGAAAAGGTGCTTTTATTTTTTGCCATACAACATAGCTGAAGATGTTGACTCAAAGGGAAGTGAAAGACATATGATATACGTTTTTTTTGAGAGGTAGCTTAGTAACAGATCAGAAAAGTGAAAAGATGATACTGGGAGCTTAAAAATAAATGAAAATGTATGCATTAAAAAAAAAAAAAAAAGAAAGAAAGAAAAATGAAAATAAGAATGATGCAGGAACCTGGAGCTCCAAACAAATTATAGTTTTTTCCTTTCCTACAAAAGGAAGATATAACCATCTCATATAAAATATTAAATGAATTAAAATTAAAAATAAGAAATGACTGTTTATCAAAAATAAAAACCAACCAGTTCATTTTCTTATCAGGGAGCTAATGTTAAGTAAAAGCGTATGTTAAAAACCTTAGCAATACAACAAACTGTGGTTACTTAGCTGGAAAACAAGGAGTCTGCCAGCAGTTGATGAACAATGAAAGGTTTTGCATGAGAGAGACTGTCACTGGGTGAAGGCAGAGCTGCCATTTGAGCATACAGCTCAGTGTGGATTTATGTGAGTGCATATAAACTAGCATATAAACTAGGGAAATAGCAGAGCAGCTTCCAAAAAAGCAGAACCAGAATAAAATGGTTTCCCTAAGAGAGTAGGCTTCAACCCAGATCACCCAAGGCAAAACCTTGATTTTAGCTTGTATATTCAAATATGCAATAAGCTTAACAGAGGTGTAATAACACACTTATACCACAGTGAAATGTTTTGCTACATAGAGGAACTATTCCTTTCATTTCTCCCTGTTAATTTTCTTATTTAAATAGGGTGAGAGTACACAACATTTACTGCTCATTTGCCTCCAAATTCCTCTGAAAACTATTTGTGCAGCCAAGAGAGAAAACTGCAGAGGAACTGGCAGGATCTTCCTGATTCTCTGGCCACTTCTGCTCTTGTCCAAGCATAATTAAAGCCTTCTGAGGTGATCTGTCTTGGGTGGTATCTCCTATGACCGTAAAGCTACCTCATGGGTAGTGGTACTTCTACTTCCTCTTTACCATCTTAGATGAAGAGCACCAAATATTTTTGATGGAAATCAGTCAGCTCAAGTACAGTACCATATAGACTAGTATTTACCACAATTGTCACAACTTTACTCCCCAACTTAGCAATTACATATCACTTAAAGACTGACATCAAACTGGATGTATTATCTACCCTATCTGAGGATCTACTTTCTCATCTATGATGGAGGAAATACTAGGAAAGAAAAGATAAAAGACTTACCTTGGGCCTATTAAAAACAAAACAAACAAACAAACAAACAAAAAACCACAAAAACCATTGCACTCAGTTGTGGAGCCAAAAAACTCTTTCATGCCTGGCTTCCTGTCAAGCAGAGTTGGACATCACTGATCAAGACAAGGAAAAGCTGCTCAAAACTTAATGGGGAAAAAAACAAACAAACACCTAAAACTAAAATTGGTTCACAGGCCATCTTGAAGTCTTCAGCTGCTAGAGGTACTATCTTGCCAAAGAAAAATGGGAAAGTGGATCAAAAATTCTTCCAGTGAGTTCTCCAATTCACTGACTAATATCATTAGTAGTGCATTCATTTTTCTTGTTAAATTACTATTTGCCAGGGCAGTGGGAAAAACAGGCCAGAGATAGGCACTGGGAAGTAGGACATGAGAGTTTATAATAAATATCCTGTAAGACTGAGTTTCTAGTAGTAGTTTAAAAAGGTAAAATAATTATCACACTGAGCACATTCTGAGTCAAATAATATTGCATTTAATGATATCCAGCAAAATCTCAGCCCATATGCACGAGATTGTCTGCAATACGATGTGGGTATTTTCTGGTTATTCACACTTATAAACAGAAAGCAGCAGATAAATTAAATACGTAAATCAGAACATTGTTACTGCTTTTTAGATAGGAATCCCAATTTTAGGTAGAGAAATGAGTTAGTAAAATATACCTACACCCTCTGTAAAGGTTACTGGAGTACTGTAATAAACAAGGGCAGGAAGGAGACTGCCGCCTCTGCCCTCAGGGCCATTTGATGATGTGTGCGCCCTGTGTCATATCCAGCCTTGCTCAAATCACTATAGTACCTTAGTCCAAACCTATTAGTGACACCGGCTCACAGATGTCCCCTTTAAGGTTTCTTTTATTTGCAAGTCACATTTCTATATGCGGAAAGAGCAAATCACAAACTAAACCCAAACCCATAACATCTTTCGCTACATGAACAAGTATTCCTTAATGCACTTTGTAGTAAGATGCTAGAGAACACAGAGATCATTTGGTAAAGCTATGGCCTCACCTGCCATCAGCACAAACAACCAAGTTTTCCACAGTAGGAATGCAGGAAAATTTTAGAAGTGTTGTTTTAGGCAAAAACAAACAAACAAACAAACTAAAAACCAGCTGAGATTGATATAAGGTACAGAAAACCAGCATAACTGAAGAAGTTATTCATTTGTGTTTTCAAAGTATCAGTGAAGTCCAAATTCTTCTACCACTAGAAGATGCCACCTTTTAAGCAAATGATTCTCTTCAGGCATTCACCAGCATTTACATTCCCCTTTTAAAAGATTTTTATATACAAAGCTTTATTAAAAATTATCACCTAATAAAATTACGATGTCTTTTTACTCATTAGCCATTTTGGAAAACTCATTTCAAACTTGCAGCACACAAAACAACTAATTTGCAAAAACCTTTCATCTGTTCAAATAAGATAATAAATTATGTTTTGTGCCACATGTAAATGAGACTATAAAAACCAGACTCTTCCTACAAAGGACTCTTCCATACACATTAACTCCTCGTCATGCTCATATCTTAAAAAAAAAAAAAAAAAAAAATATATATGTTTCAAGTAACAGGGAAAATTTCAGCCCTTTCGTTGCAGCTACTCTTCTCTAGAGCAATAAAACATACTACATAAGATACATATTCTTATGAGGTTAGAAGACATATGTCTAGATGTGAAATACTTATTACATCAGCTTAATTCCATTCTTTTACCTAATTTGCCTTAGTGCAATTATAACCAACATCATAGAATTGAACTGAGAATAACTAGACCAGGTTCTTTACCAGAAACAAATGGTATTTGAGGTTTATAAACCACTATAATTCTCTTAATTTACCTTGTCAGTAATTATTTTTTTTATGCATTTTAAAATATATTTTCAAAATGTTTTTCATTTATTTATGATCATATCTGGAAAAAATCAGAGCTACAAGTTTTCTCTTTGGTTGAAAGCCCAGTAGGACACTTTTTGGTAATTATTTTAATTGGAGCTGCTGAGAATAACTTCAAAATTTTGAAATGTATTTTATTTTTAGGATGATTTTGTTGTCCAACTGGCTTTTTCTGACATATCACTTATTTTTTGTCTTACCTTTTTTCTCTTCAGCAGTAACAGTAAAAACTTGATGAATCTATTTTTGTTGCTGGAATTACACCACAAAAGGACTCAGAAGACACTTTTATATTCAATGGAAAAATGGGAAGATTGGAAAAATAAAATGTATCAGGAATGGTGTTGCTCACATATTTATTTGGTGAACTTGACAAATATTGCATGGATGTTTAAAGCATAGCCCACAAAACTCTGCACTGCATATTTTTTCAGATACAGTAAAATGTGTTTTCTCTGTGCTTTTCCTGATATTTTTCCATCTCTATTTCACGATAAAGCAAATTCAAGAATATGTTATGCTTTTAAGTCTCTAAAATATATCGGAATGATGATTTCTAGAAACAGTGTAATATACTTTCACACCCTGTCCTATATAACTACATTAGTATTTCTTTGATACTTCACTGAAGTAAGCTTTAAGTAATGTCATTTATCCCCAAATGGCTAATTTATTGTTATGTATGTGGAAGAATGTTATCGTCACTGTAATTGCACTAAGATTACAGTGTAATTAAACAATAGGATAACAGCAACTCCATATCCCTCAGACAATCCATGAAAGTTAAATACCTTAATGGGCTTACAAGATCATTTTAAAAATGAACCAGTCTCATGCTATTTTTATAATTTCTTGCAGCCTTCTGGGGAAAATGAATTAAAAACAGATTATATGTATTTTTTGGCTTTGCTTTTGCTTGAGTAGATTGAATGCACCAATGCATTTCTCCTTTCAGCCTGAAAAGTGGGCTATCTGAAAGCTAAACCCCAGAAGGCATAAGTATAACACTGTTTCTTAATTGCTTAACCTTACAAGGACTTCTTGTGTGTCTTTGCATGAGAGAAAAAAAAAAAAAAAAAAAAAAAAAGCTAGCCAGAATCTTCATACTCTTGGCTCTATGTTCACGTTATCTAATGTAGATGTTTAAAGTCCAGATTGGTTTTTCACCATTTTTTTTTTTTTTTCCTGCTGCTTTTCTAATACTGAAAGCATTATCTGGAAGAATTGAGAATGTATAATGTATGTCACTGCCAATAATTTTATCAGCTTGTTGTAGTTTCCCATCTACTCATGGCTGTTGCAAAAAGTATATGATCTGGTGGAATGTAATGCATTCTGATGAATATCCCATTCAATTCAGCAAAGGGATTTAGGGGATTATGTATTATGAAACTCTTCCAGTAAAGGTTTCTCTTCTGACATGCCACATGATATTGTCAGGAGGTTGTTAGATATCACCAGGAGGAGCAGAAGAGCAAGATGAGCACTTGTAAATAAGGACACTATGAGGGACTTAAGCAACCCTCAAAATTAACTGTAACTGACACATTTGTTTGCATATTTTTAATGATTCAAACTATGAATGCTTTCACATTCAGGAGAAACAAACTCAAAGGTTACTTAGAGTCTAATGCCTTGTATCAGTTCCTGTCTGATCAGGCGCATACTTCCCCAGAGAAAATTCTTGGACAGAGGCATGAAATACATTATCTACTCACTGAGATACTGCCATGCGATACCTCCCAAGTGCCTCTCAGCTCTAGCCAAAAAAAGACCAGTGCCGTTCCTAGACAATCCGGAACCAGAGAAAAGAGTTTGGCAGGAGGATTATCTTGCTTAGGCCGAGTATCTTAGCAGCTGAGTCATTGCAGTAACCTTGGTGTTAATAAATGTTAGGATGAAGCTTGAATAGAGCTGTTGGGGAGAAATCTAATTTTGCACTCTTTATCTGTTATACATCTCCTTCACCGATTGGGTAAAACATTTTCATGTCTGTACAGATGTCATTAATAAAATGTTTGGATGGAACTTCTAGGGAAAGTGGTATTTTAACATTGTAAAATGTTAAAAAAAAAAAAGTCATTCTTTAATCAAACTGTTATAGTAGCAAACTTGAAAATACAGAAATTTTATTTTCCTGCTTTGTCTCTCTCCTCCCATATTCCCACTCCCCACCATAGCTACGTGCTGTCTGATTCATTGTTTGTCCCCCACATTTGTTTGTGCTGGGCACAGGGTTTAAAGATGGGAGGCAGTATGAGCTTGCCTCAGACAGGACTACTTAGTAGTTAATAGAGCTCAAAATGAGAAGATAGAGGCTGGTAGAGACATTATCTGTTCCAGAGGCTGGAACAAAGATGTTCATCTATGACTTGGGCTTCAGGAGAACAACTCCATGTGTGCCTGTTCAGAAAGTGTTTCTTGGTCATACCTGTTTCACAGTTAAAGTTTGGGAGTACAAAGACATATCATCATGGCCTCTGCACTTTGCATCCCCTCTCAGAGAGGACTCTTCCAATGCAGCCATTGTGATGGAATATTATATGGCTCTGACCCTTTCCATGACTTTGCCTTGGTGATAAGAACTGGATGTACTATCCGTCAGATCTCCCTGGGCATTTTTTCTCCTCTCTTTGTGAACTTTTTCCAACATGACTGTGCGGGGGGAGGTAATGCTTTGGATGACAATCTCTATCAAACTAAACCAAAAACAAAAAGCATTTTCAACAAAGATCGGTTCACTGGTCTAATTCTGACTACAGTCTAATAAAGGAGGGGCTGGTGAACAAAGGGAAAACAATACTCAGCCAGAACAGTAACAGATATACCATGTGCTGAAGAAGCAGCCACCAATCTAAGGCTCATCCTTTCTTTCCCTCCTTCCCCCGTTCATTGTTTCACTATCATTTTGAGCTATACTCTTCAGTTGTGGAGTGCATCTGTGAAAACATTTGGCTTAGAGTAACACAAGCAGAACAAAACAGAGAACAAACGAAAATCTAACTGGGTAAAAACTATAATATCTTAGAATATATTATATATGAATCCGAGCACATCCTAGCACATACTAGTAGTGCATACTATAGCCTGTATGTGGATCTTTGGACGCTTTGTTGTATACTATACAATCATGAAACTGTTGTCTGTGCTTGTATGCCATAGTACAATCGACATGGAAGTACACTTGGTTCATGTCTTTTAGAACCTTGCTAATGGGTCACCTTTCATAAATTCAATATGATCTGAAAGAAACATGATCTGAAAGAAACCCTGCATGAATGACTGATTGCAAATGGTTTGTATAAGTCTTCCAATGATCACCTGATTAGCTTAAACATAATGACTGGAGGAAGAGTTGCAGGAAATAAACAGAAAATGCCTTTAGACGGAACTAGACCAAAAATTAATTTAAATGGGATGAGATCTTAAGTTACATCCATATTGTCCTAGTTTGTGAAAGATGTATATCATGCAGCATACACTTCACTGATGATAAATGTTGGTCATTTAATCATATGGTAAATTACAAGCAGCAGCAGGATATCTGTGGTAAATACCTTGTAATTACAGGGTACATACACAGTGATCTCTGCCTCCTAAACCAAAGTGCAGGTTACAACAAAATTATGTTTAGATTTACCAAAAAGCAATCATCACTTGTGGTTAGATGGTATTTGCCAAGAAAAAAACTTTTACATTCTGCCCAAAGAACACGTATTTATTCCTTTCAACATTATGGAGAGTAAATGTAGCCCCATGACTCATCACACATCCAAAAGATAAATGCTGTGGCAGGGCAGCTAGAAGACTACTCTTACTGTGAAAAGATTTAGACAGACATTAGCTGTAACGAGTATAAGGCAGTTTCAAAATGCTGTGGTGGAAAATGTCTGTATGCTGCTATGTAAGACACAATAGGTAGCTTTTCCTATCAGATAACAGCTACGGAAAAGCGGTGACCATTTTTTTCCATGCTCATTTTAACCACTTCATTTTGAATGAATAATGAATTGGAGAGTAATGGATTAAACCATCAAGATACAAAAAGAAAATCTTGCCTCCCATGAAATTTCAGCATGCACAATAAGGTCTTCTGCACATTCTGTTATTTTTTTAAGAAATGAAGTTCCTGAAAAATTAAATTCAAAATGCATGCACAGGCAGATGCAGGAACAAAACTGCTTTTAGCTACCACCTGCTCTCACAGTTATCTTCATTTTGGAGGTCATGAATGGAATCAGAAGAAGAATGGATAACCAATGACATTTTTTTTTTACTACATTCAGCTTGAAAGAAAAAGTAAAAATTGCAGGCTCTGTTTCCCTTGAAAATGTATAAACATATGGTCTGGCATCCTTTTGGCTGCTGCCATGACTGTCACAGCTGTCTTAGGACATCATCGCTGTCCTTAGTAACATCATTGCTGTTACTCTCATCCGAGTTTTATACCTCAAAATCTCTTAATTTCACAAGTTCCCATTGGTAAGGGCAACTCATTCATGGGTATGACAAAATTAATTGTCTTTCTCATCAAGTCAACAAAGAGAGAATCAGAAAATACGTCAGAATTTCAGTTAGCTGGGGATAAAGCAAGAGGGCTGTGGACTGAGCTTAAAAGATGTGGGGCCAGGCAGACAGGTAAACAGGAATACTGCCATCATGTTGCTCAAAACAACATGGTGCTGCTGTACACATTGCAGCATGCTCATTGACAACAGATGGAAAAACAAAAAAAAACAATAGCTTGCAGGTGTAATTCCTTGGAACTTCCACTGTCTTTCAGATTGATATTAGTAAAGCTTAAGAGGAACAAAAAAAAAAAAAAAAAAAAAAGACAATAGTAGGATAAGGTTATGGAAATACTACAACAGATTAAGAGTTTCTTGACCAAACTGTATTTCGACATTGTACTATTAGTTTCTGAAAAAAAGATTTTTCCCATACATCCCATACTACTGGGTATCACCATTGCTCTTTCTGAAGAAAGTTTAAAAGTTTTGTTTGTGATATTGTTATGTATTTTTCCTGTGAAGAAAAATATTGGAGAATGTGTTATATATACCTATTTACAGGCATAGAAATCCTCATGATAGAGAAGATTGACTTACTGAATAAAATACTGAATATTAAAAATACAGAAAAGATAGAAGACAATGTGGAATCACATGCACAAATTGAAGATACATCTACTGATACATCAGATTTCAGTGATCAAACAAGCACTCGGTTGAGTGATAGAGCTAATTAAGTACATTCTAAAATACTTGTTCTTTGAGGAACATAATTATTTGTTCAGAGTACATGATCTCATTTGGTAAGGTGCGTATGCCATTATTTCTTATTAATAGATTAAAAGAAATAGTGTTTCCTACCATCACAAGATTTTTTTCTTGACAAAGTCTTTGTCAAGAAATTAAGAATAAGGCAGCAGGAAAGGTTTCAAGCGTCCACACTGAATATACATTTTGGGTCACTTAACAAAGAAAATTCTCAAACCAAACATCAGCACTACTTATAGTGAGCAAGTCTTCTCACAAAATTGGGTTTGAGGACTCAGTTGCAACTGTCAGTCCTCACTATTAGAGGACACCATGCTCTCCAGCATACACAGGACTCCTGGATCCACTGGATTTTAAAAAATCCACTGGATTTTAAAAGCCACCGAACACTCCCCTTCAAGGTCATCACAGACCACTCATCAATTCTCACTTGGGTGTTTCTGGTCTGAAAAGACACTGCAATGATATTGCTAGGACGGGAAACTAATAGATGACTATCAAATATAAATGTAGATGGAAACAGTTGGAAAAGTTCTTATTTTGTGTTCGAAATGAGTGGAAATGAAACAGGAAAAGAAGGGTGATTTGGACATTTATAACTAACTTTTTCAGGGTAAAATAAAAAAAGACAGTCTGGGCCTATGTCTACAGCTTTGAGTAGGAATTTAATACTTAATGATTTGTAGAGTAGGTGTTCATTTGCATCTTTGTAAACACTGCTTGCAGGGAGAACTTAAAAAAAAAACAAAACACCCATACAAATTTAATTTCATTTGCACTCTGCCTCTGCTTACAGCAGTTGCAGGGTGTGTTTGACTGTTCATTCATTGGAATATTAATCACTTTCAGAGCAAACTCACTTTGTGGTGGCTTCCAAGAGTTTGGCTCTTACAGTGGAATTGAGGACACATGCACTGAAGACAATAATAAGATAAGGAAAAGTACACCTGTCTACACAGGACAGCTGGGTTCTCAATGCAGACAAGAATGTTGGGTTGCATGCCAAAGCCCTGAGTCAATGTTAAGAACACCGAAGCATAGAAATTTGCTTCTTAACAGAAAAGCTGGACCTGTGAGTATGGTGAGAGGTCTGGATATCACCTGAAGACACAATCAAGAAATAATTATACAGACCAATTATTTGATCTGAGCTCTCTGGATAGTGGTCTTATGTGACAGGGTTGGGGGGTGGGGAAGAAAACAAAGCAATCAAACAAAAAAAAATAAAAATGAAAGAAGCCCTAGTGTACCAGCCAAAACATTAAAAAAAAATAAAGTTTGAGATTAGTTTGAAGAGGATTCAGGGGATGATTGTGGAACTGTCATGGGAAAAGAGTCACTAGGGAGAAAATAAGGGTTAAACAAGTAGCCAGAGCCTCTTACATACCGACTGTTCTGCAGGAGTCCCAGAACTGAGTAGGCCACAACAGGATATTCTTTCCTGCAATGCTAGTCACAGTGAACCCTGGTTCTATGATGTACCAGAGTTTGTGCCTCTGATCTGTCATAAGATCATGTATTGGAATACATAGCACAGCTCTTTCCCCAGAAAAGTCCCTAGTCGGGGAGCCTACTCTTCTAGATGCAGATCAATCCATGAGGATGATCAGGGAGCTGGAGCACCTCTCCTACTAAGACAGACTGAAGGAGTTGGCATTCATCCTGGAGAAGAGAAAGCTCCAGGGAGACCTTATAGTGGCCTTCCAGTACCAAAGAAGACCTACAGGAAAGCTAGGGAAGGACTCTTTGTCAGGGAACATAATGATAGGTCAATGGGCAATTATTTTAAGCTAAAAAATGATAGATTTAAATTAGATATTAGGAAGAAATTATTTACTCAGAGGGTGGTAAGGCACTGGCACAGGTTGCCCAGAGAAGTTGAAGAATTTATTCTTCATAATTTATTCTGACTAGAAATTCATTTGATAGAATGAAGCAAGGAGCAGACAGCTTGTACCGTCTATTACTACTCACATCATCTGTACATTTAGTGCAAATCACAGCTAACAACAACCAAGATTTTGTAACAGAGTCTATGTAAAGTGTCCCCAGAGATTTGGTTCCTCTGTAAAAGTGTAGAAGTGGCAGTTAGTGCAAAGTATATTACAATCCTCTGTTTGGCTATTATCTTCCCACCCTGGCACTAATCTGTTCCTTTTAATCTTGCGAACATTATATAAAACACTTCAGAACACCAGGATCCTGGTAAGAGGTCAGACCCAGCTACACCTGTACTCCATTGACAAAGGTCAGTCACTACAACAGGAGAGATTCATGACATCACCATAGCACAGTTTTCTGAGCTCAGTGATTGCTGATGGGGAAGGCACAATCACAAATAAGGAAGAGTGGCACAGTGAATCTTCAGATCTCAGCAGACCTAGCACCCCATACATTCTGACTTTCTTGTGCAGTATCAGCCAGGAAGGAGTTGTGGAAGAAAAGGATGTCATGCAACTTTTTGCATCAATCAAAGTGACAGAAGGAAAACTCACTGTGATTTACAGTGGAATACTATGTAATAAAATATTTTTTTCTCTGTAAAGATAACGATCAGGGCATGTCCTATTGATGGGGCTAACACACTGAGAAAGCAATCAAGCCACACGCACTATGATCATCTTAGTATCTATTGATCAGTAATAATACTGGACTAGAAGATTGAGGGATATCATCCCCTGAAGTACAGTGGTGGTTGTTGCCTCTTTTGTGCTAAGCTGCCTGGCTCAGGGAAAACAGTATCCAAATGGTTGCAACAATTCTATTCTTAGTGAATACTGGATTCCACCCTCATCACCTGAAGCACTGCATTAGCAGAAAGATCAGCAGGGATTCTCGAGAACATGCATATTTCTGTCCCTATGTTCTCCCTTCACTGCCCATCTTCTTCTGTTTGCAGATGATGACATTTTACAGTCTTCATGCAAATTCTTACAACACGTTGAATGGGAAACACCTCAAAAAAACAATTCTGAGAGGGTTTCTACCAATGTGAGTGGTGTGACTTTGATTCTACACAATAATATAAGCTAACAATGAAGATCAGGAAATCTCTCAGTGCAGGATACCATTATAAGAGTTAAACTATGTACAGATCTGTGTTGTGCTGCTTCTCTTCCCTCTGTAGCTGTCCAAGGAAAAGGCTGAAACAGGACTGCTCTGGCAGTACACAAAGCCAAATAGTCACCAGTGCACCATGGCTGGTTGTTTTCTCTGAAGCTGTTTCCTGAAACACTGATTACTATCAGAAGTGAACATTTTCTCCTTCCTACCCCTCTGGGGGAAATTTCTCAAAATTCCTGTCATAAAACAGGACTGTTTTCTCTTTGTGCACAGTTCTAATGACTGGTACCAGACCCATTGATTACATCAGAATAAAAGCCTACTAAGTTTCTATAACCTTGAAAGCGATTGTCACCAGTATGACAATGGCAATCATCATGCCACAGATTTTTTGCCTCCAAGACTAGACTCTTTAGAGTCCAAGACTTCGATGCTTCCCCATTGAAATTTAACTTCTCAACGCTTTAGGTTTAATGAACACACCAAGGTGATGTAAATCAACATCCTCATCCAATGAATTCTACCCACCACTCCCCCCAAAATTTCCAAGCTTTTACATACCTCCTACCAAGGGTCTGAAAAATATCAGCAAAGTACCAAAAGAAACTCTTGCTTACTGCACTTCAATTAAATGCAGCACAAGGACTTCTGCTATCATACAGTACCCTTAAGTACCATAGGTAGCAGGAAGGGTCAACTATGAGTGAAACTCTTTATTTTGTTGGCCATGCAGGATTATGACAATTTAAAATCTTTATGAGCTTGTAGCCTTAGACATGCTGGTATGATTAATGTTAATTTGAAAATTTATTGGGATTCCAACTTGCATTTAAGACCTTATATGGGCTCTTCTGCTCTCTCTCACACTTCTACAACTTCCTGCCTAAGTGGAATCTAATGAAAAATTTTACTTTTGCATGTGTAAATTATGTTATTATCAGCGCAAACCTGCTAGTTAGACTTTACTGTTTTATTCTATTCCAGGATATGGAAGTGATGAATGAGCATCCTGAGCTGAAATCTGACTGCCTGCTAAAAAACCTTCAACAGTGACTGAAGGATGCTTTTGACAGTAGAAGATGTGACCTACAGATATTTTCTGTTTATTTGCAAATACACTGCTTCAGTGATGAGGCATGAGGAAGAATGTCTAGCATTAGATAAGGCACGAAATAAAGCAGTAAAAAGAAACAAAACAAAACAAAACAACACAAAAAACCACCAAAACAACAGAAAACTTAGCAAATTGGGAATATTGAGAGTATAGCAGGATATTTATAAAGCAATCTGAAATCTTGGAAAAGATCTGTCTTTCAGTAAATATGTTTCTCTATGGAGGAAGATGCTTTGGTTCCCAAGAAATTGCAACCCCACATTTTATTTTAGATTTTGAAAATTCATTAAACAGTATAATGTAAGAAACAGTGGCTTATGAATTTGATTTCAATGAATGCCAAGCTATTCCTCAACAGGAAAAAAAAAAAAAAGAGAGAGGCAAGCATGCCTCTCTAATTCTAGTCACTTATTTAAACTACAGGAACAGTAGGATATAACTCCATTAAAAATACTTACTGAAATAAAACTGGTCAATCCACAAGATGGCATAACAAAAAGAGAGAACTCAACTATTCAATTTATGTTAAGCATCAAAACTAAATTTTAATGCAGTTTTTAATATACTCATGAAAATAATGACTCATAAAATAAATACACATTTACAGTGAAGCCTTTAAGCAATCCCTACATTTTATGACTAAATGTAATGCTTTAGTTATTCAGCATTGGCTGGTAACACAATCAAAGGAAAAGCCCTACAGGGGCTGAATATTCTACAAGGTACAGAGATGGCTTTTCATATTTAACAAATTATAAAAGTATTTAAGGGCTTGAATCTGCAAAGGATTAAAACACCAATGCCTATTGAATTCAGTCCATATTTAGGGTGCTCACAGCATCCAAAAGGGTAACAGGCTTGACAGTAAGTCTCTTTTTCTGCCATTTTTTTTTTTCCCTAATAAAGGGAAATGCCTATATCTATAGCCCCTGCCAAGAGTAACATGGTATTCAGGAAAGGACTATAACTACCATTGAATATAGGAACACATGGAATATAGGACTGGAAACATGATTTAAACTTCTATATGTTTAAATTACTACCTTAAAGGTTTGTGTAGTTATCTAGCAGCACTGATCCAGGATGGCTTTTCTCTCTCTCAGGTAAACCTCTTCAGCCCTAGCGAGACATTGACATGGACCCCGGCTGGCAGCCAAATATCTCCTCCTGCAGCACGAGTGGCTGAATGCCATGGGCATTTTTCTGAACAGCTTGGTGGAAAAGAAGAATTGAGTGATGCCCAGAGACATATCTGCCCCAGGCTACTTCCAGGCCCTCCACCCAACCGTACGAAAAAGATCATGTTTACACTTCAGACAGACAGAAATCATACATTCACCACCCAATAAAGGTGGAGGGCTAATTTGGGCAGGTGGATGGTGAGTCCTCTCTTTCTAGAATGTTAAATATGACAAACGGTTTTCCCTCTGTCATTCTCAATTCATAAAGTTGGCTATTATTTTAGATACTGCACTAGAAAGAGTAGCTGAATGGTTTCATTTGCTTCTGTTAACATTGCTTTGTTTTCTACTTTTTTTTTCCTACTTTGTTAAATATTTTTAAATGTGTGTCTTTTGCAAAGAACAGAATAACAGAAATCTATGTGCACAGTAAACAGTGGAGCACCATTTCTACCGAAATATCACTTATTTGCACATTTGTTCTTCAGTACAACACATCTCAGTTTCAAAGTGGATAGAGATTCTCAGTCAAAAACATTTCTGCAGTGACAATTTGTTTTCAGCCACACTTAACCTTTTGCATGGGAATGTGTCATTTGCTTGGTTTTGCACATTTCATCCTTTTATCCAATGTGTGAGTTGTGTCCTTTTACTTGACCTGCAAATTAATAAGCTATAAAAACTCATACACTGTAGAGCAAGTACCAACACCAGCTAGTAGGAATTCTTCTTGGGTGAAAGCCACCTGCTGCATGATTTTTTTAATTATTATTTTTTAAATGCAAAGAACAAAATATAACTACCACATAAAGAACATCAGCCAAAATCAGTAAACAACCTGGTGGATATATCCTTTGGAGAAATATCTCTCTTGACAGTGTATGAACCACAGATGACACAGCAAAACACTCACTCTGATATATCCTGTGACAGTATGGCTGAACTCTTGAGTTCATAACAAGAAACATAACACAAAATTCTCCCACCACATTCTAGTAAGAGAATTCATAATGAAATCTGTTTTAATCAGTGTCAAGTTTTCTCCCTGGATATTCCAGGCATAGTTTTGCCAGGCCTCTGACAAAAAAGCTGGAATCCCATTGGCACTTACCGTTGGGAAATGTCATCTTTGGATCTAAACTAGCCCATTATGATAGCGCTTCATCTCCTGCAGAGGAAAAGTGAGCCTTTTACCATAATTGTTTCTAAATTTCATATGTTAAACTAACTTGTTCATGCTGCGTTCATTCACCAAGACTCCTTGGGAAAATATGCATATGCACGTACAACATTTCTCATTCATATTAGATCGTGTCTGCTTTGAGCAAAATCAACTGCACAGAGAGAACATAGGGAAAAAGTACCACCTGACATCATTCATGCAATTTTGGTCTGCAACTATTGACTCGATTGATATCCTTTGATTTTATTCATTGTCAGCCAAATATTTTCTGAACTAGGTGCTGGAAAAGAAAGTACACAGCTGATCTGTTGATACTTTAATAAAAGATGGTAGGATTTACCAAAATACTTAGTTTTTCTTCCTTTTAGTGCTGATTAAAAAAGGAATTTAAGATACCAACTTTGAAGTTTTAGCCCTTTGCAGTGTTGCACTCACTATTCAGCTGCACAGATTGAATTTCATCTTAACTTTTCACTGCTACTGATCCATTTGTGCTCAGATTTTTATTTTTTTTTTTTCTGTCAGTTCTCAAAATAGTACAAGTTCTTTGCTTTTCCATCCTCCTTAATCTGAGCAGATCTTTCCTATGACAATTTCACTGGCCTTTTAAATACTTAAAGTTGGTAATCAAGTCCTCTCTTTCCCAAGGCTGTGCATACTCAACACATTGTGTCTTTCCATATGGAAGTCTTCTTATCTCCAAGTTGATAATGTAACCTTTTCTGCAACTGACTTTCTGCAATGAATTTCTGTAGAGATTTCAGTGCCTAGTTTTAACTGTGAGTTTCTAACTGAAGGTTTTTTTTTTTTTTTTTTTTTTTTTGCAAAAAGAATAGGGCAAGGAATTCTGTGCAGAAGAGAGCAACTCTTTTAATTTTAACTAATTATTGGTGTTATGTGTCCTGCATACTTCGTGCAATTTTTGGCAGTATCATAACACAGTGATTTTTTTTTTTTAAACAATATTTAATGCCTATTTTTCCTCTTGTATCAAATATTACTGGAGGTAGCTAGAACAGTAGAGGAATAATAGCTCTCATAAGCTGCTTTAGCTGCTGTCCAATTGATGTGTAATTTAGTGTCCACCTATGTTTCCTATTGATGCCATCTTCACATATTTTGACACTGCAGTTCAAAAAAGTATTCCTCATTTTATTAATTGGCACACTTACAGGTTTTGATACCAGAGTTATGAGCAACTTACAGGACTGAGATAAATAATCTACCATCACTAGGTGCAACCCACTCTTATCCCATTTCTCAGAGTGAAAGTCTGCTGGTAATACATTCCTTTAGCTCATCAGGTATGGGCTGCTCTTGGTTTCTGAACAACAGCCTCTTAATAGGAGTGAATTCCTATACCGTGAGCAAAGTGAAAAGGTTCTGTAGTGCTACAATGCCCTGCTATGAAGATTTACTTCAGGCAGTGACTAACTTCTGAAACAGCAAATAAATGGGAAGAAAAATTGCATGCTGGTTGGTAAGGTATTTGTTATCTAGCTGCCTAAGAAACCTTCCTGCCAGGTTATCAGTTGACTTAACAGGGAAGGAAGTTGATCGGGCATTAAGAATTCACAATCTTACTTTCAGGCACTACCTAATGTTTACCCTGTTATAAAAAGACTTAGCAAATGCTCTCCTGGGTCTACAAAATCATTTTTCCTGTATCAACCTTTTCTTTCATTGTCTTGCTAAGGAGCATGAAATTTTAAGTAACCCATTCCTAGAGGTATTGTTTGTTTGGAAATGGTCTTTACTCAGTATGACAGACTATATTCTCTCCTCATCTAAGATCAAATTTTAATTAGTTGAGTGTCTACTACCTTTGCAGTCTCTCTCTCTCATTACTGCTGTGTAATGAAGCCTCTACTATACATAGTAATGAAAGTGAGACCTCTTTTGCAGTAACAGGACCCCACACAAAGAACACCTTTACAAATGCAAACAAACAGAATTCAATCAGTCTGTGCTGAGATTTAGTTACATTACAAAGCTAAACTTTTTTTGATTGACATCCACAATCAATACCAATTAAAAAAAAAAAAGAACTCACCAACAAAACAAACAAACAAAAAATTTTACAAGCACAAAGCAAATTCCTTTCTTTCTTGAAGAAAGCAAAAAAAGGTAATTCTTCTGAACTTTGAGGGCTTTTTAATTCCACAGATTTTAATTTTAGGTCTTTCTAATTATGCCATCATAAGAGTATGTGCTATACATACAAAATCAATGGAATGAGACCCATTAAAGTGTATAGCTAGATATACTATGATATTCTACTGCCAGATGTTTTTTGCTCTGTCTGTTTTCAGTAAATTAGCAGATGAAAGTCATATGAATGTACAACCTTTGTTGATAGCAAGAAAGCACCAAGAGTGGAAGCAAAGCTTTGTGAGACTCCTTCCATTGCAGCTGAATGCAGTCAAGTGTCTTTCCTTCAAATTCTACAACGAGAATCTGCAGTTAGATTTATAGCATGCCATTTACATTGAAATTTTATCTTAAACATCTGTTATCACCGCTGGTCCAAAGTCACAGCTGGTATAACTGATGTGAAGTAATCGATTAGGTCCATTTTATAATTATTTGAGGCAAAGTAAATAAGCATGCCTTTAAATTAACACAGTTTGGGAAACTGTCATCTTGAAATTTGATGGGACTAGAATAGAGACACATAATGCCAGCATTTATGAATAACTTTTGAGTAATCCGAGTATTGGCTGGAGCTCAAATTTTATGTTTTTGTTTGTTTCTTTTTATATGTATTTATTTATTTATTTTGAAGGGTATATAAATCATGTGAAAAGCAGCTTTTCGGGCAAGGATCTGGGGGTCCTGGTCGACACCAAGTTGAATGTGAGTCAGCAGTGTGACCTTGCGTTCAAAGTACACTCTTTAGGAGTAGTGCTGCATTAGGAGTAGTGCTGCCAGCAGGTCAAGGGAGGTGATCCTTCCCCTCTTCTCAGTCCTGATGAGACACATCTGGAGTGTTGAATCCAACTCTTGATTCCCCAGCACAACAGAGCTATTGGAGAGAGTCCAGTGAAGGACCAATGACATAATTAATGGACTGAAGCAACTCTTTTAAGATAAAAGGCTGAGAGAAATGGGAATGTTTAACCTGGAGAAGCCTCATGGGGGATCACATGAATATATATAAACAACTGAAGGGAGGTTGTAAAGAAGATGGAGCCATGCTCTTTTCAGTGGTGCCCAGTGACAGCATGAGAGACAAAGAGCACAAACTGAAACAAAGGACTTTCTGTCTGTGTATTAGGAAACACTTTTTAACTCAGCAGGTGATGAGGAACTAGCACAGGTCACCTAGAGAAGCTGTGGAGTCTCCCTCCTTGGAGATCTTCAAAAGCCACCTGGACATGGTCCTGTACAATCTGCTCTGGGTGGCCCTGTTTAAGCAGGGGGGTTGGACTATATGGCCTCCAGAGGTCACTTCCAATCTCAACCACTCTGCAATTCTGTGATTCGTTTGTGTCTAGAGATCACCTTTACTGTGACTAACTGAACGCAAATGTATACAGGAATAGTATATGTATATTTTGTGATATATTCATTAATTTTCAAACTAATAAGAAATTCTGCCTGAAAAAAATCATTCTTTAAATGAGCGTTTTGTGAATTATCTTTCTAACCTCATCAGTTTAATGAGATCAAGCTGATATACTAGGAAACAGAACATTTAATGGAGAACAAAGTCATTAAAACACTAGCAGACCTGTTAAACTAATCTACTCATGGGTCCTTTGTATTTACTGTTTGACAATTGAAGTTGTTATCAGTTGCCCCATGGGGCAGAACAATTTCATTCTTAAATTGTACTGTTGGAGAAATTAGAGTTATAGGATAGAGTGGTCTTACAGGATGAGCTTAGAGTCATCCATGAATAAAATTAAGTGGCCAGCTGAATTACATAAACTGTCTGCAGTTTGCTGATAACTATACTGTTTTCGTACTGCTTCAAACTTTACCTGGAGGTGAGGCACTTTTTAGATCACACCACAACTCATTTATCGACTTTCTGCCATGTTACCATGGAAACTTTTCCTTCAAAAAAGGCATATCGCATTACAAATTCATACATACACTGTGTTCATTTTGTTGATGGCTTAGAGGAGGGGCCAAATCTAAATGCGTCTTCATTTTAATCCTCCAGTTAACTGATAACATTGCACTGAGTCTTGTTCAGTAATTATTCTTATGGCTATTTATTTTCTCAACCTTCTTACAAGGTTGAGAAGGTTTCCATGGATATCAATCAGCTCTTCTAATGAGATTCTTCCACTCAATGTCTCCTTAAAGTTTCTCCACTCTCATTACAGAGGAAAACTTTTATTTGTTTCTTCCTCAGATTTACTTCTGTGATGCCACTGAGCTGGAACCTGCTTATAGGTGTTGTGACACCAAATAAAGTTTTAGGCCAGTGATTTTAATTCACTGATTTTCTTGAATAGATGAAAGAAAAAATATCAATGTAGTTCCTTTCACCTTCGTGAGGTCAATCTGCAATTTTATCCAAGGACTGTGTAACACCTTATTAAGATGAAAATAGTGAATTGGTCTAATAACATGAAGATGACTTTAGCCGTTAAAGAAGTTACTGCAGTCTTACAAAAATTAACTGCAATAAACGGTAACAAAATTGTAACGGATCCTTGTCTCCCATGACCATGATCTGCCTTGCTCCATTAAGTCTACAAGGGCTTTTACCCTCTGACTACAGCTGAACCTGAAAGTCAGATGAATATTTATGAAGTAGGGATGACTACAGTCACACTGCCACATTCTTTTTCCTATATTAGTTAGATTTTTTGGTTCCTGTCTTAAACATATTGTGTTGCTCTACCTCCTCGATATTGCTTTGAAGTTAAAATACTCAATCCCAACTTTCATTGTAATTCTTGTATTGATTTTAAATTTAAAAAATACTTCCCCATTTTATATATTTTAAATGCATTGAAAGAATAAATATTTCAGGCAAGACTCGTTTATAGCCTTGAGCACAGAGTTGGAAACAGTGATCTCTAAAGGTCCTTCTTAATCTAAAGTGTTCAATGATTCTATGATTATTTATATAGCTGTCCTGTGCAGAGTCCACAGAGATTCAGTATTTTTTTGGTGAGACTTAGCATAAGCATGTCATAAATGGAATTGCTCTGCCATCAAACAGTTTTCAGTTTCAGTTAATGATGATACACAATAGAAGGATGAGGCTAAACTGCATCACAGATTTATCCCACTATTGCTGAAATCAGTAACACATTTCCTATGGATTTTAAGAAGTTAAGCTGACCTTTCAGCTTAAAGGATCTGTTTCAACCACTTTAATGCTCAAGAATGTACTGAAATATAGGCAGAAATGGTCTGCAAAATAGGAGCATTGCTGGATAAAAATAATACACAGAAGCCAAAATAACAGCAAGAAGACAATAAAGTGACTAGAGACAGTAAGACAGGAGACAAATCAGTTTGAAACTCTGAGACTGTCAATAGGACAGAAAGACTTGATATAACCAGAGATTAAATAAATAAAAAAAGTATTCATTGATTCATCTGTTTGAAATTCAAGTCTAAAGTATATTGTGAAAAAAACTAATGGACAGAAACAAGTAAAAACCTGAGACACCCATGTCAGATTAAATTCAACAGAGTAAAAAATAGTTTTTCAAAAGCTCATGACTGGCCTTTTCTTCTACCTCCAGGAAGCAAAACCCACTAAACTTCCAGGATGACGCAGAAGAAAATCTCCAGGAGAGGTCATCAAAGAACAGATAAAAAGTGCAGCCACAACTAAAATTCAATATTACCATTGGAAAAAGAATAGAAATATTTTTTTTTTAGAAGGGAATCCAGATTTTTTCATCATAATTTTATGACATGCAGCAAACTAGTAAAATGGCGCTTATATATGTAGTGACATCAAAATTTCTCAGGCTCTTAAAGATGGATTTATAAAGTTGACTTCCATGGCTTTATATCAATTTAAAGAAGTAATTCATATTTTTCATAATCCCAATGTCATGTATATGTAAATAAACATATAAAAAGAATATGCATGTTCAGATGCATTTCCTCACATTCTCAGAAAGAGTTATTTCTTCTCTCTGACAGTTATACCCAAATCAAAGAAACTATTTGTGAATTTTAATCGTTCTGGAGCCACATAAAGCCACATTTCTTTACTGTGCTGAGTACAAAATTCCCATAAACTATGTCTGGATATAGACTATCTGCCTGAATTAGCTTTTGGCTCTTCCCCCACAAAGGGATGACCATTCAATATTAAGGACAAGGAGACTTTTCAGGACACACTAGACCCATATAGGCTACCACCTTTACGAATTAGGAAGAGACCTCCATTTTGTTGGTGATAACACGAGTGATGCTAGCTGAGCTGGTTGTGGCTTTTCTCCTTGTTAACCTATGAGGGTGAAGTCTCACCAAGCTATGCAATTTTCTGTTGTGCTGGGACTCATTTCAGACATTACAAACTCATTTACACTAAAATACGGGACAAAAGAATGCATGATAATACTTAACACATGTAGAAATATTCTGAGGAGATTTTTTTTTTTTGATTGAACTTTTAATCAATGTCTCAATATCATATTACTAAGTTCACAGTTCTAGTTGTGTAGAATCCAGAGACATTAGATAAAGAGAGATAGACAGAAATAAAAGTGAAATATATATTTTTTTTTTTTAAAAAAAAGAGGAAAAAGACATTCACAGACTGAAGAAATGAAGTCAGATTATTTGAAGTCAAAATATTAACAGGAGTGTTAGTCTGACACAGAAAATAATGAGATGACAAGATCTCTGTAATCCTGTTCAAAATGAGCTCTCCTTTCTGCTACTCCTTACATTTTATTTTGACTGAGGTTTCTTCTGGTATATTGTTATCATTTGAGACCACCTGTTTCACAGTACCGTCCAATAAATACACTTTCAGTGCTGACTGCCTTAAAGGACAAGTTGATTGCTTGCTAAACAGGATATTTTTTTTTCCCACACTGTCACAATTTTAAATTAATGTACTGAGGTGACAAAGCTATTTGCCATATTATCAAAATGCGTAGCTTAATTTTTATAACACAACCGCCATTCTTCTACAGAAATTCTATTCAGTTACAATACAATTAACGGGCACATCAGTAAGTTATGCCTTAGTGACAATGCCCCAGTAAGTTGCCTACTGACTGTGTTGTTTACTCTTACAGTAGTCTGGCTTCTGACAAGTGGAGGGAAGGCAACTGATTATTAAGGGCAATGCTGAAGAACAAATAAGTCATTATGATCCCTGTGAAAAAAAGGCTACATATGGGTACCCTGTGATCATTCATATACCCATCATACAGAGGGATATACACGGGCATTTCAGAATTTTTTCAAAGTTGAACCATATCCTGCTAATGCCAAACTCTGGTAGCAGGGTGGTAGGTAGCTCCATGTTTTGGAATTTGTGTCCTCTTTAAAGCCTGCACTAGGTTTCTGAAAAGAACATTTTTCCAAAAGGAATGTTGCACAGATAAAAGAGGAAGAAACAGTTCAATATGTCTCATTGCTGCCTATGATTAGAGAAAAAAATCTCTATTAGATGAGCAATTTCACACAGATCACACCAACAAGACAAAACTTTCCAAGCAGCTGTGGAAGAATGAAAGCTACCATGTGTCCTCTATTTCAGCAATCAATTGCATCTAAAGAAGTAAGGGTAAAAGATGTCTCCCATAGAGCAGTTTTCTATGAGCTGCACCATGGCAAGCACGGTAGAAACTAAGCAACCCAATACAAGTAGCAAGTCCTAAGAATGAGTCCATTCCATTGTATAAGAAATTGTCCAGAAATACAATGTGGAAAAAACTACCCAATTGTGATATCCATGTAATGTGAATATGAGGTAGAAATCCAAATACATAAGTATATAAGAAAACAAAATCTGAATAGGAAGCACAAAATAAAAAAATGTGCTGCAAAGAATGCATTTTTTTAGTTTTCAAACATTTGATAAGTTTAAGGTGCTTCTGTGAGCACAGCTGACCTTCAATATCTATACTGACTGCCAAAATTACTATTTTTTTTAAAAAAAACAAGACGTCAACACAGCTATATTTCACAACAACTACTTTTCAACCTCAGAAGTATCTCATAATCTTCTTCACTGTGCCTAGACAGTACTACATTTTTCCCTGAAAGATTAATACTTTCAACACATTTGGAAGGAAAAAATGTCTTATGAGGTTCATTACAACTGTGATCTTTCCAATCTCCTTAGTCCTAACACGAATATATGGTAGAAGTAGGTTAGTTTTCTGTCAATAAAATATACACATGAAACTCCACACTACAAACTTCCAAGCACATGGATTTTAAACTATAAGAGGGATAAAGTGCACTTCATATATTTTTCTACCTTTTTATTTCACATTAAACCATTTACCACGGTAAATGCACATTTTATGGCCATTCCAGTTTGCATGAAATTTACTTGAATAACTGATAACTAAACTGTTATAATATATAATTGAACTTATTTTAAGATGTACATTTATGGATAGGTATTATACTTGTGATCCATTTCAGTTTCCAGCAAAAATGTGTTTTCTCAGTAACAACAGCAAGAGAATAAACCCCACAGAGCTATCAGTGAAAACAATACATTTAAAACAATTAAATTGTTTGTCATTTCAAATGTCCAAAGTGCTTGGTAAGTAATATTTGAGTTACTTTTCACATAGGTTAAAACCATTGATCTCTTACAATGGAGATAGATTCACAATGCATCTATTAAAGTTTGAATAAATATATTTTTTCAGCTTTAGATCTAGGGCAAGATTCTAAAGAACTCCAAATTATTGGAAGTACCAAGAGAACACAAGTTGCTCCACTGAAATGTTTTACTACATGTCGAGTGAATACATTTGAATTAGTGCCAAATATTATTTCTTGGACATTTTTACAGCTGAGTGCACAACTTTCTCATTTCTGTGTTATCAAAAGCCCATGTTTATACTAGAAGTTGGAATTAACAACTAAAATGGTCATAAAAGCTACAGCTGCAGAAGCATAAACAAAGCATTTGTAAAAACTCACAAGTTTTCTTTAAAGATAAATTTTTATGTATCTAATTGAGCCACTGGCTGGCTGTTGAAGGGCAGTGCAAGTATATCTCTTTCAAAGCAAAAAGTAGTTTTTCTTCCATGCTACTATTTAATAGAAACCAAGAATTTATTAGAATGGCTAAGAACATAACTTGTTTTGAAGAATGTTTGAAGACTTTTTCCTGAACACGTGGACCTAGACTTTTATGACCAAGGAGAGTCATGTCATTGCTGACATAACCCCAGCCTGACACTTCAGAAATGATACAGCTCAGAGCTGCAAAAGTGAAGGAAATTAAACAGTAGTTGTAGGTAGGAGTGTGTTATTTGGACAGAGAAGCAGGTGTACAGTTTACATAATAATTTATCTGATCAATAAGGAGGCCCTAGTGTCTCCAGGTCTAATGGCTTACAGAATACCTCTCATGAATTAAATGTGGTTGATGGATTAATAAACATAATTTTGACCTTAAAATACTGGTTGAGATTCTTTTTGTGAGACAGGTAGAAATTAGGGGATAGGCATCTGAAAATAAAATGTATAAAACGTATGCCTTTTAATCCCACTTCATAGAAAACTACTCCACAGAAGGCAATTCTTTATTTTACTCCATAGGACTAAAAGAGGTGACATTTAAGAATCATGGTAAACACTCCAGAGATATTTTTATTCTTATTTTTATTCTTTTATGTTCATGCCTCTCACACATAAGGTAAGGAATGAAAACAGAATAGAAACTGCATTAAAAAAAAAAAAAAAGGCTTATAGAAATTGACTTTTGTTGTAGTATTAAGCCATTGCCAAATAACACCTTGTTTTATTTGGCTTCACTGCATCTTCCATTATGAAATCACACATCTACTGTCATTCAGCTCAAGCTGAACAGTCACCAAACTAGCTCACTCCAATTAATAACCTCTTAAATTAATAAGCACTATTTCATTGATGAAACGATAGTATAATACCACAATTTTTAGCAAAATGAAAGAGTCCCTTGATTCTTAAAAGAACCTCCATTTAAGTTTTCTTCAATAGCCTTTAGACTGTTTGCTTTCAGATGTGCATGCACATCCCAGACTGCCACATGCAGGAGCTTGAAATCAAAACTCACCATTTCTACTCAAGAAAATAGATGCAAAATGTTTTTTGCAGGTAACTGGCCACAGACATTAAGGATCATGATGCAATTTCACAAGGTCTTGTTTTCTTTTTTTCAGGTTGGTTAAAGACCGAGCTACAGGCTATACGTCATCTGGAATAGATTGTTTAGTACGGTAATAGGTAAAATTAAAACACTTCTAACAGGAACAGCAAGGCAGACCCTGCATGCTAAATTATGCCAATGTTGTGTCTGGCAATACAAGGCAGCTTTGAACCCATAACACTTGAAGGAGACACACTGATGGCCCTATCCCCTTGTATATTCATCCCCTAATTTTTAAGAGCTAAGATCAGAACTAGTCAGTTCAGGCAGAGCAGGAACAGCAAGTTAGTGATTCTGACTACCTTATTGGTTCCTGGAGACAAACTTGAAAAACATGGACACAAGCTGCTTTTGAAGACTGAAACAGAAGCCTATTTGCATGTCACAATTCAAAACGACGCATATAATGTGTGGAATTATTACTATTATATGTACTTAGCATTTGAAGATCTGAAACAAAAACCCTATCTAGAATAGTCTCTTCAATGTCTGGGAACATGAAGAAGCTGTCCAAAGTAAGTGGAAATAAAACACAAAAACAAATGTCTACTTTTGAGGTAAACTTTCCATTAAAAGAAAAAAAAATATTTTTGATTCCTTCAATTCTTTTGTGACATTCTTATCATTAGTTCAGTGTTTTATTACAAAATTTAAATATTAGTTATAATTTTTTTCTTTTCCACTGCTCACACCTGGAAACATCTCAGGAGCAAGAATATGCAGGAGAAAGCTTGAAGGTTGGGCATGTTATTTAGTCAAATAGCTGATGGAAGGAGGAGAGGATGTGAATGGAGCCTATGCCAAAATTATAAGTGGAAGTGAGTGAAGAAATTTAGGTCCCAGGTCAAAACTGACCTGGGACCTAAATATATGCATAGTAACCTATTTATTTCAATGGCCTTGGTTTCAAAAAAAACAGACTGATATAAATCTGACAATTTGCAAGGTTAATGAATTTAGCAAGGACTGGCTTGAGACAAGGTTGTTGCCAAGGAAGGGATGATGTTATAATGAAGAAGCTGGCAACGGACAAGTGATTTTTCGTACTGTGACTCAGACAGCAGTTGCACGCACTCTGTTTTCAAACTGCAGGGAATGCAAACTATGTAGCAGGAATTTGCTTTTCTTAAAATTCTCCAAGAGTCAAAGCGGGACAATCATCACATCCACAGAACAGTACCTTCAATATATTAAGAAAATCTGCATTCTGTTAGAGTTCATAGTGAAATTCTGGGTGCAAACAGTTCCTCTGACATTGACAGATCCCAAATAGAGAAATTAGAATACTTTATCTGAACTAATAAGCATAAAAACACTTATGTGGTTTGATTCATGAGTTTTTCATACTCACTAGCAGTCTTCAGAAACACAGGTAGGAAATGGAAATTATGGGTAATCAGTAATTTTGGATATGACAAAGCAGACACTTAACAGGAAGAAAGAAAATATATTTATATTTTCAATAATGCAGCTGGTAACATGTAAAACTAAGTGACAATAGCCTCTTAATGTAAAGCTGTGCTATCAGTAGGATTGTTCCAGTTTTTTTGGTTGCTGTGGCTTCCCCAGAATATTTCTTGCTTCCTCATTAGTAAAGACTGGTACTGGGTCCCTGTGGGCTGCTCTGGAAATATTTAAGGATGCAATTTATTTTGCTAATTATATTTCTCCAGCAATAATTTCAGTGTTTGCTTTTAAATCCTTCATTGATTTTAATTAAGCCTGCCTAAGCTTTCAAACTTTTCTTTCAGATAACAACAAGCTGCTTACTGCACAGCAACCAAAAAATCCATGCTCCTGGTAAAAATGCCATATTGCCAGTGCCCAATGAATCTGTATGCTTGAAGTGAAAAAAAAATGGGGAAGAAATAATGTTCTCTTCCAAGATATTCCAAGCTGGAAACTAGGGCATTTTTTCAAGGATTTTTCTTTCTTATAATTCTTCTTTCCTTCTTAATAAAATACAAAAATTCAGATTATCTGAGGATTTTCTGGAACAGTTCTTTGAATTATGCTTTTTCTTTGTTATTCTTTTTGTTTGTTTGTTTCTTAAATCAAGCTTTTATAAGCACATTTATAATACCACGTAACATTGCATCACGTTAGAGATACTAAAGCTAATGTAGTGCAATGCAGAAGTATTAGATTAAATTACAAAAATAATACAGCATATGTGCTTAGCTGTTGGATTAACCTTGAGCTAGTTTAAGAACTTTGCACTACATCTTCATATGAGCTGTTGAAATACCTTTTAAGGTATTAAACTGGACAGGAATAAAGAAGTGGAGAAAAGCCCCTTAATTTCTACAATAAAAATGTATTAACTGGATAGATAGGACTGCCACTGCATCATAGCTTTAAAAACACCATTAATTGAACTGACAAAAGTTTATGAGCTTCTTCCAACCATAATATTTCTAATATTTATCCTGAAAGAATACAAGACATTTTATCTACTAATATGCAAAAACTTTGTGCAAAATAGTCTCTTCTTCTTGTAATTAATGTTCTATGTAAATGTCTTTTGGAAAATATAGACTTTCATACTTTGACTAGGGTAACCATTTCTGTTGCTCTGCTATTTCAGAACAGGAGTGGGTGTGAGTATTGGTTGTGCCTTCAGTAGTAGGAAATGATTTTAACAAAGCAGCTACTGTGAAGTGTTGTAGAGTTGTCTTGATACAATATACAGGCAATTACGAGAACATCCTGTGGCAACATGTAGAGCTTTACAATCTGCTTCAGTAGCAGTAAGACCAAGACATGTTTTTCTGTGACTAGTTATTTTAACAGTCTTCTTAGGGAAGCCAAATGAGTCAGCCAAAACAGTCAGTGCAGTAGTCCATAGAATTTACCAAAAACATAAGGAAAAATATGAACTTCATCAGTATTTCATGATTAATAACATACATATATGGCAGTTATGGATATGAAGGAGATGAAGCCCTCAGTTTCCCCGGTTGTTATGAACAATCAGCAAAGGTACATGGTGTCATGGTACCAGTTAACAATAGCATCACATAGCGTACATAATTTCACATCAAAAATTTTAATCTTACATTTACAGAAGTTTGAATGAAGGCCTACAAAAAGTGTCTACAAATTTGCCTGAGAGGCAAAAGGAAAGAACCTTCACCATGACACACATAGGATCAAGCCCTTTACATCTAAATTGATACTATTAGGAATTCAACACTTTCAAACAAACCTTACTTAGGAGGACCAGGAATAGAGTTTTTGTTGTATGTTAACTTTTAGAAAAGGACAGCTATTAATTATAATTGGGCAGAATTCAAAATAATAAGACTCTGACTCTTATTAGAAATACTGCAGTTTAGAGCAGTCCTTTGCATATGAACTGCATTTTCAACACATTTCCCAGCCTGATTGATCTCTAACTTATCTATGCTTTGAATTACTTCCTACCAAAAAAAAATAAATGAAAGTATGTAACCGTCAGCAGTAGCTTTTACAAAGTGTATTGAAACAAAGGCATAAATGGATTGAAGTTTCATTTTCAAACTTGTAACATGCAACAAACCAAATGAACAATGTATCTTGTGGGGGACGCAGAAATAAAGACTTGTCATGCATTAAAATTTTTATTATGATGTAAAAGCACAATATTATTTAAACTTTGCAATGCTACAAAAAGGACAGTGTAAGTTATGTCTACTATAAAATTCTACAATAAAAAGTAGTGGATTCATTTTAGACACAACCTATACAACTACCTCCTGTAAACCTCAGCCTTAAGTAGGCTAATGCCCTTCTACGTCAAGGTCAGAGTGATGTCAAGGCATATGGATTTTTTTCCCCCCACAAAGCTTATCATTATCTTTGCCCTGTTTCTGGGCCAATTTCTAAGGATAAAGCATAATGCAGGAACAGAAATAATTTTAAGAGTGAACTGATGGAAAGAAAGACAAAACAGAATTTCAGGGGAAGTTGATACGAGGGCTCCCCCCTTACAGAAGGAGGAAAGGTAGCTTCAGAATGGACACTTGACACAGGAGTAAAGACAAAGGAAGCTATACAGGGAGGAAAAAAAGTACTAACAGCTGTGTTGCAATATAAGACATCAGAAAACGACAGGATGTGAAGAGGTAAAAAGAATGCAGTTCTGTGAGCTGATATTTGCCAGTCAATAGCCAGCTCTCCACAGTCCTTCAGAGTTATTTGCCTAGTGGTGATGACAAGTGTAATCCCCTGTAATGGACACAGGGTAGCCTGAGTCACTCATTTTGGCTAGAAACATCATGATGTACACTCTGCTTTATATCACCTTTGCCATTTAACAGCTGTAGTCCATAAAATGACTTTTGTTATCAAAGAGCTCTTCATTAAGTAATGAACACATTTCCTGCTGGCTCCTGTGTGAAAGGGTCTAGAGCAACAGGAATGACCAGAAAGGCCCTGACTCACATTTCTGAGTGGCTCCAACAAGATGCATCACTGTGCATACAGTGATACTCCAGATATCTCAGTAAAATAACCCAGACAGATTTTACTCCATCTACCCACTGTTTTTTAAAGCTTAAGAAATTTTATGAGTGAAGCAAGGAAAACATGTGAGCATATTTGTCCTCTGAGGTCTGGAAATCTCCTGATAAACTTCCACTAACATAGGCTAATCCCAGGCTGCAAATTCACAGCCATCATCACCCTTTCCAATCTCAGATGCTAACCATCTGGATTCTTCTCTTTACATAGAACAGGGACAGATTTCCCTCCTGCACAGATGTATTACCCTGTGGGCCAACACAAAAAGATGGAGCTCAGGAAGTGCAGCCTCAGGCCTTACTCCTTTAACAGTAGCATGCTGTCTTTTTTTACTTCCTTTCCGCCCCCCCCGCCCCCCCCCCCCCCCCCGAAGTACTGCAAAATGTGATGCAAAATTACATTACAATTCTGTGCAGTTTGGTAATTATTTTTCATAGTATCCCTCCTCAAAATGTATAGAATTTATACTTTTAAGCAGCAATCTAGCTAATTAACTCAAGATTCTTCCTCTCTTGCTACTTTCCCACAAGTTACATGCACATTTATAAAGAGTTTTATACTAGAATAAGCACTACTCTTTTCATAAGAATAAAAGATGTGAACCTGCTGTCCCAATTGGTGAGTTAAGAGGCTGTGCTCAGGTGCTTCATGGTTGCTCATCAGCACAAGCTCCAAAAACAGCAGTTTTCAACAGAAACTATATTTCACTATTTTCAATGCCTGTGATTTTGCCTTGAATCAGTACTGGGTAAAACATCTGCAGTTTTGATGAAAGGCTATGTAGTGTCATCTTAGATGAAAAAAAGACCTCTCTCTTCAGTAAGTACAAATATTTTAGGACATAACCTGACTGTAGGCAGTAACACGATCATACAAAGGGTTCTTGATTTCAATTTTAGAAAATTGCAAACATTTATTTGAAAACAGTGTGTTTTCATTTGGGGATTATTTTTTTGTCTGGTATTCTTTCCATTATTAATGGTAGTAGGAATGCTCAGACAGCATGGCCCCAGTAAGAATTATTTCAAATAATCCCTAAACCTGCTACTAAGGAATGCACCGCCATTGAAGGATCATTTAGAAGAAGTTATCTTTTTTTATCTTTCTTTTTTTTTTTTTCCTCTTCCCCCAGTAGCTTTTCTTAAAGCAGTCTTTACAAATTTAACTGCTTGCTCTAACTTCAGCAGGGCAATGTGAGAATGAATTGCCATTCTCAGGTAAATACCAGAAACTCCCTACAAGATGACTAGCAATCGTCCTCTCAAATATCACAGGATGGAACAGCTGACTGCTCTGCTGAAATGTGTCAGTGCTTTGTGTCTGTCGAATGCTACGGAAGTGTCTGACAGGCTGTCTAGTTTCCAGATCTCTGAGCAGTAAGCTGCAGAAATGTAGAAATATATGGTTTGCTTTTCAAAGGCCCATCCCTACTTTATTACAAAACTTATTGCACATTTATTCTTTTAGCTCCTGCTGCTGTTATTCCCATATATCCTCATCAGCCATCTAACTTCCTTGGTTAGTTTTGGCCAATATATGCTGTATTTGGCATCCCACGTCATTTCAAACTTCCAAAATATTTTATTTTCAGTGCTATGTTTCAGTTGTCTACAAGGTGCCACATTAACTATATTTTGACTGATTTAGCATTTGCAAACTTTTAAACTGAAGTTCCTTGTTGTAATTCTCATAAGATTCCTACCTATGCAGAACATTTTTAACAAATGCTTTTTCTCTGCAACAAATTTGAGTCTTTTGTGCCACCCTCGGGCCGCCCCCCCCCCCCCCTTTCTTTTTTCCAGATATGTATTTGTGCATTTGATATTTCATGGATTAGGTGGACATATCTGAAACCTTCTTTGTGGTAACTGGTAAAATAACCCTATGGTTAACAAACCCAGACTAATACATTAAAAACAGTAAACATCTATACCTGAGCTCATCACCCCAAGCTCTCTTTGTAATGATATGATACATTGACAAACAGAGAGAATTAGATACAAGAGGCAGTTCGTTCAACCTGCTTTAAACATCTGCCTTTGGTGTTCATTGACTACTGACTATATTGATTACATCTCTACTGACTGTACATGAGTTAAGGATGACAAACATGGACATGGATGTCAACACAGATAGATGAATTGCATCCTTTCTCTATAATCTATTAATTTCACCTATAAATTTGCCTGCAGGCTATTCCAATGGTCTTTACTCATGGCAGAGTTATTTCAGATTCTGTGCACTTTCACCCAAGTGCCCCTTCCAGAACCACCTGTGATCAACCCAGCATGAATCAGCTAAGCTTTCACAAAGCAATAACCATGTCACTCACTCCTTTTGCTTTCCTTCACTTAATACTAATGTATTGTTTTTCTGTTAATTTTTACTTCTTCTTGGTAATATACATTTTATAATTTATAAAGATGTGATTTTTTCATGGAATGTCCAGGTTGTTACAGACATGTACAAGGTTGCTGGAACAGTGATCTCTGCCTATTAGAAATCATCAGATGATTGTTCTTGCCTTGTTCAGTTTATAGTCTATTCTCCTACAATTCAGTGGTTTGCCTAGTGTAACCTATTACTAAGCATGCTAATTTGGATGTTTTTCCACATATGGATAGAAGCCTGCCACAATTATTTGCTCTATGTTCATTTGTCATTTTAACAATATTTTTATTTCTAAATTTACATACCTGAAGAACTCACTCACTAACAACATAGTAACCTGCATGATATAGAACATAGACAACACCAAAGAATTGTAACATTAAAGTTTTTTCTTTTCATTCACACCTATTTTTCTCTCCTGTGACACTCATCTGTGCTCTATGACACAATGGTGCAACAACTTGCCCACTGGGAGCTGCTACTGAAATGGCTGATCTATTAAATGTCTATCACTTATCCTAATAGCAGGGACCTTGGTTTCTCCCTATATCCTTTTCTCTTGCAGGTTTTCTTCCCTTTAGGTTTTCCAGGATCATGCTGTCTCCTTGCTACAGTGTTCCCTGTCAACTGAAACCACAAGCAGCCATGTTCCTCCAAGTGTATAAAATGATTTAATTTAATTCACCTCAGCGGGTTCCTGGCTCCTTAATATATTGCTGTAGCTCAAACAAGGAACCCCTTCTTCTAACCCATTCTGTCCACTGATCATCATCACCCTCTAGTCCATCTAGTGGGACACATTCATGTCCCAGAACAGACTAAGCTTCAACCTTTCACTGTCCTACATCTCCCTTTGAACTCAGAAGTTGGTAGTTATTTGCCCAAAGTAAGGCTCAGTGAAAAATTAACCAGAGACTTCAAGATTTAGCTCACAGATCTCATTACCATTTTTAATTTGCTGAAAGTAGTTACTACTACATTTTGGAAACTGATGCTTCAAGAGTAACAATTTCTTTCAATTCACAAAATTTCACTTTGATAATGGTATAATAATTAACTGAAATGAATTTGCTAGAGAAACATTAACATATACAGTCATAATCAGCATATTAATACTTGCTTTGACTTCTGTTTTGCAAAACTCATTTTGTTTGGGAATTAAATGTGACAGATGGTTCAAGGCAAACAGCTTCAGTGTCAGCATATTCTAGTCATGACAATTGTCTTGATCAGTCTAGAAAAGTTCCAAAGAGGTAGATAAATTTTAACAGAAACAGCCTTGGAAATTGTAACAAAACAAAACAAACAAACAAAACAAAACAACAACAATAACAAAACCCACAAGAGAATCCAAGTTTATAACTACTTGTCAGAAAATTCTATGATTTTTAGGGGACGCACACATGGTTTTCATTTTAATGACTGTTCCTGAAAGATTGCCTAAATCAAAGGTCATATTGACCTGGCAGAATGCCTTAATATGTTTTGGAGCTTCTAGATGCTGCTTTGCCACAAAACAGGTTTAAGGCAAAGTAAATGCACTGTCAAATAAGGGAAAGTTATTGTCACCATGTACTCACAGGTGTCCCTAGTAGTAATTAGCCCCCAACTAACCACCAGTTTTACACATCTATTTGAGGAAGAGTTTTGATTTATTTTTTTGCCTGTACAAATATATGGGTTATATTCTAAACACCTTTTCTACGTATTTGATGCAATTTCCAATACTGAAAGCTTACAGTTTTAGACAAAAATCACAACAGAACATGACATTACTTTAAAAATGGGGTTTATAGAAATTTGAGGAGACATGCTTCTATAACAAAGAACCACAAATTTCTAATTATGTTAATAATTAGAAATTATTTAAATTACTTTAATTTAAATAATTTTATTTAAATGTAATTCATATTAAATTTATATTTAATATAAATAGCTTTGTTAAACATAAACTGAGGACATCAGTGAGTAAAGCCCTTAAACTATTTATTTTTACTCCCTATACTAAATAAAAAATAAAGAGAAAAAATAAGTTGAGTATACACCTCAGAAATTTAAAAGGCATTTTAAGTAACTTGGAAAACATACTATGCCACAGCACAACCTACATAAAGAAAAGATGAAAACATTAGAGTAGGCATTTTTATCGTGACAGGGATTTAATACACCATTGTCCCCAACTTTCCTTTTGACAAGGTTGTTTAATTCATGACTGGGAGATAAAAACAGTTTGCAGCATTGTCATTAACATCATTATTCATATCCTGTTCCCCAGAAAGTGTACTTTTGTCATGTGGGACACCTGTACACATTAATTTTGTCATTCTTTTCATCCCAGAATAACCTCTTGAGGTTTTCCAGATCTCTAATAATAAAAATGCCATTATAAGATGTTGACTACTGAGAAACAGCAGATTATTGTCCTGGTTTCAGTTAGGACAGAGTTATTTTTCCTCCTAGTAGCTGGTAGGGTGCTATGTTTTGGATTAGGATGAGAAGAGTATTAAAAGGACCTGTCCTTACCATTTATTGTTAGGCTACCACAGGCAGGAGAGGTGTGCCAACAAGAATCTTACGGAGTTCAGTAAGGAGAAATAAAAAGTCCTGCACCTCAGGAGGAAAAACCCCAGGCACCAGTACATGCTGGGGGCCACCCAGCTGCAATGCAGCTCTGCAGAAAAGGACTTATAAGTCCTGGTGGACACCGAGTTGAACGTGAGTTGTCAACGTTCCCTTGCTGCTAATGCTAGGCTAACGCTATTCTTGGCTGCTTTAGGGACAGTTCACTAGCAGGTCAAGAGAGGTGATCCTTCTACTCTACTAAGCATTGCTGAGGCCACACCTGGAGTACTGTGTCCAGTTCTGGACCCCCCAGTACAAAAGAGATGTGGACATACTAGAAAGAGCCCAATGTAGGGCTACCAAGATGGTAAAGGGACTGGAACCTCTCTTCTGTGAGAAGCTGAGAGATTTGGGACTGAAGAAGAGAAGGCTCAGGGGGATCTTGTAAATATTTGTTAACGCCTGAAGGGAGGGTACAAAGATGAAGCCAGGCTCTTTTCAGTGGTTCCTAGTGCCCGGACAAGAGGTAACAGGCACAAATTGGAACACAAGAAGTTCCACCTAAACATCAGGAAGAACTTCTTTCCTGTGAGGGTGATGGAACACTGGCCCAGGTTGCCCTGAGATGTTTGGCAGCTCTGTCCTTGGAGAACGCTGGAAACCATCTGGACATGGTCCTGGGCAACCTGGTCTAGGTACCTCTGCTTGAGCAGGGTGTTTGGACTAGGTGGCCTCTAGGGTTCCCTTCCAACTTCTACTGTTCTGTGACTCTGTGATACAAGTCACACTGCACCACAGATAACTTGTGGTAACAAACTTTGCAAGTAGAGCCTAACGGGAACATTTATCAGAGGGTTATCACAGAAATAGATCTTTCTTTTCCTGCCAAAGGCTTGGAAGACTTAAAGTTGCAGAAGTTGCATCCTGTCCTGAATTGACAGGATGACTTACAGTTACTGAGCTTTATTAAGGTAATATTTTTAAAGTCATTATTGACTAGATCTCACCTTTCCATGCTTAATTTTGAGCATGAAAATTATGGAAGTGTAACATGAAGGACAGAAGCATCTCTGTGCTAACATCAGTAGCCTATATTGAAAAGAGTGATGTTAAAGTGCTATTTAGCTTGACAATAATCCACAATACAGCACAGTACAGTTGTAGAAGCACAGCAAAACAAAAAGAATTATCATTCAGAGTTCCATCAACTATAATAACAAGATAAAAGAATTCTGCAAACCTGCAGTTGACCCTAAATATCTGCAAGTTTTCTTTGTTGTAGTTGTTTTGTTTTTAAATAAATAAATAAATAGTCCATCAATGTTCTACACTAAAAGAATTTTCTTTCCCTTGCAAATTGCTATTGCACAGCTCTCCTTGAGAGCCACACTTTACTCCTAGTAATGTGTTTAGGGGCATGTGGAGGAGCCTGATTAAAGTAGCATTTCAGTGACAGACCCTCATTAAAAGTGATGACCCAGAAGAGTGACCAAATAAAAAGAATTACTTGAAGAAAGAGTGAACTTTACAAAGTTTCAAGAAAACAAGTTCAGAAGTAGTAATTAGCAGGCGTTTAAAGGATGAACATTGTCCCCATTGCCGCTGCTTTAGCTGTGCAGGATCCATCCTACCCCATGCATTCACTCCACATGAAATTAAACTCCTCTAGTAATAGGATACAGAGCTAGGTGTCAGTGGTGAACCACCAAAACAACTAAAAATTAGACAAGCTCCAATATTACAATCAGTCATTCACAGCTCCTCTTGTTTCTGTCAGCATCAAAATGCCATTGCTGACCAAGAAGAAAAAAAAACTAATACTGAAGTCAGCCCATAATTCTGCCATTATTTATTTTATTAGTCATTTTGACTGCAATCCAACCATTTCATATTAGACTTTTTTCACCTCTGTCCATCTCTTGAATTCTTCTACTTTGGTAGCAAAGTGGAGATACTAACACAGAACTTCAGACATCAACCTGCACTCCTGCTCCTACTCTTGTTGAGGCTCTGGTTGCTGCTCTGCCCTAACCTTTTATTTCTACTCTCCCTGTTCAGAGCTCCAGTGCAACATCCTCAGGTCCTGGCCAACTGGCCACCCACAGCATGAGAAGGAGAAACCTTGACCAGGGATAGGACAGGACTGGCCCTGGTGACAGTAGCCCCTATTTATGTTTCTTGCCCTGTTGCACCTCTCAGCAGACCTCCACAAGCCAGAGTCTGTGAACTTGCTGGACACCTTGAAGATGAGAGTATGCTGCAGTTGTGCTCTCCACAATGCTCCCCTCTGCCTCTCTTTTTTCCTTTTCTGACCCAAGTTACATACTTCTACCAGCACTTACCATCATCATTGGATACTAAATCCCCTGTCCTCATGCAGCCCAAACCTGCTGACTTTTCTCTCCCTTGTTTTGGCTCCACCACTGTCTCCATGAGTGCAAATGTTATACACACACACACAAATGTGATTGCTAGGGGCAGAAAACAATACTACAAAGTCTTCCACTGAGAAGATTTTATATCAGTTAAACTCATGCAGCTTGAATTTTCATGATATTGATATTTTGTAATTTTCTTTTATGTGGAAAGCAAAATTCCCTAAAGAAATACTCCAGTTTCTCTCTTGACATGTATGGAAATAAAAAAAAAAAAAAAAAAAAAAAAAAGATTTAAAATACCTGCAAGAAACTCTTCTCAAATTACTCAAAGTAAACAGTTAGAAAGCCACTTACCCCCAGTTGCTACTGTAATTTCACGTAGAAAATGGCCATAAAATGGAAAATCGAAGGACAGATTTACTCTCTGAAAAGAACAACACCAGAAAATAAAATCAATATTGTGCAGAAAGGTAAAAGAAAAAAAAAAAAAAAGGAGAGTTCTCCACTTCAAATATCTGTTTCAATCTTTGCTTTTTATTTTTCACTAGAGCCTTGTTATTCTAAATTTGGAATTGTCAAC
Source organism: Stictonetta naevosa (assembly GCA_011074415.1). Classification (NCBI taxonomy): domain Eukaryota; kingdom Metazoa; phylum Chordata; class Aves; order Anseriformes; family Anatidae; genus Stictonetta; species Stictonetta naevosa. Next base: position 19,779,394 of record CM021698.1, read on the forward strand.
AGTTAACTGGGAAAAATTCTGTGTATTACTTCTTTCAGGCTTTATGTTTATCTACATAACTGAAGACTTTAGGAAAAAAAAGAACACATCTCTCAGTCAGAACTTATAACTCTTATAAGAATGAAATTAAGAAAGATTTGTTGATTTTTTTCCTAAACAAATAAATAAAAAGCAACAACAAAAACCAGTTTAAGCCTCTTTGTTAAGAAGAGCCATCTATTTATCAGTTTTACAGAATCTCTGGTCAGCTGCTTTGGTGGTGGGTGGTTTGCTCCTCAGCCACATGTCTTTTCAGATTCAGGTGTTCTCCCTGAACTCTTAATGTTACTTGTGTGCTTATCTGATTAAAACATGTAACTGGAAAGCAATTTTTTTATCACATCTGAGTTACACCACTTCCCATACCTCTTTATGAAGAAGAATGAAGTTACTTAAGAAGTTATTTATACAAAAATAAGCAAAAGAAGTACTAGCAAACTTTATCTAAACTACCTATAGCAACATACAAAAAGAAAAAAAAAAATCCTCTGACAACCTACAGGTTACTATCAGATGAATTCATAGCAGAGAACAGTAATTTGGAGATTTAGAGAACAGACATCTCCTCACCTCGGGTCTTCATAAAGTACCATTCAAATTCAAATTTATTTTCCCTTTCTGCCTATGGCTCTCTCCTTTCCCATCTATTCCACTGCTTTCCTACAGCTCATTGACTAATGTGGCCACCCACTGTTATCACCTGGTGTGCTACCTGTCTCAACTCTGAACAAATCAGTAGCCATGACAGAAAGGTGTGCGGAAATTCCAGAAAAGTATTTTCATTGCTTTAAAGTTATATCCCATAAAAGCATATAATTTGCATAATGGCCTGAAGCCTAAATAGGAACTGAGTATGCAGCTCATTGGTATTTGACATTTGAGAGGAATTACTACGGTAAAAATTGGTTTGAAGATGGTTTGTTGTTGACTATTCTTTGGCTCTAAGCTTTGATGTCTCCACTTAAGAAAGGGCAACAGTTGATGCTTTATTTAAAAAAAAAAAGAAAAAAGAAATTAAGTAAAGGAGAAAAAGGAAAAAAAAAATTACATTTTATTTGTTTATTTATTATTATTTAGAGATTATATCTGGGTTATATATTATTATATTATATTATTATTTCTTCTCTCAGGAAGGATTATATTTACATCCACTAGAAATGTTTACAGAATTATTTAGCATGAAATTAACAGCTAAAGATTTACAGGAACTTTAAATTAGAATTTCTTTCCACTTAAGCGGAAGACAGAATTTTAACAGGATTTATTAGCACTTTTTTTTTTTTTTTAAAAAAAAAAAAAAACAACACCTTTTAATTAGAATGAAAAATCCATTTGCATTGTGTTAATTGGACTGAGTAGGTTCTAATGACCTCTTCTGTATGTATGTAAACATGTATTCACAACCAAACATTTTTAATCACATTGGCATAGCAAAAGACAGCTCATGAATGAAGTTAAAAGAACTTATTTTTTTCATGTTTTAAAGTTTTCACTGTTGAGAATGTGTATGCTATGTTTATGTATGTATTCCACTTAGGTTATGTTCTAGTTCTACCTTACGTAATTTCCACGAACACTGTTATAAAAAATAAAAATCTGACCAGACCTTCCCTCTTTGCAATATTATCATTTTTTCCTACTAACATTAGCTTTCTGAATAACCATTAAACTGCTTTTAAGAGGCACAGTTGTCTTTCACAGTCTTCTGAATTGTTGTAATACAGATATTAGGATAATGATAATGTTTGCAATAGATAAAGCCTTAATCTTATGCCCTCTCAAGCCATTGATCTCTTTGACTTCTATCAAAAAGTGATGGCCTAAATTCTGACAGCGAAATAGGTGTTTAATACAGACAATTACATATTTTATTGAAGACTTCTTAATTTTGGGGGGATTTTTTTTTTTTAAATAATCACAAGAAATAAATGTATTTTTAATTTTGCCACTATAAAGCATTTGTTGTCTTTCAGAAAGAATTCTGGAATTTTTGACCTACTTATGGAAAAATAATTTTTCCATGTATAAATTACAGAATGGACAGACAGGAAAAAGAACTGAGCACAACACGCATGAGTTACTCCTGTATCTAAGTCAGTGTTCAAATAATTAAATATTATATGTCTCATCTAAACTGAGCATCCAAGTCACACCTAAAATTTTGCTATAAAGTCAAGAGGACATTAGCAATGTTCTGAAAACTAACAAACAAACAAAAAAACACTATTACTGACATAAATCCTATAGAGCTATACATTTTAATTGTTCTATTAATATTGGTTTATTATTTTCCCCAAACATTGGTTATGCTCGGCCAAATCACTTCATAGATCCTCTCTTCATTTCCTTTCCCTGCAACAAGCCCTGGCAGTTTGTGGAAACTCATAGGATTAAATACTTCTGAATGAAGGAAGACACAAATTCAGTTAAAAATTTTTAGCATTCATAGACTCCCTGACCTTATAAGAAAAATGCATTACTACTTAATCTTTAGTAATTTAACTGCTTGTTCTCCTATCAAATTTGAAAGTAATCTTAAAGAAATTATCAGCACTTTAATCTACAAGTCATAGAAGGACATGACTCTTTAAAAGACATTTTGCACAGTAAAGTTTGTATTTATGGATGAGAAGGGAAGACAGGGCTACTTAGTAATGTATGATCTACTAAGACTCTTTGAAGCTACAGATGTTATATAGTTTTGTATTTTTTTTCTACCCCCCAAAAAATCACCTTGAATGTCTGAAAAAAAAAAAGAAAAAAGAAATGAATAGATCAATAAATCCGTAGAACACTTATTTTTCTTCTAGATTCAATATTAGAATCTCTAATTCATTAAAATAAATATTTTGATTTTTTTCTTAATTCTTTCTGAATTAAGGAAATCTAATGGAGAGTGGATTATGAAGATGTCACTAAAAGCAGAGAAATTGTCCTGTAAAATTTATAAACAGTTGATAAAATTTATCTTTTTTAAAAATAACTTAGTCATGTAAAACACATTATTGTTGTATGTTCAGATACATGCATGAAATTAATTATAAAAACATAAAATATAAAGCCTTATGGGATAAAACTAGTTGACACTCTTTCAGCCTTCAGAAAAGATATGAAATTAATTGCTGAAGAGGGGTTCTTTAAAACACCATGTAGATACGTCTGCAGCCAATCTAGTTCACAGATCAAGATAGTTTGGTAACTATGAATAGAGATGAATGTCAGAGGAATGTTATATTTGGTTCACTGCCTTCTGTACTAGAGCTGGCAGGAAAGACGGAGTGGGCAGATAACGATAAGTGGAAATGTCTTAAACCCCTTCATTTGGGGAGAGCAAGTTGGAGCTCTCATGCTTGGGAGCCTGCCATGATCCGCATTGATACCATACCCAGCCTAGAAACATTAATTCATTTTAAACCTGTTTCAATAACTTCAGCCAAATATCCCTCTTGGAACTGACATTTTAAAACGTAGAACTTCATAGACCCAACTAGAAACAGTAATGTTTAGAAAGAGGGAGTGGAAGGAGCCATCTTCAACAGGTTAAAATTTCTTAAAGAAATTTCACTAATATTTAACTTCCAAGATGAATAAATTAGTGTGTGTGTGTGTGTGTGTGTGTGTTTCAATTTGTATAGTTATTTTAACTATAGCTATTAGTTTTTGCATGTTTCCATTCTCTCTCTCAACACAGAGCACCAGAATCCCAGGTGAAGAAGGCAAGGCAGACATTACAGGTTCTTTTAGGTACTCTTGGATTTTTTTCTCATTAGAAACAAACTGTGTTAAGAAAATAGCCAATACTTTGCTTTATTAAATCTACCCGAAAGATATACAACTGCCTGAGCTCTCTGTATTTGCATTGGCTCCTTACAGTCTTTTTGGCTATAAGGAAGGTATTTTATGGTTTGGACTCTCTGTTAGTCAAATGTAGCAGATTTATCACCCCACTTTTTTAAAATGCATTTTGAGCTAAATACCAGGGTATCTCTTCTTGCTGCCACTGACATTCCTCTGAGCCAGTCACCTGGCTGGTGCCAGGGAAATAACAGATAAACTGAGAGAAAAGAGGAATTTAACAATTTAACATAGAATTTCTCTCAGCTTGAAAGCTGTTAAACACCTTTTCATCTCAAAACAAACCAAAAAACCAAACAAAAAACCACACAACACATACAACTCAACAAACTGTACAACTTTAAGTAAAACGTTAGCTTTATTTTATTTTGTATTCATTTTTTAAACTGGCATAATCCAACTTTTTGTTGGAGCTAAGTTAGTGAAATAAGAATCTCACAGACAACAGTTCTGATTTGTAATTTTTTACATTTAATTTGTGTTAGTATTGGCTTTTCTTTGTATGCACTTTTAGCCACAGGTCAGATCTGAGAACATAACTTGTAAATCATACTGTATTCAGTTATATATGTAAGGAATTCTATGTTTTCATACCTGTTTTACCAGGCAACAATAAGTTAAACAAAATGGTTATTTACACTCTTAATAATATTTATTTGTTGTTAGCCTGAAACTGCAATCACATCTATCACTTCTGTTTTCTATATGACATAATAATGATTTTTATCGTTCTCCCAGAAGAAGAAGTTAGTATGACACTTCATACAAAATCGAAGTGGAAACACAGATACACTTCATGGAAGGCTTAAAACTTCAGCAGCTTAATCCTCGATCCCGTTCCATTGTTATTGATGTCATTGACAAAATTTCTTCTCACTTCAACAATGAAAGTACTACAACAGTAGTACTGTTTGATAGTTTGAGATCTAACATTAAAAATAGAAATACATTTTAAATATGTCTGTAAAGACATCTCTGAAGGACTGTTATATCAGGTACAAAAAAGATAACGTGGAATCATTTGAATTTCATAGCTTAACTAAAATTCAAAGATGCAGCTCTGTGAACAGTAGTCAAAATATTTAGTAAGTACTGCTATATCACTCACTGGAGAGCCAACAGTACTTACTAAAAAAAATAAAAATAAAAATAAATCCATGTCAGTCAAAGAAGAAGCATAACAACTTACTGCTGCTTGCCGATGGGTATTGGAGAGGATCCCATGGATCTTTACTTTGTCTTTCTCCATTTGGTCTATATTGACCCACAAATCCCGGCTAGTAGCATCATATGGGCCATATGTCCTTGAAGTATAATAATTATGATCTGTATCCTCCTGACATGGGGGGAAAAACATAGCAAAATACAGATTAGAATGGAAGGTGAATCTTAGTTTTATATAAAACTCGCACTTGAAATACTGAGTTCTGTTGCTCCTGGGAGCAGCAGAAAAGGCAAAATTGCAAGTCAACAGTCAACAAAAATACAAATTGCAATTGTGTTGCAGAAGACAACTCTTCCTACAACCACAAGCATTCAGCAAGGCAAATAGTCACCTTGTGCAATCATTTTATATTATAATCACATTTTTTCTCTATCCTAAAATCCTAACCATACAGTGCCTCTAACCACATCAGTGAAATCTATGGCAAAAATGTGTGATGGCTTTCAAGGCAAGATGAACAGTAAGTTCATGTAACAACTACCATGCCATAGCAAAGTGAAGAGCAGTACTCAGAGCCAAGACTTTAAAAATACTTGTACTTTTTAACATTTCTAAACATAATTTATTAGAATATCTGATAAGAAAACATCCATAAAATTTCCAATAGCTATAGTCTTACAAGGGTACTTCATTTTAAATCTCCAGAACACTATTTTATGGTACATTTGCTATTCAGGGAGATATCAGGACATATGTATTTGTGGAAAGAAATCTTCCTAGTTCTTGCATTCTTTAAAGTGACAGTAGTTGCGGCAAATCCAGAGGTAAAAATACATGAATCCTACATGTGTTGTATGAGACTGTGCTAGCGGTCCACCAAATTCTGCAGCTTGTAGATATCTAGTTCAGTAATTGTGTTCATGGTTCAGATAACAGTGAGAGTCTTGGCAATGTCTGTTTATTTGGGATGACAAAGCTGAGATACCAACACTCAAAATAATCTGTATGACATTCCACTGCAATGTTTACACTCAAAATCATATAAATTACTAGCCACTATTTAGCACATAAAGAAATTATTTTTTGAAATCTGATTATTCAAAACTGATTGCATGTTTAAAAATTCAGGTACAGGAGTTTCCAAAAATTTCTATCAATGTCAAAGTTTGTTTGTGCTGAGATTGTGCAAACTACTTAAGAAGTAGTCTCTATATGAAAGGCTAAACATCTAATTTTTGAAAAATACCACTAATGACAAGTTGAAGAAAACTATACAAGAATGGATGTAGGAATAGCAGTTTTTCTTTATCCTTATAGGGTACACTTCTGTGGAGAAAAGTAGTTTACAATGAAAGCCAATGTAAAACTCTTTTTTATTAAAAACAAAACAAATAAAAGCAAAAAAAAAAAAAAAAAAAAGCTGTCCATAAGGTGTCCATACAGGGAAAAAGGTAGTTTACCAACAAGAAAAGAAATAATAATAGTGGCCAAAATAGAATGAGATTTTCCTGAGATCTGTTTTTTATACTTGAGCACACATACAGGACAATAATTCTCATTAATGATTAATATGAATGCAGAAAATTATTTCAGCACTGGTTATTGCCAACTATGACTACTGAAGAAAAATAAATATAGGTTAGAAAGAAAAATCCATGTTTTATCTGAGCTATTCATTTTCAATATCTTAGGAATCAATAGAAAGGTAGAGACAATCATATAGACCATACTGATTCCCAATAGCTGTGGTGGTCTCTACCTTTCCAGATAACATCTAAGACAGTGAAAGGAAACAAAGGCACTTGGTCTGAGGTTAGAGATGCAACCTCAGATTTCATCTTTAAAGTCTTCCTTTACTTGTCCAAAGTTTTTAACTGTGACATATTTAAATCAACAACACTGACAGCTTTTTGCTAAATAGCTACAAGAAATATTGAACTGAGAAGTAGACACTTGAAAAAAAGCAAAAAATAGCAGAAATCTCAATGAAAGTGTTTTAAAATTATAATAAAATTAGAAAATAAACAGTGGCATAGAAAATGGATAGGTAGACTTAGAATTTAGAATTCTCTCCATGATGGAAAATCCCTTTGCTACACCTCCTATACCTAGCAAACAGTTTAGGACTCCCTTCAGACCAGGCCATGCTGCCATGCAGACCTGACACCCCCTCAACACAACCCACTCCCAGGGACATACACAACCCATTCCTATTTTTGTGGTCCTGAGTTGAAGACATATTTGGCAATTCCTTATGTTTTACATGAACTGGTTCATATTCTAGGTTAAATACATTGACCACAAATCCCATTTCAGCTGGAAATCATTCTGCATTACCAACATGCATTTTACTTAAACTGCCGCACAAAGGATCAGGTTGTTTTCTGCCTGAGGTTTTCTTTTGTTGTACTTTATATGCCAAGATGCCCAGTAAATCTCAGTGACACTTTTGAAGCAACTTTTAACAACCTCAGCAGCCGTAGGTTAGTCATACAAATAAACATAATTAAAACTATACTGTCAGGAAGATGACAGAAAAGCCAGCCACCTTACCAAATTATTTTCTTCTCTAATGGTCAACAGAAGCCGTTACTACTCTTATGTATACAAAGGAGGTACAGTAAATGAAAAGGTTTTGACAACATATTTTCCCAGTCTAACTTGTCATTCTGACAGTGTTTCCATAGAAATTAAAAGTTACATTTGAAGCACTGCAAAGTCTCAAGGAAAGAGCCCCAAGAGACAAAGAAATAATTACCCAAACAGCTTGTTTCAGGTAAACATGCAATGTTTAAACTGTGAACAGGTATATTTTTTTTCTTCTCCAGTTTTTTATAACTAATAAAAGCAAGTTACTCCAGTAGTTACTAGTTACTAGTAGTTACTAGTTACTAGTAGTTACTAGTAGCTAAGCCACTCCCTCCACAACCAGATAGATCTAAGCCTGAGCCTAGCTGATTGCTCTGTAAGACTGCTTTAAATGGTATTTTGATCCATGCTTAAAGAAAACTCTTCATCTTGCAAGCCAAATACTTAAATTACAGCCCTCAGCTCAATCACCTTTCTCTGTGTATGAGGAATTACTCATATATAAACAGCTACTAAATTTGGCATTAAAAAAAATATTTCATTTACTGTTTTAATTCAAGTAAAATAACCTTGAATAATTCTGGAATTAAGCAAATTCACTTCTACTTGGATGATAAAAAGAAAAAAAATCTTGCTCTTTGGAAAAGATTCATACCTTCATGCAGATGTATTTTATGAATGGACCATTAAATATATCTCTATTGCATCCTATTTTTTTCTACTATCTGCAAATTTACTATATAACTAGAAAAAGGAACATGCAGCTAAATAATAATGTTAGCCTGAGCAGCTCATGAGTTCTTAATACAGTGAGGAACCATGACTGTATTCCAAGTCATTGCCTTTGTAGTTTTGAACATGCATTACTACAGAAATGAAATAATTGGATTCTTCCATAAGTTTCCCAGTGATAGAGTAATGCTTTATTAGAATTAATAGACACCTTTGAGTTTTCATTCCATCAGACTTGTTTAAGGGGTTTGGTTGATAGTACCTGCTTTATAATATATTTCTTCAACTGCATATATTATAAGAAAGAAAAATGTTTTAGAAATAATGCTGGATTTGCATATAAGGAAATAAATTATTAAGAAAATAATTTTATGGCAATATGACACACAGATGGAGAGTTCTACAGATAGGTAGAATTATATAGAAGAGAATTGAAATTTAATTAAAAAAAAAAATTACATCATCTTGTAATGAAGTAGAAACATGTTACCAGAGGAAAGAAAAGGCAGAGAAAACAGAAAACATGCCCACATGCCCATAACTGCTTTAAGAAACAATAGAAAAAATATCTAAGGAGCTGACTGTTGAACACAAGTTTTTTTTTTTTTTTTTTTTTTTTTCCCTCCTTGTTGTTATTTTCTGGGTATTTTTGGGAAATGAGAATTATTTTGCATTGCTTCTCTAGAAGCACAGTCCAGCCTAAGTACTGCATATATATAAAATAAGAATCACCTATATCCTATTGACAAATACAGTCTTTAAAGCAATTAATTTTTTTAAAGACTTTGCACCAACTATGAGGATTACTGTTGTCAGCCTTTCAGAGTTTAAAGGGAAAATTTATTAGAAACTTTCTCTTAACTCTTCCCTTTAGGGAAAACTATTTATTTATTTATTTATTTATTTATTTTTACTTGAGGCTATCTTACTGTAGACTGTAAAGAAAATTATTTTCTTACATTTTTATAAAGAGATGTTGTCTGATGACACCTTGAGTATATTTCCATATTTTCCCCACTACAACTGATTTTTCTCATGCATGCTGCGTGCATACACTATTCATAAAAGCTCAGCACAACTGAAGATCTAGCTTCTTTAAATTCTTGATGTTCACTATTTGTTGAGTTTATTGAAATTGTATTGTCAGATTTCCATTCAGTCAACACACAATGAAGAAATTCTGAAGCCATCAAGGATATGCGGCTATATTTATAGACACTTAATTTTATCACTGTAAAACAAAGAACTGGTATTTAATTTTTAACAAAATTCATTATTATCTAAATATTGCTAAAAATCACAGACTAGGCATAATTTTTAATGAAATAAAAGTGCTTCTGGTATTTGCTCCAAAAATTAGTATTGAGGAAATTCATCACCAAATACTATGTTCAGAAAGTCATCTTTAAGTCTGAATATAATATGAGCATTTATAGATAAATATCTTATGAAATTAATCAGACAATTATGTTTTCTAAAAGCTGCATTTATAGAGTAAAATGGAAACCATGGAAAGAGAAAAGAGGCAATTACATATTAAAAATAGACCATTTTTTTTCAGGGAGAGAACAAAGGTAATAAAATATAGCTTGGGGAATTTAGAGGAAGGAAATGAGCTAGTAATTAAAAGTATTTTCCTAATGAAGAAAAGCAGTTCTGCCAATTCATTTCACAGAAGAAAAAAGGAACACCCTTTCTATTAAAACAAAACAGCAACAAGACTGTCTAGCATGCAGACAACAAAACCAGCTTCCTCAAAACTTGTATCCAACCACAATTAATGCTTGTTTCTCTCTCATATTTAATGCTTGTTACTCCCTCTGAATAGTTTTGAATTTTTGTTAGAAAATTGATATTACAATTCTGGACATTAGTAGTAGCCACTACCTAAAAACAGTACAAAGGAGATCACAGAAGTGACAACTGATGTCGGACTCTGGAAGGGGTGAAAGAGATCTATGGTCATGCTTTGTGCTACCAAGGCAGTGGAAGCACATGTGTATGGTGTTGGAATTGAATTGTCTCACGTATTTTCTTTAGACAGGCACTGAATGAGACAGGGGTGACAAGGATAAGAGCAGAATATAGAGAATGTGGCCCCAAGGACATGAGGCAGTTTGGGAAAAGACCATCGATGCTGAAATGGGGTTGTAATGGAAAGATTAAGATGAGAGAAAATGGGGAAGAGACACTTAACATGCTGCTTCCATCTAACTGCATTTTAACACAAAGCACTGTAATTATAATCATAGCATAGCAGTGATGAAATTTTACCGGTTTATAGGATCAGATACCTGAAAAGCCCAGAGGAATGATTAATTTGAAATGGCCTCTCAAAAAGCAAATCTCTAATTTCAGTAGATAGGCACCACGAAAACTACTGCCTGAAAGTGTTGCAGAGGATATATATAGTGGCTGCTACTTAGAAAGCTTGATTGTTATGAGTGGTTCTCTGAAGCTCAGAAGTACCGATTTCATTTCATAAGTGCTTTGTATCAAGGATAAGCTGTGCTGTTCAGTTCCTTAACAAAAGCATTCGTTAACAAATTTTTTTTGACAAAAGATTTTACATGAATCTCTACTGAGAAAATGTAAAATTTACAAACTGTTTAAATGCTTTCACAATGACAAAGCTACAATCTTTTATTATTTTTTTTTTTAAAAAAAACAAGCAAACAACAACTAAAAAAACACAACAACATCTGATGTGGGAAGTACTTAGGAAATACATATGGGCATAAACATATGTCTTCCACATGCACGGCCATTGGGAACATGAAGACAGCCTGCAAACTTTGCTGTTGATTACACAAGCCTTAGCAAAATCTATTTTGAACAGCTAATATCACGTCTAATGAATGAGGGAAGCCCAATCAAACAAAAGGGAAAATCCTTTGTCTGCATGCACTGGCATTAAGAACTTCATTTCACACTGTCTTCTCTGAGAATAGACCAATGAGTGCTGTGTAGACTGCTGAAAGCCTGTCCATGTGTGTGCTGGAGTCTTCAGACTATGGGTTTTTCACAGGAGACTGAGTGCCAGTGTGGAGACCACTTTGCCTTGAACCTCACAGAGGATGTTTTTGTAAAGCCTCAATGTCATCAGGTGGGCTCAAACACAAGCACTGAGCTCAAGGCTCTTGTCCATGTGTATACAGAAGGCTTTATATGTCTCCACATCAACTTGGAGCTTAAGCTCCAAGATTTTTAAACTACACATTTCTGTCTGAGTGCCTGACAGCACCTATAATGGAAAGTCATACAATGACAGACAGCCTGGCAAAGAAGGATGCCATAAACCTGTTATTAATCCAAAAAGCCGTTTAGTCTTTCTGGCTTTGTGAAAAGTCAGCTTGGAGCTGTTGCTTTTTTCTTGATACTATCTGCTTTTGAAAGGAAGCTTCCCTCTTGGGGACAGCTATAAAACTATCAGCCTATTTAGGGGTCATTACAGCAGTCTTATAAAACCCCTTGGACAGGCTTGTCATAAGAGACAAGCTTCAAAAGAGCAAAAGTCTCTGCAACACCTTACTTAAGAGATGAAGAATAAAAAATAAAAATCAGTGGGTCATGCAAAAAAAATTCAGTAGGCAAATGCTTATTGAGCAGTTTTGTTTCCAATTTGCTGTAGCAGGACATTGAGAAATTCTCAAAATAACCTTTAATAACTGCTATGTACCATCCCCTCCACTGAAAAGAAAATAATGGAAACTATTTTAATAAAATGAGTGTAAAAACACCTACCAACAATTTGATTTTGGTAATTACGAAACATGATATAGTTTATTTTCTCATTTTTAGATACACATAAACAACTAATATGTTCATAAAACTAAAATTCTAAAAATCAGCATAAATGTTAATATTCTAAAAATGATCATAATTTTTTTTTAAATGATCATAAATGTTAACATTCTAAAAATGATCATAAATGTTAAAAAACAAAACAAAACAAAACAAAACAAACAAACAAAAAACACTAAGTGCCAGCTCTAGACTACAGCACTTCAGTGGTTACAATCCCATGCCTGTCACCAACCCCTAGGGGCTCATGACTTCAGATAGTGCCATAATCACTTTTTTCTTTTTTTTTTTTTTTTTTTTTCAAGTTATTTTTTAAAGAAATAGTATTTTATCTTAGTCTTTTAAAGGTTTACTTTTTGTGTGGAATATTAACCAACAACATATTTATAAATGCACATACTCTTTCATGTCTTTTTATTTCATTTTGATCCAGATACTACAGCAACTTCAAACTCTCCCTAGCTTATTTCTTCTTCTGGTGCATGTTCAGAAGCTGGGATGGGTAAGTCACCCTTGTCTCCCATCCCTTGTTCCTTCTCAGCTGGAAGAGATGACAAGAAAAAAGAACAGCCAAGACCCAGTAGCCCTGAAACGTCACATGAGGAGGGAGGACCTAAATCAGGATGAACAGTGTTATGGTTCTGGACAATTAAGTTAATAGTAGTGGATGTAGATTCTAGTTGATCAGAACTTTATGTAGGGCAACAAAGTAAGCTGCCTCCACACTCACTCATGTATGCTGTAATTCCTGAACAGCTAATGACATGTCTTAGGGATCTGTCAAGGCTCACTGCTGAAATCACAAAGCAGTAAGTTGTAAGAACATGTATGACTGATATTAAGTTGATACAGGCAGGAACATGCACTTATTAAAGCAATAGATTTTTTTTTTATATATTTTTTTTCCCAGTAAAAGTGAAAAAAAGAAAAAAAGGAAAAAAAGAAGGATAAGGTAGGGTTAAAGCCTAATTTGAAGCTTTTAAGGGTTTCTTACATTCATGTCATTCAGCACCAACCTTTGTGGAAGCCATGCTGTTCAGCTCAGCTGTGTGCCGTTCAGCATACAGCCAGACAGCAGTATGCTCATCACAGAGCCTGGGAGTTAAAGGACAAACTGTATCACCACAGCTTCTCTCAAGAACACAGTTTCAACAGATTGAAAACAAGACTGGAAGTCAAATTAAGTCACTTTCTAGATTAGCTCTCACATATAACACAATTGAATCTGTAGTTACTAAAACATAGGGCTGGGTGAAATCCACAAAAAAATACACTAAATTTCAAAATTACCATTCATATTTTAGAGAGCAAAATAGTGGTATTAAAATGGTTAAGCTGTTGCCCCAGTTTCCACTGTTCTTTGGAAAGATTGCTATTAGCTTTGGAAAAGATATGCCTGTTGCTTTATTCGCATGTATTTTTCTATATATCCAGGATATTCCATACAGCAATGTAGAAAGAATTCAAATATATGGTTCTAACAGCTGTTCACATCAGCCACTATTCTTCAAAACTCAGTCACAGAAATGTTGCTTTATCTGATTGTGCAGTGATGCTCAAAACAAAACAAAACAAAAATCCCTTGGGAGCTCTTTAATATAAGTACACCAACAGTAAGAAAGCATATTTAAATCAAGATGCTTGATGGGTAGACAGGTAATTCCAAGTCACTCCTTTTGCAAAACATCAAGATACAAAGAAGCTTTCTGCAGGATCTGGGCTATTGTTATTTTCCCCAGGGGGGTGGGGGGGTGGATAATGCTCTGAGAACTTTGCTAAATATCTTTCCTCTTCTGTCTCTGAAAATATATACTGCCTTCATATTTACGCACTGTCCAGCTGATCCAATATTCACAAATATTTCAAAATGTTATTCTGATAGATTTTTTCTCTCCTGTGGGTGTTATTTGCAACTCTATTTAGCTCTTTAAGAGTAAACTGATTTAACTATTCAACTCCTCCCCCCCAAAAATCAGATTTTTTTTGGGGGGGGAGGGGTTGGCAGGTGGAGGTGGTGGTGGCAGGAGTCTTAACATTTGACCAGAAATGTGCAATTTTTAATTTGTCTTATATAATTTGTTGTTGATAGATCTGCAAAAAAACCAAGCAGATAAGCAAACAAAATATCTTGGCCATCTCACTTCAGATTTCAACAAATAAATGGGTAGCTGAGCAGGGTGGTGTTCAGTTGAGAGTTTAAATATTTCACTACAGCTGTGCACATAAGAGATAGGTTTCTAAGCTCTTGCTTTTAGTACTGCAGACCTATTAAAAGTTGTCAGTGCAGGTTTGTCTGCTCAGCTCACCATACTTTCAAGGCTACTTTAGAGCAAGCTCAAGAAACACCTAGACGGTACTGCATGTACTGACCAGGGTTGAGATGAAGTTGCTTGAGCATAGGAGAAACCCGGGACCATTTGAGTCTTGCAGATACAGTCCAACACATATTAGGATAACTGTATCTTACATGAGAAGCAAGAGACCATCCAGCATTACCACACTACCAAATTATTACCAGACACTTACAGCTAGGCAGCTGAATTTCACCTTAAATTCACACGGTCTGTGATGAGATAGCCTACCTCACATGCAAGAACTTGCACATACCTCATTTACCCCAAATGTACATATACTGTGGTATTTTAACTGGAGAGCTTAACTTCACTTTCAATTTCAATATTAACAACTCAAAAAAAAAGAAAACCTTTTGTGCAGACTTTCACAACAATCACAGTAGCCTAGTATTTTGTAGAAATTTGTGGACATTATTAGAGGAATATGCAGATGTGTATTACCCTTCTCTGAATATTCATGTAAGAAGAAAAACTCTACACCGTAATTAACAAATAGATTTGATTTACAAGGTAAAGTAGTAATATGCCTGACATCTGCCATGATCATAATATTAACAAAAGGAAAACAATATTTTATACATTATTAATGACTAAATGATAAGCTCAAACTTTCTGCTTCCACTGAAAAACAAATAAACCCTTTTGTCACGTCTTATATTAGTATAACTGTAGTCCAGATGTATAGCACAGGAATTAAATTTTCAATAGAGTGAGAATTCACAAGCTAAGACACTATTCATCTGCATAGTCATCAATTGTATACCTAAGAATTGGGTTTTCATTTTCTAAACAATTAAGGAATTTTGAGGCACTTGCTCATAACTATGAAGGGAAGATGTTTCCAATATCTTCACCAAACTTTTTAAAAAACATTCAGGTACACTCTGCAGTAAGCACCAGACAGGCTGCTGATGTGTGGAAGTGGCATTGACAGCCTGCTCCTGCAAATGGCTAAACTTAGTGGCAGCACCTGGGGGACAGATTCTGCCTGTTCTGGCACTGGAATGCACTTTTTCTCTCACACACCAAGAAAGATGCACCACACTCTACCTGAGGTAAGAAGAATGCAAGAAAGCAACTTGCTTTGCTGTCTGTACTGAAGTAAAAAGGAAATACCTATGTGAGATCACAGCATTTTCTCTCTCATGGCATTTTACAGCTCTGCTTTTATGAAATCAGACAGATAGTATTTCCTTCTGCAAATTTTTCCCCTTCCTACGTGCATTATCAAGGGTTACTATAAGAGCAATGTTTTCAATTATTGAAAAAATTTTCATAGGAACTTTTGAAAAATCATGCAGCTTGATACAAATGGATGAAATAAAACTCCGGTAACCCTGACACGTCTCTTTACTTCTTTCGAATGTTGTACCACTAAAGAGTACAGTGAATGCATGTGAAAGTTTACTGTTCTTCCTCTCTCACCCCCATTATTCACATTGCCATTTGCTACAGACCCTACAGACTCTCCAAAATCTACATTATCAGTTTTGTTCTATTATATAGAATACTTTTAGAATAGAATACTACTATATAGAATACTTTTTTTTTTTTTTCTTATTGATGGACTGTGAAAAGCTAGACATGCACATGGATACCTCCCAATGTTACAGAAGAAAAAAAAAAAAAAAGAAATCTGTGTTTTTCATTACTTATAAACTTCTGTATATGAAATATAGTAGCTATTAAGAGAGTCTCTTCAGCTGACAACATTAATCTAATTTTTTTTTGAAGGACAAATGCACAGTTTATAAACATAACTTTCTTAACACCCATCCTCCGCTTGATATGAATTTTGAGCTTTGGTTTGGTTTATTTATTTATTTTTAAGAAAGAATCCATCTAACTCATTCATACACCATGAAGGCAGGCCATTGCCTTCCTGATATATTCTGAAAGCTCTCATGTTACAATTACTGTAATTTACACACAGTCAAGGGAAGTGTCTGACCAAATTTGAAATGATGTACCATTCCGCTTACATGCCAAGGGGTTACTATTTTGGGATAACAGATAATTGACTCTCTTGTATAACAAAAACATGAAAGACTTTCAGAGCGGTACAGAGTAATCCATCAATGTCAGCAGGATTCCTAAAGCTTTGAAAATCTATCCCTAAGGACTGCTGTTATCCAAACTGGAATTACATGGCTTACTGTAACAACTTTTTACCTACCTTCCCAAGTTCCCCTACACTAACAACTCAGTAATGTATTTGCCCTCACGTCCTGCTCCAGACTGGGTATGGAGAACTACATATATATATAGGTAGCTGTATTTGCTACATGTTGTATATACATGTCAGGGCTGTTTGCTTTGTAGGGGTTGAAATGAACATTGTCCTCTGCTTTTTGCATGACTGGATTGATACAACCCTCTCCAACCCCCCAACCCTTACCCAGCCCCTCCCTCTCCCCCACCAATTTTTATTTATTTTTACATTTGTCATCTCCCTCGTGAAGGCACTCCAAGGTGAAGATGGTCAGAAAGGAAGTGACTGGAGAGATGTCCCGGTGTTCACAGTTACACTAATACTCAGCTTCCACTAGCTGTACATGTTTTCACCCAACTTCTGTAAGCAAGGACTGAGATATATGTCTGAAATAATTAACTCGGGGGAAAAAAAAAAAAAAGTGCTGAAAGTTCTGTTGTTGACACCTCTCAAAACTCTTTTCAGTCATGAGCTCAGTGATTCTGGAGTAGTTGTAATGTGATTTAGGAACTTGGAGATTAAGAAGGATGTGGAAACGTAAAATATTATCATCAAGAAAGTTCAAAGGCAGATTCCATTAAATTCCAAATCCCATCTCCTTTCTTGGTGTAAAAATTCATTATCATCAGCATGTTAAATTAAATACCTCATGTGCCAATATAGCTAAGCATATGGAAATGAACCCAGGATTACCATGGAGAACTGTGAATTCTCTTACTTGGGAGTGGGGAAAATTGTTTCAATTTCTCTCATTTTTTTCCCCTCCTTGGAAGTTTAAAAGAAATAGAGAATATATTTTCTCTTCAGTCTTAATCTTTTTATTTTTCAGCTATATCTGAGTTAGTAGTAGAATCATTACCTCTTGAGTTAAGATTGAGAATAATGAAAATGTTGTTAAGCTCATTTCTTCAACACTTCTTTCAGGGTTGGTAATGAATTCAGTCCAGCAAGACTGTAGCAAGATCCAGTAAGTGTAAGTGCCAAGATTGCCTTGATGTAAGCAAGTAATTAATAAATTCAATAAAAAAACAAACCAAAAAAAACATTTTTGGTTAGTTTAGCCTTTTGCAGCTGAAAGCAAACAAGACAGTGACATACTGGTCTGCTGGCTAGCTAGAAAGTATGACATCACTGGTGGAAAACTCAACTGAACAAGTGGAAGTGGAAAAAGGAGCAAGCTAAGTCTCAAATGCTGTAGAACCTGATATAAGGTTATATAATAACCATTTTACACCACAGTATGAGAGGCGTCACCTCGAGTACTATGTGCAGTTCTGGACACAACAGTACAAAAAGGATGTGAAACTGTTAGAGAGTATCCAAAGTAGGGCTACAAAGATGGTGAAGGGCTTAGAGGGGAAGACGTATGAGGAGTGGCTGAGGTCACTTGGCCTGTTCAGACTGGAAAAGAGGAGGCTGAGGGGTTACCTCATTGCAATTTACAGATTCCTCATGAGGGGGAGTGGAGGGGCAGGTGCCAAACTATTCTCTTTAGTCACCAGAGATAGGACCCATGGGAATGATGTCAAGCTGCAACAGGGGAGGTTCAGGCCAGATAGCGGGAAGAGGTTCTTAACTGAGAGGGTTGTCGTGCACTGGAACAGGCTCCCCAGACTTAAGTATCTCTGGTGGATTGGGATGAAGAAAGAGAACATGAAATCTAATTAAACTTATGTGATTACAAGGATTTTTTTCTTAACTCCAGTACAATCTTCACAGTATACTGGAGGGACAACAGTTTTGTAGATCTAGCCACACTGGTCTTTATTTCTAAATCCTTCAGACATAACTGGCATTAAATCATCATGATGATGGAAAAATATACATAAAAAGAATGAAACTGAGGCAGGTTTAACCAAAATAACAACTCATTATGTGACTAATATTTCGAGGCTTCACACAATTATGCACGAACAAGTTTTTCTACTTTAAATACAGTGCATTAGATCAGTAATTCCAGGAATGCCTTATCATTTGTCCAGCTCAGTGGAATTTAATCTTAACCTTTCTTTTTTTTTCTTTTTTTTTCTTTTTTTTTTTCCCTTGCTCAGACTTGCAGTAAGAATGGAGCAGTGGGCATGCTGACACCGACTCTCAGTAGCTGAGAGCAATTGCTCTCAAATCCCAAAGGTTGTCAAATTCCATCCCTTCTGTTGTTTTTCCAGTCAGAATCAGACAACTTTTCTGCCATGAGTGACTAAGACTGATAAGGGAGAAGACACTTTCTGGACAGAAACTCTGGGAGAAAATGCAAAATTCAGTAGAAGACTGCCACCAGTAGGAAATCCACCAGTGTTGATCCGACATGCGGAAGATGCCTTCCAGGTATATACTACCAGGATTGCTAAAAATTTACATTTCAAAAAATATCCAGAAAAACTAAAGAAAGGAGAGAAAAAGAAGTGTCTCCAGCTAGCAACAACTGTATTTTAGTTAAAAGAAATTCACAGAGCAGGAGATATCAACAACAGCCACCAGAATAAATAACTTCACTACCAAAAAATACATTCTTTTTTTGCACTGAAATAGATTTCCTATGATCACTAGTACTATGCTAAGGGATGGGGTGGGCATGGAGAAAGTGAGACACAGCTGAGCTTCACTTTACTTACTATGCCCGATGTGTTGTTTCTTGCTTGGAAATGAACCTTTTTCTGTCTTGCAAATGGTCTAATTCATTCTATTATAAAACTTTACATCAAAAATTATGTGTTTTTTTTTTTTTTTTTTCTCACTGTTTTCATGCTGCAAAGCAATAAAACCTTACTGTTAGTGTAGCTGTACTCAACTCAACCCTGAATTTGCTTTAATCTATTTTATTGCAGGATTTCTTTTTTTGATTTTTAAAGTTTGTGGAAGAGTTTTGTTCTCATGTAGTAGCTCCATACAATGGCAACAAGTTATAAAGTAAGTCATGTCCCATACTTATTTTGCAAAGTTTATCATTTTCTGCTAACACCAATGCAAGCTACATATTACAGTTGGTTCCATTTCAAATTCTCTGTATTTTACTTCTCAGTGTTGTACAATTCACTGGGGGTTAAGCTGTCACAAGGATCAGGGAAATGGAACAGTGAAGCAAGTTGATGAGATTTATTATTATTATTATTATTATTATTATTATTATTATAAAGCCTGCAGCTGGAGCTGCTTTGCGGATGATCTGGAATAAAGAGACAAATATTATAAATACAGAAGGAGAATAACCTCTCTACAGACCTCTATGTTGCCATAATCACAGGACATCGCTTAGAAAAAGGCACATTTTAAACTTTGAAAAAAAAATGCTACATGTGTGATGCACAGTTATATATTAATGTATTATTAAGCTTTTTTTTTTTTTTTTTTTTTTTTCCATTGCCCTTTGACCATGCCGACATTACTGAGCACTACGGCAAAACAATAAAACATTTGCAGACACCTTGGTACTGGGAACCTGACATCCATACTAGATGCACTTCAGCGATCAGACCCTTTTCCAGTAAATGCAGAAGAGCAACAGGCAGCAAGAACTCTGTTACCTGCCTTCATTACCTTTATGGCTAGAATGTTTTGGGGGTTAACACAAACATCAAAACACGACCATTAATCTAAGTTTATTTTAACAAAACTAATACATGTAGAGTCAATTACTTAATATCAGAGTTATTATAAAGTATACTTTTATTAGAATATGTAAAGAAGTATATTTGTCCTAGTTATCTCCTTGTTCGTAAGAAGATGTCAGACTAGACACAGTCATTGAGATCTATTTTCATGCTCATTACTTTTTCAAGGACCTACAGTGACTGCAGTAACAAATTCTACTCTATGCATTACATTTCCTAGGGTCTATTTAAGGTAAATAAAAAGGCACTTCTGAGCACAACAAACAAAAGAGGTAGTTTACTTAATAAAACAGCAAAATAAATTGTGATTTATTATTATTATTTTTTTTAACACAAACTAAAAAACAACAATAAAAACCCATACTCCCAAGACCAGAAAGAAGAATCCCCAAAAAGACTGGAGAAGAGAGAGAAAGTTATGAGTGGCGAATGTGCTGTGAAGCTAGACTTGTACATAAGGTTATGAAATCCCAGAAATTTAAGAAATAATTTCTTTTGAAAGAATTGTTGATATAAATGGCATAATTTTTGAAATTCCCAACTGATAGCTCAAATTTGCCTCACAATAATCCCTGTCTTTAATGTCCCCATAACTATTGTGCTGTGCACATTTCCGCTCTCAGTCGGGTACCTGCAGGACTTCTGAGATACCTAGTCCTGAGCACTGGTTAGTTAGAAGATAGAGGATGTGTGGTGTTTCAAATCTCCAAAAAACTCCTTGTCTTAGTTGGTAAACTTCTGAGAGTCTCCAAGCTATTTCAAATAGAAGATCTGGTTTTGGTTTTCATGGCTTTTGATCATGTTTTTTTTTGGTATTATGATCTTTGGGAGGAAAACTTCCATTTTATCAAATTCTTTTTCCTTAAGCACTATGAACTTTTTATAAACCATTATTTACAATAGAAAAGTTTCCCTAGGAAAACAAAAGGTTAAATCCTTAATTACAAAATAAGAAGCCAGTCTACAGAGAAAAAACTAAAAAGAATGTGAAAAGTTAGATTATACTAATCACTTTTTTTTTGTTGTTTTCCGTTGTCACTTCATATTTCTCTTAGATATGCCTTAACCATAGATGCTCCTATTTTCAAAGGGTGAGGCTTTCATTAGCCACAGGGCCAAGAAGCCAGTTTGGTCTGTGTCAGCAAAATTCTGTCTTTTCAGAGTTGACCTCTCCAGTAGACTTGGACTGCTGACAATATGTTTCCTCCCACTTACTTTGGGGATTTCTCTAGGGCTGTAACATTTGTGCCCATCTGCACGAGATGGAATCTCACCCTTTTCACATCTATTAATAGCTTATTCATTCATTCTAGCTATATTAGGTAAAGGAAATAAAATCTTAGTAAAACATTTACTGACTTTGGACCCCAAGACTTATATATTTTCCTTAGGATCTAAAGTACAAATTGCAAAGAAAGCAAATAGGACCAACCTCCATTCTTGTGAACTTTTATATTTAAAAGTCCCTAACTGGCATATCATAACAACCCTACTAAACTTAGAGGAAAAAAGAATATTTTCATATTGTCATACTCTTCGATAATATGTTTATGATAGGCATTCATTATACATTAATACTACTCTATAAACTCCAGCTTGCTGTCAGTTCACCAGAAAGACCACACATAGAAAACTTTGCAGTAGAAACTTGTTTTTCCTGCCCTTTGCCTTTCTCTTATCATTGTCAGTTTTGGGGGTTTGTGCTGCCACCATGCTCCATCTGTGGCCCACAGAATTCCCATCCTTCAGCAATACAACAGATCCTGGGGAAGGTCTCACCACCTCCTTCCCAAGGCCTTGCCCATTTCCAAAACTCCTGCACATCAAACAGCTATAACCACTGCTTTTGATAGTATGTTCAACATAGTTCAACTTCCAGAGAATCTAGTTCAAGAGAACATCTTTATTCAAGAAAGATGAATATGTGCATCATTTTGTACTAGATCCTTCTTAAATCAGTGTCAAACAAATGGATTAGGCAAAATAGAGCTGTGAAGAGAGTGAATGTCTCCAGGTCTCTAGTGGTGGAACTGCTGTAGCCATCGGACCAGACATATGTAGACATTGGACCAGAAATTCTTTCTCTGAAAGAATTTACCCATTTATCATGCTTGAACACGCAGGGGCTGATCAACCTGGGTACTGCAAAGATGTGATTTACAATGCGCTTTCTTGAGGCTGCTTTTGAAGGCCTGAACTTCATGTTCCAATGAAGTTGATCTTAAAATACTCTATGGATTACAGCTGATGGGAAACCTGGAATGGTACTACTGGGAAGTTATAGAAAAAAAAATCCCAATTATTCCAAGGGAAAAACATAAAAAAACCCTCACTGCCTTAAAACATAAAGAAAAGTCAATGGAAATGATCTGTCCTCCACACACATTGATTTTATCATTTTCCACATTATAACTATAGATTTGATCACACAGAAAATATTTTGAGTTATTTTTAGATAGAAAGCAGAAATTAATTGCCTTTATTATTATTATTATTATTATTATTATTTTAAAGTGGATAGAAAGTAAACGCAGTATCAGGAAGAATATAACAATATCAAATGAAAATCAAATATATGTTCATCAACATTAGGCTTCCACACATGCATGGTAAATCTACAGAATTCAGAGAAACAGTATCTGTGATGAAGGAATGCTGTAATAATGTAACGTCATTAAATATGAGTGGCAGGCATTACTCATTCTCTGGATTTACTTCAACAAGAACTGAAACACGTGAGTTTCTGTTGTACACTTTACTTTCTCTATAAAGCCCATTTATTTTATTTTATTTATTTATTTGTAAAGTGCCTGTGTATTGTAGGAGGGATTTACAACAGAATCTGATAATGTGTGAAAACACAATTCGGTTATTTTATCATGGGGGGAAGACTAGAAGAAAAGGATGTGAGAGAGCATAGAACCTGAATTTAATAAACTCAGTAGGGGTGATGTACTTCTGAGGTTAAGACACTGTAGTGTCCTTAATCTGTCAGAAAAGACAGCTCTGGAAAAAATACCATTTAATGTATATCCATGCTTCTCCTGAATGTTGCCGAATATGAGTACTAGTGGAGGAGCTCTGACCCATTTAATTTTGTACGAGCTTTGTAAGAGCTTGGAACTCAACAGACCAGAGAAGCAAGTGAAAAATCATAGGGATCTACATATGAGCCATGGAGAGATCAGCTACAAAAATTTTCTTGTACCTGAGACATCTTCCACTTTACCTGCTAAAATAATTGAAAGCAGGATTGATCTCGGTTGTGCCAGAATGAGTTGCTACAATAAGGCCAGATGAGGATTGCAGGGGGCAAAAAGCAAATCATAAAATCAAAATGCAATGCAAAAATATTAGATACCAACTAGTGACTTCCATATTTATGCAAGGGAAAAAATAGTACTGTGTGAACTGAGAAGCTTTAAAAACACACACACACAAAAACAAAAAAACAACAAACACACCACAAAACACACCTTCACAGTTTTCAGAAAGGCATTATTATTTTTGACTCATTAATGTCTCTATTTTCTCTATGGACAGTTGTTTTTTTTTTTTTTATTGCTTTGCATCTGGGTAAGATAAAAACACAAAACTAAAAGCTATTCTGTTTGTCTGAGAATGAACTCCTCAGAAATGAAAAAATAAATAGCACTTATGCTTTGCAAGAAAAAATATAAACACTGAAATATTAAGTATAGCTATTCCAAACTGTATTTTGTTGAAAAATGTGATGTAGATTTTATTAATAAGAAACCTCCAAATCTAACATTTCTTTTTCTAAATCAGCAATAATTTAATAATTATATACATTAACATTTGTTATTTTTATATAAAGACAAAATCAATTCAGCCACTGCATTTTTATACAAATACTAAAAAAATGCAGTATTCCCAGAAATCATTCTAGCTAGAGATATTTTGCACCAGTCAGTCCCAATGTAGGTTCTGAAGTTATTCGTGGGCTGTCTCTACACTACTGAGAGTAGCTTTAGAGAAGCAGTCAGATTTCATTTGGATTTACATGGTATATGGAACAAGGACAATCTGGAAGTTAAAGATTTTAAACAAGCAATCAGAGGTTAAATGAAATCTTAAAGCAGAGGGACAAGGACTCAAAATTTAATTTAGATTAATTTCATCCATGTTATTCTTTCCTGGAAGATAAAGTATCTATAGGAAAATACTTTCAATATCCAACACAGATTTTTTCCAGTTTCTGTAGGGTCTTTCCCCCTCCATTTCTGGTTATCAGCCTGCATAAAGACAGTGAAAAATCTCACAGATGGAGGTGTTTGCCCAAACGTTTAAGAAATTGTTAACTTTTTTTTTTAATACTATTACTTTTTTTTTTTTTTTTTTTTTTTCAGTTAACCAACAAGAACCACTAGACTTCCCAAGACTGTTTTTCAAAGAGAGAGACTTTCTTAAGAGACTCCTCAAAAGTCAGAAGGGACATAGTCCAGCCTTAGAGCAGGAGAAAGAGCTGGTTTCCATGTGCTAACAGGGTCACAATTACAACCATGAGACTCCTTTCTCCTGCCAATGTTTGAGTACACTGAAGTGCCTATCTTCTTTTTTGACTTATTCCCCCATTCAAAGATAACAAATTGAATGAAAAGTAGATGGAACGAAAATCTACCTCAATCTGGGTGGTGTTGTCATGTCCCTCTTCAAGAAGTAGATCTGAGAAACCCCCTGGCTCAGAGGAATCCTGCCCCATGCTGGCTCTGTTAGTGTCAACTGATTTGAGAGACTCCGAGTGCCTTCTCCACCTGTGGCTGCTTACATGTGCATCGACTTGCACATTTTCCTCCAGTTGAGGGAAGCTCTGAACAACTTCATAAAACGCACCTGTTTGAAAAACAAAACAAAAAAACAAACAGAAAACCAAGATTACAAATCAGCTGGAACTGTGGTTTACTGACCATAATCTAAAACCTAATAATAGCAATCTTTTTATAAATGTTTTAAACTACTCTATAGAATAGGCAGTTATAGCTATGATAAAAACAAAACAAAACAACAATAAAGTTAAAAAAATATCATGTTATACTTCAACAAAACACAATAATTTGGACTAAGTTTTGTAGGGTTCTCTAAACATCCCAAATGTTTGATTTTCCCACTTATTTTATGCCTGGAAAAATTTTTTCACAACACATTTGAAACTTTAACACTTGTCTACCTATAGGTGTCACATTTCTTAATAAAACAAATCAAAGAATAATTCATCTAACAAAAACTGATGCCCAAAGTAGAGATATATACTTAGTTTCTGCTACTGATTTTATGTGGAAATAGCTTTGAAGCCATGGTGATAGGCTGCCAAATAAACATTCTGAGAGGCATGCAATTCCCAGAAACAACTGTTCCAGGTAAAAATAAAACTGTCCTGTTATATGATATTGTGAATGATGAAATGTGAATGATGTATGAAGTCTGCAGACACCTACTATGCTTTCAGCAAGGTGTAAGCAGACTTGGGTGATGTATTACTTCGGTTATGTATTCTTTTTGCATTTTATTCACACTCATTCACATTTTTTTTAATTTTAATATAACTATGACCAAGACAACACTCTAAAATCTTAAGCAGTTTCCAGTTCACCAAAACTAAATGCCAATCGAAGTATTCTTGAAAGCAGCACTGAGGAGAAGGACCTGGGGTTGTTGGTGGATGAGAAGTTCATCATGAGCCGGCAACGTGTGCTTTCAGCCCAGAAAGCCAGACGGATCCTGGGCTGCATCAAAAACAGTGGCCGGCAGGGTGAGGGGATTCTCCCCCTATACTCTGCTGTTGCGAGACCACACCTAGAGTCCTGTGTTCAACTTTGGGAACCCCAGCACAAGAAGGACACGAATGTTTTAAATGAGTGAAGAGGAGGGCCATGAAGATGATCAAAGGGCTGGAGCACCACTCCTATGAAGACAAGATGAGCGAGTTGGGGTTGATCAGCCTGGAGAAGAGAAGGCTCCGGGGAGACCTTATAGCAGTCTTTGAGTACCTAAAGGGGGGCTAAAGGAAAGATGAGGAAGGACTCATTGTCAGGGATTTTAGTGATAGGACAAGGAGTAATGTCTTTAAACGAAAAGAGGGTAGATTTAGTTTAAGTATCAGGAAGCAATTATTTACTAAGGGTGTGGTGAGGCACTGGAACAGGCTGCCTGGAGAAGCTGTGGATGCCCCATCCCTGGAGGCGTTCAAGGCTGGGTTGGATGGAGCTTTGAGCAGCCTGGTCTAGTGGAAAGTGTCCCTGCCCGTGGCAGGGGGGTTGGAACTGGGTGATTTTTAAGGTCCCTTCCAATCCAAACCATTCTATGAGTCTATGATTCTGTGATCAATTTTTTGTTAATATTTTTGTTGATTTATTTCAATTACCTTTATCAACAAGGAGTACTGTAAGGCTCAAGTAATCTTGCATATTTTTCATTAAAAATCAATTGCAATTTTCATATGGTCTTGTATGCTTTGAGTCAAATATGAGAAGAAGAGGGGTGATCTCTGCTTTGCATATTGCAGGAGGAATGGAAAATTGTTCAAAGAGCAGAACGGTGAGGTTCCAAATGAATTGTCAAGAGAAGTGGCAAAACAAAAGAATAAAATAAAATAAAAAAGTGAAAAGATAGAATGGAAAGTAATTTATTTGTAGAAATATTCCATTGCTTCTGTATGACAGAATCTTATAAACAAAAGGCACTACTTCCAAGGTCTTTACTAAGCATCATATATGCTGTCTAGGTGCAGAAGAGATGGAAAAATAGAAAATTACCTACCAAAGTTTTAAATAAATAAGATTTTCCTACATCATAGCTGGTATAGGAGTCATGGATACAGGTGAATCTGCCAGATGTTGTTCTTCATAGAGAAGAAAGAACTACAGTATAGAGGCAATCTCTGTTAGAATTTAGGCTCTGTATGATTCCTTTTTTTTTTTTTTTTTTTTTCCTATTAGATTGTTAAGAAATCTGCTAAACTTATTTTCCAAGCCATTTGGCTATCCTCAGCCACACAGTGCTATGAGCTGAAGGCACTTTGTGCCTTAATTAAACCAGAATTTAACAGAGATGCAAGATAAGCAATCTCAAGCCATAAATTTCCCTTAGATCCCAAGTAATCAGACTTCTTTTCTTTTAATTGGTGGCTTTTTGAAACATGTTTCTTTGCATTTCTTAAAAGGCTGGCAACACTCTTCCAAAAGCACCCCATGATACCATTGGCCTTCTTGGCCACAAGGGCCCATTGCTGACTGATGGTCAGCCTGCTGCCAGGACTCCCAGGTCTCTCTCTGCAGAGCTGCTCTCCAGCAGATAACCCCCCAGCCTGTAGTGGTGCTTGGGGTTATTCCTCCCTAGGTGCAGGACCCTGCACTTGCCCTTGATGAGCTTCATGATGTTCCTCTCAGCCCAACCCCCCAGCCTGTTGAGGTCCCTCTGAATGGCAGCACAGCCCTCTGGGGTATCAGCCACTCCTCTGAGCTTTGTGTCATCAACAAAATTGTTGAGGGTGCACTCCGTTCCACCACCCAAGTCATTAATGAACAACACTGGACCATGTGCTGACCCCTGGGGGACACCGCTTGCTAGCAGCCTCCAACTAGACTGCGCCACTAAGCATAACCCTCTGATCTCTGCCATCCAGCCAATTATCAATCCACCTCATTGTCCACTCATCCAGGCCACACTTCCTGAGCTTGCCTATGAGAATGTTATGGGAGACAGTGTCCCAAGCCTTGGATGTTATGGATGAGGATTTTGTGGGAGAGACAGTGTCAAAAGCCTTGCTGAAGTCAAGGTAGATCACATCCACTGCTCTCCCCTCATCTACCCAGCTAGTCATCTCATCATAGAAGGCTATCAGATTGGTTAAACGTGATTTACCCTTGATGAATGCATGCTGACCACTTCTGATCACCTTCTTACCCTCCACATGCTTGAAGATGACCTCCAGGATGAGCTGTTCCATCACCTTTCCAGGGATGGAGGTAAGGCTAACTGGCCTGCAGTTGCCTTCTTGCCCTTCTTGAAGGCTGGCATGACACTGTCTTTCTTCCAGCTGTACTAAGTATTTCTAGCACATTTTTCCCTCCTGCCATATTATGAAATCTCATCACAAACTGCAATGACCAGTGTGCTTTAGATACCTATAAAGGTATCTTGGGCTACAATGCATCTATATGTCTGCAGAACTGTGTTCCCTTCTTCTGAAGCACCTTTTCTGACCAGCCCTGGTGGCTCTTAACAACCCACATTCAGAGAGAGGCAAACAGCATATTTACCCTCATTTTGCATTCCCACTGCAGACTACTCTTTTTATGGTCAACAACCAACATATTGAGAGAATTATCTAAATTAGAGAATAGGAAATGATAAAGTTAGGGGAGAGCCTATTCACCTCTGCCCGAGTGTCATCCGTGAAGGATGGAACTATACTTTGTTCTCCCACATCCTGAATAAAATTGAATGTGACTTCTAAGCTTTAAGTTGTTGTAACATAAACTCCTTTCTAAAATAATAATATAGTGCTGGGGTGAAGAATGAAATAAGCACATTGGGGTATTTCCAGTGGCTTGGAAATTCTATACATTTATCTCCTATCAGACCACAATTTTCTTATATAGTATAATTGCATCATGGCATCCTCAAAATTTGGCATTGGTCATTCCTCATTAGATAAATTTTTGATCTCATCTGAGGATAGATTTTGTCTTGCTTCAATTGTTTTAACTAGGTGATTTTTCTCTTGAAATGTAGAAAATGTTCTAAATCTTATTGTTGCCACACTGATAAATTTATTGTAATAAATATAAAATAAATATTAACTAAAATAAATATTTTACAGGCACAAACTATACCAACGTAAGGAAGTTCTATGCTCATCTGTGTCCAGAATACATTATATCCTTCTAAATTTACTAGTGGAAAGTATGAAAAGCACAAACTGATAACATCTTCAGTTTAAAAACATATATATATATATATTTTATCATTATCTGTGAAAGATTCTACCAGTGTTACCACTAGACTTAGTTAATTATCCTGGACTGAGAAAGGGATTACTGAAGCTGCAACTATATGGATGTGTTTTCAGGCTGTGAAGGGAGAAACTTACTGCAAGCTGCCTCCTCCTCCCTAAAATCTTTTCCTCAAGCTTCTGGGATGAAAGGAGGCCTGGCCAGACCAGTTCTGATCCAGCATGTTATCTCAGTTTATCTTGACACACCTCTAATACCAAAAATGTGACTTTTTTTTTTTTTTTTTTGAAGTGAGCATAACATGGTGTTTTCTGTTACTTTAAGTAAATGTATAATTGAAATAAATAATGTAAGCACATTCTCAGATAATTGATAGATCAAATTCTAAGTGCAAGCAGCACATGAAAAAAATAAAATAAAAAATTAATCAGAAACCTAAAATTGCAATCCTTTACAAGTTAGAACTATTTCATGTTTCTATTTGAAATCTCTGTGTAGCTAATAAATCACATAAAAGCCATTTTAGTAGAAATGTACCAAAGTATTATACTCTTATCTTTGAGATCTCAGAGCTTGCACCTAATTAACACTGAAGGAGAACATGTCATTCAAATCAACTGGAAAGCAGCCAAAGGCTGTAGTTTCTGATTAATAATAAAATTATAATATTGGCAAACATAGATGAATAGGAAGTTGTTCAGCCTTTATGAGCATAAACTCATAACTGTAATAAGCCTTCAAATCTGTTAAAATTGGAAGCACAGTTTTCAACATGGCCTGATATGGTTATGTGCCAATAACAGGAGTGCTAGTTATATTTAGTTCTGTACAAATATGTTGGTGCCATGGTCTGTAGAGACGATACTGTATCATCGAATTTGGAAGCAGTGAAAATAAACTTCATAATGAATATGTAATTAAACTGATGTTTTGGTTTTGTCTTCAGCTCTTTTCCCTGAAGTTTTCATGAAATTAGCAGTGAAAATCATTATGTCTGCAGCTCCATTCCCCTTGGGTTACATTAGGAATAGTTCTGGAAGGACATAAGCAGAATATTTGGAAAGAAAACTTGGGAAGGGGACTGTGGGCAAAGTTACAGACAGATCTACTTCTTCTCACATCTAAGACAGAGGTTTAAATTTTCCCTCTGAACAGGTTTACAGATTCACGGGAAAAAGACATTTTAAAGATTTTGACAATTATTGCCTAAACCACCATGTACCTAGCATATTTTCTTTTGTCTACCTTAGTTCGCATGTTAATTTAACAATCTAACCTGACAGAGGACATGACTGAAACCACTATCTTCTTGTATATCAAGACCTGACTTTTGAGGCAGTTCTGCTACCCCAAGCTTTTTTTTGGTGGGAAGACAAATGTCCTGTACTAGAAAATACTGTGAACTGCTTAATAGTTACATCATTAACATAAATCAATGCTGAAAGTTGACAACTGAGTAGTAGAGAATTTTGTCTATATCAATATTGTGAATTTTGCATGCAGTTCTTATGGATCAGAAGGATGGATTGGGATTTACATGGAAGACATTCTGAAAAAGAAGAAGTCACCAAACTGTGGTCGGGTCAGAGGGTCTCTGCTTTGCCATGCCCTTACACAAAAAAGGGAGAAACTGTAAGTAACTAAAACCAAAATGAAATAGCAGAACTTGACAAGTGAGACAGCTTTGATTTAGTAGGAAGTCTTGTCTGCATAAAGCTTTATTTAGAATTAAGATCTAGATCTCACTAAAAAAAAAGAAGCATTCAAAATTTTATGGACAGCAATGTCAATAAAGGGGAAAGAAAAGAAACCCTATTTTGAAACAAAAAAGGCAAGTAGGTAAATAATCTGACTTTTTTTTTTCTTTTTTTTTTTTTCTCCCCTCTTCCATGAGGTCAAGCAAAGGTTTGTGGGATGTTTCAGCACATCTGAATTTCAGAATTGCATTTCTGGAAAACGTGTTAATTACATTTCATGATTGCACATATTTAGGCCAACTCTGCAATTTGACTAATTTCATAAATGCACCATAATCAACAAGATTTTTTTTTTTTTTGAAGAGCCCAGAAATACATATTGAAACCTTTATTCAACAGATTGCTTTCAAGATATAATATCATCTTTCTAAATCTGCCACAGCCCAAATGCCAACAAAATCAAATATCAAGTACACAAATTTATTCATCAAGGAATAAAAAATGCCATCATACCTAAGGTAAGAAACTTTCTATAGCCTGTCTCAATAATCTATTTCTTCTGCAACCATTTTATTAGTAAAGACAAGAAACCAACAAATTTTTCTGTAAGTTATGAAAACTGGAGGCATGAAGTTGCAGACTCCTCGAAGGATGAACATTCCTTTAAAGCATACTCCAAGTAGAGTCTTCATATACTGAATGCACAGTCACAGTAAAATCAATCACACTTGTAAGAATTCCCAGTTTAAACTGTCTCTGCCTATGAACAGCTGTATAGTATAGAGACATTTTTCTGCAGCACTGGATTCATAGTACTGATTCCATCTTTCTGGCCTTAATTTAAAAGAGAAATAAAGGATATGCTTGACTTTCTATATGAAATGATAATGATTGGATAATTTTTTACCAAGCTTCATAAATAATATGATATGGAAAAAACATCCTGCAGTGACAGTGCACTAACTCTTGTGTCAATTTGATTTGTGGGTTTATAAACAACAAAAGAGCACATTATGGGATTTTATTTTTAAAACTTGGCTGAGACTGTTACAAGAATTTTAAAATTATGTGCGAGAATGACACCTAGGATGATTCTACTTTCACCAAGCAGGGGTGAGAAAAGAAGTCAGGGATTAATAGTAATAGAGTACTGAATGGCAGACATGGACCACAGTGCTGAAATGACTGCTGTTGTATTGTGTGCTTCAAACAGCAAATAACACCTAAAATAATAACATTTCTTGAACTCTTACAACAAATAGCAGCTAAAACCCATGTTGAATACAGCATTAGTATCAATAATAACAGGTACTATGGCAGGGAAATAACATACTGGTAATTTCCTTACAGAAGTATTTTATCAATGATCTTAATTTAGACTTTTCCCTCTTCAAACTCTTTTTATTCAATAATTATTCTTCATCACTATAATGGTCCCAAAGAGCATATAACAACACTTCTAGAACTTTATCTTCATCACAAGTATAACTGCTGCAGTTTTGTTGTTGTTGTTGTTTGTTTCTTTCTTTGTTTTGTTTTGTTTTCCTTGTCTGATTTACTTTCATTTTTCAATTATTAACATATTCATGCTGGTAATTAAAATGGTACTGTTAAAGCCAGGGGTCTGAGTCTACTGGTAACAGTACTGTAACTCTGATTAATATATATCAACATAGAAGAAATCTTGTCTAACTACAGCTTCATTCATATTCTCCAGCTACATTAGCAAAACAACTTAAGATGCATATCAAATTTATAAACTATTAGGTTATAGATTAACAATGTATTACATGGATTTGTTTTGCCACTTGTCATGTCAGTGCCACTCATGACAAGGACATAAATTTATTGCTAACTGGATATAAACAGAGCAAGAGAAGAGATAACAAGTGTCTCAGAGAAGGTTTGCAGTCCAAATTGGAGATGAGAGGCAATGAAAAAAGGGAGAGAGAATTTTGGCCAGCAAAAGGTGGTATCAGTCATCATGGGAAACCTAACCAGTATCAAGATTTTGAAGCCATTACAGTAAGAAGATTTAAAAGGAAAAAAAGATATTATCATTTGATGTGTGCTTTTTTTTTTTTTTTTTTTTTTTTTCTATACTGAACACATTCTAGGTAGATTTTAAGTTGTTTTCACAACTAGGTTTAAACAGTGACATATGAGTCTAGGGAATACTGATGGTAACCAGAATGGAAAGTGTATAATGGTTAACAGCTACTAGGCTCTTACATGTCTCATGCACATCTGCATCCTGCAGGAGCAGACACTTTACATTATTTTGGAACAGTAAAACATAATTACATTCATGCTAACAATGCAGTGTATAATCCTCTATTGCAACCCACTGCTTTCTGAGATAGGGAGACAAAATCACTTTGAAAAGAAACCACAGAAAATGAAGATGGACTTGATTGCCTCTGAAACCCTGCAGAGAAGGATTTGGAGGTGTTAGAGGATGAAAAACTGAACATGAGCCAGCAATGTGCACTTGCAGCCAAGAAAGCCAACTGTATCTTGGGTTGCAATCAAAAGAACCGTGACCAGTAGGTTAACGGAAGTGATCCCCTCTGCTCTGCTCTTGTGGGACCACACCTGCACTAATGCATTCAGCCCTGAGGCCTCCAGCACAAGAAGGACGTGGACATATTAAATGGGTCAAGAGGAGGACCATGAAATGATTAGAGGGCTGGAGTACCTCTCCTATGAAGACAGGCTGAGAGAGCTGGGGATGTAAAGGTTGAAGAGAAGGCTGGGGAGACCTTAAAAAGGCCTTCCAGTACCTAAAGGAGGGCTACAGGAAAGCTGGGTACAGGCTCTTTGTCAGGGAGTGTAGTGATTACAAAGACTGATATTTTTAAACTAAAAGAAGATAGACTTAGATTAGACATTGGGAAGAAATTCTTTACTCTTCGGGTGGTAAGGCACTGGAACAGGCTGCCAGGAGAAGCAGTGGATGCCCCATCCCTAGAATTGTTCAAGGCCAAGTTGGATGGGCCTTTGAGCAACTTTGAGGACTTGAGGTGTCCCTGCCCATGGCAGGGGGTTGGAACTGTAAGTTTTTTTAAGGTCCCTTCCAATCTAAACCATACTATGATTCTGGTTTAGCTTTCCCTTACAAAAGAAAAAGCTCTAGTAGGCTTAGATATCCAGCCATGGCAAAATGTGTACTGCTCAGAATCCTTATTAAACAACAGAGAAGCCATACTTTTGTAGTGCTTATGTAATTTAAAATTCCACAGATATACTATTACTAATGCAATATCTTCTAGACCTTTCAGGTGGATCAGGTCAGAGAGCTGGACTAAATGGAATGCACAAAAAAAAAAAAATATCAAAAAAAATAAAAAAAAAATCAAAAGCATGCTATTAGTGCCTATCAGTTACTTTTACTGGAAAAGGGTCAGGAAATCTAACCTCAGTGTACAACGCACAACATAAGTAGCTTCTTCAATTTGGAAATGGAAAGTAAAGAGTTTTCTCTTAGCTTAAGTAAAGAGTGTCTTAAGTCTTACTTTTCTCAGTGCTGCTGTGACTTCAATATAGCTTCACTTCCTGTAGTTTTTGTCTTTACTATACATACAATGATGTTTTTAACACTGGCCCTCAAACTTTTTATCAGCTAGAGATCCCTAAAAATGTCCTAGTACAGTTTTAGATTTAAACTTACTCAAAGGAATACTTCCCAGTTCTCATTTTCCTCTCCTCCTTTCCAGTGTGCAATTTTGCATTACAGAAGGAACCCTCCTAATCTCACCTAAATAGAGGAAAATTTGTCCCTCTGGGTGCATTGAACAGTGCTGGGATTCTTCATTCTTGCATTTTTACTTGACATTCAATATGACTAACATTGCTTGATGTTTGCACACCATTCAAGAAGGTCTCATGTCTACATTCCCATTAGTACTTCCAATAACTATTAGTAACGTAAACACACAAGCGTGCCTAGATGTATATTTATCACATATTAAGTTTGCACATAGAGTAAAATGAAGCATATCTGTTTTCTTTCTAACTTGAATTTGTATTTTCTTGTTGAATATTGAACTCCAGCATAGAAAAACAGAGTTAACATGCTTTAAATCATCTATTTTCTTATTATAAACATCTCAGAAATTAAGTCAAAATATTAATTCATGTATAAACTATGCATCTTCTGCCCAAACCTCACTAATCACCACAATGCTATAATCGCTATATCACAAACCCTCACTAAACCACAAAATTATTTGTGTAGAAAGCAGCAAAAAGTAAAAATTTCAACAAAAATATTGTCCTCTTAAGAGAAATTGAGATCTTTCTACAATATTCTATTTATATGCAAATTCTTCCTTTTCCCACCTAGGTTCAAAAGTTTTCCAGAGATTACTAATACCAACTCTACCTTATTTAAAATATCAGTTACAAGTTTTATAAAGGCTTATTACTCTAGTCAATAACTGGATTACAGCAAATTGCCAATATCAGACATTAGCATTTAGAGCTGTCTCCAATACATCTATCTCACAGTTCCAGTTTGGAGGCATCTTTTCTTTTGAAAGAGGCATCTTTCAAATAGCCCGAAGATACCAGCTCCCTGGTGGGTCAGCTTCTCATCTAGATTCAGGCTTAACCAGGTTAAGTAGTCCATTTTGCTAGAAGATGTGCATCAATGTGCACATGCATGTAGCTGATAAAAATGGAGTGAAGAATATTAGACTGTTGATTTTGCAGTCCCATCATTAAGACTAATTTCTGTCTTTGGGCAGTGGAGAAAAGCATACAAAAATGACAGAGTCATTTATAATTCGAACTGCAGCATATGTCTGTAAGTCCTTTTACGTGAGTTTTCCAGGGAGAAGAGAGCAAATATCTTGGATGTGCCAAACCACTTAGTTTTGCTAATTTATGCTCTTCCCAGAAAGCAAGGCAAGTGCAATTTTGGTATAGGGTTATCTTCAGTTCTAGCCTGAAGCAAAGCCGGAGGCTAAGAGAGGTGTAAGCCCATTGCTTGAAAAAATGTATTAGCACAGACTGATTGGCTTTTTGCTATGTGTGGAGGCAAAGAGTGGCAATCCCAGGGACTGCTCTGGCCAAGACAACATCAGTGAGCCCTCAACTAGCCTGTCATGCACTGGTACTGCAGAAGCAGCAGGGGATAGCTAGCATCATGGTCAACCCTGTCAGGCTGACTTGGAGGCAGGCACAGGGATCAGTATCAGCACTCATACCAAAGGCAACTACATTGGGTATGGTGGCACAAGCAAACCTGGCACCACCAGGGAAACAAGGCTCAAATATCACCATGATGGAGCTACCTGAACATATATGTGTGCACAGAATGATTATGCAGACAGAGATTAAAATCTCAGCAACCTGGCACAGTAGAAATCAGAGAAGAAAGATGGAATAAGAGTTTATCTGGTACAACAAATACTGATGGATATGCAAGCCGAGGTTTTCGTCTCCTCCCATATCAGGAGAGCCCAACTGTAATCACCTTAACTATTTATTTATTTATTTTTTCTGCAAATAGAGACAAACTCTTAAACTCCTTACTTGCTCCTAATTCCTTTCTTAATGAACCTGTGGCCACTGACCAAAATACAGTCCGCACAAATACGGCTGCTGCTCAGAATGCAAATAAACCCAAACACTTCAAAATGAGGCAGATCATGCAACACAGCCCCAGAGCAACTGGAACATGAAACATTTCTCCTACTGTGTCCTCAGTTCCCTTGGCCTCCCTTACATTGGTAGAAAGGAAGCGGTTTGTGGTATTGGTCGTTTCACAGAGCTCGGGATTTGGAAAACTGGAAAATGAACAAACAGTTGTGATTGCCCAGAAATGCGTAGTGGGGAATGCTATAGTATCTGACATTATAAAAGCCAAAGGAATATGTTGTATGACTTTTCTTCCACTCTGGTGGTAAGGGACAATTTTCAAAGATGGAAAAGTAAAAATTTACAACTGCTTGTGGAGATATAGCTTGTGATTTACTCCAGCTCAGTACTAAAACTCACAAACTGATTTCAGATAGAATTTAAAATGTAACCCTCTTCACTTCCACTATGGATGAAATAAAGAAATTTTATATCTTCTTTCATTTTCTGCACGTTAAGTTTTCCTGGACCAACAGTGATTCAGAATTTACAGAGATTGTCAGCAGCAGGTAAATAGGTTGATCATTTGAGGAATTAATGACTTCATTTAACAAAAAGTGAAGGCTTAATGCCAGCACGGACTACACTGTGGTGTCAAAACAAAGTTTTCATAAAATGTCCTGCAAAAAGTAGAAGTAGTAAGAGGGTGTTTTCAAACAGAATCGTTATAAAGGTCAGGAAAAATAAGACAGTCTCACTGGGCTTATGTGGTGGAGTTACATGCTTATGTCAGCAGTGATTGAGAAATACATTAAATGTTAGGACTTTAAAATTACCGAGACATTTCTGACCAAATATTCTTGGCTTTACAGATACACTGAATTATCTATACAGAGTTTTGTTCTTGAGGCCAGTTCTGTAGAGATGGCATGGCCAAGAAATTACAATGATAATTTTTTAAAAGAAAAGCTTGAAACTTGTTTCACTGACTCTTCATCCTCAACCCACAACTACTGCTCAACATAAATTTATCTATACATTTATCCAGTTCCCTAATTTCTGTATCATTTGTCCCAAAACATTAGTTCAAAACTTTAAAGAAAGAAAATCTCTTGCCTTACACTTTCATTCATATGTATTAAGTAGGTATTTTTCAGGAGTCCTGAAATAGTGATTTTAAACAGTAAAGACTCAAGAGTGGAAATCTGGCCAGGTTCAGTAACTCAGTATAAAAATATGGCTCTATGTAAGACTTGCCACCTTTCAACTTTTCAGGAGGAACAAGAGAAATCTGAGTAAATCTATTAAATATAAATAGACACTGAGACTATAAAAGGAACATAAACGTACTGGATTACTTTTTTTTTATTTTTTTAATTTTAGTATTGTTGCATAATAGGTCAATGGATGGTTCAATTTTGCTATCTGTAAGATTCAGATAACGATACTGGCTTTCTCCGTAAAACATATTCAGTATTACTGGTGGCAAGTGTTAAGATAAGAGCTATATATTATTTTATTACTAAATGCCACTGTTTATTTCTTCCAAACTTTCTGTTACTGTGCACAGGTAAACTATTTTTGGTCTTATCAAAAAAAAAGATTGATTTTGTCACTGAAATTAAAATGGATTTAAATGTCTTCAGTTCCTTTTCAGGAAAAAAAAAAAAATGAAAAAATAATTTTAAAAAAATCATCATTTTGGCTTCATGAGGTGATCTGCTGGAGAAAAACTTCATGTTTCTAGCATGCTAATGGGAGGACATTAGATCTGAGACCATTCTTAAGCTCTGGCTGTAAAAATCTGCATTGCTAGACTTGGTGTGGGAACAAAATAAATAAATAAAACATACATCAAGGAGGAATTGTTGTAGATACATGTTTAGAGTCAAAGAACAGCTGTATCAAACCTATCAAGAAGCAGAGACATAAAAATAAGAATTAAGTCAGTAAGAAAGATAGAAAGACATTCTTCAGCAGAAGAGAAATAATTCATTTGAAAACTGGCAGAGGTACTGTCAAAACAGAAGAGAAAATATTGCATCAATCTTCAAATCTGTCAAAGCAATTAAATTATCTAGCAAATGTTTAATTTAACTGCCCAACATATGGAGTATTGAATATTTCCTATCTCTTCACCCAGAATACTGACAGACTAATACAGTGGATTGGATACTTGGAGTAAAGTGCAGGAAAAGTGTGTTTTCCATCACTGCACACAATGTTGCAGTTTTTAACCAACCAACAGGACTGGAAGGACTTGACTCTTCTAAACATTTTTTAGAGTTTACAAATAAACAAGTATATTGTTAACATATTTTACAAATGGCATTGCTTATATGCACTTCCGTCATGCTTTGATAGAATGAACAAATTCTATTGCTGGCATCCTCCTTTAACACAAATAATTTACATGGAGATTAGTTATTTGGATAGCCATGTTCTGGAAAAAGACTGAATAAATGTGAGTTTTTTCTTTATTGTACACCTTCCAATTCTACCACAACATTCCCAAGAAAAAACATTAACAGCTTTGCAGTGCTCCCGCAGGGGTGGTTTGCTAACATGCCATGTACATGTGTTTCATCTGTTCGTTTTCTTAACCAGGAGGCAGAGATTGATACTCCCGTGCTGCAAAGCACATGGTGTTTTAGAAGCTACACAGGGATGAAACAGTTCAAATGACATGCTTCACTTAAGAAAAGACAGGTTTGCAACTCTCTCTGCTGTGCCTGTGCTTTCCAAGTGGAAGATAAGACTATGTAATGTGTGAAGATCGATGTTTTATGATCATCACCTGAAGAGCATGTTTTACTTTTCAGGAGTACCTAGTAAGTATTCAGTAAGAATCTATAGAAGCAACATATACAAGAAAAGCCAGTACATTTCTTAAAAAAATGCAGGTATGCTTAAATGATTTGGAAGGCCTTATTTTGCAAATAGAGCTGAGCTTAGAGGGGCTCAGACTCAGTAGACTCAGTAACTTAAATGTATTCAAACACTGCCCAATGCATTGAGAGAACTGAAGGGCTGGCTCTGTGTGAAGAGACCCTCTTGAAAGGAAGGCTTGTTTTCTTCTTGGGTAATCACCATGGCACATAGCATTAACACTCCTACTCAGCACTTGCTCTGGTTATTTATTATCCCTGGTTAGAAGGCAAATTCAAAGAAGAAAGAGGGAACAATGTCTGGAAATAAGAGTGAATATTGTCGGTTTTAAAAGTTATTGGACACGATGGTACTTGAATGTTTACCACCTCCTGGCTCATTAATCAAAGACAGAACAACTCCATGTACAGAGCAATTTGGTAAAAGAAGTCAAATGAGATGTGGCCAATTTTGTTAGACAGAGACTGATAATATTTCCATAAAATATACTTGAAATATACCCTCTTTTTTCTTCTCATTCTTCCCACTGCAGATTTTATTCCTCACAAGCACATATTAAATGCTGCCTCAATACGCTATTTTTTTCCCTGTCCAAATCAAGCATAGTGCCAACAGTCAGCTTTGGTTCCCCATACCCTGTCCTTGAGACTCAATGACAGTAAAGCACCAACCAGTATGAAAAGGCATCTTTTACAGCAGTCTTATATTTCTACATTAATGCAGCTTGTTCCCAAGGTTTTAGCCCACAGACTGGCTGACTGCCCATCCAGAGCCACAGAAGCCACAGTAAGGTTTGGAAACAGCCCTTTACATACTGCAATGGAGAAATGATTCAACAACTGCTAGACTTCATTCAGTGCAAGAGTACAATCCAAAGGTTTATCTGATTCCTGGATGGACAGTAGCAATCAAATTACTGATGAAAATATTCATAATTATTTTAGTTTTGTTCATAATTAGCTCAATGCAGAGAAGAAACAGGGCACAAGCTCTCCTTCAGTACCACCTGTATTCACACTGTCAAACTACTTACATCTCAAGCAATTGTCAAACTGATGAATTTAAATGGGACATAAACAATCCCTAGGACTGCTCATCTTCCACAGGGCTGTCAGTTCCACTCCATTAAATAGTTCATGTTAAATTAATCTGTTTTCTTGCTGAATGCTCACTGCTTTCCTTAACATGCACACCTTATTTACTCATGCAGAGAAACAGCCTGGTCACTACAATATGTAATTTCATGTCAGTTATAGAGGGAGGGATCAGCTACCATTTTCTGGATGTCTAGGTGTCCTGGATAAGTGACTGCTTAGCTTGTACAGGCTGGCTCTCTGTAAGCTGTATGTCCCACAGACGTAGCACTTCCAAACCCACTACAGTCATCAAGCCTGGTCTATGGTATTTTCTCTTCAGATAAAAGTAAAGACAGAGCTATCTAACAGTAAAGGATCCAGGAAGGCTCGGTCAGTAAAGGAATCTGGCACCCCCACCTGACCAAGAGCCAATGTGGCCACCCTTCTTCCTTGCTTGAGCGAGCAGTTCACTTGCTCCTTCTTTCTGCATTTAGAAAGTACATGCTCTGCAATGTCTCTCAAAATGCCGAATAAATTATTTTCTTCTTAAAACAGGGCTAATAACAGTCCCTGCAGATTATATAAACTGTCCTTCCTGCCCCCTTTCTTGTTCCCATTAATTTTTAATACTTTCTGAAACAAATTCTAAAGCATAACACTTTACTAGGAGATGGAAGACCTCCTCCAGGGTAAAGGGATCCTTGAACTCTCTGTTCCACTTCCCAGGAGTACCTTAACCACCAGGATATTATGTGAATGCAAGACACATCTTGCCATCTTAGAAGACAAACAGAGCTTTATATACATATATGTATATATATATATATATTTCTCCCCAGTCTCAGCAGTTCTTTATCACATCTGTTACCTTAAGCAAGTCTGGGAAGAAGAGTTTATTAAAAACTAATCCATGTTGACAGCAAATACCCTCTTGCTTCAAAGACTGATCTGCTTATGTAGCATACACATCACTTTTAAGTTTTCTAGTTTTATGTCAAGTCATGTAGAAGTTTTTCGTAGTTTGGTGCATTTGGGCACATTGCTTGGCTCTGAATGAGCCACTAAAACCCCTGACACTGCCATGAACCAGGTCCTTTCAAATGCCTGTTATTTAGGATCATAGAATAACCTGAGTTGGAAAGCACCCACTAGGATTTTTGAGTCCAACTCCTTAGCTAAACACAATTTCATGACTCCTAGTGGCCATTTTCTCTCTTTTCCATTAATGGCAAACCAAAAACTCACAACTTCTTCTGCCCCAAATTAATCTCCAGTTCTTCCTGGTTATGCCAAGAACTGCAGATTTTCCACATAGTGTATGCTTGCCTTTACATTATTTAGCTAAGCAATCTCTAAGCATCTGTCATCAGTTTATAAAAATAAATAATTAAAGAAATAAATTAAATGATGAAAGCATATATCACTTATTAATTCCTGGGGGAGAAAAGCAATAAAAGACAGCCCATTCATCCTCTTCCTCTACTATACACTAAGAAGGGAAAACCAACAACTTACTTTATTATCCCCCACAGTTTTGCTGAAGTAAGGAGACTAAAAGCTGCCTAAAACGACGGAGAGGTTTTTCTTCTGGAGGAGAACATTTTCAGTGTAATTCATATGGCTTCTTCAAAGGGAATGTGGCCTTCTAAATAAATTGTTTCTCAGCTTAAGTTTTAAATGCCAGTGATTTCACAAACACCAGTTCAAACAATCTCATGCAGATCTGTAATACGTTGGTACTCAAATGTTTGTAAATTGAATCTCCCTTCTCCTTTTCTTTTGTTTCTCTCTTTCATGTGTATGTTCCCGTGTTCCCCACTGCCTTGGGTGTAATAACCCAAACTGATTATTTCTTCCAATGTCCTTGGACTACAAAACTTGTCTCTCCCCATCCAACCTAAGTTAACCTTCTTGCATCCTGACCAATGACTTTAAGTAGAGGCTCCACTATCCAGAGCCCTCACAACTCCATCACACCAGCTACAGACCTAAACAGGGAACTTTTTAGGTGGTTCTTCAGGTTTTCTCCTGCCCCCAGTTCAGTAAATCAGCACTTTGCATACCTGCCCAGATCATCCACTACCTTTTCTACAGCTACCTGACCTGTCCAGATCAACCTGGTCACCTACGTTGAATCCTTTCTGTTCAGCCTGGTTGCAATTAAGGAAGAGGAGGAGCAGAGCAGAGAGGAAGAGACATTGCTGCATGCGCAGATTGTGTTCTAACCTCAGCCACAGGTTTTGGCCCTTCTTGCCTGCTGCCTCTTCTTAGCCTTATTGCCTGAAATTAGATGTTATACTCTTCAGTGACCTCTCAGAGGAAGATGAAACAGCATAGGGGAGAATAAGACTACATGGAGCTCTGCACAGAGTCAGGATGTCACTGCTCCGATAAGCAACCCAACAAGCTTGAACTCTATTTGGCTATCATGTATTTTCTCAGTATCAGAAAAGGCATCTTATTTCTGTTTAAAAAATTTTTTAATTAGGACCTTTCATATCCGATCTTAACATCAAATATGTATTACATTAGCAGTGCTTAGAAACAGCATTGGACTTCTTGGGCAGTCTTCAAACCTATTGACAATGAACTTAGATGTTTTAATCTACACAGCAGTCTATATTATTATTTGCTACTTACTGTTCTATGAATAATTGTGACATAAATAACTAAGAAAAAATACGAGAATGAGTCAAGGCAGTGGTAAAATAGCAAAGTGGTTTGCATGCACTTAAGGACTAGAATGAAATACCTGTGCAAGTTGAGTCCAGTGGGATGACTGGATTCCATGAAAAAGAAGGTAGTGATTTATTGATGATATCTAACATATAGCAGCAATACCATAAATCTTGTAGTCATGGAGAGGGCTTGCATTGCCTTAGAAAACTTAGGCTTTAGAAAACTCATAAAGACAGAGTTCTAGTATTCTTCTACTGCAAGATGCACTATATATTCAAGAAATGCATATTTTTAAATATCAAAAAAATGATCTGGAAGACATATATTGTACATTGCAGTGATTAACAGAATACTTGCTGGTGGTCTGCAGAGAGCTAGTTAGTCCTAGGATGCTGCTTACTCTGTATTCAGCTATTAAACCATATTTAAAAAGTTAAACTCACAGTAAGAATATATGATATTTATTGTTTCATGTAAGCAATTGATGCAATCATCAGAGGAATAGTATTCTGTTGGCAGAAAAAATGGTAACGATCTATGTAATGACAAATTTGCAGTGAATTAGGCCCACGAGGCAACATCTCTGTTGAAACATGAATTTGTGAATGCTTTATATTACCAGACACTTTGGCCACACTGTGAATGAGACTTTCACATATTATAGGTACCTGACTTAAGGTTCATAAAGAGGCATAATTTTTGCGGGGTGACCTACTAGCACGTTCTGAGCATCATTCCATCCTGAAGCATGTGCCCACAGACATCCACCAACTCTTCCGGTTCTTCTCATTAAGTAAGCTAGTTTCTTCCTGATTTTATAGAACTATCCATACACAGTTTAAAACTTAGAATTATAATAATACCCTCTGGAATAGGAAAATATGAGTGTGTAACTTCCTGATGATCTAATGATTTCAGTGGACTTACTGATTTTCAGTGTCCTTTTGATGGCAAACCATGTCCTGTATGGCATGGTGGCTCACTGGAGATAGGAGCCTCTCTGAGACATCCAGCCTTGGAAAACAGAGTTGAACTCAGCTGTAATGGACTCTCACATTACTGGAAACAGGTACTGCTACCTTCTCACAAATGTATATACCTCATATACATCAGGTTGTGGAGATCACCTCACCTATTTTTAAATCCTCTTGAATATTGCAGTTCTGAAGGTTGCTCTGGCTCTAACATTACTGGATTAATGTACACCTTGGACAAAACCATTTTTTTCCCCTGACAAAATCCTTTAAACTTGGAATATTCTAGG
This sequence comes from Stictonetta naevosa, assembly GCA_011074415.1. Lineage (NCBI taxonomy): Eukaryota > Metazoa > Chordata > Aves > Anseriformes > Anatidae > Stictonetta > Stictonetta naevosa. The sequence goes on from CM021698.1 coordinate 19,823,915, forward strand.
TGATCAACAACAAAAGGTTATTTCCCCCTTTGTGTGTTATGTATACATGTACATTTTGGGTAGGCTGACTGCCAATACAATAATTTCTGTTACAATACCAACTTATTAACAAATTCTCTCTATATGTTTTGAAACTGTTCAAAACTTCAACTTGACATACAAGTAACACAGTTAATCTTTATTTCCTCAGAACAGCACCCACTGACACATTGCCTGCTCTGAAAGTCCCTATAATTGCTACGGAAACCATCAGTGGGGTCACTGTCAGGCACCTTCATTTTCAGTTCAGCAGCTACTGTTTGTGGGAAGGAGGAGGGTTTGCCTGAAAGAACAAAATTCAAGAACACAACATGCCCTGTTAGTATAGTTGAATTATGGTCAAAATGACTTTTGTAGTTCCTTATTGGAAATTAAATCTCCCCAAATCAAATGCAGATGTCCTGTGTTTATTTATTTACATTTTTTAGAAGTGGGAAGCAATGTAGAATTTGTGAGAAACAGACTGAAAACTCTAAGAAGAATCCTTGATCCCAGTAGCTCTTGTAAAACATGTTTTCTCAACCAAAATACCAGGGGTAAAAAAAAAAAAAAAAAAAAAAAAAAAGCTAATGTCCCCTTCCCCCAAACCAACTGAAATGGTTCAAAATACTTTCTGTGTAGTTCTACTCTGTATTGTGATTCTAAATAAATACAGCTGCTTTCTCCTTTACTTATTGAAAACACAATCAGCAATGAAGTTAATTTGTGCCTGACCAAGGCTCTTACAGTAACTGATTACTTACAGATGCCAAGTCTCCAAGTGAAATTTTTGCCACCTGTTTTCAATTTCAAGATTGGCAATTTTGCATTTCCACAGATTAGTGACCTCGTGTGGGGCTATGCCATCTGTTGCTGCATTCTCCATGCTCTATCACCAGCTTCCACAGGACATCAACAACATCAGAATAGCTTTATCAAGAGTTTTCTCCTTTATGAAAGGAAGAATACTAACCACTACAGCCTGGAAATATCAAAACTATCATCCACATCAAAAAGAAGCTGCAGATGAAACACTGATTACTTTTCATTAGCAAGTGGTTTCATTCAGGGTGTGAATATGGCTTACTTTTATGTCAAATTAACCATATCAAGAGGTTTCCATATATTACACAGGCCAAATTTCACTGCATTTAGATTTGGAAAGCCATTATTTAGCTTAAACACTTTGTACAACCTGAAGTTCTTCAGGAGAGCCCATTCCATTCATGTAAACAGTGTTGTCAAAATTTAATCTATGTACTAGAAAAATGTAATAGTATAATCCATTTAAAAGGGGTAATAAAACACACTTGGGAAATAAACAGAGTTTGGTAGTGATAAAGCAATGAATAGAAATGCAGAATTGCTTATTTTTCCCAGCAATCTACAAAGGATATGCTGCTAAACAGTTTTGCAATATATTTTCCTATTTTAGAGTAAGACTTGTTTTCCAAAATATATCACCAATATTATTTAAGCCATGACTCATCTTACAAATGAATTCCAGCTTGTATTGTTATGTTAGTGATTACTAGATGGTATCCATAAGGGCAGACAGTTATGCAAAAGGACTGTTCAATTAACCCATCTGTAAGCTGCAATACAAACCTCTAGGGGATGCTGTGTATATTAAATTCATACCACATCTTCACTTCTGGACCCTTTCCACTACAGAATTCCAGCTGATATCAACCTGCATGGACTAGGGTTGCTTGGTGTTATTATTTACTTGCTTGTATGAACGTAATGGCTATGTTCCTTTGCTGTTGACAAGACCCAGGGTGGTAGATGGCCTGCAAGCATGGAAGAAAAAGACCATCCATCCTATCCTTCCTCTTACTGAATAAAGAGTTAAGGATGTGCTAAAGGCTGTGCTCTGACATAAGCTGCAGAGGATGAGTGATTCCTCATTTTAATCACATTTAATCACAACCAGTAGAATACTGATGACATCTTGCCTTCTAATGTTGTGTTTTCTGAATTCTCAGCATCTTCCCTTTCTCACATGGCCTAGTGGCAGAGGAGGCAGCAGCAAACTAGGAATGGGGCAGGCCTGACATGGGGCTGCTCTTTCCCTTGGAATAGGTGGATGGTGATGGAAGAGAAGGACTGAAGGCATGAAGGGCAGAGAAGCCATGGATCACAAACTATGGACAAATTGCTTGGAATGGGAAAAAGGGATACCATGCTGAAAAATACTAACCTAAGAAAAGGTTGGAAATAAGGGGAAGGAGGAAAATTGTAACTTTTCACTAAGATGCCAAAACACTTAAATAATCATTTCCCTATTTCTTACAACAACCACAGAGATTTCAATATAGTCTTCTCCCCACTGCATGAAATTATGATAAGAGGTGTCCCAAGTCTGTCCCCCAGGTTACAAAACAATTGAAGACCTTTCCTCCTCTCCTAAAGGTGGAGGAATTCTGAGCCATTTCTTGGGATTCGGTAGAGGCCAGAGATAGCACAGGACTGAAAGGCATGCTCCAGTCAGCCATCACTCTTCCAAAACCTTGAGGCTGTGTTTGAGTCTCTCGTGCTGATGTTGATAGACACAGAACCATTTCTTCCTCAAGACAACTTGATTAACCTTCTGCCATATTGTTTGCTATCAGTCTCTAGAAAAATACGAGCTACTTTGACATCAGTCTGAAGCCACCAGTTTATGTCTTTTGAGTAAAGAACTCCACCGGGCAAAAATTAGATTGTGGCCCACTCACTGCGACATCCTCTGACCTCAGTTAGCACTGACATAAAACTAGAAGAATGCTGTTGACTCAAGTGCAGCTATTCCCATTGTACAGGAGTGCATCTGAGGTCAGAATCTGACTCAAAGTGCTTGCCAAAGACTGCAAAATATTATGAAAGAGTGGCTAACAGAAGCTACCCACACCCACTGAGCCGTGGATGTTCAGCTGAGAAGCAGATGTTTTAAGGGTCAGTACTTCTGTAATAAGTAAACACATTTATTGTAATGTAGAACACTGAGCTAATAATATAAATACCAAGCAGGACACTTGAAATGCCATGCAAACAGCAACATACATCTGAAAAATAACTACAACAAATGCTTGTTTTTCACCAGAAAGATCACAGGATCAGCAGCTGTTTACTGCTTCAGCACAGCAATTACGACGTAAGCTTAGCCAATGTTTCCAGTAAAGCCTGCTCCCATCTATCCCATTTCTAATAATCTGTGACATTTTTTTCCTGGGTCTGATATTCAGAGAGCTTTCTGTCCAAAATGCTGGCTGAGTTGCTCTCAGAACAAGGCCAAAAGACCACGTGCTCTGCTTTTCAGATTCAGTTAGCTAAAACTAATGTACTCAGTTCTTTCCAAAGACCCCCTGTTTCTTACTCAGCAGTATAACTGCAGAACACAAATAAGGAAGTTTCTGAAAACTAAACGTTTTAATTAGAAACTAGAAACAAACAAACAAAAAAAACCCTTCAGAAAAAGAAAACTTTGCATTTACTTTTGTTTCTGTGATTTACCTCAATAAAGTGCATTAATACTATACCAGTTACACTTTCAACCAAGAAGACACTCACTCACATTTAAGAACAGACTCAGACTCTGAATTTTGGCAGGCTGTGGGTCAACTCTTAATAAGGTAAATGAGACCTTCAGGAGGCCTTTCAAAAGCTCCTACTTATCTATATCCCTGTGCAAGTTCTCCCTGTGCTCTCGCCCTTTCAGGGGGAAACCACAGAGTTTTACTTGTCACATTACAGGAAGCCTGACCTGCAAGACTGCACCCAGCCAGTCACCCCAACAAGGAGGGAGAAGACATGGGCCAGGTGGCACAGGGACACTGCCTGCACCTGTGCCCACAGAAACCTTCAGAATTGTAAAAATATATATGGGCATTCAGATGTGGGAGCTGTGTTCTCACCAGACAAGTATAATAACTGCATCCAAACAGACATTTTCTAATAATCTGCATGTCAGTTGTTTTGTTTTTATTAGACGTATTACTTCAACATGTTAAAGCAAAAGCATTATCTGCTGTTTTTTCCTAGCATATTTAGTTTTGTTTCTTCCCTCCTACTTTCTTCTTTTTTTACAAAGTTTATTTATTTATTTATTTATTTTTTTTAAAAAAAGACAGATCTATAATTCTGTAGAAATTTCTCTTTTGCCTTATGGTTTCCACACCGAGCAGTAAAGCTATTGCAGCAGAAACAAGCAAACAAAGCAGCCCACTTACAATCCAGCAAAGGAATCCTCATAATCTGTTCCAAAGTGCTTAAAACCTTCTCTTGACCTCAAGTTTTGCACATACCAGCCTAGGGTGAAAGAAACTAGTTTACGGGTCTCTGTTAGCCAAGCAAAATTTTGGAGCAACTAAGGAAAAACTTGCAAATAAAGTACCATCTAGAATTGTACTTAACGTAATCTTTTCTTCTTTGGTGTGATTTCTGCCTATTTATTTATTTATAGATCAACACCATGCTTGGATGAAAACAATTTCCTTGTTAAGCTTCTGTAGTATCTAAAGGTACACGAGTTTCTGACAAATTGGGGGTCCTTTCTCAGTCCCTGAAGTAAGAAATGTGAATATAAATATTGATAAACTTGGGTCAAGGTTAGAAAATTCAGGATCGGGACTGAGCCACCAAATTTAGATAGTTGCTCAGGTAATGCCAGATCCTAGGATGAAGGCTGAAAATTTCATCCAGTGAAGTTTTTTTTTTTTTTTTTTTCATTTGAGCATCAGCTATCACTCTCTAGTAAAAAACATGCAGGGGTGTTAGATCTCAGGTAAATAGCTCAGCTCAGTATTTGCCTTTTAAATCAGTTTTAAATTATAAAACTTGCAGAGATTCATATTACTGACTTTCTCCAGAGACTTACTCCTGATGTATTCTAGCTCCTTAATGTGGTTTTACCTACTGTTCCTCTCTTTGTCTACTGTTTGGAAACTTTCTCAAAATTCAGAAAGCCATGTTATTAATGTGGATGTCATATATATATATTTAGTTCAAATTAGAACTTAAACGTGTTTGCACCTATACATTGCAGCTCTGAGTTAAAAAACACAACTCATGAAAAAGGCTATAACAGGCATATGGTTGACTTCCTTATTTTCATTGGCCAAGTATTGTGAAATGGAAAAAAAAAAAAAAAAAAAAAAAATTAAGTTAAGATTTAAAACACAGCTGGACAGAGATAGACACACAGTTTAAAAACATAAATTGTTTAACTGAACTCTGAAAAACTCTACCAGAATGAAGAACAGAAAAGTAATCACCTTGAAAACAGTACTGTATATTCTAATATAGGAGTTAATGACTAATATAGTCACTAATTTGAGTTGTATTTCCATAAATCAGAGTGAGATTTATGCTACCTTCACCACAGAGGCCTGCAGGATGAGACCAGTGACTCTCATAGAAGGCTTTCACAGAACAGCTTTGTGCTCTGCTTCAAAAAAAGCAAAGGTTCAAACAGAACTGCAGGGTCAATTCCTTTCATATATAAACTATCCCTAGCAAACATTTTACAGTGTAATAACTTGTTAATGTTCCTTTAAACTTTAGATTTATATGAATAAATCACTGAAAACAATACACAAAACCACACAGCTAATTTCAGCTTCTTGAAAGGAGACCTGAGTATAAGGATAGTCATGTAAGGATAGCCATTTCCCTTGCAAAATGGAAAGGATGTGACCAGGCACACACAGACAAAAAAACAAAAAACAAAAAACAAAAAAAAAGGCTTCAGTGTTTTAGTTTTTGGTTTGATATAAGGAAATTATAAATATATTTAAGTTATGTAATAGGACAAGAAAATTTAGTAAATCTCCTTTTCATTATTTTTATCTGCTTTTATGCATATTTTCTTCCTTGTGAAAGGTAGAGGTTTGGCTGTCTTTATTTTTTATATAAGTATTTGAATATACTGAGAAAACAAAGCATAATGTCTGTTAGCTGAATTTTATCAAGTAATATTTTCCCTATTTTAAAATATTTTCTCCCTCCTTTGGTAAAAGCAATTGATCTAGATTAGTGTAAATTGACTGGCTGTTAAATTAGCTTAAAAATGTATGGGAAAACATTTCAGGTTAAAAATTAGTTGCTCAGCTGTGTTTTAGAAAATGTTTCAAACAGTATTCTCCAGGATGCAAAACCTCTTCAGCAAGCTAAGCAAGCTTTACCAGTAATTATGTTATTAATCTTCAGTGTGACTTCCGTGATTCTGTGAATTCTACAAGTGTTAAAAAGTATAATTATATTTATAAATTAACTCCTCCAGTGTTGTAAAATGCAGAAGTAGAAAAAAAGGTATGGCACAGCAGAGGGAAAATTTGGTACATGCAGAGTATCAGCATGAGATTTACTCACTAGTATTCCAGAAGTATGAGGATTTTTATCACAACAACTACCATTGCAGAATTATAGAACAAACGTATTCAAAATGCAGTTAGGCTATTAGAAGTAATACACGAAAAAGACTGACAAATTAATACAGAGATTTTGTTACTTTAAAAGCAAAGACAGTCACAATTCCAAAAACTCTACCAAGCACTTTGTTATCGTTTCCAATTTTGCAAGGAAATTGTTGTTCTAATAGACAGTTGTATATAATCCTGAAGTAACTCTAAACCCATTTTCTACCTGTTCTCTATCATTTGCTTTTTGGACACAGGCAAGTTGTTATGTTTTTTCCTTGTCCAATTTTGGGGTGGAAAACAGTTGACTGATATGGATTAGTGCCTCTTGGCTGGTGGAAGGGTGAAACTGTTAGGAGGCATTTTATGCCTTGGAGAATAAGAATGAAGGATACTGAGAATATCAGAATACAAGATTTTCTTATACTCAGCATGAATTTGTACCAACAGTAACACCTGTACTGTAAAAAATTTGAGGATTCTTGGACATCCATTTAGACTATTGGCATCAGTCATTATTTCATTCTTACATTAGTGGGGAAAAAAAAAAAAAAAGAACAAATTGATTTTGGATAATATAAGGGAAACATTTTATCTACATCCTGTCATTTTCTAGCTGTCAAATTAGGCTTGTTCTTCAGCATCTGAAAATGCAGATAGACAAAGCATGAAGTACATAACCTTCACTCTCCCATGATGCATCCACAAGCCTGAATAATAAAAGCATGTGGCAAATCTCCGCACATTTATCAGTTCAACATTTGCTCACATGTGCTGTTTCCTACACAGCTACAACAACAATGCAAATGGTATAAAAGACAGGGCTAAACTTGACCAAGAGTAGAATATGAGTAGAATAAGAGTAGAATGGTTGGATAGATCTAAAATTAAAAATTAAACATATTACAAAAAAAAAAAAAAGAAAAAAGAAAAGAGAGAGAGAGGAAAAACAAACAAACAAACAAAAAAAAACATACTTTATCAGAAGGAAAGACAACCTGAAGACAAAGCTCTCACGAATGTTTGGCAACTTCCTTAGCACTCCAGGGAATAAGCGGATAATCTCTTGCTTTCCAATAAAATGTTTGTAGAAACTATGGAGCTAAAACCAAACAAACACCAAAAAAATCCAGAGATGATACAAAGTATTTTCCAGGTTTTATCATCCAGATTTATTTATTTTTTTCCTGATATATCAATTCTGCATTTTTATTCCCAATTTTATCTGGAGATGATATCAAGCCAAGTCAGACTGTGAAGCTCAGTCCTGCAGGTAAGCTGGCAGTGCTGACAACATCTATATAGAATTCTCTGCCAAGTTCTGTAAATCTTAATTTCTAAATGCAGCTGACTGAAGATTGAATATACATTATGAGATTAAATACATTGAACTGTTGGTAATAAAGTAGTTTCCAATGATGGTTTAATAGCACCAATATTTTCTAAAGCATTTTACTTACTCTGATTGCTGAAATAAGGGTGCCTTTATGAACTGGATTATGAGAGTCAAGTAAATCCCTGACATGACTCAGATGTGAGGCTACATATTACAGGTACTTCCTTATCTCTTCAAAATATCTCTACAAGAGAAAATTAAGTACATTTCTCACTCTAAAAACAAACAAATAAGCAAACAAACCCAAACAAACAAAACCAACCAACCAAACGAAAACCAAACCCACTAACCCATGCTTTGCTCTCAAAGCAAGAATGCAACCTTGCAAGTGAGATTGCTGCCTCTTTTCTTTGTGCCCAAAGGACATGTTAAGAACAAGGGAAGTTCTCTGCTAATACTGCCAGCATTAATTACTGTTTCAAGAAAGAATATCAAAGAAGAAACTAGGGACCAATGGAGAGAGTAATTCACTGTATTGCCCCAGTATCAGCCCTAGAGCATTTCCAGGAGTGATAGAGATTTTAGGCATGAGCATCATTGAGGTGTTCTTATGGCCAGAACACTCTTGGCCTGAAAGGTCCATGTCCTGCTCCTGGAAGAATGTCGTAGATTGCACAGACATCTGTAATGCTTGCATGCTGCAGCATTTTATTCTGACATCCTGTTTATCTTGGACTTAATTTTAGCTGGGTAATGATGCAAGAGATCATCTGATAAAACAGGAACTCTGAATATGCAACCAAGTTTCCAGGCAGAGCAGGTTTTCCATTTTCTCCTTGCAGCTTAATAGCCCCTTCTACTTTAACCTGGTAAAAACATACCACAAGATGAAGAACATGATGACATAGACAGATAACCTTTTACTGCAGTTTTTGCTCAAGGGTCTCCCAGCAAGTTTTTAATTTCTATTGCCACCACAACCCACGTAAAGGAGGACCTTGACCTCTTCAGGCTATATATCAAGGTACCTAATATCCCATCTTTATTGTATTATGTTGTCTTTAATATAAATCGCAGTACAATCTTACTAACTAAAAGTTCCAAAGAAAGAGAAGGAGAGATATATAAAGTTATGGAAGTCATTATGAGGGTAAATCTCAGTTTCTTTTTGAGCAAGTCAAAGAGAAGACATTTCTCTTCTGTGTCATCTCTTTTTTTCTTATACAGGAAATGTATTTGCAGGATACAAGAGTCTTTTCAAAAGCACAAAGAAAGTCTGAGAAGACCTGAAGGACTTTGCAAGTAAAAAGCACCAGAGGCTGCAACACAAACCATGCTTAACACAGGCAAGATAATAATAACAAACTACTGTGAGGTAGAATGGGTGATAACGAAGCAGGACTGCCATTGGCACTGTAGTTTGTGGACAGCTGTTTGCACACAGCAGCCAGGAAGCAGTGGAACAGAGCAGTGCAGATGCTTGCCCTGCTCAGAACCCAGCCTGCTAGGCTGGCTTCCCTTGCTTCCAGCAATCCTCGCAGCCCTGGGACAACTGTAGTTCAGGGCAGGACAGAAGCAGGACAACCCCTCAAGCCCTGTTCTGCTGTTGTCCATCCACAGCTACAACGTCAATGCAGGATCATGTACAAGTACACTGCACTGCAGGCTTTACCTTCTGTGATCTGCCTGTCATTTTGACTTTTAATGAAGTATTTTTCCTGTTCAGTCCCTCAAAGGAGATGTGTTTGAGAGAGAATAAAGAATATAGCTATTACAAACCAAAGGGCTTAATAAAACTTCAAAATTAGAATATATAAAACTGAGTCTCAAATGCAAACTCCTATATCAAGGGCTGTGCTCCATGTCATGGTGATTTTCTCAGTATAGATTTATTCACATAAAAGATACGGGCATATAACCCACTTTCAAATCTTCTGGATCATGCCCTGGTAACCAAAGGGGCGCTTCCTTGTTATTTAAGTGTTTCGTAGTCCTGTGGTAGCCCTTTATCATCAGAGCTTGCAACAGTCCCAGAAATGGCAACATAATTGCTGGTGTCTAAAAGGCTTTTTTTTTTTTTTTTTTTTTTTTTTCCAGACACAAAGTTTATGCTTCTGCCACCATACAGTAACCTGTACATGTATGATCAGTGTGAAACAGTATAGGCAGTGTTCACCAAAATAGTGTTTAACACTGACATTCACTTTGCTGGTGGGAAGACAGGCTGCAGACAGAAATCCGGAGCTTTACAGATTGGAAGGAAATGGCTTGACTGCACTGATGAGCTAAAATCACATATGCTATGGTATGGAAGAGTAGAATAGCTCTCCCACTACATAATAAAAATAATTAAATTGAAGTCATGCAGCTGAATGCAGCACTGAGAACCATGGGATATATTCTCTTTTATGCCTATTTCACAGGAGAGAATGCAATGCCTGTTTGAACATGACAACTCTAATAAAGCTTTTTATACATTAATTTCATACCTAGACTAGTATAACACAGGCACTAATTTGCCAGATTAACTCTGCTGTGAACAGCTTCTACTCCATAAATATATTCTGTGTGTACATGACTGAAACCAAAGGTGGGCAGTATAATTTCTTCATTCATCTCAATATCAGTAGACCATTCTCCAGGAGCAATTCTGCCTTTAAAACAGGCTCTTCTGAAAGAACAGCGCCAAAAGCAGGCTCTAGTACTGATCATATAGTTTTCTCTCTAAGTGCCAGCACGACTGCCAAGTTTAATGAAACAGAAAGCAAACACATTGCGGCATGCACTTCCTAAGACTGTATACTACATTGCACGTGAAGGCAAAGAACTGGGAAACACATGTAACTAACTGCACCAAGTAGTGACATCTGCCTTAATGGTTATCTGTTGTTGATTATAGAACATAATAAAATAGAGATAAACTAACATCTGTAACTGCTATATCAGGAATCCAGCATTTGGGAAGTCTTAAAGACTTTTTTTTTTTTTACTTTCTGTGAAGTCAGCAGTTATTTTGTTATTGTTATTAGCAGACATAAAAGTGAGGACAAAAGCTTACTTCAAGCTTCCAAATAACTGCTGACTGTGGTGGATGAAAGATAATTGTTTGAAGAGCCCTTTATTGTATTGGTAGTGTGTTTTCTTGAGGTGATTAACTGGAGTATAATAAACACAGAGTAAGGTGACACAGGTTATAAAACAATGACATACACAGAGGGTTTAGTTTAGTGTGAAATGTTTCAGCTACACAATACAACTCTTCAATATCAGAGTGTGTGAGGGGCTCTGCTTTTTCTTCAACTAACCAAAACATTACCTGACTAGAATAGAGGGCCACCCAGCACCAATGTCCTTCCAGAGTTGCAGCAATATGGTAGACATATCTATCCCCTTGGATTTTACAGGGATTCTTTAAATTTCAAAATAGACTCAAATCTGTGTGCAATCTGAAGACAAAAATTTGGATTTGCAGCTGCTGCTCCATTTACAATTTACTCTGAGGTGCCAAGCACTGGTTTCATTGAAGTTAATGAGGGTTTTCAATTAATTTAGTAAAACCCAAATTTGTCTTCCATGTGCTGTTCCAGGCTAATGAAGTGAATATATTAACTACCTGACTGTCCCAAGATACCACTTACTAAACACATTTGGAAAGATGAGGATGGACAAACACATGGGGACCGATTTGTGCTTTATACCAGTTTGGGAAAACAGTATAACTTTTCTTGTGTCAAAGGCATTCTGCTCAGCTGAAGGAAAGATAACACTCTCTCTTTTGGGGTTCAAAAGCAAAAACAGTACTTTCATTTAGTATATGTTTTGACTCAGGTTTGTAATGCTGCTTAAATGCACTCTGCAATGTGACCAAGTTTTCAATTATCACTTTTTTTTCCCCCTTATTTATTTATTTATTTATTTATTTATTTATTTTCGTCTTCTGGGCACATTGACATTTGCACACAACTTGTTAGCTTTGCCCAAGCACCACTTTATCCAGCACATGTACAGGATTTATCATTAAAGGAAATGAGAAAACCTGTCATTTCTTTTTATTCCACTTTTGAAAAACGTTGAACCAGAAACTACAGAACAAGAACATTCCTGATAACCTTGTTTGGGCTGGCAGGAATCTCATGAAGTTCAACAAGAAGTGTCATGCCCTGCACCTGGGGAGGAACAACCAGATTCTTCAACCAGTACAGGCTGGGGGCAACCCAGCTGCAAAGAAGCTCTGCAGATAATAAAATAAAATAAAATAAAATAAAATAAAATAAAATTAAAATTAAAAAAAAATAGGAGACTTGGTGGACACCAAGTTGAACAGGAGTCAGCAATGCATCTTTACCACTATGAAGGCTAATGGTATTCTTGGCCACATTAGGCAAAGTATTGACAAAATATCATCAGCAGGTCAAGAGAGGGAATTCTTACTCTGTACTTAGCATAAGTGAGACTGCACTTGTAGTACTGTATCCAGTTGTGGGGGGGGGCGCGCCCCAGTACAACAGAGATGTGGACATACTGGAAAGAGCCCAACAGAAGCCTACCGAGATGATCAAGAGATAGGAACACCTTTCCTATGAGGAGATGCTGAGAGAGTTGGGACTGCTCAGTTGGAAAAGGGAAGGCTCAGGGGGGATTTTATCAATGTGAATAGGGAGTGTGCAAAGAAGATGGAGCCAAGCTATTTTCAGTGGTGCCCAGTGCCTGGACAAGAGGCTGAGGTTCCATCTAAACATCAGGATGCATTTCTTTACTATGCAGGTAATGGACCACTGACACAGATTATCCAGAGAGTCTCACTCCTTTTACATCTGCAAAAGCCATCTGGACGAGGTCCTGGGCAATCTTCTCTAGGTGTCCCTGCTAGAGCAGGGGGGTTGGATCACCTGGCCTCTAGAGGTCCCTTCCAACCTCAGCCATTCTGTGATTCTGTGAAGTTCACCTCACATCTAGAGATTTTTGTATTTTGATACTTTTGACATTTTTGACCTCTTTGAAAGGTTTTCTCCAAATTACAGTAGAGGGGACATTCCTAGTTTGACAGCATTAGAAATGACAGTACCCTTTATTTAAGGGAAGAGCAGAGCAGCAGCAAAGTTCCTTTGTATTTACCTACCAAAATAACTTGACTTCAAGACCTGAGATGGAACTAGAAGAAATTCAATTTAAATCCATTTAATTTTTGGCAACTTAATAGAGTGTCCTAAAAAAAGGGTGACAATTAATACCAATTATAATGTGAGTTTTGCAAAGCACAATGGAAACAATAGCAATTATGTCCACCATACAATGAATATAAAAGCAATTAATGGACAATTAATGAAACACAATACCACTTCAGTTTATGCTGCCACTGGTCAGATTTAGAGTGATTCATACTTCAGGAAGAGAGTTAACTTTTTTTCACTTTGCTCCTCAGTTAATTTTATTCAATGAGTATTACGTGTCCCCACTGCAATCCAAATTACTGTTTTAAGTACTAGCACTTACTGTCTTTCTAAGTCTAACCCTGCATACTCCCAGAAGGTATGCAGATGCCATTGCAGTTAGACATGCAGATGTCTTTGAGAAAAGCTCCAGATGCTGCTGCTGCCAGCTGTGCTACTTAAATTTGAACATTACATAGGAACTAGCATCCTCCATTAAGCCATGTACATTGCAAAAATCTTTATCATAGTGGTGGTTATTGCAGTTGACTAGCACCTGGATTTTTCCTACCAGTCTATCAGTTTGTTTCAAACCATTTTTTTTTGAAAATTAGTTCTAAAACAGCTATTCTAAGCTACAGATGACTGTGGATTATATGTCCAAAATGTACAGAAAATAGGAATGACAGTTTCATTTCTGATAGTTTGAAACAGTGTGCTCACAATCAGTTTGGTCTTCTGACGTATGTATTTACAAGTATTATCACTATTCTTTAAAGATCTGGTTAAGTCAGTGTGGAATTTAATCTTATTAACTCTCAATGTGTAGCACTTTTCTGCACGGCCTTCTGGATGCCACACACGCTAGCACTATCTCTGCCTAGGATGGTGTTCGCCATCCTGACAAATAACATTTTGGACTTAGCAATGCATGCATTTTGTATTTTCTGCTTTACACAGCATAGTGACCCAAAAGACATGAAACTCACGAGAGATTACAAGTGGTATGAATATAAGCATTGCCTTTTCTTCACAACATGGGTTACTGTAAACACCTTTAGACTACAGTTAAACCAACAGGCAATATCAAACTAAGATATATACAAATGTATAATTAAAAAAAAAATAAATAAAATCTGAAGTTTTCAAACATTGCTCCATTCATGATGCTCATTCCTTACGAAATACCATACCAGACTGATTTTATCCTTTGTCTTCAAGGGCCTCGAGGAGAAATTTGCAGTTAGATACATATTGAATGAGGCAGATCAGTGGCTGGATTTTCAGTGCTCAATTCCAGCTGATTGAAATAAAAGGCTTAACAAAATGCTTCTGAAAAAACAAAAACAAAAACAAAAAACAGTATGCTCTGACACTTCTGCCTTTGAAAACATGATCCTTAATGATTGCTGGAGTATCTCAAACCTTTCTTCAGGCTTCAGTTTGAGGAACGCAGTCAGACTGCTGTACCCCTCTCTTTCAGTGCATGGACAGAACACAGACTTTAGGAGAGGAATATGTGATGAAAGTCTGCATAATCTCAGCACTGCCCACAGCATACCATGAGAAGGTCCATTTTTTTTCAGCCTTCTTTGATGTGTGTGTGTGAGCGTGTGCAACTGCTCTTTTTCCTGAAGACTAAGAGAATGAAAGAGAGAAAGAATTATCTATGTGACACATTGTAATCATATTAGTTAACATGTTCCTGAAAGGCACTCAGACAAGAGAGCCACTCATAAGAAGATGGAATAAGATCAGAAGAGTGGGTTTAAGGTGTACGGTAGACTCACAGCATGAATAAAATAGACTATACATCAAGAAAAGTAAACCTATGGTAAGTTTGATAAAACAGCAAACTCTTATGGAACACATCTCAAGCCTAATATATCCAGTTGAGTGCATAATAAAAATAAAGGTGTCCCCAAGGTACAATTATTTCTCTTTATCTTGTTCAGTAACATAGAATATCTCTCACATCCTTGATTCAGAAGCTCCATCATAAACTGATTATCTTGATAGTAGATAGATATCTTGGTCTTACTAACCTAGTGGAAAGCTATCCAAAAGCCTCACACAAATTTCTAAACTCAAGCCTAAATGTATTCAGGACTAGTATTTATTTACTTGTTCTTGTGCCAACACTATTCATCTTAAATAAGTTTTTGCCTCTGTTATTTACCCTGCTAATCATGCATGAAGATCAACCAGCTCAACTTTCATTTAAGAATGCTAAATAAGACAAGTCCTTTCAGTTTGCTCGCTCTTGACAGCTCTCCATTTCTTTTTGCCTTTCCTTCAGTGCCTATTCCAGTTTTAATTAATCCCTCCAGAAGATGGAAGACCTAAGCTCTGTGCAACTCTACAGGGAAAAAAAAAAAAGGTCTCTGCACAATGTAATTAGTTCTATTTACCAGAACTGCTTCAAGTATCACACTTTATGACCACATCACCATTGCAGCATGTTTATAACTGTAATCCTTCAAAAATTTCCTTCATGTACCTTGGCAGATTAACAGAAGTGGAAATCTACCATATTGCACTGGATTTCTCTTCTGAAGTGCCTAGTTTACTCACAAACCAAACCTGCCTTTTGTTACCAGTGTTTTGATAGCAGTGAGTCATTACCATATATATATATATTTGGGAGGGGTGGGGAGTAAAACAAGCAACACAAAAGAGATATTCCAAGAAATTTATATCTCATATAGGCTGTGAAAACTCTGATAATCTGGCATTTATTCTTCTCCTCGGAATGGATGGGAAAAAACAGCATCTTTGTTTAAATGCCAAAACACCCAATGGTGAATATCTGTCTCATAATGACTCTGAAAACAACTACCAACCTTCCTCAAGCTATCCATTACATTTGCTCTAGATTTTCTTAAATTTTCAAATACCAGATAATCAACTTCAGATCACAAGAAGCTAAAACTTGAACACTCCTGGAATGCCTAGTCCTTTGAGTAACCCATCTTGCTAATTAGAAACAGATTTACTTTTAATTTACCTGTACTAGAATGAGACAGGATATATCAGAATGTATTATAGTCCTCCATACTATCAGTGAGCATTGTTCAGTCCCAAAAGACCTGAAGGCTTTAAAATGGAAGGATTATTCAGAGATTATACACTATTTTCCTACATGTTGAATAATTCATCAGAATTAATTCTACATATATTAACAGTTTTTTTCTCCTTCACACAAGTCCCAAAGATCAGTTTATGAGAATATGATGTGATTTAGATGTCTTTACCATTTATATATATATATATATTTTATAATGCTGCCTTCAGAATGGCCATCAAAATGAACAAAGTACAAAAAGCTTTAACAAAAAAGAAAAAAAAAAAAAGTAATTGCTAGTAGCACTCTATGCTGAGAAGCCCTCATGTTGGACAAATTCTGATTTTCTGGATGTCAGAAGTCTATCTGAAAAAAAATAAACACACACACACAAAAAAAAACAAAAAAAAAAACTTTTTTTTTGTTTCCTGTCTCCTCCTCCAAGAAAGCAATCAATGTAATTCCTTCTACATTCCTTCTACAATAATAGTTTCATACATTTAAAAGAGCAAAGTGTTACATATCCTGGATGGCTGTCACTAGTCCAAAGCAGAGAAAACACAAATTGTGCTTTCAGTGTTCAAAAGCACTATTACTTTAGTAGGGTTGCTATAGGAAACTAGCAATGCTGACAGGTTTTTCTTATCTAAAATTTCCCCGACAAAGTGCAGTGATCTTATTCTTTGATGATTCCTGAACACTGTGCTTAAGCTATTAAACTAAGCTAAAAACCACTTGGGACAAAGGAAATTTTTAATATTTATGAATAGGCTTGTTAAACACATACATGTTGAACAACTGAAATCAAGAGAGCACTAACGATGGGTTCTTCTAGTAAAAAATTGCTTGTTTTTTCCTCATCCTCTCAAAACACAATCTCTGTCCAGAGTGATACTGTCTAGCTCTTTCTAGAGATGATCAGCATGGTCCATCTACATTTTATCTAAACATAAGTCACAGCATACTTTGTTCACTGACATGACTTTCTTTAGATCTTTTCTCTCCCTCCTAGTCACATATCTCACCTGGCAGGCCTGGACTCTCTCACCTCATTCCTAGGTGAGGTCCCTTATGATCTAATTCTTCTTCGCCTGGCCTAGGAAAACTTCCTGTCCATTGAAAATAAGACAGGCCCCATAGATACTTGGGAAAAATAAATAAATAAATAAAAAATAAAATCTCCCTGGAACCCAAAGAACTTTAAATATACTGAAAGTGTATTCACCAGAACAATAAATTAATTATTTGCTCAGTGAAAATTAAATGAGCAAATGGCCTAGGCAGCTTGGTCAAGAACTTCAGAAATATTTAGAAGATTTGATATTCAACATACATAACTGCCATTGAAATAAGGAAAACATTTAATGATTTAAGCTATAAACTCTACATAAAGATTGCCCTTTCATTGCGAGTGTTGCTGAGACAGTCAGCAAAGGCCTTCCTGGTCCTGGGAGCAAAGAATCACAACCGCACTGCAACCATTTCTCAGTGACTTGTCAAAGAAACATTTCCAGAAATTTTGGCCAGCTCTCTTTTCTCCTGGGTTAGGAAACACTTTCAAGCTTTCTCTCTTGTTTAAACCTTTGCCTTATGATCTTGCCAGCCCACCTGGATTGAGGTTGACATTTCCCTGTTACTACACTCCCACTGCTCTCATGGAGCTTCTTGGTGACCTCTTGTCTTTGAAACTGTTCTGTGTCTGTCCTATTTTCTTCCTAAGAGCTTTGTCGGTAACTCCAGCTGATCTCACTGAATAATATCAAGAGGGTAAAGTAATACTAAATAGCAAAGATACAGAAACAGCAGCAAAAAACTATCTGTTTTTATTCAATACACATTGCTTAAAGCAAAGGTGAATACCATATCCTACAAGTTCTGAGAATACAGCTAGGAAAGATGACAGCATATCAAATGTAAGAATAGAGGGATATGTTTGAAGTAGAGTTCCCAGTTTTGATAAAAAAACAGACCAGAAACACATATTTCAAGCTCTTGGCAGGGTTGTCTCACTGTTCTTCTGTCACTTCATTCACTGAAAGTTAGTCCATGTATCTATGCTGACTATTCCGCTGCTGACTTGCTACATACAAATATAACTAACTGATTTCTGAATATTTTTTTTTTATGTATAAATAATAAATTGAAATAATTTAAATTGAAAACTCATTAAAAATAATAACCATTCTCTGTTGCTCAAATTAAGATGTAGATGCAGTACATAAGTACATATGATTATTTCATGGAAATATTAATATGCTTAAAAGCAGCCCCTTTCTTCTTTCAGAGGATTCAGTGTAGCTGTGGTTTGAATTCAGCATTCTTCACATGTGAACAACCTGGCTTGTTTCATTCTCCAGTGAAGCCTCTGACTGTGGTGGATTTATAGATGGCTGTCCCTGCCCTCTTTATATAGCATGCCTGCCATGTTTCCTTTTCATCCCATCTTCCTTCTTGTTTCCCAGCCTATTATTTATTTCTCTTTCTTCTCTTCCTGCCCTTCTCACCTATTTTCCACTCCTTTTTTTTAAAAAAAATATATATATACATATATTTTTTTCCCTAGTTTTTTTCCTCACTAGTATTAATTTTCCTCACTAGGGAAAAAAAATGCTTCTTGGCATGGGAGCCTTCTGATGACTTCAACAAGCTACACTAGAAACTTTTTTTTTTTAACTTAGAACTTTATGTTCCTGGTGGAAAAACAATCTCAGAAAAGAAGTAAGCACTGGTGTCTGGTCCTGCCATTTTTTTTATTTTTATTTTTTTAAATAAAACAAAACAAAATGAAAAAGCACCACTACCACTAAAAATAAAATAAAATTAAATTAAATTTTAAAAAATAGCTCTTTTTGTATCCAGATGGAGTTTTTAATACAGTAAAAAAGCCAAGGACAATGTAAGTGTAAATAGTTAAAATTATTGAGGCAACTAAGACAAAATAAGGCAATGGGTTTGTTAATAATGTTATTTGATGAAAAACACAGCACCAGGCTAAGGAATTTTGAATTCCCCTTCCTCATCTCCAAGCTCTTAACTCTGAAGTAGTTTACACCTGAACAGAGAAAAGTAATTTATTTAAAGACTACTTTAAGAGAAGAGATCTATCATAATTTCAAACACTTGTTCTCAATTTAGAAAGGGTCATTATGACCCTTATTTCTCAGATTTACATATGTAGTGCAAACGTGCAGGTGCACACATATGTCAGACTGGGAAAGTGTTGAATACTCCCAC
This sequence comes from Stictonetta naevosa, assembly GCA_011074415.1. Classification (NCBI taxonomy): domain Eukaryota; kingdom Metazoa; phylum Chordata; class Aves; order Anseriformes; family Anatidae; genus Stictonetta; species Stictonetta naevosa. The sequence continues at coordinate 19,843,115 of CM021698.1, forward strand.
TCTCAATAACACTTTCTCTGTACCTGAGAAAGGATGAAGTACTCTGCATATTTCCTTTGAAACTTTACATTAGCTTGTCAAACACCATTCAACAAGTTTTTATCTGCTCTAAACTATGTAAAGTCAAATAAAGAATATCTAGAAAAAGAAATTATTGCAGCAGTTTTTGGAAACGTCTTGGCTGTTTTCCTTCCATCTCCAACAGTGAAAGAAATGTGGAAAATAACAACAACAAACAAACAAACAAACAAACAAACTGAAACCATTAACTGCTTGCAAAGGCCATTCCACGACCAAAGATTAAACCTGTTCTCATCACTATGCCCTTAAAAACAATTCTTGTTTAATCCTGACAAGACCTAAAAATCTGTGGTAGTACATGAATGTGGAATATTCTCAAAACAAATAAATAAATAAAAAGCATGTTTTCATGGTGCTGAAAAATGCAGACAAGTGAAGTAAAAGGCTTTGCATTATATGGTTAATAAAATATTTATAGAGTGCATACTTAGAACAGAAATATTAAGTGTCCCAATCGCATTTTACAAGGAATATAACAATGGCATAGATCAGATTAAATGTGATGTAAAAGCTCTGATCAGATATATGTAACATATTTTGATTTTGTAATAGGTATTGTTGATTCACATCATGTAGCAATTCTTACAAAAAAAAATATTTAGTCAATATGTTGAAGCAACCTCTTTGCCTAGAGGAGTAAGCAACCAGTCAGCAAGCTTTTTAGAACTGAGAAAAGGAAGTTAACTTTTAAACACTTGTTGCTGACAGCTACTCACAACTGCTAGATAAGCTTCTAAGGATGCCACTGTGACAGGTCCTACTCCATACATCTAAATGGCATCTGCCACCAATAATTCAGGCTTCTTTGTAGGTGTAAATGTGGCACTAGAATTTGCTGAACTTGTTAAATGACTTTGTTCATGGAGTGTATGTAGCCTTGGGTGTGCAAACCTTTGGAGCATGATAGTTACAGGTTTAATATTAATCCTGATTTGAGATGGGAATCATTAAAACAAAACAAAAACTACAACAACTAAAACAAAACAGCAAATCTTGCTGTCAACCACAGCTTCAGCACTACAGTAAATTCATAAATATCATAACATTCTTACTGCAACCTACAGGTCATGTAAGTAGAGACAGGTAAGAAGGCTTTTTGCAAGGGAAAAGGCTGTTTTTTATTGTTGTTGTTTTGGTTGTTTCTGCCATCATGAATTAAAGCAAATACCTCATTAAAAAAAATATTTATATTTAAAAAATAATCAACTAGTATAATAAGTAAAGTAAATAGCACTTTTGTATTTTCTGGTGTTCAAATAATTATAATAATATTAAAAAGTGTTTCACAAATCCTTTGAGATGTCAGATATTCAAAATATTTTCCATATCAAAATTTTCCAGATTTCAGCAATATAGAGGAGGAAAGGGAGAAAGAGAGAATATTTGCATATAGATTGGCTCCAAAAGTCAAATGTTTTCATTCTGGTTTTTGAAATAAGAGGAGTTTGGACAGGGAATGGAAGTATCCTTTCCTTGAAATTTCAAGAATAAACTTTAGCTAGAAGCAGGAAATCAGATAACATCGGTATACCTCCCACTGACACAAGGGCTTTTTGTCTACTACATTACATCTACTACATGCAAGTTGGATCTCTGTAATGTTACCGTGTTTAACGAGACTCATGGATCATCTGTGATTAAATGTAGGTCACATAAAATAACACCTACAAAGCTGCCAACTTTAGTGAGACTCAGGTATGATATTGGTCACATAAAATAACCTCTGGATTCTAAAAAGAAAGAAAAATCAGAATAAATTTGCATTTCAAGTACACACACAAATGGATACACATTCAAATTATAACTGCTGGAGGTTAACTAGCAGGATATTCTTACATTTGCTAATAACAATTAAGAGGTTGTGAAGTAGTCATGAGTGTGAACAATAATATCCCTTCATCAGGGCCTTTACTAGCAGGTAAGGATGGTACCACTGCTCCTCTCATGCAGAAGTGCTGCAGAAAGAAGTTCTGCATTTCATCCACGTCATTGGTGACAAAATATATTCCCACACTTCAACAGCACATGATGTCTAAACATCACACTATCTTTATGAGCATTTGGGAGAGTTATAAGAAAATAAATAAGAGGAATGTTTCCCTGCCTCTCTTTCCAATGCTTCAAATTATGTCAATAAGTAAAAATAAACAGGGCAGTGCACTGCTGCATGAACTCACTGAGGGACAGATAGGCAGGGGAATAACTGTCTCTTGTGGCACACAGAAAGTGGACTTGAGTGCCAAAAATTCACATCAGCTACTGCTGCTTTTTTGAACCAAGAGCTGAGAGAGGCCCATTCATTCACATGGGTGGACTGAGAATGAAATATGACCAACTTCTGTTAGTGCTGCTTTCAGAAGGTTAACCCATTGCATGTCACACAGACACAATAAATAAATATATATAGTTTTTTTGCATTAAAAAAAAACAAACAACAACCAACAAAACTGCTTCTAATTCCTCATTTAGAACAAAATGCTAGATGCCACAATAAGATATCAGAAAGTTTGTAAATTCCTGTTTGTCTTTACTGAAAACATTCCTTTTACAGCATTTTAAGAGCTAAAGGTACTTTTTCTTTTTACTGATAAAGTCATACTGGTAAACAATATACACATACTGCAGTCTTTCTCAGCCTAATAATGGTGTCTTGTCTATATGAATATCACCTGATGTTTTCATCTACTCTAAACCAATGATGTTTTTTCCTATTTCTCTTTGTCTGACCTACTTTTTAAACATGAAACTTTAGGAATACTATGACACATTTGTCTGTTGGATTTCTCGACTTCTGCTAAAGTGATCTGTTCATTCCTACTCTTGCATATGCTCTTATTTCAGAGCAATAATATGCTAGCATTGTAGATTATTCACCTCTACAATGGAAAGCCTACCTCTAAATATTTCAGGGTAAGGCCTCACGTGAAAACATTTGTTGAACCTTGAAAGAGTTGACATTTTCAGAAAACTGATTTTGAATTACAAGTTGAATAGATTTGCTAGGAGTACTAGCAAGTATATTGACAAAACATAGAATTCTGTCATCTGTTGTCAACGTTGTCCTTTGACCCTTGAAATCCTGTGGGAAAACTAGCAAAATGCACTTCATTACTTAGTTTATTTGAATCAGAACATGATTTTAAATAGGATCCTCAGACTTATCCCTATTAACAGGCTTAGAAGAAGAAGCAGGTTTATAAAAGCACAGATGTTTTGCTTATTTATTCTTATCTGTCCTTGCTTTCTGTATCATTCCTAGACAACAGTGGAAGGGACAGAGCAAAATACGCAACTCACTGCAGCCACTTACAGAAAAGTCTTTGACAATACTACTTCTGACATATAACTTGTAGATGAATTGGTTAATATATGTATTACCTTTTAAAGAAAATATGAATCTTTAAATTAATACTACAACCAAGACTAGATAATAATTAAAAGAGAAACACTATGCTTCAAGAACTACTTCCTGCAAAGACTTGTGCAGGTGCTTCTACACAAGAAATAGACTCATTAAAGTTAATGGGACAACTCACTGTGTGTTAGAGCGTGCAGATTTAAATCAAAATGATTGGAATCACCAGATCTAATCAGGAGTTAAATCAGCAAGCAGAATAGCTTAACTTAAATCTTTGAATTTAATTTTGTTTTTCATATGTACATTTTTTTACCTGAAAGAAAATCTGAGGCTCTTTGGCTGATTTAATTTTGCACCTTTCCTTGCAGCCACAGTGTATTAAAAACAATGAATCCATAAGCAGTGACCAATATAACTGTTACTTACTACACCTTTAGTCAAACTCTTTATACTTACATTTTATTAATTATGAGAACAGTAAATACAATATTTCTAAGTAGTTAGAAATGTGTATGGGTGGAAAGTTGAATCTCAGTTTAAGCTAACTAGAAAAAAGATATTAAACTAATTTAGTCAGGGAGTAATCTCATTAACTTAATCCATCTAAAATTTAAGCACTAAGTCTTAACAAGTTATTGTGGCTCTGTTTATAGTCAGTGGAGATCAGACGATTCTTCTCTCTAATGATGAGATGATTTGCCATCTGTAATGGCTATTTGTTGTTCCCACTGACTAGAGACAGAAGGCAAAATTTATGCTTACAATTCAACAACTAATGATAGGTGGGATGATAATCATATATTTAATCTAAACATTTACATTTGCTAAAGACATAATAAAAATATAAAATCTACCAAAACTTCTACTATTAAGTAAATTAGGTAATTTTAAATGCAAAGGAAGTACTATCTATATTTTTGAAATATTCAAATAGGTAAAATTTGGTTAGTACATCTTTAAAATATTATAGCAAGTAAGCAGTGTTCTGTCTCACACTGTATTTAGACTAGAAATGAAAGATAAGAACAACTTTCAGGCCATTCTAATTTCAAACTGAGCAGAACTCACTAAATAAACTGAAATGAAATACTTCTGTGTAGATTAGGGTATTTGTGTCAGAAGTTGATTTTGTATTTCAGCAAAGTTAAGTTTCAGGCCAATGATTTCCAGTGGTTCACTCATTTGCCTTTCTAAAAAGCTTTTGCCTCAAATATATATATATTTATGTGCTGGGAATTGGCTCTAGGCAAAACAAATGTGCAGAAAGTTTTTATACAAAGGAACATATAAACTCATTATATTTTTTTTTCATTATACAAATGTAAGCCAGAGTTAAAATAAGCATTTTGAAACCTACAATGCTTCATCTAGAGAACACATATTTCTTTAACTTTTAATGTATTTCTTGGGGACAAAAAATATTAGAGACAAACAAAAAACAACAATAAACAATTAGTAGATTTCTTGTAGAACATTCAAAGAAAGCAAAAACGTAATACATATCTTTTGCTTCTATTTCAGAGCTTTAAACCAAACAATTAGAGCAGTGTTTGTTAGTAATTGCTTATTACATTTCCTATGCCTGATGAAAATACTATAGTAAAACAAATCAACCAAACAACAACTACAATAACAAAAGATTGAGAATCCTGCCTGCTGGAGCTTCTATTTAGTAGAAAATCACATCTATCCTGCCCCTGAGGTGTTCTGCTAACAATGTGCTGCTGTAGACAATAAAGTGCTGTTTGGATGCTTGTTCTTTTCACAGCAAATTTACTGCCAAAATGAAAACCAGACTTATTAAAAACCTCCCCCTGCCCCTGAGATCTCTCTTTCTATAACTGAGTCATGCAAACACAGATATTTAAAAGCTCACAATCTCAGAGGACACTCCTTAGTAAGCCCAATTAATAAAATGAAGCTTTATGGCTGAAACATACAAGGTTCTCAGAGACCCTCCACACATAAACAAAATTAAAAAAAAATACATGAACTTATCCCTCTTTATGAAAAAGATGATAAGAAACATCTTACTTGAACAAGAGAGTGCTGTAATAACATATTTAGGATAAAGCAAAATTGATGTACAATACCTGAAATTGAGAATATTTCAGTTGAGAAGATACTGCAGGAAGGTATTTATTGTCAGCTCTATCTAAGCAAAACATGAAGAAGGATTCCTATCATAAAATTAATGTCACAACACCAGTTACAAAATAATTTGAGACTTTGCAGTAGTCCATTTTGATATATTATTCTTTTGTAGATGCTATAACACTAGAAAATGAAAATATAGCAATGAGCATAACAACCTTGAATTATCCTTGATGGTTTTCTCTGAACCTTTTCCTGTTCTACTGTACCATGTTTTGGGAACAGGAGACCAGCATAGCACAGAGTATTCAATATAGAAGTGCCTTGTGTAATTTTACAATTGCACACTGCTGCTCTCTGTTTAGCTTTCTGTTAATTTCCTAGCAAGCCTTACATTTCTATTTGTTTTTGGACTACTCCTATATATCTATCTGAAGCTTTCATAGAAATACCCATTTTGACCCACAGATCTCATTCTTCAGCATTGCTGGTCAGCAGGTCAAGGTCCATCTTTCTGTTTGTTAAGTTAGTGTTTTTTTTATTTTGTTTTTTTTTTTACTCCATAAGTGTCCCTTTCCTTTTCCTTTCCCTGAATTTAATCTACATGTCATTGACTCCAGGTACCTTCTATATAAAAACAGCTCCACATTTGCTTCCCTCTACTCCTCAAAGTCCAAGGCAGTTAGCAAGAGGGTAAGTACTTTTCCAGTACTCACCCATGAGTTTCGAGAAATCTTTGCTGAATACCATCTCATCCTTGAATTTACTACTTTTTGTCAATTTGTTTCAGAACATCTTCTAAAGTCTTTTTATTTTCATTCAATTCTCCACTACATCCTCCACAAAAATAAATAAATAAATAAATAAATACACAAGATTTCTTCATTCTCCAATCACAAAATTTTCATTGTGAAAATCTCTACTGTTTCTTTAGTTATGGTGAACATCAACACAAAGACTTCATTTAGCTTGCTGTTATGGTCTTATCTTTATTATTATTATTACAATTCTACTGGCTCTACATGCATTCTTGCTGACTTGTTGCTCTTAGTGTGCTTGAAGAAAGCTTTATTATAGTTTTGATTTCCTTCACTAACTGTTCCCCAAAATAATGTTATTCAGAATGCATTTCTCCAATGTTTTCATAAAGTCCTACAGAAAAAAACTTGTAAATGATTCACTACAGAATAGATAGGAGTAATCTGACCTGACCTGAAACATGTCAGAATTAAAATTCTATGTATGAGTTAGTTATCTAGTCTTCTGCTAAAATCAGTGTGTGCAGCAGAGGAAACTGTCCACATAGTTTATCCCAACTGCATTAGAACAGATAAGTTGCTTCTAGAGATACCTTACTCTCTCTATTCATTATACAGGGAAACAATATTTTAAATGAACTGCATATGTATAGTCTAACATCTAGAATATAAGAAATACTAATAAACTTTGAAGAACATTTAGTTGCTCCCATACAACATGATTTCACCAGTTAGTTGAAGGTTACTATTGTATAAGTGGTCAGTAAACTTAAAATATAAGAGCAGTACCTATCTGAACAAAAAGGAAGCTCATATTCATCAAAGTCTTATAATTACTGGACATATTTACAAGGGTAGAAATCCTGGACCCATATTCTTAAATTATGAGATACCTGTTTTCCAAGGTGATGTTCAAATTCCCCTTCATTACAGTAGTTTATGACTCTTAAGTTTCGTTACAGCAGCACTGTCAATTTTATGCACCTACGAGAACACTGTGAAGTCCAGCCATTGAAGATCTTCAGTCAGAGACATTTAAACACCATAATTTTTAATGCTAAGGTAGCATAAGCATATCACTACATGTGCTATTCAACTGCACTTGAGGGTAATTACGTAGTGGGTTTACGTGGCAAGGTTTTGGTAGCAGGGGGCCACAGCGGTGGCTTCTGTGAGAAGGATCTAGAAGCTGCCCCATGTTTGGTAAGGGCCCCACTGCTGACCAGAACTGAGCCAATAAGTGATGTTGTTTTGCGCCTCTGTGAGAGCATAGTTAAGACAGGGAAAAAAAAACGCTGTGCCACACAGCAGCTGGGAGAGTAAGAGGAGTGAGGAACAGCCTTGCAGGCACCAAGGTCAGTGAAGAAAGAGGGGGAGAGGTGCTCCAGGCGCTGGAGCAGAAGTCCCCTGCAGCCTGTGGTGAGGACCATGGTGAAGCAGGATGTCCCCCTGCAGCCCATGGAGTACCATTGTGGAGCAGGGTTCCACGCTGCAGTCCATGAAGGAGACCACGGTGGATCAGGTACCCTGCAAAAACGGAGGCTGCGGCCTGTGGAAGACCCCTGCCGGAGCAGATTCTGGGCCAGACTTGTAGCCTGTGGAGAGGAGACCACGCAGGAACAGGTGACCTGGCAGGAGCTGCTGCCCGTGGGGAATCCAGGTTGGAGCAGTTTGCTCCTGAGGGATGGACCCCATGGTATGGACCAATATCTGGAGCAGTTCTTGAAGAGCTGCTGCCTGTGGGCAGCCCACGCCGGATCAGTTCAGCAAGGACTGTATCCCATGGGAGGGACCCCCCAGCACAGGGGACGAGAGTGACCGAGAAGGAGCAGTGGAGAAGAAGTGCTATAGACTGACCATAACCCCCATTCCCCCGTTACCCTGCACCGCTCGGTGGGGGAGGTGGAAAAGGGGGGGGGGGGGAAGAGGGGGGGAAACTTCTTTTGGTTTCTTTGTTTCTCACTTCTCTAGCTTTCTCTAGCTTGTTAGTAATAGGTAATAATCTTACAATCTCCCTATGCTGACTCTGTTTTGCCCATCACGATAATTACTGTGCGATCTCCCTGTTCTTATCTCAACCCTTGAGACCTTTTCATTGTATTATCTCCCCACTCCTCTTTGAGGAGGGGGAGTGAGAGAGCGTTTCTGGTGGAGCTCGGCTGCCCACCCGAGTAAAACCACCACAAATTACTGCAGTTACTCGGGCAATTTTAAATACAGTACTTCATTTCAAGAAGGATTCCCTGTCTAATGATGTTCATGCAACAGTGTATAAAAAATAACACTTGAATTAACAGAACACCATTAAATTTGATTACAGTTATAGTGTCTTCAACTGTGAAATAATTTAAATGTGAAAGTTGAAGAATCAACAATCATAAATGGAAATTGGTAGACATGGATGTGGTGGCTACTGTGTTTCTTCTGAGTATCTTCACATGGCAATTTCAGGAGTGCCTCCAAAAGAAGATAAAACAAAACCATTTGTGCAGAATGAAAACTGGATTGTGTCACTTGCAAAGCATCTCATGTAGGAGGCAGTACTGACGCAGTGATTTCTAAGAAATCACCAGATGAGGACAGACTTCTCCATTCCCTGATCTCCCTTAAGCAATCTCAGCAAACTCTGAATTGTCTTTCTGCATGGTGAAGACTGCTCTGAGAAAATGCAGCTCTCCCTCTGTAAGCTTGTCTTCACTGAGAGAACTCAAAGGTAACTTCATGGCTAGAAACTCCTATCTGCTTTCCTACTTTCCTGATCTCCTAAAGAAATAGAGACTTATTAATAATGTTTCCCCTTTCACTTCCAGGCAGGAACTGATGCAGTGGAATGGAGAGTTTTTGGCAAAAAAGTGACTCAAGGATCCTTAAGAGTACCTTAGATTTAACCTCTTCCCCTTGCAAATCGAAAGCTCTCTCTGCCAGTATTATGGTATTATGGAGCCATGACTATTCTTTTTTTTTTTTTTTTTTTTTTTTTTTCCTTTTTTTTTCAATTTATTCTTTAGAGGTAGTAAATGGCAAGCTGTTTTGGACTGCCACCTTTGACAATTCTCCTAAATTATAGGAGGTGAACAATTAGTGCTAGGTATGTGCAAAAGTTTGGATGTGGCTTCAGGCACTGAAGGTAGCACCTCCATTAAGAAAGACAACTGGAAATTGCAGGATCTGTTCAACAAATTCAAGGCGTGACTGGTTGCCACTAGCTGGTAACTCAGACCATCCTAATGTAAGTGTCTAAACTCTTTCTCTCCCCATTAGCTCAAGACAGAGCCTACCTCATTAAGATAAACTTAAGTTGTGGTCAAATAAACACAGTAAACATTTTGCATTTTACAGTGATTATTTCAAGAAAACTACCCTCTATCAACAAAAGCAATATAGATTCAAAAAAAAAGAAGTAATTTAAAAATCAAAATCCATGGATGCTTGAAATGTTGAAAGTTATAAGAATGTCCCAAATGTAACTTAAAAACAACAAACAAACAAAACAAACAAACAACAACAACAAAAAAACAATTAATAGATGGAGAATTAGATCTATACAGGAATTACAAGCATGAAAATACTAGGGCATGCAAAGTTTAACCAAAAAAAAAAAAACAAACAAAAAACTACACAGAGGAAAACAATGTCTCTTTCAAGTTTTCTAATCAGGTCTAATTATCAAGAATAATTAATCTTATTTCAGAGGCAGAAATCTAAGACCAGTCTTGGCGATGGGAATTGGAAATGCCACTAGCTAGCATCTACAGTAAGCCCGATACTGAATCAAACACCCCAACTCCAGAGGACCAGCACGAGAGCCTGCTTACTCTGGAGTTCTCCAGTTTAAGACTTCACTATGACTCCGAGCAAAGGATCCAGCCAGAGAACCAAAGTGTCATTTGTTCTCCTTTCAGAAAAAAAAAAAAAAAAAAAAAAAAAAGTGTTTACAACGTGAAACGTTCCCTTGACAACAATTCTGAGACCTTCACAATGTCTCCTGGCACCTCTCCACTGCATGCTGTTTTTATGAACAGCAAGACAGATAAGTCATCATGTTTCATTTTATCTGTTTTCTTTACAGTGAAATTGTATGTTCCCCTGGCAGTATGAGAACTAAATACAAACATACATTTTATTAAAATGCTCCTTTTAAATTAATAAAATTAAGGGGAAATAGTTTCTAAAACTTTACTAATGTGGATTTTTGGACATCAAAGTAAAACAAACAAACAAACAAACATGTTGGGTAACTAAATATGAGGCCTGATCACCAAAGATAATGAATGTTGTCAGGTCTGTTACTACTGTTACTATTTGCAGTCACCCTGACCCAGCAATCTGTACATCTAAATGTTTGATCTTCATGACGTATACAGGATCCAAGCATCAAAATCCTGTGTATCCACTTCCCTGTCTTGTAGTCACTCAGTCTACTCCTCAGTTTGAAATACAGGTGCAATGAGAAGACCACTGTGCTCGATAATCAATCAATAAATAGTGTAACACAAGAGAAAGTTTTTAAGCTGTTAATTGATATCGTTTTAAACATACTTCCAAGGACTGCCAAGGTTAACATCTGAGTGGATTGTCTACCACATACATCTCAGCATGGTTACAGTATTTTATAATACAAAAGTATTTGTTTTCTTGTTTTGTTTTTCAGTTGATTTTTTTTCCTTCATTTCGTTCTTTTTTTTTTCAATTCAAACTATTGAGTAACATTTTTGGAGAATATTACTTCGAGATATATCAAAGTGTTTTAAAAATAGGAAAAACAATTATCTTTATTAAAAAGATTCAGAAAATAAATTCTAAGCATATAGAGTTTTGACTACAGTTGTGAAACATGACAGCCATCCTGGTACCAAAGACAGGGTAAGTACAGAGGTGTGTTTGGGACCTATGCGTGCTTGGAGCAGAAAGTATTTGTTGCACTTGCACTGTTGTTGGCATGAGATAGATTATACTAAAGTTACGCATGCCCATGCACAGGGTAGTCATCTTCATCTTCTATGTGAACATATCCACAGCCTAATGCAGGTGTTAGGAGATGCATAATGACAGGTGATTTCATTTTAGCCACATGTAAACACCACAGGAAGAATTTATATACAAAAGATAAGTGGAAGGTATTTAACTTAGAGTCTGTTAGAAAAAATGTTACAGAAGTTACTATGTGCAAAGCAATGAAAAATAAAAGAAATATTTATAGATGTTTGAGATTATTAATCATTGCATACTTTACTTCCTCAGGGAACAGAGTACATATTAACAAAATTCTTTTGTTATTAAATCAGAAGGCAGCATTTGTACAGATTTTTAACAGGACATGCACATCGTGTGAGATTTTGTGTTGATGATGTGATGTGTTAAGAACAACGGCCAGCAGGTCAGGCACGTAGCCTCTTCTGAGACAGTGCAAAGCATAATCAGTCAAACTATTTAACAAGGCTGCAGTTTTATGAAGAATACATTCTTATTTACAAGGCAAAGTAAGTGGCAGCACAGACTACAGTATATTGCAAACAACAAACACACCAAATAAAAGACTTAAAAATACAGCTATCACAGAATATCAAAATCAGAGAATGGTTGAGGTTGGAAGGGACCTCCAGAAATCATCTAGTCCAACCCCCCTGCTCAAGCAGGGTCACCTAGAGCACCTTACACAGGATCACATCCAGGCAGGTTTTGAATATCTCCAAAGGAGACTCGACAATGTTTTCCAATACTCCACACAAACCAAAAATTATATCAAATCATATTTATTAAAGAAAAGGGGGGGAATAAAGAGAATAAATCATTTTTTATTTTTATTTTTATTTTTTTTCCTTTATGGTAACAACATACAGCTTGTATTCAGACTTCATAATTTAAAGCATTAAGATTTTATCAGGAAAGTACCTAATGTTCATATGATGTATCCACAAAAGGAGGACACCACAGACATCCAAGCTGGCAATATGACAAGAAATACATATATATATATATACACATATATATATTTACTAAGATTGGAAAGTATCAGGGAAGTTGTTCTGAGGAGACTATTCAATTCTATAACTCTGGCATTGCCTCTTTTGCAACAGGCTGCCTATCGGACTGAGCAATTTGGACAGCTTAAATCAGTTCACACCCCTTTTAACAAGCATCTGCATGCAAGTTAATATATTTTTAACCATCTTACGCTGGTGAACAGAAGTGACATGAAGATGACTAAGATTCAAACAATAATGTGTATCACTAGATATTCCATTTTCTCTAGCACTGGATGTTATACAAACACGATCTATATGCCAAGAATATCTCCATGTGAAGTTTATGGAAATTGTGGACATATATTTGTTATATAGTAGTGATGAAGATTGACCCTGTTTCTAATAGAGCTACACAAATAATAAAAAAAAATAATCCTAATTTAATTTGCACTTCATTTCCCATTATAAGAGTCTTTCTCCTCAGTACCTTATTGCTCTGTCACACTCATCTTTATCTTCATCATGAGCTTTGGCATTGGGCCAGGTTGCTATTTTATATCAGAATGGTTTCATATACCCTTGCCTTTCTCACTGGAGTTGTTAGGACTCTTTAGAACCAGATATCCCATAATTAGCATGAATCTCTACTTTGGATTCAGTGGGGCTAGATATGATTTGAACAGAACAGAACAGAACAGAATAGAATAGTTCAGTTGGAAGGGACCTACAAAGATCCTCAAGTCTAACTGCCTGACCACCTCAGGGCTAGCCAAAAGTTAAAGCCTGTTACTGAGGGCATTATCTAAATGCTTCTTGAAAATTGACAGGCACTGGGAATCTCTAGGAAGCCTGTTCCAGTGTTTGACCACCCTCATGGTACAGAAATTTTTCCTCATAACCATTCTAACTCTTTCCGGTGCAGCTTTGTGCTGTTCCCACAAGTCCTATCATCGGTGACCAACACCTCCCTTTAAGCTTCACCTCCTCAGGAAGTTGTGGAGAGCAATGAGGCTGCCTCTTAGCCTTCTTTTTTTTCAGATGGGACAACCCTAGAGTCACCACGTATGTCATCATAGGATATGTCTTCCAGCCCCTTTACCAAATTTGTTGCACTCCTCTCTATGCATACAAGTCATTTTAACATCCTTTTTATATTGTGGAGACCAGAACTGCACATAGTATTCAAGGTAAGGCCACACCAACTCTAAATATAGGAGGAGAATCATCTCTATTGACCTGCTGGCTATGCTGTGTTTAATGCATCCTAAAATACACTTTTTCCTCTTAGCTGCCAGGGCACAATGCTGGTTTGCATTGAGCGTGCTGTTAACCAGCAACCCCAGATTCCTTTGCTGCTGATCTGCTATCCAGACACTTGTCTTCCAAGTGAAACTTGATTTTGGTAAAAAGGAAAGCAATGGATAGTTTCACAGTCAACCATTCCAGGAAAGCCAAAACATAAGAGCTCTACCTAAGCAAAGGTATTTCAAATCAGGTAAAATTTTGGAAATTTCACATTTTATTGCATGTTGTGAAGGGAAAACAGAGAGGTTTCTCTGTAAATCTAACAATTGCATAAGATACCGTATAAACAGAGTACAGAAAAAGAACAGAAAAAGAAGACATTTTTGTACTTACACTAATTTCCTCAAACCTGTGTTTTGCCTTCTCTCCCTAGACTATTTTTGCCAACTGTCCTTGCTGTCTTCATAGCTTTTTAATATGTTGCCATAAACTTTCCCATTATTCACTTGAATTTTATTTACTTGAATTTTATCTATTTACAACTGCACTTGTATTTTTCCTTCCTACAGAGGATTAAGCATAGCAGAGTTCTTTCTAAATCACATATCTTGCCTAGGAAGTAAAGAGTGTTCAGAGCTAAATGAATGGTCATGAAATATTCAGTAAATCAATACAGTGCAATTTCAGTGTCCAAAAAAGATTCTCCAGACTGTTATTTGCCAGTAGTAATATTTATTAACAATTTGTTCTTTAATATTTGTTCTTCAATGGAATTTAAAAACAAAACTCTTGGATACCTTTGCAGTGCTAAAATGACCTAAAAAATTGTTCTAAAAGCATGCAAATGAGGCAGTATTTTCATTCCCTCATTTTAAAAAAATATTTTTTTATAGTGATTGAATATAAAATGTATTGATAGAAGTAATATTTTCCTTAAAATTAAGAAGCAAAACCAAAGACAAGTTGAAATATATTTCCTCTACATTCCTTCAAATGAAACTGCTTGGGAATAATCACAACTGAATTTCATGCCATCACAACAAATGCATGTATCAATTAACCTCATCCTTGAATCAAAGGCTTTTGAGGGAGGAGTCCCAACATCAGGTGGGAAAACAGGAGAGCATTAAAAAACAGCCATCTCAACAGCCAAATAGCCTCACATGGAGAACCTTTCCCATGTGAGGAGAATTTTCTGAAGTGTAAAACAGCTAAAACAAATAGATAATTAAACAATCACAAAACCACCATCAGCAAAAGCAGCAAAGCTAAGCAAAACAAAACAAAACAGTTTTGATAAGCCTCACATTAAGTCACAGCTTAGTACCACAGACCAGTGAAATCAAGCTGCAAGCAATCTGTAGACTCAGAACTACATTTAGCTCCAAGGTTGCAGGTCCTCTACCCTTGATCAGGACTGACCAGGAGAAGTACACAAAGGCCCGTGCTACTCACCTTTTGGTAGGCTGTCTGGATTCTGTTGTATATTTCCAAGTTGGAAAATATAAAGAAAAAAAGTTGTAACACCAGTGTTCCTGACAGTTTAAAAAAACACTTGGAAGCATACATTGTCATTCCACTTTCAGATAGCATAAAACAAAGCAATACAGAACAAAGCAACACAAAACAAAACAAAACTTGTTGTGAAATTGCCACCTTCTTTGATTAGCTCTTCAGGGTAAATGCTACATCTCACATTTCCACATTGTCTGAAGAAGCAAGATCCTTAGCTCATTTGAATCCCTCAAACAAATTAATTCGTATATTAAATTAAAATAAAATAATAAGGTCTCCTGAGATTAAGAGTTAGAAGAATAAGAATGTTGATTTTCATTATTATGAATCTTCTGTTTCAAACATATATTTATTTTATAACATGCACTATTTTTTTTCTCATTTAATTCATTTTCCATTTTTTATTTCTCTCTGGTATCATTTCTTATCTGCTCTTGCAGTTGCTTTTAGAAATTGAACCTAGAGAACACTACTGCTAAAAGATTATAACTCTGCAGATTAAATAGTCCGTGAGGAGATGTAGTACATGAAGGGGAGCAGATTCTGCTTGGTGCTAAGCACCATCAGTCACACCCTGAGCATCAACAATCACAGCTAGCTTGAGTGGCAGCATTTTACTGGATTCAACTATCTCAAAGAAGAGAGAAACAAAAGTAATAATAACAATAAAGACATGTCTTAAAGATGAGTGAAGGAAAGTGTTGCAGTCTAGATGTAATATAATTGTCAGGATATATATATATTTTTTTTGTACATCCAAGAGACTGAATTACTATCATCCTTTTAAATCAAGCAATACTTGCACTGAAAACATCACTCTTATACAGCTGACTTGCTCTGCCATTCTCTATAGAAGCACAGACAGCTTGAGAGCTCCTCAAACTTCACATAAATATATGTCATAATACAGTGACAGGCAATCATTAAGGAAAATTTTTCATAAGTCATTCATATGCTGCAAAACTCTTCTCAGAGACAAAGAGATTAATCACACTACATTTTTAAAAACAAATGCTGAATTTTTGAAAAAAAAACCACAAAAAACAACAACAACAACAAAAACAAACAAACAAACAAACAAAAAACAAACTATGTTGTCTGTGATTCAGCCTCTTAAAATGTTCCTCAGTCACTGAGAATGATATGCAGCCTGAAGCACTGATCTGGTGCTTCTCTATGGGATAGCCTCCTTAGAATTGCCTAAACCACAAAGCTGATCAGAATGGTTTTCTAGCTGCATCAAGCTTTGGAAAATCAGTCATACTAAAATACATGCACTGAGTTTGGTTAAAGCTAAACCAGCCCCCAAGGAATCATCTTTTCTCCACCTTCTTAACACTGTGTATTTCTGCATGTCTAAATCTAAGACATAGAGATGCCAAGAAGTTACAATGATGTCAGAGCAGAAAAAATTAGTAAGACTCAGTCACTAATACAAGTACTTTATAGTCTTCCCAGTGTTTTTATCTTCATGGTATCCACCTATTGTACTGACCATAGAGGAGAGCAAAAAGAACTGGAGGTCCATTTCCCTTTGCTTCAGCATCTTAAAGTTACTAGTTATATTTGGTTTGAATTAGATCCTTTTGCTCCAACAATGCTCAAAAGTAAGACAGTGGCATGTCCAAAAGCTCACTCATCCCAGTGCTTCATGCACCTACCTCAGACTGGGCTGCGTCAAACCTGGAGGTACTAACTTCACACCACTCGTTACAAAGGGGTACATGATAATTAACTGATCAGGTTCAGGCTAATGCAGCTCCATCGGCAAGCTACAGTTACATGAGATTATTTCCAAAATACATATAAATATATGTACCCAAACTATATTGGTGCTGATTTTAACCACAGTAATCCAGTAAACATCATACAGAAAAAAAGCAACAGAGCAAAGCTGACAATTATGCCAAATCCTTGGTTAGTGGATCATCCTGCTTCTCGGAGTTGCACACATTTTTAAATAAAGCATTTATTTAAAATAAGGCATGAGGATGCGATCTTATTTTCACAAGACTGCAAAGCATTTGCTCAGAAAGAGTGTGGTTTTCATGGCTATTGAAGTGCAACTGATGGGTTTCATATTGGAGAAATAACTGGCTCTGCTCAGGAAGTGTATCCTCACCTTTTTTTGTAATTATTTTTTTAGTATTTTTGAAATCACTCTATCTATAATTTAAACCTACTATCTAAAACTGAAATCAGGTTCTTTTTTGTATATGTTGTAAAAATTGGACATATACGTATAGCCAAGATACAAGTAAATTAGAATAGAACATACTTCAGAGGTATGCAGAGGCACGTTCAGAAAACAAGAGTCAGTAATTATTGCAAACATTCTTAACCTGCATGTCACATGAATTAAGTTTCTGTGAACTCATTTAGCACAAGATGCTGTTTTACTTATGTTGAACTTGTACAAAAAGGTACATCGCCAGAGATCCATCACAGCACTGAGACCAGCCAGTTGTACATGCTGATATGCAGTAGAGATGAAGCTAAATGGCAGCCCTTTCTCTTCCTCTTCTTATTCAGCACAATAGTTCAGAGACTGCTCATCTTCATGAACTCCACAGACTTAAACTAGGTTTCAAAATCACTGGTGTATTGCTGTGCTTGGATTGTTGAAACCAGCAGCCATGGATTCAACAATATAGGAAAAAAAAAAAAAAAAAAAAAAAAAAAAAGCAGGAGAGGTGACTACAAACACCTGTGATTGCCTTACATTTACCTTTCAGGAGACAAACATATATGCATGTTCAAACCACTCATGCACTTGAGCCTATATCATCAAGGTACTACATTTTTTAATGAATACATGCCTCTGAATGTTGCAGTAAAACTGGCAATTTCAGACCCATTAACTGAGTGAGAATCAATTTGAATATACCTTGTACTTAAAATGCTGTTATAGACGTCATATGTGCAAATGAATGCAGTCTATCTGCCAGCAGGGTTTTTTTTAACTATATTTCAGGGTGAAATGCTCACACAATGCTAATGGGAAAAGTGCAAGTTCTGGATTTCACACTGTTGTGCCTTCCAAGAAGGACTAGGCGCCTCATTGTTCCTAAAGGACACAGGCTGCAAGAAGGCAGGATGCCCTTCCTCAAATTTACAGGGAAATAAGAAAAGGAAAGAGAATGGGTAAAAGGAAGGGAAAAGGTTAGCGATTACTCTAAAGAAATAATTTAATTGTGCACGGCAACTGACTGTGCACAACAAACAAAGCAAAGACAATTAGATCCATTAAATGGAGATTGCCAGTTTGTAAAGACACACTGCAGGCTATTGATTTAACAGAAAAGCACATTCCATCCATGCTGGAATTCGGAGGGATGCACTAAGCTTTTCATATGGCTCTGAGCAATTTGGCATATTTCTCCATGCTGTACTTTTAGCTCTCATTAAAAAGTGTTTATTTAATTTAATAGCACTTGTAGTGGGAGTACTGAACATGTGCAAGTTCTTGCAACCTCTATTAAAAGGCTTCCACCTCAGGGGCAGAAGACTTCTAATAAGCAAAATAGATGGTCAGACACCTTTAGAAAGGGGCAAGCCTGACAGTTCTGGTCTTCATGTTTTGTAGCAGTGAGACTGCAATTGGAAACAATTTCTGGAAGCCAGGCCAGATCCTGAATCTATTGAAACATTCAATGGACTTGAGACCTGTAAGATATTGGTTACCAGAGCCTAAAATTAAAATGTCATGGTGTCCCAGCTTGGGACTAGCAGAAATGCAGTACCTGAAACTGCATTTTAGATAATAATTTCCCCACAGAAGCCTGCCTGAAAGCAGAACAATGCCAACACTTTTTTGGTTCCATCTAAATTAAGTATGAAATTTGGAAAAGCTGCTCTATTTCAGTCTTACAAAAAGAACATAAGGGAACAAACCAGTAGGAAAGAGGTTTCATGTAGTTCATCTATTACCATTTTGGAGAACAATTCATACAACAGTTATGCTTCACTGATGGCATCACATTATCTCTTTGGAAAAGCATGTGTTTCCATGGAGCTGCTTGCCTGCTTTTCCTTATATTTTCAGAGGGTCCTGAGCATTATAGTATTCCCTAGGAAAGTACACCTTAATTCTTTTGTTCCACATGAGTTTTCATTCGTCATCTCCTAATAAATCTCAAGATCTAAAATTTCATCTGTTTACTTCAATTGTTGAAACAAAACAATCCATCATCCTGCATGAGTTACTGACATTGGGCAGGACAGATTTACAGTGGCTCCTGCCCTACAAATCAAAAGGTAAAATCTAGAACAAATGTAAAAATTACTGAAAAAATCCAATGTAAAATGATTTAATGTAATTTCTCCATCTCTTGCTAAATATAAACTATTCTTTTGTGGTATTACATTGGACTTAGTTGTTTTTTCATTTGCTTGTTTTTCCCAGGGTCTCGTATGCATTCATAATGAACCAACGTAAAAATAGATTCCCTGATTGTTAGAATCAAAAATCAATTTTGATAACACAGTATTTAATAGCATGTGTATGGTCTATACATAATTCACCAACCCCGCTTAAAACTAAAACAATCATTCCAATCAATTAAAATCAATTTAAAATTGCATCAATTGAAAAACTGATCAGAAAATACAGAACTGATAAACAGATTTCATGGTCATTTCTGAAAGGAAACAGATCAATGGAGGATATTAAATTTCAGGTGAAAGATTTATAAAATAATAAAAAAAATAATAATACAACAGAATGTTAGCCTTTGGGGTCAAATAAATGAAAGTGACGCTAGCAGTCACAGGAAGGTCACTCCAATATAAGTAAAAATAACGTGCTGCTGATTTGTACTTATTTATCAAAAGGCACTTGCTATCTCATCAAAGAGTGGTCTTATTCCTGTTATGCTCTTTCTCATCCAGATTCTTTCCTCTTGGTTATTCATGTCTTTATCCAGGTACAAATCACCTGCCATAAATCTGTCTGGAAGTTTGAGCTTGTGGTCAGGGGACTGACACTATTTTTAATGCATTAAACACACACATCACACCTACGTATAAATTTCTTTTGCCTCTGAGTCTCTCCATGCATCTGGTCCCTCTGAAAACAGAACAGGCTTGCTATTTGTGCCTGAGCCACAAATGTGCAGTATCAGAGTTTAACAAATAAGAATTAGTAACAATTTTCTAGAGAATATCATGCAGCACTGGAGGAAAGCTCTTGTGAGGTCACACATCAGTGGTCCATACTCACTGCCAGTAGGCTCTAAAGGGTTTTGAGAAGAAACTGTGCAGAATACCAAGCAGAAGAACCCCCTTGGAGTCATTTATCCAAACCCTGCATCCCACTACCAGAAAAAAACATCCTGGGGAATCAGGTTAGGGAAAGCAAAAAATGCAAGGAATAATAAAACACGCAATAAACTAGAAATGTGCAGCTAAACTGCTTGGAAGTGAAAACTCAGCAGGGAGTTAAATGTTCTTACATAACTCTGAGACCACATCCAACAGAGTCTTCAAGAACCTCCTATTTCCATTCTGTTTAATTGTGAGTTGTTTCCTCTTTAAGGAATTAAATCAGCAAGAATCATGTAACTTAAAGTGGTTTATTGTGGGTCCTATCTCCTGCAATCAGTGCCTAGTTTCATTTTTTCATTAATGCCACTTCTGTTGTTGCATTATTTTTCTGTTCAAGTATAAATGGATTGCAGAAGAAGGTATGTGGGATTTTTTAGATGGAAAAGTCTGTTGAATTTGAATGAGGCAGCTCCACTCCCTCATTTCAAATCATGCCAAAGGGCAGATGCAAAGACTGTAAATGACATGCAATTAAGGGTTCAACAAGGCATCCGTAAAAATAAATAAATAATAAAATAAAGGTTAAAATGCAAACTGAGCAGACCAATAAATAAATAAACAAATGGACGAACCTTGTTTTTTATATTTTTAATTAAAAACCCACTGCATGAATGCTTTATAATAAGTTAAAAGGAATAGATGAATGATCTTGACAATATTTGCAGAACAAAACTGAATGTTACTTTTTTCTGTGATTGAAAGGGATGTAGTGAAAGTCAATCAGAACCAAGACAGCCTTCTTTCCTCTTATTATGCTTTTATTAATTTTGTTACTGAATTCTTTGAGACTTTCTTCCTCTGATGTTTTCACTCTGCCCCCAAAATGAAGAGTTTAACCTTGACACTACCTTTTCAACCAAAACTAGTTCTGCATTCATGACTTGTGTGGAATGTACAGACCCAGAGAATGGCATTCACTGCCAGACCAGTGCATGGGAGAAGGATGGGCAGCAGAAAAGTGCTTTGCAAAGACCCTCCTGGTCCATGCATGAAGATAGTAACTTAAAATTCAATTTGGGTGCATGTTGCTGTGACAGACAGCAAGAATGCAAGTTGTGATTTACACATTCAAATAATAATCACAGTACTTCACTATAGCAACTATCCAGGACCATTGCAGATGCTACCTACTCCTGTGAAACATGTCAAACTCAGTCTGGTTAACCTTACATATCATTCATACTCAGCATCTCTTGCCATTTTCAGTGCTTGGTAATATCTAGCTGAAGTTAGTCACAGGAAAATAAAAAATAAAAAATTACACAATACAAAATGACCTGCCACTATGTCAGAAAGTTTTAGATCAGAGTAAATTTTTACATCAGTTCTGGTGATTCCAGAAGGGTGAATGTGTCCTGCACTAAGTGATAGAAAGGTAAAAGGAAACACAGTGCTGAAGGGAAAACAGCTCTTTATTAAGGCAGCTATTTACCTTCAGACTTGCGGCCAGTTTGATTCCACAAGTCACATGCAGAAACTTCCAAGCTGTCTTCCCTTCATAGCCAGCCCTCCCTCCCTGTTCAGTGCAAGTTTCTACAGCAATGTTTACAAAATAGTACCTTGCACACACACAACAGCAAAATATTCTTTATGAATGAATGAGGATGAAATGGCATTTGATGTTGCCTTGACGAGACTGCAATTAAAAAGAAAACAACTCTGTGCTTCATCTATTCATTCACTGATATTCTCTGTCAATTAGTAGGCATCATCTTTTACAGTATTTGCTGATAGTGAAGAGAGTATAAAGTGCTAGGAATTATCTTCCTCTTGCCAGATGCAACTATGGTGTGGTGGGAAAAAGAGAAACAAGGAAAGGGGAAGGCTGTGCAAGCAAATACCTGCTCTTGTATGGTTTGATGTAGGATGCACACAGCTTAGCTGCAGCAGTGACAGTGGCGTTAAAGCCTCTTTAGGTTCTCCATCTGGAAAATCTGCTCCTGGGAGCAGATTTTACAACAATTTTCACCATTTATTAGTTTGCCCATAAGATAAATAAATGCTTAAATACAGATTCAGAGCAGGGAATTCTGTGACCCTTGATAGTTCCCCGTTACAACTGACTGATGAGCTCACCAAACAGAAAAGCATGTATATGCAAGCATTCAGATATTTTCTGCTACCAATGCGATACTCCATCCACATTAAACAAAACACCATAATTCCAACTTCACTTTGGGCAAATTGCTATTACAGTGACCTCTCCATGTGATCCTTTGTATATTACAGAACAAAAAACCTTTTTCAGGATATGTTTATAGGACATGCTTGGCCCAGTTGAAGTCCAGCTGGGTCCAGAAATTTTTCTAAAGCCGCTGCTGCCATGTCCAAATTTGCATCCTTGGGCATTTTATCTTAGCTAAGCAGCCCACAGCTATCACAGAAGTGCTCCTGCCACATTCAGTAGTCTATGAGAGATATGCCCTGGGGGTGTTCCTGTCCAGGCCCATTTCAGGCAATTGCACAGTCCTACTAACGCATCCCATAAAACAGGAATGTGCACTGTAGCCTTTGGTTTTAAACTGGGGGCTAATCCACACTTAGTGCTCCACACAGGGGGACTGGAGCTGAGACCACTTATTCTGAAAGGCTGCAACTAAGAGGTGAGAAACACTGCCTCCGTGAAACACCTCTTGGATATCACTACCCAGGTGGGCACTCTCCCTCCATTTTAGCTGTCTGAAAATAACCCCCTTGGATTTGCACTTAAATGGATCACAAGTGCTCACTCAAGTTAAAAAGCTGCTCCACTTCTCAGTGGTTACTTTGTGCCTGTCACCAAGTATATAGGTTTGCCATCACCCTATCCTTCCATAAAAGAAAACCTCGCCTTGGAGGCCTTGATTTTGCTGGACCCTAAGGATCCATAAGATCCTTATCCCTGATCTCCACAAGATTTCAAGCTACAGAAGGTGTCTAGATTGAGGGATGGGTGTTCTGGGTGGTGGGAGAGGCTCATTGTGCAGACACACATTGCTGTCTTCGAGTGGAATCCATAATCTTCTGTTAGCTACAATTTAGCTTTCAGAAACACATGTAAATGCTATTTAAAAATTTTCTGTGAAGGAGAACTACCGAATACCTGTGCAAATTGTTCTCAGGGTTAATTATTCTGACCCTTTTAAAATCATGTCTCGTTTCCTGTCTTAATATATCAGATTGAAGCCTTCAGTCATTAGAACATTTTATGCCTGTCTTATAAATTAAGTAACCCTCTAGTAGAATAAATGTTTTCACCACGATTTCTCTAGAAGATACAATGTCATCCTTTCAAGCTGCTCACTAATAAGCTAAATAGATACACTTCTCACTGGGAGAAACATCACCTTTGTCAATCTTTTCAGGTTTATCTGTATTATTTCTGAATGGACAGGGTGATGACCTCACTTACAATGCATATTATTTATAGTCCCTGTTAGTTGGTTCATGTGTCTGCAAATGGTGTTTGAGTTCTGAGTCCCCTCGCTTCACTGGAAATCATGTTCCCCTGGTCACAAAGTTCTTAAACTGATCCAGAGTCACTCCTTTTGAAAACAAGTCCTTTTCTAGGATGGTTATTTTTTTGGTGCAACCCTGTTTTTAGCTGTATTGTAGGTTTTTGTTTGTTTGTGTAAGTTTAAGGTTATGTATTTCAGAATGAAATCCTGCATAATGTCTTTTTTTTTTCCCTTTTTTTTTCATTTAATATTCAGTGCTGAGTTTGAGGGGACTGAGAAGAAAGAAGTCATTATATGACACACACACACACACAAAATAAAAATAAATAATAATAATAAAAAGCTTTATTTGCAAATGGTTAGAAATACCTTTCTGAATTGACAGGAAATATCATTACAGTTTGCCTGTATGTGTGTTGGAACATTATCTATCATTTGAAATAATATACCACAGTCTGTCACTTCAGCCATGTAATCATTTTATTTTAAAATGCTCTATAAATACTCCCATTTGCTTTCAGCATAAGCATGATGAGAAATTTCTGATTTAGCAGTCTCTGTAAAAACTTCAGAAGAATGAAGATTAAGCTGAAGCTCACTTTCATTAGGTATTTATTGCCAGTCATGGAAGTGAATTGATCCTTTGAACAAACATTTCCTCCATCAGAGAGAAAAAAATGTATAAAATGATACAAATAATCAGAAAAGGGATGGGTGTGGATGCTACAGTGAACAATGCTGTTGCAATGGAAAAGTACAATTTAAAATGTAATAACTTGCAGCATTACATTCATTTCTGCAGTACTGCTACCAATTTACAAATAACAGGGGCACCATCTGTTCTCTAAAGAACCACAGGAAAAAATGCCTGCTAGCAATTAAGATGTTGTACATGAGACATGATTTCTGCAGATTTCACTTTTCTCTTTTGTTTTGTTTTGTTTGGTCAGTCTGGAAAGTATGTCATCACAAATGCCGATGTATGGACTTACCAGTGTTTTTTTCTATTCTAGCCTACTTAGCTTACAGATGTACTTTTCTAATCAGTGTATTTGGTATTCATGACTAATGTGAATTTGTGGAGAGGAGATCTGAGAGAGAGAATTATGGGGATTTAGGTTTAGAGCTTTTCCAGTCCTGGCAGACTGACATTATTTGAACATTTATTCTGCTCTGGCTAATGTATTCTCTCTCTGGCCTCTCAAATATTCTGATTTTTCCCTTTCTCTTTTTAATAGTTACGGCACATTAGTGCAAGAACTGCTTCTTTCAGGTTACATTCCTACTGAGTCTTTCCTAACATGGTCTTCAATGCTGTCACAACCGGTTTCACTGTTATAGATTTCCACAGTACTAGAGGGTTTAAATTTAAAAGAGAATATAGATCTGTTGATGCATTTTGCAATTTGATCATGTTAATGTATTTGGTAATGTTCTCAGATCTTTGGAACAAGTCTGTGGTTTCTGAATTTTATTTGAGAGTGATTTCTATGCGCAAAATAACATTCTGGAACATGATATAGTTGCCATCCAAATAAGTCAATAAAAGCATAATGAAGTGCAAAATAAAGTCATACATGTCATATATGTTCTCTTTGGAAAAAAATAAAAATATAAAAAAAATCCTAAATAAGTTGCTCCAGTTCACTACTACCATACTGCCTTGAAAAGTCAGCTGTGCTTTGGCAACAAGTATTTGGGCTTCCATTTACAAACTAGCTGCAGTAGGTCTAAACAACCCCAGTCACTTTCTTTTAATGTGTCCCCACCCTTGAGAGAGCACATAATCCTCCTGTAGATAGAACAGTGTAAGGATTAGGATGACTTGGAATTTATCTGTAATTTTAAACTACATGAACACCTGGGCTCCTGCAAAAATCTATGCTTGTTGCAAAAAAGCTGCTCCACAGACACTGTGCTAAATCAATCCTCTGTGCCAAACCCCCTGGAAGCCCATATAAGCATGACTAGTAAGATATGATTGCATTTGTCAGTCATTCCAAAAACAGGATTATCACTTTCCACGGTGAAGAAGGTCAGGCCCAGTCCCTTAGGACAGAAGATAAATCAGACAGCGTCTTAAAAACATCTGCACAGAACAATCCTGACTTCTGAGACACAGAGCAAACCAAGGGTCACTTTGGCCACACTGGCATTGAGAAATGGAAACATGCAATAGCATTACCACCCTTCAGCTGCTGAGATGTGTTTCAAGATTGCTTTATAAAACCTAGCATGTCTTTCAGAACTACACAGAGAAAATATAAAGAGACTTAGCATTCATTTACTGTACAGTTTTAACAGTACATAATTTATTGCCAGGATTTAAAGACACAGCATTTTCCAGCTACCAGTTAAATTACCACAATACAATTGAGCACAGGCCTGGATTTCCTAGACTGAACCTTAATTTTGAAAGAATCCTGCTCTCATTGATGTTTGGTTACTGCAAGCATGTTGTGGTGGGCAGAACTGTACTTTGACCAATGAGAAAAATTCAATGATAAGCAGCAATTAAGTGGATCTAAGATGAAAGCAATGGATGTATTTTCATCATGGAGAAAGCAAGACACACTGGTTGCATTAATGGGAGTTATGCTTTTAAATTTGATTTGTACCGCATGCTGGAAACTGTATTCTGTTTCACTGAGCTATGAGCTACATGATCACTATACCTATAAAAGTAAATTAAGAATGATTATCCTGTTTCACTTTTTGCTAATGTGAATGCCAATACAATTGGCAACCCCCGACTTATTGCAAAAGGTAGTATTTTATACAAGCAAAAATTCTAATTGTAGAAAAGAGGGGAATTGGCAGGCGCACATTTAGACAAGACTTCAGAGCACATCGAAGGTGACAAAAAGCACAAGCCTGGGCTCCTCTGGTGCAGCCAGTGCCAAGGGGAATGCAAGCTGGTGGCAGGAACCATTTGTGCCCATCTTCCTCAACAGTGGACAGGATCGGACTCTCTGACCAGATATTTTCATCTGTAGGTACGGGTAGGGATGGATATAGACAGCACCTGCTCCCTCTGGCCTCAGAAAAGCATTTAAAACTTCATGAGCTAACATAGCTTTTAGAGGCAGCCACAGGCCAGAAATGACAGTATTTTTATTTACATTTGAGAAACAATTTCTAACCTCTTTGTGAAAATGCAAAGAGGTTAGAAGAGGTTAGAGACATATGACATAAGAACACTAAAACTTGCCTAGTTCTTTAATTGCTTTGCTTGTTCAGAAAAGGTTCAATGAGCAAAACTACTCCTTATTTGTGTCTGTGGCATTGAGTCTTAGTGGTTACATCAGAGCAGAAATCACCTAAGAGAAAAAATGTAATTATTTACTATTGTTTTGCTCTACAGTGCTTCATAGCAGCAGGCTATTCACACTGTTGTAGCTACAGGGACATTACATGGGATAGGAAACCTAAGGCTTTTTGATTTGGGTTGATGGTGCATGTGGCTGTACATGACACATCTGTCTTATTTATCAGAAAAGACATGAAATGCCCAAAAATCTTATTTTTCAAAACAATATATATGTCAGAACCACTGTGCATTTCAGTACCCTGCCTGCTCACAGGATTAGAAGGGCAGAATGCTTCTCTTCACATAGCTATATGTTTGATAGACCCTCAAAACACCAGTTTGCTGCTGTTTGTCCTTTCACTCAGCATTCAATGAAGTTCACTGAACTTTGTCTTATCCGTCCTTCACTGCTCCCTCCATAATTTCATTCTTAAGAAAGTAGAAGGGTGTATTTTTTACACAAAATAGCTTACAATTTTAAACTGCCATCTGTGAGTAATCATCTGTGGGTAAGGTGGTACTGTTCACACTCTCATTTAACTCTCCATTTTCAGAAGTTTTTATATTTTTGAAAGTGGAAAAAAATGTTCATTTTGGCAGTTGACAATTTGGCCTGCAAGAAAAATTGAGACAGCACTGAAAAATCATTCTTGCAGTGATCAAGCTGCAAAAATAAAAAAGATGCCTAGGTAGGCCAGATAATATCTTCTCACAAATCGGTGTTTCTAACAATAACTCATTTCTACCATCAATTACGGTTTGGTAATACAGGCAAAGATTCTCATTTACACCTGTGGCACGAACTTAAAATGTTATTTTCTGCATCTTCATCTAATAATCCATTCTCTGCTCCTAAGAGAATAATACAAAATGCAAGCACCAAGCTTGGTATTGCTAGCCTGTGGGTCAGACACTGACCCTCAGCACAACATTGAGATGGAGACAAAGGCTGCAGTCACCTTTCCAGAAGGCACACCTGGGAATCAGAAACTGGACACCTACAAAAAGACTGCCTGCTGCTCAAAGATGAAAATCAAAGTTGATGAAAGTGTTTCTCTGTGGTAAAAAGGAACTCCTACAACAAAAGAAAGCTTAACTACTGAAAAAGTAAATGTGGGCTACACTCAGGTTCAGCCTTCAACCCTGCCCCACTTTTCGCTGTGTTTTTTAAGTCCCAACTCACCCCTTTTCTTTGGGACTTTACCAAAGTTGCAGCCCTCAGGCACTGCCTTGGAGAAATAAGTAGTCCATGCAGACTGTGCAGTCTAATGCTGCGTACAAGCAGTAGGCTGTTGCCAGTGAACAGCAAGGAACATGATCTGCTCTGCAGCCCACTCAATTGCAATAAGCCACACATCATGTCTGCAAGGAACTCAGGAAAGGAATTTGGCATTTGCTCTGAGTTCCGCAGTGGTTCCACAGAAGTCAAACATGTTTTTACTACTGATTTGCTTGAAACGTTTCATCCTGCATGCCTGGTTTCAATCAGATTGTTGTCCTTTATGATTCTTCCTCCCTTGATGGAGGTAATCTTGATGGACTAATGAGGAGGAAAGAAGCAACTACTCATTCCACAGCTAACGAGTCTTGTTTCTCTCTGAAGTGTATCATCCAAACCAGCTGGTGACACTTTTAATGAAAGTCTATCAAATATTTATTACTCTGACTACAGTCAAGCTATAATTTGAACTCTACTGATGATGATCTTAAGCAAAGTACTTAAAAATCAGTAGGACACAGAAGAAAAGAAATCTGATCCTAACTCACTTGTAAATATGCCATGCAGCCATCATGATTATAAAATTATAGTCAAAACTGGTGAGTTTATGAATATACTACAAAAGAATGTTAATAAACATACCACCATTCACACAGCTGTTTGGTTATAGCAGCAAATAGTATATATTTAAATTATGCCCAACTTACAAACCAAAGCATATAAATTTGAAAACAAACCATGTATCTTTTGTTCCATTTCATTAAAAAAAAAAAAAAAAAAAAAGGAGAGAAAAGAAAGGGGTAGAAGTACAAAAGAGAAGGAAAAGAAAAAAGACATGAAGAAGAAAAAAAAATGTGACAGGAAATGGCTTAATGATTTACAGTTTAATTAATAGTCAAATAATTTGTTGAACATCAGCAAGGTTTTAACACTGCCCTCAAGGACTAGCTGAAAGTTCAATATTGTGTTAAGTCTATAGCAGGCTTCAGTGACCAAGATAAATAGACAACAAATAAGGGATTTGTGTTTGAAAAATGGAAATCTGCTTTTTTCTGCTAAATGCAGTATTAATCAGTATCATCATCCAATATTTTTGTAATTTTCAATACCGAAAGAAATGCAACCCTTCACTTGCTTTTTATTCCCTCCTTTTTTTACTTTTTACTTTCAAAGCTATTGGTCCCCAAATGATGCTAGCCAGTTGAGAAAATCAGGAAGGAACAAGAGCAACTGGCACAAAAGATCAGTTCATTTGCTTGGCTAGGCACATTAATGAATTCCACTCAGACTGGAAAAATGCACTACAGCATCCTGCATTGCTTTAGCTTGAATGATTCAGAGTCTGTGCCATTAGAAATTACAGTAAACTGTGATTAAGCAATTAAACACAAAAGAGCATAGGCTGGCCTGAAATAATGTTAGACACCAAACGCCTTGTTTGTCTTATGCCTTCAGCAGCTTCAGTTTTAACTCTATTTCAAAATGACATATACCCTGGCAGAGCTGTCTAACCGTGGTTGTAAAAAAGCTACCTCTTGTTCTTTCCCATCACAAAACAATTCTTTAATTGTTTTATTCTTACACTTTTGTCTAAGTCCTTTCAGTTCCTGTTAACCCTTTTGCTGGTCATAGCAGCTGCCTTCCAGACACTATGATGACGGCTAAAAGGCAAGAAAGGAAGAGCAAAGATAATCACACTTTTCTTAACATTAAGATAAGTAAAGATTTAGTTTATAAGATAGTTTTAGTATAACATAAGCAGGGTGGCAACATAAAAAATAGTATAGTTAGGTCTATTGGTAATTGTAAAACCATATTGGAAAAGGCAGATTCTCTGCGCCTCTCAGAATGCAAAGGATATAAATAGGAAACTCAGAGGAAGGACATAAACACAGACAAAGGATCTGTGCCTTACAGATCTACTACACTGTAAGGGACAGCTATGACTACACATCATTGGTAATGTTTGGTTTTTTTCCCAATAATTTTAGAATCTAAAAAAAATCCAGGTCTCAGAAAGACTCAGCGATAAACTACTCTATATGCTTCAGAAAAAATAAAGGAATACATTTTAGTAAAAAAAAAAAAAAAAAAAAAAAAGTAAAGATCAGTACAGAAATATTTCAATATAAGACTGGTGACAGCTGTGTTTGAAATGGGCTATCATATACCATATCTACCTTTTAACATATATACTAGTGACTTCAGATGAAGCCTTAAGGATGAAATTTTTCCATGCCGGTGTGTTGCTTTTTCTGTATCACAACTTGTAAATATTCATTCTGACCACTGGATGACCTCATTCTGATTCTCATAAAGCAGAGATGACAGTTGCTAAAAGTGTTAGGAAAAATATCCGTAATTATAAAGCAAGTGTTTTGATAACAAGAGTTTAAAACCAAAACAACAAAAAAAAAATCCTACAGAATTTAGGGAAAAGTATTGCTATACTTGACCTATCATAGTAGAATCTTTAAGCACCAGGTTTCACATTTTCATGTTTATTAACTTATTTTTTGTTAATGTTGTATCCAAAAGCATATTTCTTTTGGTACAAACAGGGAGGTCAAAATTGTAAGCAATATTGCTGTATAACAGCCACTAGCCGGCTGGGTATGCTTCCATCTTTCTTTCTAAGAGAATAAGAGACATACCCTAGATCTGTGGGGTTTATTTTTTCCCTTTTCCTCTTTTTTTTTTTTTTTCAATCAAGCACACAATATGCATTTGTACTGCAAATACAAGAGCCACTAAAATCAAATATTAAATGTAGTCATAAAAGACTTATTTGTAAGTAATTTGTGATGTGTTTTAGCGAACAAACAAAACCTCCTCAACATTTAAGATTAGAAAAAAAAAGAAGTATGTAAGGTGCATTACAATATTACTCTTAAAATGCTGGTTCTGAACATCAGAGGGATCAATCTAGTCAGAGTAAGCACTGGCCTGATACAGTACCACAACCTGTATTTTATAAGGTCTTCTTGTTTTCAGCACTGATCCCAGGCAGCATAAGACTTTCCTTCACCCTCAATACAACACAGGGAGCTCGTGTTCAACAAAAGCAAACAGTGCTGGTGGGTATCAAAACTCTCCCTCCTCTCTGCATAGCAGGAAAAACATCTGTGCAGGGTCCAAGGCAGAATTTGGCTCCCAACAAAGGAACTGTCATGAAAAACACATGAATCTGAATAAGACCTTTCTGGCCTTTTTCTAACACACACACACACACGTATTTCTTCAAATAGCTTATTCATTAGTCTATGGGGAGTCTTCCACACCACTCCTAACCTCTGTGCAGATTCATCTTCAAAAGAACGACAGTGAAGAAATTAGAGACATTTGTGAGATCATGCTATATTTTGGAGACAATGAACTCTCTTTTTTTTCTACCCCATTGAGTGTCTAGTCATGTTCCTGCCAAAAATTTGTTTTTCTCTTTCCATGTTTTCTGTTCTTCCTTTTTAAATTAAGATCACATTTGAGTAAAAGATTTAAAACAGATGAGCTTTCAGGTTTGAATTGAGAACAGTCATTTACCCATTTGAACACTCCAAATTAATTTTATTTATTTACACCAAAATTTTTGTCACTTTGTTTTCAAATAATTTTGTGAACTGAGCCACACTCCAATTATATAATTAATTGGGCTGTGAATATTAAATAAATAAATAAATAAAGATCTAATTTTGGCATATAAGTCTGTCAGGAAAAACACAAACTTCATTTTGCTGATGTCTTTCCAAAATAAATACATGAAAATAAATTAATTTAAAGGTTGTGAAAGGGCTTGGCTCAACAGACTTGCAGACTCATGTCCTCTGTTTTTCAGAGCAGGAGGAATGTGGATAATGGCCAGGACATCTGTCAGATACACTCTATCAGCAGCCATAGCTCAGTGAGCCAGATGAGTGCAATCTAATAATCCCAGCAAATCGATAATATGTAACATTGAACTTGGTGGATTTGCAGTAGAGAAGAATTTAGTGGTGACTAATTATTATGATCAATTTATAGTGTGAGAAGACAAAATTATGGGATTGGTACTGCAGGCCAAGCACTCTATTTCTTTCTCTCTGAGACAAATCACAAAACACAGCAGAAGGTATAGAGGACCAAAAGGAATTAAAGCTCAAAACAAACCAACTAGATTTAACAGAGAGATACATCAGGTTATCAGTACATGGCATAACATACCAAAAAAACCCCTTAGTATTGCTAATCAGAGGCTAATTCCCTCTGGGGGTCATGTGGTCCAATGTGGTCCTCAAAGCACCACCAATACTGTGACCCCCCCCACCCCCACCCCCAATCTAATCAGATTTCTTTCATTGCAACTTGTGTCCATTGCTGCTTGTTCTACCACCTCCAATTTTGGGCTGCAGACTTCCTGGGGCTGAACAAACCTGGGCCTTTCAGGCGCTCCTTGCTTTTCCTTTTTTCTCCTTTTACTGCCAAAACACTTTCAATGTCAATACAGCTTCTCAAAAACCAGTTCTTGAAAGGTAGGAAAAGGCAATGCAAATTTACTTAATCCAGGTGTATGCTTTATGGTAGCATTTCTGAATACACTTACACCATTTTCTCCACAAAGCTTCCATCTCATTCATAAAAAAAAACTCACTCAGTGAGTACACGAAGCTTGTGCATGGAATGTACAAGTCTCCGTTGACTCCTGAACAAGTTGAGACTGAAGGAACAGATACTGCCATGACACAGCACGACCAGACAAGTCTTCCAAGTGGAACTGTCAGGTTGCTGTCACCAAAGAGAATGACCCTCTTTCTGGTTGCATGGTCCTGTCCTTTTCTTGTGCTGACTTAGCTCTAGTCTGGCTCCTCAGCCAGCCAAATCACCTCACCAAACTGCAATGGGCTTTTGAATGTTTTGCCAAGTTAAAGAGTCAAGTCAGCTGAGACAAACCAATGCACGCAAGGGACCATGATCAGAGCCAATACCATGACTAGGCAGCCAGACTTGAGTGCAAGCAGTGGGCAGGAGGGAAGCACGAAAAGTGCCATCCTTTTGGTATGTCACCATGTCAGCTTGCCTGGGTCACACAGACCTGTACTAAAATAGGTAACAGGTCCTCAGGAGAAATGGACTAGTGGTATGCAGGAAAAATGATTTTGTCCTTGCTTCAGGCCTGTATTCCCCATAGCAGTGCTGGATGGTGTTGTTTAAACAAAAACTTTCCTAAATGGAGGACTACACTTTCTCAGCAGACAATTATTGGCATTCATGTCTTGTTTTTTGAAGTCCTAAATCTTTTTACATTCCCATGCAGAATCAGTGCTGTGCTGATCTTTGCTTTGCACTGGAACAAAACACGTGGGAGCTTGCTCATGATGAGCAGTATATGGAGGGTTTCTAGCCACTGCCAAACTCAGCTGGGCACAATGCTCACCACAGGCAGGAAATTTTAACAACGTGTAACTTAGCTAAATCAGACCAGAGCTGGGGAAAAGGACAGAGAATTGGTGTACTCCAGAACCTCCCACTGCAAAACGTGAAAATCAGACAGAAATCTAGAGACATCAGAATTTCTCAAAAAGACAATCTGACAGGAAAATAAGTAATTACTTTAAGAGTAAGCCATTAATGCACAATTAAACAAACAAACAAAAACACTGGGAAACAATCCCAAAATTCATTGACATATCCCTCCTGCTTATCTCAGGTAGAAAAAGGAATATGCTCCTCAGAATGCAAGCAGTGATACCTGCTGTAAATCTAACTTCATTTATACAAGCAGAGTTAATGTAGTAGGGAATTTCCCAGTTTGGTCTATTACAGAAGTGTTCATCCTTAAATAGGTTTATTTTCTTAGCAGATTTTAGCAATTACTTCCTCATAGCAACTACTAAACTTTTTATTTAAAAAAAAAAAAACAGGTGGACAAATGTTTAGGTGAGATTTTATTCTTTAAGTTATATCTATTGTTCAGTAATTGTACTGGGTGTCACATAAGCATAGAGGCACATAGCTAGTAAAAATTACACACACATTTTTGAGTTTAAAATTACATTTTTTCCTAATAAGAACATTGAGCTTTAAATTTATTTTGCATCCAGCAGTACCTACTTGACAATCCCTGATGAAAAGCACAGTTGAACTCCCCATGCCACGCTATATGTTGGGAGGAAAAGCAGTTCACACCCTTACTGTGAGATAAAGGCAGCTCGGAATAAAAATATAAACTTCTCTTTTAAAACAGAGACAAAAACAACAAAATATTATCAGTGTTTTAAGAGCAATATTCCAGCCAATCCTGTTGAAAACTTTATGCCAGACTTTAATGTCTTAGCAGGTCAACAAAACATATTCTCTTAAACTCCAAATCAGTGTAATACAATACTTGAGATTTCTATCATACCAGTTGCAAACTTATAAATAATGTCTCTATGAGAACATGAGAATGCAGATCAGTCTCCTAAGATAACTATACAAATAGAGCTAGACTGCATAACAAACCATGGCCTAAACGATAAATCATTCCAGAGAAAACCTGATAAGATTTATTATTTACTATTATGAATATCATACCATGTTGTCTTTTGTCTCCCATGAAAAAGCACAAAGGTCCAAGCTCCATGTAAATAATTTATGTTAGGCTTAGCTCAGCTAACTGAATTCACGGGTTTTTCACTTGTGGTTTGTGGGTCCGATCTCTATGAAATTCATCCAAGTGGCTCTCTATAGTCAATTAAGAAAAGCAAACCCATTTTCAGTAAAATAAGATTAGCTGCACAAGCAGTCAGTGGTTATTACAAAAACATAGCAGGCAGTAAATTTACTGTTAAAAATTTAATGTCTTTTTTTTGTTGTTGTTGACGATAAAAATGCCTACCTTATTCATTTTTAATTGTCTAGTATGTCAGATAGATAAGTACAATTATTAAAAATATAAAGGAGAAAACACTTTAGATATGACAGAGAAAATCAAGTTATTAGCCTTTACTGAATTGCTAGCTTTTGAACTCAAACTGATCTCCTCCTCACTGCCTCATGGGGCAATATGACAAGCCATCACAGTTTTGACATTTGCTATGATTTACAGTGGCATCTTTTGCAAGGACTTCAAGACATCCAAATAGCACCATTTTTGTTCACTTTTTCTCTGCACCTTCAAAGAATTTGACTCCCCTTTGAATAAAAAACGCAAAAAAAATCAATGTTACTATAAATAAAGGGGAAGTAAAATGAAAGTAAGGTCACTAAAATCTAGCAATTTCTTTTATGAATAAATCAGAGCCAAGTCAGGCTAACTGATAATATAAGAACAAAACAACTCGAGTTAGAATGGAAGAAACAAGAGACTCCTTTCTTCCAGTGTAAATAAAAAAAGGAATCTTCAGATATTAATGGGCCATATTTCCCTACATTTATCACAACTGGAGTTGTAAAATTTCAAACTGTGATCAATCACATACTGTATGTCCTTAATTATAGTCTGAAAGGTCCAGAGATAGTAGATTCTTTAATTAAATGTTCACCTACTGGCTTTAACATATTCTGACAATCTGATAGTTCCAAAATATCTGTATGAGAGATCTATCCCTACTGAAATGCAAAAAGTGGTGTAACTTCCCAAGACTCTTTTTGGTGAATTAGAAAGCAGGTATTCTTTATTAACAGCACTGGGTATGTGGGGGATAATTCCACTGAACACGTACCCCTAAGCAAGACAATGAGTACTGATTTATGGTATGGTGATATAGATATTCATGCAATTTCCAAGAAAGGGCAGGCTTTATGTTAACTCTTTCTAAAAACTAATTATCATATTTTTCCTCCTACTTTCACATGTGCAATACCCTCTGGTAGTCATACTTTGGGGTCTTTCTGATGAAGGCTTATAGTCTTCTTCACCTTGTACTTTTCTCCTTTCCATTTTTGCACATCCTCTATTGTTTACTAATTGAGAAGTTTTTTTTTTTTTTCTGTTTTGTTTTGTTTTTTTCAAACTCAGCTGATTTATTTAAGTTATCCTTTGGACACTGTGTTCCTTCTTCAGATAGGCTCTTCCTCAATTTTGTGTCTAGAGCTGAATCTTATCGTGAGAGCCCGATACAACAATTTAGCAATTTCAGCAATCCCTTCAGCTTACTATGGTACATATTCTGTGTTTTATACTCTTTGTTTCACAATTCCACTGAGAGCAATATTGAAAGAAGAAGCTGAGCAGCCAGTAGGCCAGACATAAGTGCAAACCAACAACTTCCAATTTACATCTGAACTTGTTATTGTCCACAGATTACACTGACTCAAAATTTCCATCCAGCCAAAGTGATCAGAGAATCAACAGAAAACGTAAGGATGCAGTAACGTGACCCCGACATGATGCTGGAGTAAGCAAAAGGCTAGTTTTGCTTTTCCTCATCAATTAACATCTTGAATCAATTCTTTCAATTTAGGGAAAGCTTCAGCTAATGTTTCCTAAGATTAAGCATCACATCAGAAGATTTAAAAAAGCTAAAAAGGGTAAATCAAGGCATAGAAGCCAGGACGTTGTCTCTCCTACTTGCAGTGGAAGAGTTTCACAGTGAGGCAGAGGGCAAATGTCAGCATAACTTCTTGTAGAACATGCTGTGCATTATTAACACTTGGCAACTGCAGTACTGATTAAGAGCTCAACAGTACAAATGCTTATTCACAGAAATAATTGCTATTCAGATAAGAAAGCCTACCAAAAACAATGGGACTACTAAAGTGATCACAAGGAGTGAAGTCAGGGTAAGACTGTTTGACAGATGAGAAGGAAAAAATCTAAAGCAGCCTTGCCTATTCTCTGTCTTCGAGAAGCGTCACACAGAAGAAAGCAAGCAGAGACTTGGTTTTAGGTCAGGTAACTCCTTTGTTAATCTCATTCTATTCTGTGTTGTGCAAGAAATGCCCATGATTTAGCTAAGCTTTGGAAGGACAATGATCCCTAACAGATTTAGTTCTCCAGAACACTCTGGTTAATTATGCAATGATAAAATGTATTTTCCCTATCTCCTTTTTGTATTGAAATTATTCTGATTGCAAAATATGACTGTAGCCTTTAAAAACACTTTGTCCCATTTTATACAACACAATAACAAGAAAAGAGACATAAAGATAATAAGATATGACATGGAATTATAATGCTACTGTCCTTTTGCATTACTGGAAATGAGGATTCATACTACAGTGCTTCAGTCCTATTACTCACTGTTATTTCAACAAGCGCTTTAACAGAGTCCACAACAATGATCAACATGTGGCTTCCAAACCAGTCATTTCTCTTGTTCTGATCAAGAAACTCTTACCCTCTTAGTATATGACTGGCACTAGAGGCATTCTGGCACAAAAAGAACTGAAAACATCAAGAGGGAGCTGCTGAGACAAGGCTCACTGGCCTACCTGAAGCACAGCTGCATGCCCAAACCAGTCCAGTCCCCAGCATGCAGTGATGCAGTATTAGCTCTAAGATTGTTGTTTCTTGCCTTTGAGATACATATATACATAATTTCTCCTCTTATCTTTCTGAATTATGCGCTATGTGAGTTTGCTACGTAAATGTTCTCTTGTGAATCATAGGACCAGAAGCAATCTGAAGTGTATCTAAAAGTAGGATTGAGAAATGCTGCTTTTGTACTACTGTTTTACCATTAAAATTTCATTAATGGGAGCAGACATCTTGGTCTATAACTCAAGATGAGCATTAACTTTAAAACAAGAAGTTTCAAAAAGATAATAGGTTGCATAATTTACTCAGTAAGAGCTCTGGCACAGCTTTCCCTGGATTCACATGCATAATTTCTACTAACATCAATTGGAACAAGTATGCACAGAAAGGTAAATGAAAAATAATCATTCTTCATATTCTTCTGTCATGTTAATGCAGATTTCACACAGCAGAGGTGGATTTTCATTTTCAGTCTGTGCCATGTTAATATCCATATTTTTCTGCCTCTAGGTTTAGCACTTGGCAATGAGGCAGTAGAGAAGCCATGAAGTACAAAGGAAAAAACAAACCAAAAGCATGCTCAGAGTCTCTACAATCAGCAGTGCAGACTTTGTAGATGGAGCAGATGATGTGGTCAATAAAGGTGCAGAAGGTGAAAGCCTGACACCAGTCTGCTCTCCAAAATCTCTTGTGCCATCTTCACCTGCCTGTGCAGAGTCAAGTGCACATGGTGGATTATGCATGTCACCCTCTCCTGTTAATGGATTTATTGATTGTTTTTACTGTGCTCATCTCACTTCTTCCCCATTATTTAATTTGGACAAGAGGTCTCCATTCCAAATATTTTGAATTGGAAATGATAGCTGCTAAAACACTAACCTCCAATGGTATTTCTTATGTGTTCTCCACATTGTTGATAAAGGTATCCAAAAAATGCCCCTTATTGAGAACCCTCTTCCTGTCTGCAGCATATATATATTTATATATACACTACAGGAGTATAGCATGTGTATATATACACACACACAGGCTAGATATACACAGTGCTATGATATCTATGTATAGCATAGCCTGGTGCATCTAGAGGTATTTCTGTATTGTTTTTTGTTTGTTTGTTTTCCCATGCTTACAACCTTCTATTATTCCCCCCACACAACACTGTGGCTGTACCTTTTTAGGTACTTTCAAGATCTGTGCTTTTTCAGCTCAGCATACTTACCATAATGAAGATGCAAAGGCATCTCCATAGTCCAGGATGACAACATGTTTTTTCAATATAGATTTAAATGGATCCTGAAATATTTTGTCTTTGAGATTCAGGATAACACTCTTCATTTACAAACTACAAGACTTAAAGGTCTGCTTCCTATAGCAAGAGCTGATTTTTGGCTGCTTTGTACTACAGTCTCAGATTCTTCTGCACAGGTATAGAACAAAGAAAGCAGGTATCTTTCTGCAAAAAAAGTTAGAGGTAATAAATTCAAAATGATGAAACTTAGCTTCCATTCCCAAAGTATATATGTGTTTATGAGCGCGTGCCTGCAACAAAAAGGAAAGGCTTGAAACCCTTTCACTATTTAGAAAGTTTATTCTTGCTCCCTGTGTTTTCCTTTACTTTCTTTCAACTCCACTCTAATTTCTGCCTCTTAAAATTGCTGTGAGCCCCCTCAGAAACCTATGACCACCATTTAGCAGGGTGCAGGTCAAGGAGACTTGGGAGCCTTGGCATACATCTAACTGCAAGCAGTAATAATACTACGTCAGTGTGACATCACAGCTGACCCAATTTGTGCTGTCTCTGAGCTACCCACTCAGGTGGCAACCACCACTCAGTGGAACTCGCTGGAGGAGAGGACAGCAAGATTTATAACCAGTTTAATGATGCACTGCCATCCAAAAGTTTAATGATGCCACATCCAAAGTACCAGGTGTAACCCCAAATGCACAGGGTACCGGCGCAGCTTCCCGTGGGGTTAGGCAAATCCTTTGGGACTCTCCTGCACTTCCAACTTGTTCACCCTGTTGCTCTCAGAAGCACATTTCCAGGAACTCATCCTTCTCATTTCTCTCTCTCCAAACAGGGCACAATCTCACCTAAACTGAAAAAGCTGGGAGTCAGCTTCTAGTCAGAAGTAACCTCCAAGAGACAAGTACAACAGAGATCCTCTCTTTCTCAAACCCTCTGCAGCAGGAAATCATTAATCCCTTCTTCCAAGTATCCCCACAGACAGATGTGGAAGGATGTATAGTTTAAATCAGGAGCTGAGTTTTATTATTATTATTATTATTATTTATTTATTTATTATTATTTTCTCTCCAACTATTCAACTATTGGTGAAGTAATTTCAGTGAAAACTACAAAAAAAATTAAAATGAATGTACTGGGAATCTATCTGATTAAATCATTGACACTTTTATCACTTTCTACAGTACCTAGATGGTATTTTGTACTTTTCATCATGTGCTCAGACCTCAAACTCACTGCCAGGAAGAAATGTACAGGCAAAATATAATAAAATTTATTCTTTCCTTGCTGTCACATGTTGGCAAGAACTGATCAATAACTGACAGCATCAAATTATTCCTTTTGTAACTTTTTTCATACTGCACATGGCAGTGGCAAAACCATAAACAAAAAATCTAAAGTTATCTTTTGTCTTATCTTCCCCTTTGCAGATTTTTTGGCCTACAAAATAACTAATCTTTGCAGCAATGCTTACTAAAATACCTTGTGTTTAGAAGCCCCCCTTTCCTCACTAGTTTTAACTCCAAAAGTCAAATTATTTGTTGCCTTGGAAACAAGAACTACACATCCATA
The DNA here is from genome assembly GCA_011074415.1 of Stictonetta naevosa. Lineage (NCBI taxonomy): Eukaryota > Metazoa > Chordata > Aves > Anseriformes > Anatidae > Stictonetta > Stictonetta naevosa. Next base: position 19,883,674 of record CM021698.1, read on the forward strand.
CCTTTCTTAATTTGTAATCTTTTCTTCCTATAATGCTGTAACAAGAGATCTATCAAAGCCTGCAATTTATCAGCTAGAATAAACATCACCTTCTAAAATCCAATTATTTATCAGATGCTGATGTCCAAATTTGAACAAGATGTTGCATTTTTCCAAGTCCATCTTTGATCACCATCACTAAAATGTTTACCATATAGAATAAATAAAACCTTTTTTTTTTTTTTACCTAGCAATAATAATAAAAAAGATAATTTAGCTTTTTATTATAAAAGCAAAAGTTTGTTGGCATCTCTTATTTATCCTTTTCATATTCAGAATTATTTTGTCTTGGCAAAAAAACACAGCTGCTGGCTTTTAAAGATAATATGTAGGAGGATATTGCATAAACACCTCTTTTTCCTTATTTACATATGCATTAAAAAGCCATTGTGTGCCCTATAGTGCATTTGGGGGTCTGTTAGGAGAAAAAAAAAGAAAAAAAAAAGAAAAAAAAAAGAAAAGAAAAAAGGTAAAACTGGCTTTATATCACTTCCACATGAATCATATCACACTAACTACATAAGTATCCATGAAAATCATTGGTGTCAGAACATCCAAAACTCACATGCATCCCATGATATCAAAATCCTTATCATCCAGTTTAAAAACACTCCTACCCACTGAATTACCACAGGGATGGATCTGGCACACAGTACTTATACTAATAGATGCAATACCTAAAGTTTCAGAAATTTTTTTCATTGTAATTACAATATTGGTATACCAATAACCATTGGTATAACAATGGTATATATTTCTGTAAATAAAACATATGATCAAATAAAGAACTTGAAGAAGATGAAGGCTATGACTGAGATGTACAAACAGAACTAGCAGTCAGGACTCAAGTTCACATGCTTAGAAAAAGACCCAGTGTACTTAAGACTTTATTAAGATGGATGCATGCACCCTGTAAAATCCTAGCCTTTCTTCCCTGCACATTATTCATCAAGATTTCCAAAGGTACTTTATGGGAAATTATTCTAAATGGCAGGTGATTCTGTACCCTAGGCTGGGAAAAGAAGAAGAAAGCAATTTCTCAAGAGTTCCCTGCCATCAATCCTGAAAAATAAGCTTGACCATAAGCTTGAGGCATCACCAGCCTGAGATGAAAAATCCCCACAGGGCATTCCAAGTTATGCTGAAGCAACTGACTTTTCTTATGGAAAATATGACTTCTAAAAACTTTCTGGCTGAAAAACTTTTTTAGTAAGTTAAGAATTATAGAATATGTACACAGTGAAAAGAAAAAAAAAAAGTAGATACTCATCTTTTCATTTGCTAATGCTTCACCAAACTTAATTAGAATTAACTTTCTCATTAGTTTCCTTATTTTCAGGAAAAATACCCACTTCTCTAAATGAGATTTTTTTTTCTTTTTTTTTTCCTCCACAGTAGAAGTTTTCTGATGATCAATTATTATGATTACTTATGTTGATTTGTGGAAAACCTGACAACACCACAAAAGATAAAACATTGACCTTTCAGAGATTACTGTTGCACTGTGCTGTGTACTTTTTGGGTGCATATTGATGACCTTCTTGCCTACTTCAATAGGAAAAGATAATTAAATTTAACTTGAGCAACATACTAGCCATTCTTCACAGCCAGGGATTCTCTGTGGCAAGCAGTGCCCATAGTTGACATTAACAATATTAACATTGTTATCAATTTTATTTTATTAATAAATAATCAGCAGAAGAAAACAAAAATTGAAGGTCTTCCTGGCTGAATCTGCCTTTCTTTCTGGACAAAACCTTCTGCAAACTTCAGAGGATTCAATAAAATGTTAATGTTAATAATGCAAAACTGAATGGCATTTGGATGCCTACCCTTTCATCCAGATAAAATCTTTATCTACCTTTCTGTGTGGGGTGTGGATCTACAGAGGTACTGCATTTCAAATAAAACAATCATGTTTGTTTGTTTGTTTTTTTACATGGATGTTGTGGTGGTTTTACCCAGCTGGGCAGCTGAGCTCCAACACAACCACTCTCTCACTCCCCCTCCTCAAAGGGAAAGGGGGAGAAATAAGATGGAAAGGGTGCAGCAGTTGAGATAAGGACAGGGAGATCACCCAACAATTATCATCATGGGCAAAGCAGACTCAGCATAGGGAGATTATTACCTAACAAGCTAGAACAGTGAGAAACAACAACAAAAACTGAAAACACCTTACCCCCATCCACCCTCTTCTACCTCCTCCCCCCAGCAGTGCCAGGGAATGGGGGCTGCAGTCAGGCCCCAACACTTCATCTCCGCTGCTCCTTCATGGTCTCTCTCTTCCCCCGCTCCACATGGGGTCCTTCCCACAGGATGCCATCCTTCCCAAACTGATCCTGAGGGGGCTGCCAACAGGCAGCAGCTCTTCAAGAATTGCTCCCACGTGGCCCCGTACCACGGGGTCTTTCCCCCAGGAGCAAATTGCTCCAGCATGGGTCCCCCACGGGTGGTAGCTCCTCTCCAGACCCCCAGCTCGTTCATGGGCTCCTCTCCACGGGCTGCAGCTCTGGCCCGAGGCCTGCTCCATGGGCCACAGCCTCCTCCAGGCCACATCCCCCTGCTCCACCGGGGGCTCCTCCACAGGCTGCAGCGTGGAGATCTGCTCCATGTAGAAAGAGGGGCTGCAGGAGGACAGCTGCTCCACCAGGGGCCGCAGGGGAACTTCTGCACCATGCCTGGAGCACCTCCTGCCCTCCTGCTGCACTGACCCTGGGGGCTGCAGGGGTGGTTCTCACTCCTCTCTGCCAGCTGCTGTTGCACAGCAATAATTCCTCCACACACACTCACAAACGCATACTTTCTTATATCTGCTCTCACAGAGGCACAAACAATATCACTTATTGGCTCGGCTCTGAGCAGCGGTGGGTCCCTTTGGAGCCGGCTGAAACTGGCCCATATTTAACATGGGGCAGCCTCTGGATTCTTTTCACAGAGGCCAACCCTGCAGCCCCCTGCTACCAAAACCTTGCCACCTAAACCCAATACAGATGTACAATTCTTTATGCTAGACACCCCAGATAACTCAGAAACTTCTGTTTTTGATTAGATCACATCACAAATCAAATCAACCTTACCAGGGTATTTTAAGAGAACTCCAAATATCTACAACTAGGAAATATGATAATAAAAAATTCTTCCTGTCTGTTTGTGGTGGATTACTCAAACTGAGGAAGATTGATGATTTATTCATAAAGAAAAAATGACCATGGCTATAATTTGCTAAATTAAAGAAAAATGTCTAAGTCCTTTAGAACAAAAAACTCATGCCTCATCTTTTGGAGTTTTTGTTTAACTGCTGAGAGTTGCTGTATTTATATTCCCGAGTTTTTTCAATGACAATACTCACTAAAGATGGTATTCTAGCTAGTAAATCCCCCCCCCCCCTTTTCTCACTCTTTCTCTCTCTCTCCAAAATAAATAAATAAATAAATAAATATTTCCTGCTTGTAATTATCTAGATCTCTTCCTATCATTTTTACTACTCTCATTGCTAATTATTTTCTCCTAAGGAAAACTGAGGGACACTTCATTGCCTTTGACTGCCAGTTCCTTTTTCCCTTCCCTCCTATTAGTCCTCACTAACGCCTGCTGCTCCAGCACTCCTTCCAGCAAGAGCATCTCATAGCTCCTAGCTGGCACCTCTGAAAAGTGACGTTTACCATCCTTACAACATTTTCTAAGGCCCGTTTAAACCTTTTATATACAATTTACTGTATTTTATTTATTTTGCAAGTGTATATTTTATAGTTTGTTTATATTCAAGAGTGCTTTTCTTCCTCTTTTAATTAGTTATGAATATTATTGATATATCCAGACCCAACTTATGTGCAGTTCAGCTCAAATTACACAAAAATCTGAATTACAACCTGTCTCCTACAACCTGCTTTTAAACAACTTTGTAGGAACCTGTTTTTAGAAATAAACAGAAAATCTCTTCGTCCTTTGTGATTAGGTAGTACCTAAAGAATAGTTTCTTGGTACACCAATCTGTTATGGCAAGAAAACAGATGAACTATTGTTTGCTGACCAATTTACTACAGATCAAATCCTTACTATGTGAAATGAGACATTCCTGTAACACATGACACCTCTTGCTTACCAATAGGCTGTGGTGTACTGCCTTGAGGGAATCCAGCTCTGCCTTTACTGTTTCTGTGGCAGAGGTTGAAAATGCCACAGGAGACAGTAGACTCTGCTGAAAGCAACAGAGAATATCATTATCTACTGTTATCATTGCAGAGCATTTTCTGAGTATGGACAACTAAGGATATGAATAGCAGACAGTATGAACTGTGTTCTTCCTTGCAAAGCTAGATGGATGTTTTTGTGTGGGTGTATTCATACATGTGTGTGTGTGAAGGAGAGGTTAAGTGTACAGACAAACTTCATCCAGAAGCTTTACATCAAAGTACAACACAATGTCTTAAAGTTTGCTGTTTATGAGAAAGAATGTTACAATCCTAGATCAGTACAAATAGAATAATACATATTAGGATATAGATATTCACTAATATTATACTAGCATTTTCCCCAAGGAAGTCGAGATGTTTTAAATGGATAGACTTTCCATTGATCCACTTTTAAAGCAAGTATCATAAACAACGTGTCTTTTTTCTTTTTTTTGTTGTTGTTTTTTTTGTTTGTTTTTAATATGTTGAGTTGTGGAAGAAGGAAGAGAGTCTTTGAAGTTATTCAATGCTTTGTCTTATGCAGGAACCAGTTTTTAGGACATTTTCTTATTTTAATGTTGTGAGATAAAACAACGAATCTAATCCTGTTTAAATTAGCTGGATGAGATTTGAAAATTAGTGTTTATTAGCCAGTCAGCAGATTAGCATATAGGTGTGACAATAGTCTCACTAACTTTTGAATTCATCACCATTAAGTGCATATTGTTAGCATTTAAACTTCGAGACTCAGAGCTTAAGGACACGAGCCAGAACAAAATATTGCTGAGAGATGCAGAGTCTGAACTGCTTTAATGTGTTGCTGTCAGACATCTGACAGCATTGCAGGTAAAGGATAAAGGTCATACCATTAAATGAACATTATTGCCACTTTCTGAGCATTTAAACACTAAGTTACTTATTTTCCCAAACTTCTTTCAAAAGCATCAAGAATGCCTGAGAACAAGGTTTTTAGAAGTCTAAATAGAACAAAATAAAAACCTTCAGGTAATTCTCCTGAAAGTTGGGGGAGGTGGGTGGGGGGCAGAAAACAAAACATGTAGAGACTACTTTTCTTGTTTTCTGGTGAATGCATTTCAGACCTAAGTGCAGTGTATCATTCTGCTTTACTCTATTCATAAAGGTCAGTGTTATAATTCAATTGGCCAAGGGCATATTGTTTAGCCTCTGTAACTTTTTCTCAGCCGTATTAGAGTAATAGCTATCCATCAGTATAGGCATGGACAGTATATACTTACAATGTACTGTTACTTCACTAGCTCATTTTCTAAGTAAAATAAATGACTGCATGCGTTAATTTGCTTCAGTTGTTAAATACCTTCTCACAAAGAAATGAAGAGAATACTCTGCTGACAATGGATATATGGCTTTCATTTGCTTTTAAATGAAACATGTAAAATATATATAAATAAAAGCAGAAAATGCCATAAACTGCCACTCCTAGGAAATGGTGTGTAAGGTGCCTAGCAGTGCATGTCAGGGCTGTGACTTTTGTTATGGGTTGATTAAAGGTGAGCATCAAGGTGTTGGTTCTTCTTGTCTATTATCCTCCCAGGGAATTTCAGGCTCAGCAAGTCTCTGATGAGTTTGTACTTGCAGAAAGACTACTTGGTTTATAGTAATTAATGACACAGTATTTTTTCTTCAGGGTAATGATCAATGCTCTTTCCCTTCCCACTGAAGTACTATTATCACCTTGTTGTCAAGGGTTCTTCCAAATTCTTTGTTACAGCACCCATGTGGCAGTACAGCCATTGAAGTACAGACACCTCAAAGAGGGAAATGTCAGCTCTGAGAATAGTCTGGAGTGGCTAAAATGTTATCTTGAATGGATATTGAATGATTTTGTCAGCAAATACTCTCACTTTGTCAAAACATACCAATGTTCAGGATTTCATTGGCTGTTACCATTCTTTAAAACAACCAACAAATAAACATGATTCAGTGAAATAAGATCACCATGAATGTTTTGATTTAGTGAACTATACAATATTTTCCTATCAAATATTATCAGATAAAGCCCTGTTTGTTAGTGCACATTTTTGAAAGATTAATTTCCTAATTTTCAAGCCCATAACCTGTAAAACAGATATAACCCACAGCTATCTCTAAAATTGTCTTTACATTGTCAGGCATTCAATATGATTTGTAAAAGCCAAAAAATAAAACCCCAAATGTGGCATGCATTTAGATGATTAACTATGAAGTCAAGAGCAAGATCTTTTACCCTACCTTGAATGAATGGACAAGTAAAATAATCTTGACAGAATGATACATCCTATTTCTTTATTTCATCAAAAGTGCCATGTGAATAATCTTTTTTTTTTATTTTTTTTACAATGTCATTCATGACAGAGGAATACATAAGCCATAAATACATTGCTGTCTAACAGCTGTATATCTCCTCTCATCATCCTGAGCTTTGAAAACCAAATGCAAACATATTGCCTTGTTATCCTTTAAAAGACATTGATGGGCACTCTTTCTGTTCCTGTTTCATCTGTCAAGCATTAATTGCTATCTTAGTTGCACATGAAACATTTATTGGGCAATTATCATCTAGGTCTATAGAAGATCCTTGCCCTTCACTTCATGTATTAGATAAAAATGACATTACTTGTGGAATACAACAGCAATCCATTAAAAATGTGAAATCTGACAAAACAGGTGTTATGTTTCTTGCACCATCAAATTTCTGGATTTAACTAGTGTTAGGAGAAGAAATGCCTGATGTCCTTATCCGACAACTCCCACTATTACATCAGTGAAAACAGAATGTTCTCCTGGCATTGCAATACATGCACAAAACCCAATGCTAGAGTTCCATAATCTTTTTCAGTTTAGAGGATAAAAAATAATGAAAATGACGTCTTCTCTTTCTTTCCCCTTCAAGCCTTTCCCCCATCTGATATCACCTCATATCCTTTTGGCAATTAAGAGTGAAAAGTAATAAAGCAATTATGAAAATAAAAATTAATTGTTTTATGACACTGTAATTGTGCCCTTATAGTTAAAAGGGAAAACAACAACAATAACAGTGATTCTGACTACACCTGGTGATAGAAATTGACAAGACAGAATCTACACTAAGATCAGACAATTATTTTATTATCTCAATTTTCCCCCATACTATTTTTTTTTTCCTCATACATACAGGGATGTTATGGTACATCTATGCTTCTTTAATATTTGTATATATTCCTGATTTGTTTGGGAGAACAATGGTCAGAGTGAGTGAGCAAAACCATGCTAAATAATTAATGAGGAGTCAGTAACACTCAGGCTGTTTAGAATATCTGGCCCAATCTTTCACTCTTTACTACATGAAATGCAATTTCTGGCCAACTCAGCTGTCTATGCACAACAGGCAGAAAGGGAAAAATGTTAGTTGTATGCCAGCCTCTCCAGCCTTGCAGTAACAGGATGTCAGCTGGCAGCTGTTTCCGTAACAATTCCCTCAACTGAGTATTCTTTTGAACTGGGATTTGTGCAGATGTTTATGTCAATACAACTTTAGCACAAACATCTAACACAGGGTGAAGCAAGAATTTTCAAAATAAATAATTTAAGGTAGCTCTTGGGACAAAGAATGGAAAGCTGAGGAGGGAAAAACAAACAAACAGAATCCCAAACATCTAAACTAACAACTTCCTTTACTTCCTTTAACAATTAAGCTTGCCTTTTTTTTTTTTTTTTTTTTAATCCTCAGATCCTCAGAGGCTATTCAGGAACTAAACGCTAAACGTAGCATGGATATGGAGCTATAAAGCAATTTTAAATACAGTTTTTCCAGTTAGCCTTTACAAAAGGCAAGCCCCCCATCCCCCTCCTTTCCTTTCCATGCCAGAAACAGTTAGCAGATTAGAAGCTTTCCACAGCTACAAAAAAAAAAAAAAAAAATACAAATATAAAAAAAAGTAAAAAAATAATAATAAAAAAAAAAAATAATAAAAAAATTTTAAATAAATAAAAAAAAAAAAAAAAAAAAAGATGTTTTGAATACAGTATTATTTTCCTCTACAATCCCACTGCCATGGGCTTTATTTTCTTACCACCCACCACCCCCTCCCCATAAGACTGTTTTCAAACAACAAAATAGAAATAGTGTCATGCTTTGCATATAATGAGGTTGGGACTAATCCTAGCAAAATCCTTCACATCTAATGTTGAGATGCATAATTTCCTTCATAGCATATTTAGCAGGGCTAAATTGATTCTTTCTTTTTTTGATCTTTTGTTTTCTCTTATGATGGGTTTGCCACTTGCAAATTAAACTTCCAATAACAAACCAGATGAATGGAGGCTTAAGGAATTGTCCTGTCTCTTTTTGAAAAATTATGCCATTTCAGATCTAATGCACTGATTGACCAATGGAGCTTTCTTACAAGCAACTGTCAGGGCAGAAGACACACAAAACAAATCCACTAATAGCAGCTTTGAACTAAGCAAGTAGGTTCACAATATGTGAAAGTTTAACTTTATGTAATCCTCCTTCTTGCCTTCAATCAACCACCCAAAACAGGAATGCTATGTCAGACCAAACACAAGACAGATTACCAATTTAATAATAACAAAACTTGTTCATACATAGTGAATCAATACTGAGGGAAGGCAAAATTACAGGTATGAAAATGATTTTTTCAAGTATTATATCCACTGTTGTGGACAGAAGTAATAATCCATGAGAAACAGCAAAGAATGACCATCATTCATCTACTGCACAGAAACAGTAACGAACGAGTAAAAACTCTTGCCCCACTGAAGTCCAGAACACTAAAAACTATGGGAATAGAGAGAAAACGGCAAGAAAACTGGCAATCAAAACAGTAAATCTTGTAGAAGGTGGAATTAGCTGGAGATTTTTTTAACGTGTTAAAGTACATTCAATTACTTTAGAAGGCAATGTTTCTGCTTGTACCCAGAACAGAGCACAGGGAGAACAGGGAGTGAGCAATTCCTACTGGGAAGCAGCAGAAGTCTCCAAATCCTAAGCACAAGCAACAACTGCTTTTTTGCTTGTTTGTTTTTCTATGTTTCCAAGATTTTTCACTAACTCAAATTTGTGAAAGCCATGCTCTTGTCTGTGTGCATAAAATACATCTTCTCTTTATAGCATTTAATTTGTGAGTAAACATTAAACATTCTAGAAGGAGGGAGGTATACAGAGAGGGGAATTTTAGACATCAGCCTTTCACACAGGTTTCTTTCATGCATGAAGCAGAGAAAATGTTTATGTGTCTGTAGCTTGTTTCTATTAGCCATATGAATCTTCTTTTCAAAGGTCTTTCTGAGAAGACTGTATGATTTGCTATCCAAATAACATATTTAAATGCACTATTGGAAGAAAAAAACCAATGTTTCTGAATCCAGAAACATCATACCTCTGATATCAATCATATCTCTGTCAAAACTGATAACTGAAAGAATGTTCCCAGATTGCCAGCTTTCCTACCTGAAAAAAACCAAAAAAAAAAAAAAAAAAAAGGAGTAATTTGAGCTGGCAAATTAGGGCACAGAATCATATATATATATATATATATATATATATATATTTCAAGAAACAGCCATGCACCACAAGGGATGCAATAGACTTCTTCCACAGGCTAGAATGGTTTAGATGCACATTATTGTCAAGGACATTCCCAAAGAGGCAGAAAGAATCTCTAAGTTTTGATAAGATTTCATTCCAGCAAAAGGATAGAAAAAAGTATAAAAGAATTGGATGCTTTATGTTGAAATCACTCATCTGCTGGAAAGGTCTAAACGTGTACATGCATGGTTTTTAATGTATCAAAATATATATATATATTAGTAAGTAAGAAAAAGTAAGGCAAAAGTCCTCTGTTAGTGCAATGCACCTCAACATAATGTTCCTTGTTTGGTCCCAAGAAATTATTTTAAGGAGTAGTGTAATGAGAATAAGATACTGCAGTGGGGAGATGAAGCACATGCTGGAAGTGGATTCATTAAATCAGGCTTTCAGAAGTCACATCCTATTGAAGCATTCTTGAGCTCTCCTTTGAAAAAGAGCTTGCTCCTAGTTCTCTTTCACAAATTCAATTTATATCCTAATACCTTCATTATGTGCCCGAGTACTAGGCAAGACTATCCTGTGATGTACAGATGCTGTGCATTAAGTCACCAGACTTGTAACCACAGTGCAAAGGTTTTGCTATATTCTTTATTCCTGCTCCCTTGAACAGTGATAGTGAAAAATCAAATCTTCCTGTTTTTTTGTTTTGTTTGAAAAGAACTCAGATTCAGATTTATTTTCAAAAGATGCACATACTGACATAATTAGCCCCCAGTCTTTGATGGAAGGAAAAAGGATTTATTTTTTTTAATTTTTATTTTCTTTGGTTTCTTTTGTCTCAAGACGGCCTCAATAAACTACAGAAAACAATAGTTCAAAGGAGGATTAAAGATGGAAAATGCAACTATACATTTAGAAATGCATTGGAAAAGCTTTAAGTAAAGATGGTTTAGTTTCGTCAAAGTGCAAACAAGAAAACTTGTACCATAACTATTTGCTGTGGTTTAACCTGGCCGACAGCTAAGTATCACAGAGCTGTTTGCTCACCCGCCTGCTCCCAGTGGTATGGGAGAATAAATCAGGAGGAAAAAAAGTAAAAGCTCAGGGGTTGAGATAAAGACAGTGTAATAAGACAGAAAAGGAAGAGAAATAATAATAATCATTAGTCCGTCCCCTAGCAGCAGTCCCTCCCGCCTCAGCCAGCAACCCCATATTAATTGTTCATCATGCCGCCATGTGTACTGGGACATCCCTTCAGCCAGTCTGGGTCAGCTGCACTGGTTCTGCTCCTTCCCAGCTCCTGGTGCATCCCTAGTCCCCTTGCTGGCAAGGCAGCGTGAGAAGCTGAAAAATCCTCAGCTCTGTATAAGCACTGCTATGCAACAACTAGAACATTGGTGTGTTATCAGCATTATTCTCATCCTAAATCCAAAACACATCACCATACTAGCTACTAGGAGGAAAATTAACTTTCTCCTAGCTGAAACCAGGACACTGTTTGTAGATGGAATAAGAAAAAAAACAGCTGGGATTATGCTAAATGTATTTGTAAAGAAAGATGTGTGCTTCATCTCTCAGCTTTGGGACAGACCTACCAAGTGCAGAATCATTCAGTTCCTCAGAAATGAATATCAAATCTGATAATGCATGGGAGAAAAGGGTTTTCTTAAATTCTCAAGTAATCAAATATTACTGTATCTAGAAGACACACATGTAGCTGCTCCATTCTGTTCCTTAGTCCCTGCAAACATTGGCTTTCTGAAGGTGGATGTTTGCCAGGTAAAGGTTGGGAGCCAGGGCAGCTGCCGGGATTCAGAGCCAGAGGGGGTGCTGAATAATACAGCACGGAACGTGAATCCAACCAAAAACATTTTTTGATTATACAAGGCACCACACTCACTAAATAAAATATGAATTCAATTATTTTATTTGTTATTTAAAGTGCTTCATACTTCAGGATTGGCTGAGTGAGGCAGTGAAATTCTTGTTCAACAAGACAACAATTATCCCAGGGGAGTAATTGCAATATGTACTTTACTTCTCAAGCTTGAAACCACAGGGTGATTACACAACCTGGAATTTAGAGCATCTGAAGGACACTCACAAACATGTCCATTATTTCCTATTCTGAGAGAAAGACATGAACATATCTGGCAGCTTTAAACATTTGAGTTCCAGTGTCATATCATATCAAAAATAAGCACAAGGAATTTGCCACTGGTCTAGCCAGCTCTCAGAAGCCCATTCATGTAACATTGCTCCAGTTCTAATTTATTTAATTTTACTTTTACAAAAAGAATCATTCCCATGATTCTCAAGTTTCCCAAAGACCCTGGACTTCTATCTACTGTTCTGAAGGCAAGGATACAAATGAAGAAAATTCCTACTATTAAATAAGAAGAAAAAGAAAAGACTGGAGACAAAGTCCTGGCCCCATGCAAGACACTGGCAAAGCTCATTGACTCAGGGGAACTGAAACCTTGCTACAAGACCTTTCTGTCAACATACATGGACACAGGCAGTCATAGCTGACATTTTAAGAAGGAATGAAAGGCAAACACAGTGACAACTGAAAAGTAGTAGCAATGAATCTCAAGAAGTTTTCCAAAACTGTTGCTGTGCTAATTTATCCTGGAAGGAAGTACTGTTATGATTTCCTCTGGTTGTGGTAACTGTATTGCTGTCATTCAGTATTGACAGACTAACTGACATTTTGTCAACATTTTAGAATGTTCATCTTTTAAAGCCTGTCTTTCAACCAGTAATAAAATTTTCATAAGATTTTTCATAAAACAGATAAAACACGTTCTGTCTTGTCTCAGGATTCTACCAGTGAAAGTAGTACCATGCCCAGATGTTGGGATATTAGCTCAAATGCAACTTTTCAAACTACTCCTTCCTCTGAGTGTATTGAGAGGGCTTCTAGTGTGAATACACGGATTCCTCTGCCTCAGTCACAGGGTCCATATAAGCAACAGAAGCCAAGATTTGGCAAGCAATAGTTATTCAGCACTGGAATCGGACAAAATGCCTAAAACTAAAAGGATTTGGGAAACATAAATGACTCTAGAGAAAAACAAAATATCTTTTTTATTTTTTATGTATTTCATGGGCAGCAGAGAAAATTGATCAAGAAGATATCTATCATGTCCATCTGCATTTAATAATAACTGAGATATTCCTGCCAGACATTTATCTAACATTCTCAGGTATTTCTACCAGTGGAGATTTTCCATGTCATTAGGCAATTTACTGCAAAGCTTAACTGCTCATAGTCACAAAGGTATTCCTAACCTCCTACTCCCATTTGCCTTGCTACTCAGCAGTGCTCATCCTATCCACCGTGCACCAGAAGAGCTAACTATTTCCTTCCTTTGCATCTACCTTTTAAGCACCTGATTTTTTTATTTTATTTTATTTTATTTTATTTTATTTTATTTTTTGTGTGTGTGTTCTACTTCAGCCTGCTGCCTGTTTTACTAACTAAGCCCCTTTAATGTTCCTCTAAACTTTTCTAGCCATGTAGGTCACAACTGCTACCTCGTCTTAGTCCTCTCCTTTGGTCTTGTTATGTGGCTTGCATCTTTCCTGAAGTGTGCAAGCCTGGGTGCAGCATTAATGTGAATCCTTGGTCTGGCCCAGCTTTTCACATCCTGTAACAGCGCAGACACTATTCTTAGGAATAGACACACATTTTCACATTGAATTTTCTTCTGTTTCTTTCAGAACGCTGCTCTCATTTGTCATGATCATCCTCAATCCACCCCCCGATGCACTTTTAATCCTCTCACCTTTGCTTCATCTGCAAATTTAGTAAGTATTTCTCAGTTGATTTTTCAAACCTGACAACCTATTTGTAAACGTGTCTAGCATGTGCAATAGCTTCTGAGTTCTTGGATGTGAGCACAGAATTGGTCTTTTCTTTAGTTTGATTTTAATGTTATAGAATCCATAGTTACAAAACAAAATAAACCAATTTTCCTTCCATGATGACCTACTTTTTTTTTTTTCCCCCCTTCATCCCTAGTGTACAGTCACCTGAGTAATTTACTTTTTCTTTATAATTGTGTTATTCAGCTTGCATTAAGCCTCTCTTTTCTGGGGGAATGTTAGGACAGTAAAAGTACATGGTGGTTGTCCCTGTTACCTCTGCTGTTGCACAACTTAAGATAATATTTACTTCTAAAAGCCTAAAATAATTCTTATGTTGCATAAGCACAGCATTATAGCCTTTACTGTTTGCAGATAATCTGCTTGATATCAATGCATCTGTTCATAAGAGCTACTTAATGGATTCAAAGAAGCCTATAATTTATATGGTTTTTAAGTTAACACATGTATAGTCCTAAACAACTAGTGATATACCTTTTGGACAAACCTGTGTGTACTGTTTGGATAAAGTCCCTTACTAGTCTAGGCTGCACTGCTTAGTGTCACAACATACACAGTACCTAATTCTTCATATTTTATACCTGTGTTGAAGTCATGTCTCATGAATTTCAGTCTTAACCTACACGGAAACAAAACTCACATTGATACAACTGATCTGTCAATAGCAAAGGCCTGAAGGATGTGCTCTGGTCAACAGTCTCTAACTGAGCATATCCTACTCTAGTGTGAGAACTGAAGTCTGGAGATGTTCAAGATGAACATCTGTGAAATAAGGAATGTAATTAGGGAATGTTTCAGGATGGTAGAAAGGGTGGTTTCCATCAACACCATCTCTGTCATTTGAGGCCTTCTACTGATCTTTACAGAAAGGAGTTTCTGAAAAACAGGAATGTGGAGCACAGCTATTATTACTGTCACTGAAGTATGACATATAGGTGAGAAACAAAACTATCTCTCTATCAGTTAGAAAATCACCACTCTGGCTAATAAGAGCTCTACAATTAATCTCTTGTCTTTACTACAGAATTCTTTAAAACTATTAGCAGCATCTTCTGTTTTCTCAGAATGAAAGTTGATAAATTAACAACAGAGAGGAGAACTCCTAAGCTAGACAGTTCACTTTGAGTTGTTATATAAATGGCCTTTCTGAAACATGTCCAAGACTTAAATTATTCTGATTAGTTGGACTGGCAAAAAGCCTTTTCACTGTTGCTCCCATGGCAATTATTATTCTTGTTTCACTGCATATTTTACTAGTGTTTCTCAAGCATTTAGTTACATCTAGTTATAAATCTGTTCACCCTGAAGACAGTTGAATCAGTAAAGGTAAAATAAGAATAGATCCAAACTGATATGATCCTTGCCTTTCCTGTACAACTACTTCTGAAGTTGAAAACTACTGTTTCCTTATATTCAACCTGGAATTGATCAGAACGTATTTCAAAAAGAAGAACAGGAATGCTCTTAAGTCTACCCATTATATTTATAGATCACAAAAGTATATATGTCAGAACAACAAAGTTTTGAACTACTGCACAGTTTGCTTCTTTTTCTTTAAGTGACTTCTTGGAAAAGGAATTTAACTGTAAAAGGGCTTCTAATATTCATTTCCACAACACATTTTTCCTTGTAGATAACAGCCCTCTCAGACTCAAGAAAGCTCTAAAAGATCTCATTTATCTAATCTATCAGAAGCAATTAATTCTACCAGAAAAATATTCCTCTCGTATCCTCAAACATCAGACCTTTCATGTCCCTATAAATCATCTCCCCAAACCGCTATCGACTCTGTAATTGGAGTTTGTCTCTCTTTGTTCCCACAGTTCTTTCAAACACCACTTTAAGTCCCATCACTTCTCATTAACTAGTAACTTCTGGAACTCTCTTTGATAGAGGAATCAAATCCCCCAAGTCAAAACTTCATAAATTAACGTTCATTATTCTATGCCTCACCCTGCTCCGTGTTATCTACTGCTGAACCATGAATAGAAACTACTGTCTCAGTTCCTAACACATTAAACAACTTTAGAAATATGTTCTTTCCTTGCCATCTCTGCAGATCATTCGTTTGCCCCTTGTGCTACCTAAAAGTGATATAATCCAAAGATAATTCTCTAACATCATTCTCTTATAGTATGACATGCCATCAAAAATCATCTGGGAAGTACACCCTGACAGATGCTATAAGAAGTTTTCCCTGCTGTATAATGAAAACAGATGGAAGCAACTTTTTAATTACTTGCACCACATTTTAGCTTTCTTCTTGCTTTCCTACTTGTTCTCCCTCAACCAAATGGATAAAGGGCTTAATCCTGGTATTTTTGAAAGATCTAAATGAAGTTACCTTAAATTAAATATATGTTTATACTGAATTTAAAAAAAAAAAAAAAAAAAAAAAAAAAAGACTTACCATGCATACATACAGAAGATGAGTTTCCATTTCAGTGAGTTTGGTATGGAAATACAAGGCTGGCATCACCAAAGATGCAGACATTGTTGCTAATAAAGAGGGCTCCATTTTTTGAGTTTTTATTTATTCAACTAACACTGTTTTTCTGGTCAATTGTACAGAACAAAATGGTCAGACAATTACTATGTCCATACCTATAAATACCATGAATGCAACCAACAAGGCAAAGAGATAAAAAAGAATTTCTTAATTACCCAGAAGATAGATTACTAAATGAAAAATTCTCTACATGAAGTACAATATGATACTGGGGAAAAAAATGATGAGCAAGATTAGGCACTCGGGAAGATGAGAGCTATTAGCACAGACAGACTTTCCCAGAACAGCAGATTATAAGTTTGAAGAGAAACTGTTTGTACACTGAAAATTCATCCAGATGATTAGGCAGAAATAACTTTTCTTTGGGATCTTAGCAAGGTTTTTTTTTTTTTTTTTTTTTTTCTCATCTGACCATATTTCAACTACTCAGACAAAATGACAAAAAAGGCATATGATTTCAACGATCAGAGGACTTGCACCATCAAACTGGACATCTGCTTTATTGATTGCATTTGATTGCATTTTGATTGCAATGTCACTTGCATTTTTGAAGAATACACGTGACACTCAAGTGAAAACCAGAACACTGAATAGTACTGAGCCAGATCGCTGGAGCAGGACCAAGAAATTGAACTGTTTACAGAGGAACTTAACACAAGTGGTCTGTAGAAAGTAATTTGTACCTGAGAATGCACCCGGTAATTGTTTCGCTATATTTGATTGGCTACATTATAGAGAGACAATTTAGGCATACATAACAGCCAAAAACAGACCAACAAGAGGTGCAGAGGTCATTTCATTTCAATAAAATATCATTGGCTTTGCTTCCAAAAACAAGGTGGACTGTAATAACCCAGAGACTAAACCCTGAAATGTAACTGGGTTTGGAGGTACTGGATATTTGAACAGGATGCAAGAAATAATCATCTAGTTTATAAAACTGAGGAATCTCTTCTGATTTGATCTCATTCTAACCTGGCTTGCATCTGCCCCATGCTGTTCAGAACTGCTTACTCATTTCTGAAAATGTTATGGCTACCTACCGCAGTCACCAGCTGTAACAGCAGCTGCTATTTCTGTTGCCATTTTTTTCCACCAAAAAAAAAAAAAAAGTGTTTCTCCTTCTGTCTTTCTCTGTGAACTGGCATCCTGTTTAAACAGTTTGCAAACAAAATTTTGAAGCATTTAAGAAATGAGAAGTCCAATCAATATATTGAATAATAGTTGCTCAGAGACAGAATCAACAGGGGTACAATGGTCCTTATATTTCCTTTCTACTGACTACAAATCATTTATGGCAAAGATGGTCTTACTTCAATTAATTTTTATTTCAATAAGTCTTACATAAGTATATTTTTCTTCTTGTGTTGTTTGTAGCCTGGGACTACACTTCCATTGCTTCAAATAAATTTCTGAATAACCTGCTTAATAACTCAGTAATGGCCTAGCTTCTCAGGTTTTATGGAGACAGGAACTGTTTTATAAATAAAGGCAGTATAATGCAGCTTCTAGTAGAAATTTTTGTCATCTCACTACTATGCTTTAATTAAAAGCAGGGCTGGCAGTGATTTTCTTGAAAACACTAAACTGAATCACAGAATAAATGAGGTCAGAAGGGACCTCTGGAGTTGTCGTGCCCAACCCCTTGCTCAAAACATGTCTGGTTAGACCAGGCTGCTCAAGGCCATGCCCAGGTGAGTTTTCAGCACCTCCAAAGACAGGAACACCACCACCACTCTGTGCATCCTGCTCCAGTATTTGACCACGTTCATGGTAAAAAGAAAAATCTTAATGTCTAATGAAAATATCCCATATAATTTTTGTTAACCAAGCTTTTAAAATATATAACATTATTTAAAGTCATGCACAAACAACTCTGAATTCATAGCTTCCCATCCCCAATGTAAAGTCTGATTTGAATTTATTTTGTCTCTTCAATTAATATCTGAGTGGTAAATGAAAATATGTGAACAAAATTGTACAGGAATTCAGTACAGATATAGGAAAACAATCCAGAGTAAAGGATGGGTGTGGCAATACACCATCCCACAGCCAGAGCAAGCCTGACAATTGTCCAATAAACCATGACTACGAATAAAAATCTCTTTAGCTAGCCTCCTAATGCTCCAATTTATAGAACTACAATTATAAACAATTAATGGTTTACATTTCCTCAGGCAGGCACCCGAACTTCCATTTGCTTTATTATACTAGAAAGACCTTTTCAAAATTACAGCAAATGGAAAACAGATCAAACTCTTTAAAGCTTTAAAGTTTAACACTCAGTGCTTCCCTGCAAAATATCCATAAAGAAGCGATATATGTAGCCTCTGAGGAAAAGTAAGCTACAGTGAAATAATAGTTTTTAAATATTATATATATATATTACAGCCCTAATAATGTTACATACCCCTGAAGCACATTTTTTCCCTTGTGTTTGGGGATGTTCACATTATCCTTGTAAATGACTGTCTTTAAAATTCACCAGAGCCCTTGGATTCTATAACTTTTGATAGTGAGTTCTTACAGGTTAAACACGAGTCACATGAAAAAGAAATATATATATATATATATATATAAAGTACTCTTGTTTTATTTTTTTTTATTTTTTTTTTCAGTGTTACGGGATACACACATCCAATCCTATGAGAAGATGAAAGCAGAGTGCTTGGTTTGCATACTCCATCTTCGTTAGTTTTTTCATCTTTCCTCAGTTGGCAGTTTTCACAACCGAGGAGATATCATCCATCTAGGAAGGTCTTTTAACCTCCAGTTACTTTCTAGGTCACATCTGAACCCCCTATCTTTTGATTTCACATAGAATGATTTCACATAGAATGACAGAATTCCAGGGAAGGACCTCCACACCAGAAGGACCTTCCCCCTCGCAAGTGAAAAAAAAACTCAGGGAATTCTATACCTGGCACAGATACAATGAGGCAAGCCAGGTAGCTAATTGTGTTAAACAAAGAGTAGAATGAGGTTTTCTGAAAGTGTTTTGCTGGCTAACGTGCCTCTGATACTGCAAATGCAACAGCATCAAATGGCACCTTTACAGAAAGGCATCCATGTAATTTTACAGAAAGTGAAATCCCATGAAACCCCATTCTGATCATCAGGATGAGTGGGAATAACACAGAAAACAAAATAAAATATTCAATCTGATTCTTTTCCATAACTACCACAGATAGTGCTCTAGAATACCCGGAAACATTTCCAATCTTGAGTATTCAGCAGTGCCCAAAGAATTAGAATGACTGCAATAAGTATACTTAGTCATAAACAAAGATTGCAGAAGACTTTACTGGGTCCTTCTCTGAGAAAGCTCTCATATCAATGGGGCTAAATGGAAGCTATAACGGTAAGAGCAGATGGCAAAATGTCTTAAGCCATATTAAATCAGGTTTGCTGATTCTCATTTTATACTTTAAATGACCAATGGTGGTAAAATTCGCCTTTCTGCAGCACTTGCAAAAGATTTTTCTACTGCCACTGGCTACTGTCAGGAGCCTTGAAATTTACTTGAGATATTATAGAGGCAAAAGGCTATACAATCCTCCTAATCATTTTCTTTTATGTCTCAGTTCTTGTAAGGTGCTTCAGCTGTGCAGTCTCAGACTAAAGTGGTTTACTATCTTAAACTTTGGGAGTATATTCATTCTAAATGAAGTTACTCAACTTACAGTGTAAATGAGAACACGCTTCCACATTTATGATGGGAGACTTCTGAAATACAGTTTGTCCTCAGCTGGAGGAGGCTGAACATATGTGAATTTGTAAGATGTTACCTGGGTTATCTGAATTGATTTCAACATCTACTTTGTAATTTCAGAGATGAAAGCATCAAGTGGCTGATTTGTGAGTGTATAAATCATCTCAACAAACAACAAAACAAAAACCAAATAAACAACAACAAGCAAATAGAAAGTACTTAATATCTCTCTTGAAGGCAACACAACTTCAGTTTCCAGCACTGCTTTCCCTGCCTTATATTAGCTGTTAATTTAAAGCTAATTGTAGAGCATGTTATTCAAGTCACTAGGAAAAAAGCCTACTTACTTTTATGATGCATGACCAAGACGTGCAAGAAAATAACAAAACCATTAATTAAACCCATTAAAAAAGAACAACAACAACAAACAGGTACAACCCAGTTGCAGTTATTTACAATCCAGTGTAATTTTTTTAACCAGTTACTTTCCCAGGTATGCGGAGGGGCCATTGCTTTGTTAAGCTTTATAAAAACTAAACCACAGAGTAACTCCTGTTGTCACACAGACACACCTGACTTGGCCTTTGTAATCACAGTATTAGAGCTGCAATATCCAGACAACTACTTGCACTTTTAGCTAACATTGTGTCTTACACATGACTCATTTTTACCAGCAACATGAAAGATACTTCTAAATATCAGACCTGAGAACTGGAGCAATGCTTCCTCTGGGTGCCATACAAAAAGCCCACTATCATCAGGGTGCCAACATGTTGCTTTTCTACTATAAAAGGGTGAATCCAGAACATTAAAGAATTATTGCATTTCAGAGAATCTGAGTGTACTTAAGCCAAAAATGCTGGCTGCAGAATTTTGCTTGTTCATTTTACATCAGTGGCAATGCAGAGACACCAAATATTTTCTTCTCTCTTATTTATGAATAACATATCAAGACCCTTTTCCAGGCAGTAGCATGCATACCAAAAACAGTGCTCAATCTCCACGCCTATTCTGAATCAAGACTAAGAGAGAAATCCCAGCAGCATGGCACAAGATAATTAAAACATAATAAACTATAGCTCAGCTTTACAAGTAATCTGTAGGAAAGCAACAGGATGCCAAATCTTTGGCACCTACAACACATAAACAGACAACATACCATTTCCAGACTGGGCAGAGCACAATATCTGCTGTTCACTAGGCTATGTGAAATGCTCACTGAGGCCTTGGATTAAGTTTACCTAGTGCATTCCTTCTGCTCATCCACCATCAGGCTCAGTAAAGTGAATAGGCTGTGAAATCAATAGCTTCCCGTTTGTTCATTTTTAAGAGGCACAATGTTTTTTTATAGAAAAGAGCCTGAATTGCCAAAATTTCAGTGAAGCTGAAAGGGCTTACCAGTATCTGACCTCAAAAGACAATAAGCACACACCAGAGAGTGCTGAATGTTTTCCCACTAGAGACTGGATAGTTTAGTAATGGTAACATAACTATTAACATCTGGGTCATCAGATATAAAAATGTCATTACTGTCCAGTAACTATTCAGTCACCCAAAGGACACAAGAAGAATTGGCAATCACAGTCCTCTTTTTGGACTTGTGATGAACAATTTCTGGCTAGACAAGTAGTTTTGTTCAGTGCCATGCTAAGGGATGCCAAGCCTATTCTGCTCCAGCCAATGACTCACACAGGTATTTAAATGGAATTACCCAAAAGGTTGGCAACTGAGTACAAATTTAAAGGTTATATTGCACTGGGACCGAAGTGCTCAACATTAGGTCCCTCTTGATGAACTTATCTGTACGCACATTTATTGAAAAACTGGAAAAGACCTAGATCCTGGAAGGTATTTAAATACTCAAATCCCATTACTGTAAGGTGCTTAAATGTCACTGAATACATGAGCCAAAAAAAAGCCTTCTACTTTCCCAATTACTCTGTTGGGAGCCTTATTGAAGAGGCTAGCAACTGAAGAAGCACACAGACCCCATGTAGATCCTATGTGGCAATCCATCATGCACCATAGCGCCATCGTGGTTCATTGTACCATTTCTCAAACTCTTCCCTAACCATATATGTTTCTCTTTCTGTTCCATTTCAATGGCATCCACCAGCACTTAGGACTCTTCAAAACAAAAAAGAAAATGATTCCAACTATACAATAGTTGTAGAAGAGTAGCCATATTTTAATCACAGTTATGAAACAACCAATATATTACACTGAATTGCACTCATTTCCCAGCTCTGTTGGCATGATTTATTTATGGAGAATTATTTCATCAGGTTAACCAAAAGTCTTCTAGCTAGATGATTAAAAAATAAAAATTAAAAAATAGCACAATCCTGGTCTTTAAATGGATAGCCACATAGCACACTCAGTTGTGGTGGATGCTTTTTGTTGTAATTTCCCTTCTTTGACCGTGCAGTCTTTGACACAGAAGAATGGACAGCACTTGTCAAACTATGATTAATTCAGAAATTGAAGTACATAAAATAATAACTGATGCAATCAAATGCACATCCAACTATCATTTGCTAGGAATGTAGACAAGCAGATAGCAAATGATTCAATTTGTAATTAATTCACAGAAATAGAAGAAATAGAAAATTCACAGAAAAAGAAGAAATAGAAAAAAAACACTATATGAATACATTCTTCAGGATTTGGCAGAAAATAATGACTGAACAAGCATCTCAAAAGGAAAATTAATGGGTGACAACAGGAGCAGCACATGTGTAACGTGGAGATAGACTGCAAGAAAATTAAACAAGGTGCTTATGGAAAAATAGCCATTTTCTTCATATTTTGCTCAGAAAAACACATGGTTCCTAATTGAATTCAAGGCTATTATTCAATCAGGAACTTCTCATGAAGTAAGAAACTGTGAAAGCATGTTTCCAAAAGCAGAGCCCCAGGAGATAATTGAAGCCTTAGAATCAGAGTGGTGATTTTCTTGAACACTCACCCCCAGGTTACCTAAAATAAAATCCATCAGTCAAGAAGATATAGTGCAGCAACATAAAGGTTTCTGTGAGAGAGATCTAAATAATGGAAGTGGAAGAAAATAAAATGTATAAACAATCCATGTTCAGTTATGGGGCCCCCTACATAACAAAGACGTAGGAGCAAGTCCAGAGGGTGAACAGAGGGCTGAAGCACCTGTCCTATGAAGACAGACGGAGGGAGCTGGGGATGTTAGGCCTGGAGAAGAGAAGGCCCCAGGGAGACCTTATAGTGTCCTGCCAGTACCTAAAGGGAGCCTACAGGAAAGCTGGGGAGGGACTCTTTATCAGGGGTTGGAGTGACAGTGCAAGGAATAATGGTTTTAAACTGAAAGAGGGTAGGTTTAGATTAGTTATTAGGAAAAAAATCTTTACTATAGGGGTGGTGAGGCACTGTAACAGGTTGCCCAGAGGAGTTGTGGATGCTCCATCCCTGGAAATGTTCAAGGCCAGGCTGGATGGGGTTTTGAGCAACCTGGTCTGCTGGGAGGTGTCCCTGCAAATGGCAGGGGGTTGTGACTGGGTGGTATTTAAGGTCCCTTCCAACCCAAATCATTCTATGATTCTTTGCTAATATTTTGAGAAAACCATGCTTGAGTACTTCCACATAGAGATATGGAAATTCAACTTTATACAACCTCTGCTCATATTTTAATAATAATAATAATAAAAAAATATATCATTATAATTTGCTTTGGAAGGTCTGTCCATAACCTTCACATATGTCAATAATGTTTTAAGAGCCTTGCGATATCTGCAGTTTTCAAAACTTAAATACAGTTCTCAAGATCACACTCAAGAAGGTTTTCAAATGGAAGCACTGGATAAAAGGGACATGACATGTATATAACTGTACCAGATATCATAGTAGAGTAATGTAAATAGTCACAGACTCTAGCTTTAAATTGAGATTTAAATGGAAGCCAGACTTACAAAGCAGATCAAAACATGGTAATTCACACATTGCAGCTGCTTCACTGAGAAACACCTCTTATGAATGTTGTGGGAAAAAAGGTATTACTGAATAAAAAAAAAAAAAAAGGTTTATAATTCTATGATACTGATATCTTTAAAAGAGAAGTAGTGTTTGTTTGTTTGTTTGTTTATTTTTTCCTTCCCCAGAGTCAGCACTGAAATTAAATCTATGGTCTTCTCTTTTTCTCAGCCACCCAGTGAGCTCTCATGGACATCCAGTGCTAAAATAACAATAGTGAATGAACCTCATGTTCCCCAGAACACAGTAGACCTCACTCTGTGTTTCTATCTGTGTTATCAGGTAGTGGCTTGCTAACCTCATTGTTTGCCTTCAAAGTTCCCTTGCTATGGAATGCACCTGTCACAGCAGCTCTGAAGGTAGAGTCAGAGGACAACAGAGACAGAGATTTGGCAAAGGTTTACACCATTTGCCATTTAGTGCTACATAAAACCAGTGTACTCATTAAAGTTAACTGCCAGTTGCCTGAAAAATCCATAGGTCCAGTCCTGCAGCCAAGGAAGGTGACACAATTTTTTCCTATATGACAGAATTTAACCACAGCACTCCTCATTCCCAAGCTGGACAGAACGTACACCATACATCATACAGGGATGCAAACCCAGGTCTCTGCAGCAAAGGATAGCACCAGTAAAGAAGGCTTAGATAAAGGTTTATCAGCCTGGCAACGTAACCCGGCACAGTTTAATTATGGGTTAAAAAGTGTGTGAAGAGGCCTGCAAACAGTAGTGGTACACACTACTCATAGTATCTAAGGCCCAGTGGGCAAAGGTGGCCAAATAATAGCAAGAAATTAAATGGGCTTAATCTACTAACAGACTCTCATAGATCCCAAACCAGACAAAGTACCATTATCTCACACATTTTTACTGCATTTTCTTAGAGATCAATTGCAAAAATTTTATCACTGAATAAGTATTGCAGCTTTTATTATTTGGTTTGTAGAGGAAAAAAATATATAATCTGGATAATTCAGAAATTATACAAGAATACATTAAATCAGAATTGAAGAAAATATTAAATTAGTGTCACACAAAACACTGGAGCACTTGCTCTTTATGAAAAAGGAGGTTTACAGCCAGAGAAAATGTGGTCATTACCTTTGTGTCCTTATTACCATGTTTTTCTAAAATCTGCTGCCCTTTTATAACCAATGGTTAGATACTAATAATGATACAGAATAGGATACTGTAATTCTAATTGGTGTGTCAAGAAACTAAAGAAAATGGATCAGAATTGAAAAATAGTGTTTAATTTCAAAAAAAAAAAAAATCACAACAAGGAATGGGAACTTTGGGTTCTCAGCTTAGGCGCTCCCAATTACATGATATGTTTCTGATAAGCAGTAAAATTACGTTATTTATAATAGATGATGTACTACAAAAAATGGATTCTAAATTCTGATTGTATTTCAAATATGAGTGTAACATATGTCTTTCCTTGAATCCCTGACTGCAGAGGTGGCTTAACCTCCTAGACCTTCTCTCCACATGATGCAGAAATATGTTCAATTGGTGTTGATGGCACAGCATAAAGCTCCCCTAGCCATCCTTCCCTTTTGTGCTAAAGTCTTTGGGCATGGGTTTTTATTTGTGTGTGGAGAAGCACATGAAAACAAACACCAGCTTGCTGGAATCCTGGAGCCCAAACGACACATCTGTGAGCTCGCTCCCACTGTGATCTGAAACAGGGTGGAAACATCCTCACTACAGAAATAATCCAAATGTATTAAAAATTGTCACCACCCTCAAAGAGCTACCTATTGATGGACAAAAGGCAGAAAGAAGGTAGTACTCTTCTCTGCTGGAGGCCAGACACAGAAATTTATTTTCATTTCATTATATTTATTTCTGAGGCTTTAACAAAAAATATCAAAGTGGCAAACTGCTGGAGAATCCCAGGGACTGACACTCTGTTACAAGGCTGCATGCCACAGAGCTATTTAGGTTAGTTTGACGCTTCTTACACGCAGATATTCCTAAATTCGTCTTCCAGTTTTTGAATTAGTCTGTACAGCCCTTCTATCCCTTGGATGCTCCAAAGAAAGACACTGAGACACTGGACAACGGGAGTCTCTTTTAGTACTTTATGTGTCACCCCCCCCCAAACAGATTTTCAAGACTGAAACAAACTCCAGGAAGACAAAAGCAATGGAAAACACTATCAGTACATCCAACAGTACCGCTACTTGGCTAGGCTGACCAGCAAGCTTCTCAAAACCTCTCACTATGTTTCCCAAAGCCAGAGCCTGACTCACCTGTCCTGTCAAAGCTTGCTTTCTTTTATCCTGTCAGTGTGGGTGCTGGGATGGATGTGCACAGTGATAATGACCTTCACCTCTTTTTTTTTTTTTTTTTTTCTGCGGGGGCCCCCCCCCCCCTTATAGTGTCTCTTGATTTTTCTCAATTATATTTAATTTCTGGCTTAGCTTTAAATTTTGTTAGTTAAAAGCTTAATACATAATGATAAAATTTTACTAATCAATATTGTACCAACTTTGTAATGACACAGGGATTAGCAACAGACCTGAAATTACTTCACCTTCAGGAACCAATGCAATCTAAACAGAGTACTTGAACATAACTTAATTACAGGATTATGGAGTGGGTTGTCTGATGTGCATGGCATGCCTGTATCCCTTCAGGGGATCCAGAAAAGGCTCAGGCACAGGATGTTTCATTTTCAATCCTCTGCTACGCAGGGGCCACTCTGGTTTTAAAAATCAATGGCTAAACATCCTCTCGGTGTTTAAAACCATGCTACAAGGTTCATACAGGCTACAAAGGAGTTCAGCAGGGCTACATAAGTACCAATCATGGTATTATTACAGAAAAACCTAGAGGGAAATCTGTAGTTAAAGAACTGTGCCACAAAGGCTGTGCAGTATTCAGCAGGTTGGACACACAGAAGGAGAGGGAGAGCCAGGCACTACCTGGCAGCATGAGCTGTCAAGGTTCATTACAGAGAGCAGGCAGCATGCAGGCACAAAGTAGGAAAAAACATCATGCGTGTGGCAGCCCACAACATGCAGACAGCTTGGAATACCTTACAGCATGAACACAAGCAAGCCAATGCTCCTGTGACAAAGCCCACAGGCATGTTCTCCAGGCAGTGGAAAGTGCTTGTTTTGCAGTTAAGCATGCATGATTTAAGTGTCTTTTCAGATCATGAAGAAAGGGAATTGCAAGGAAGAATGTGCCAAAATGTTCACTGCAGCTTATGAAGTTGTCTACTTATATCTCCAATAGCAGAAGGGCTACACCCTTCCTTCCCTTGCACTGCACCTGCAGGTGTAACCTGTGGTAGATATGTTGAACAGGGTTGGAAGGATCATTCATTGCCTCCTGAGCCGGAAAAAATACTTTTTTCTACATTATTACACAACAGTACCTGAGAGGACTAGTTTAAGTATACAGCAATTGCACTGGAGATAGGACTGCAGAACCCTACAGTCATATGTATCTGCTAAAAAGTTTCTTACATTTTCAGTATGCATTTAAAAAAAAAAAAAAAAAAAAAAAAAACCTCTTTGAAAAGGAACCACATGCCTCAAAGGAACCTCAGTGTTTTACTGGTTACTGATCTTTTATTTACAGCATAAATTTATTCACACTCAATGTATAACTACTTGTTCTTTACTTCAATATTCCTTCTCAGCTTTTTTTTTTTACATCCTGCATATATTAATAGAAAGCTATTACATCTTTGTCCAGGCTTTATTTTGTAAGACTAGTGCACCTATTGCAATCTAAATGAAAACTTGAAAACTGTTTGCAGTATTCGACACTGAGTTGTACCATTGTACTTCTCTCTCTCTGCTGGAAAACTAATTCTCATATCTTTCCGTAGCACATTTGCTTTTTCTACACCTGCTGCACATTTTTAAAGTCCAGTCTTCCTGCAGTAAGGAGGCAGATGATAGTTTTCTTGAGCATACAAACAGGAATCTTGGTTATAGGTCACAAAATGTGTGAATATCAACATTCTATTATTCCATGCCTTCTCCATACTCCAGTATCTCCTAGTTATTTTAACATGATTCTTTAGTCCTCCTCTGACACAAATTGAAAGGGATCATCATTACAATAGGAGAATTTACCAGCATACTCCCACATTTTATGACCATTTTATGGTCATGGAAATACTAATAAATAAATAAATAAAACAGAAAAACAAACAAACAAACAAACAAACAAAAACAAACAGAAAAAACAGTCTCAAAGCCAATTTACAAGAATTTCTGGTTGGTTGGAGGTAGGCTACTCTGATTTTATCTTCCATAGAGTTTTTCTATGCCCATTATAATTCTTCCATTAGTCACCATCTTCCTTACCTGAACTAACAATTCATATGTGATACCATACCAAAACTCTTTGGGCAGAAAAGTAAAATAAAGCCTACCACAATCCCTTTTACTAAAGAGTAAAATAATCATCTGTCCATTCTCATAAATACCATCATATTAGTCAGGTAAATCTTGGATAATGTATCTCTATTCTCTCCCTTTTCTCACAACTCTGACTAATTCGGCTGTGTTCTCTCCTATTTCACCTTAAATCTTAAAAAGTCATTGTCAGTACATAACTGAAATTTTGAAATTATTATTTCAAAATGTGTTCTCAAGGCTGCAGTAAAATTGCCTGTATCACTGTTTTTCTCATTCTGAAACACCAGAATAATATTTGCTATTCTCTAATCCCATCGCAGACCTCCAGTCTTGGCAGATTGATTTAGTGTGTGCTGTGGAAATAAGTGCATTCATGTACATTTTTCTTCCCCTTGGTGGGTTTGCCATTTTCCTTGGCCATTTGCATCTTCATCTTGTGTCTGTACCCACAGTCAGCACAATTGTTCAGGCAGAGAAAAAGTCAAATTTAATTTGATTAGGTGATTATATATTTAATAAAACTATCTGCAAAACAAACAAAGCTTATTAAGACACAGATTGAGCCTCAATTTATATTCAGTTGAAAATGTTTTTTAATTTTAATGTTATTATGGGAAAAGAGGGTTCAGAATTTCTTTGAGAAAACTGGTTGGATAAACACATGAAACATCTTTCCGAGTACTTAAATTTAAAAATGCTCTTCTTTCAACAAAGCCCATTGTATAATTTGCCTTAACACCTGTGGGCCTGCTGAGTTTGTTCTTTATTCATGTTTCACTAGACATATAATTAGACATGCTTCCAAAGTGCTTCACTTTGGGTGTCTTAATGTAGAATTTTGAAGAAGCTGGTAATAATTTGCTAAGGTAAAGTAACAAAGCTGCTTAACTACTTACAACTGCTCATCTCAAGATTTATTCCTGTCAGCAGATGGAGGACTACAGCATAAGACAGATAGTAAGAGCTGAACAGGTCATAAAGCTCTCAAGAGCAGGAAATTACATAGGTATATATGCCAATGCAGTCTATTTATGAAAAGTCATTAGGCGTTCCCAGTCTCTTCAGTTCCTGCTTCCCCAAATAACAGAACTGTATATTAAGAGCAAAAAGCTGAAATTAAAACAAAATGATTTGTGTTTATTTCTGCTATTTGCTTGTATATACTGAACATATATTTTATGCCAAACACAGTATCCACCAGCTATAGAGAAACCAATTAGGTGTATAAATAAATAGGGGATTTTCTCCCTTGAAACTTGATCCTGAAGCCTATGTACAGTTTGAATTAGTAAATAGCTGCTACAGTACTGATACCCTGATTCAGCCTTTTTTTTTTTTTTTTTTTTTTTCCAACATAAGTATTAGCCCCTAGACCTGACAACCTTGAAGACCCTGGTTTATTATGCCATAACCATAATATCTCAGAAAAAGAAGTTATTACCCTTCCAAGAACTGTGTCAAATGTCAGTTGACCAGACTACCGTATTGCAGTTTTGTGCTGTGATTGCATGGTTTCCCATCTGGCCTGAAGAGCTCTCATGAGCTTCACACGCCTTCCTCCCCCCTGCTGAACTGCAGTCAATGACTGTGAGCAGCTGGACCCTGGCTGCTCCATCAGGGACAGCTAGAAACGTTAACAGGCAAATTGTTACTGGAGCCACTGGGAATTTTGCCAGAGAAAAGAAAGCAAATTTAGACTAACATCTGTAAGTATAGCACTGCACAATGACCATCAACATAGAAAGTTGCCTATATAAGGACTTAAAAAAAAATAAAATAAAATAGTGATCATAAGAACCCTGATATCCCAACGTAGTCATTTTATTTAAATATACTATCAGCTACTATTAGAAATATTAATGAGGGACTAGTAGAAATTAAAAGTTAAAAAGTAAAAAGTAACTTCAAAAAATGATAATTACTAGATGACGCTTGTACATTGATCTATAACTTCAATTTTTATTGAGTATAAAAAGAAAAAGATGATAAGATACTGAAAATAGAATTTAAACTAAGATAAACAGGCTTGTGCTCTCCTGAATACACCATTTTGTATCAATCAACTGAAGTAAAACTTTAATAAATGGAAAGCACTTTTAGAACAGTAGAAAGAATGATACCACTGGGAAATAAATACATCAAGTCTTCAAAAATAACATTGTTGTTATAAAGACCATGAAAACAACTGCATAAATAGTTTAAAAAAATAAAGAAAATTTATTGTGTAATAAATTTGGAGCTTTGTCCTTGAATGTCTATATAGGTACACACACACACACATATGTTTACACATACACATACCTCTTTTATCTGTACATTTATGTAAAAAAGATCTATATATTGATCACAAAATGACCTGAAATTCGTCATGAGTCAAAATGGGTTCATAAATATCACTGTATAAATCTACAATGTCTCCCAACTCCTACTAAATATTTCAATTCATTTTGCATCCTTCCAGGTGTGGCATTTTACATTTCCCTAAATAGTATTTAGCCACAGGAAACAGACAACCAGGATCACAAGATCTGTGCACCCAGTGCTTCCCTGAGCAGCCATTTGCCCCTAGTCAGTTACAGCCACAGAGCTGAACTCTTCAGGAATCAATGGGAAATGTCCTTCAGCAAACACATATTCAAATTCACTAGATGGGACTAGAGATCAAAATTCATCATGTCCCAAGACAGACTATTATCTTTTCCATATATTGTGATTTCTAGCACTAAATGGCCAGAATCCAACTTGCTCCCAAGTGAAATTCTTACTAAGGTTGCTGTACAACCTTCACATTATCAGCTATTATTAAAAGTGGATAAGCTTGCCCAAACTTAATGCAAAATATAACCATTTATATTCACAGTCAGAAGTGCTTAAGGATATTGTGGGTATTTCGCTCTCACTGATGTTAGTGTTAAATGCCAAAGGTGAAGTACTTAGGAAACTGTACAGTAATAGTCACAGAATGCTGTAGTGTAAATGTAAGCTATTTGATCTTATTGATTAAAATCTCATGTCTTCAGTTTTGCTGTGAGGGCTCCAATCTATTATGATCATTGTAAAATCAGACATTCCAAGCTAAATGAAGTACACATTTCATGGAAGTTGTTAAGGAAAGAAAACTTAATATATTTTTTCCTATAAATCTAGTTTAAATATTCAAACAATTGTATATCTTACAGAACTAAGACAATATTTTTACTTGATGACTTGATTAAATTTCCAAACCAGATAATTGCTCTCTAGAGAAAAGAAAAACATCCAGCCGATGCATTTAATTTATAACAGACCTTAAAATAAATTGTACAGGTCATTAATTTTATATTGCAAAAGGCCTATAAATTAGATGAAATGCTTAGTTGCATATTTTGCACAAGAAAATTAACAGTTCACATTTGGCTGTGGTTTCTTTGTCATAATTTCTTTGGGAACAACTGTTCAGCAAGTTGGCATATCAATATAAACTGGGCTGATGAAACACATTTATTTCTAGCCTACCTACTATACACTCTTTAGAGCAATGACTGAATAAATAAATAAATAAATAAATAAATAAATAAATAAATAAATAATTTTTGTCTGCACCTCATATAGAATAAAAGTGTCCTTCACCAGACTTGACCTTTGGAGTACCTTTGCTGCTGGTAGGCTCCAAAGCCATGCTCAGTCATGATATCAAGTCAGTATTTTTGTACCTGTGAGCATACAGTGCAATTTAGCGAATGACCAGGTACATTTTATGTGTGGGTCAGAAGAATCATTAGAGTCACATACCTTTTCTTTTGTACTTTCACATTAGGGCAGAGAAACTTATGTTATTAGTGAAATGCATCTAAAGGGAGCATTTGGAGAAAAAGTATCAGTCATGTAATACCCTTGGGCTGTGGGTTTTTCCAGATTAGTTCTCTTCTAAGGAGATTTCTAGGGCTTTCATTATCTGTTTCACATCAACACAAGAGATGCTGAAAGTCAGCCCAGACCCTTCTAGGTCTCCAATTCTCTGACAAGTTTTTACTCCACAATAGTGCAGATCTCCAACTGCTCCTTTAGTTTTACCTAACTTCAACTTCTACTGCTTAATTCTCACAGCACTGAACAAAAATTGAAAACTAGGATGAGAAAGCTGAGAAAAGAATTTTAGGAAGGTTTTCAAAAATCTAAAATAGCAAAGAAATAAAACTGGTAACTAAATAACTTTACATTTTTTTTTCTTTTTTTTCTTTTTTTTTAAATATATATTAGCATTCCCATGGAAGCAAAACAAATTCCCTAATTACTCTAAGAGACTGCAGCTCTACTCAGCAGTAAGCTTGAATGACATCTTGCAGTAAAAGAGAAAGGAAAAAAACAGTCTTGGATTGCCAAATATTTAAATAGAAGTTAAAGAGCTGTTGGCAGGATGGTGGAGTTCTGACAGAAATTGTAAAGAGGCTATTGGGTTGCGTCTCGGTGAGTAGTTTTTGTATATTCAATTCAAATCTACATTTTCATCACTACAAAATGTCACAATGCCTACTCTGAAGGTTAAACATAAAAATACAAATTAGAAAAAACTGGGGGATTTCTTCTTTGCTCCTACACTAAATTTCCTGTATATAATCTTGCAAGTCATTTGCTATTCTAGTACTCCATTGGTAAAATGAAAATAAATAATAGCATTTATTAGACATGGAGGTTTTGTGGCTAAATCCACCAGTCTTTACAAAGTACTTTAAAATATGATGATGAAACCTATAGAAAAGTTTACAAATAGTTATTTCAAAATTCAAAGCAGTCCACTCTAAATTCACAAATTCTAAGTAAAATATATAACAGCATAAATATCAAAGGGAGGGAGAAAAAGTACTACTTGATTTTAAATCATGACATGCAAATGGATTTTTTCAGTGTGTATGTAAAGTGATGGCTATTATTCTTAAAATGCCATTTGGCTGGATAAACATTAACAGCATGAATAGCCATAGTTCAATGAACTTTCTGCTAATACTTTGGCAGGTGAGTATCACAATTCTTAAGAGCAGAGTTGCCTCTGACTCCTTGTTACTGATAGAAAGAGCAAGCTGTGGGAGATGGGCAACTGAATCAGAAAGATGCTTCAGGATTCCTGGGAAAGATGAAGACTGAAGCAATTTGCCTCAGCAAATGAAGATAAATGATCTACCATGTCCCTTAACAAGTTAAGGAAATACAGCCCATGATTGCAGAAGGATGTGCAGTGAGAACAGGATACATTTACATTCAGCATCCTGTTTATAATGAAGACATTATTTGGGGCTACATTCTTAGTGCTTTCTGCTGTGATTTGCAGTGCCACAATGATGATCAGAGAATACTCTGACAAATTACAAGTTAAACCAATATTGCCATGGTATAACTGTAAATATACAGAAAATTACCATAGGGCCATGTGAACTTAGCCTGTATTTATCATTATCATCATTAATCATTTTTCCCCTCTTCCCCCCTTAAAAAAAGCATGTTTATAGGACTGCATAAATAACTGGATCTTTAAAGAAGTGCCAAAGACAAGAAGGATCCTACCCTGCTTTCCTGACCTGTCCTTCCCCCATCCTGAGGTGACTCACTAAAACAGGTGTTTAAGAATTAAAAAGGAAGCCTTGATCCTGTATAGCTGGAAGCATAGCCCAGAACAGTCCCAGACAAGAAGTCTTTTCATTCCTCAGATTTTTATTTTTTTTTAATTTTTTAGTTTAAACAAGGCAGCCATTGATAAGAGCAGTCACCTGGCAGAGAGATACAGGTAGGGAACCTCCCTTTTCCAGTTTACCCATCCTATATATTTAACAAGTGTCTTACATTCCTTAAACTGTAAGGGACAGTTCCTTCTTTCTGTACCTTTCAGGAATATTGCATCAAATAAAAGTATTTTTTTTTTTCCTCCTGTCCTCCCAAAAAAGAAATGGGATTAGAATAGAAAATGCAATGCTTTCACCTAAAAGGAAAGCTTCCTTACAGACCTTCTGAGCATATCTTTTTTCCAACTCTGCTTTCTGTTTCCCTACAAAGTTAAATTAAAAGAGCAAAATATTTGTCCTCAAAGTAACCTATTTTTCTTTTTAGTCAACATGGATGTTTTGATCCCTTTGCTCTAGACTTTCAGGCTGAGTAGCCCAACAAAATTACTACTGCTGCTGAAATGCATAGAGTGAACTGAACCAGGCCTTTCGCTCCTGCCAAGAAAATGTAATAGCTCTCACATTTAACCTCTGGACTCTGCTCTTTTTCCCATTTCAAGAGCCTCAAGCTCTCTGAAAGCCAAAGCATTTCCTTTGCCTTTCCAATTAAGCAAGTCACGGTATTGTAAAATTTAAGTAGGTAATACAAATATAATCATCAACCATAAAAATTGGCAACCAGATCCTTCCAGCCTCCAAACACCTTTGAAGAGTATAATGAACAACTTCAGGAAATGTAGTGTGTTGTCAGTACCAAGGTAAAAATCACTCTCTTCCTAAGAGTGTACAAACCGTGCTAACTGCCCATGGGAAAATGGTATCTAGCTGCACTGTGACCAAAGATCTGCAATATTTCACACACATGCAAGGTTGTTTAGCACAGTATGGAATTAGAGGGAAGGCTCTGTGGGCTAAAACCTCTTTTCAAATTTGCCCAAACTGCTCTCATAGGATTAAAAGATGTCTCTGCTGAAATATGTGACAGCAGAGTTTAACCTCATTTTTTCCTAAATTAAATTATACATATAAAAGTCCCTATAAGCATTTCACTAACACCCACCAATTTTTTCTAGCACAACTCAATTCAGAACAGACTTTACATATGCACTTCTCTTCAAGCATGTACTTCAGTCACATTTTTAATTGCTGTGCCAAATTGAGATTTGCAAGGGTAGCAACTATTTTTTCATTATAGTAAATTGATATCTTTTCTCTATGTGTCTTCTTCAGTATGAAAAACCTCTAAATAGATTTCAATTCTTCTTAAAAATCAAAAAAAAAAAAAGAAAAGAACACCACACAACAAAACAAACAAACCTTGCCCTAAACATCCAAACAATAGACTCTTGAAAACAGAGCACCAATAACTGTACTAGTGTCTGTCTCAAAAGAATATCAGGTAATTAAAGAGATGAAGCTAAAACTGCAGTGGATTTATGACAATAATAAAACTTGTGCCATTGAAGGACATAACCGACCACTTGACAATTTCCCTCGCCCCAGCGCTTTTAAATTCCAGTGGGAATGCTGTCTTGGTATTTGCCTCCACTAATCTGTGACATAAAACAGTAGAATAGGGATAAAATAATGAAATTCAAATATAAGCATGGGAGGCTAAAACTAAAAGAATTGTTTTTATTATACAGCATACACTCACAACAGCAAACTTGTGCAGATAAATCTGGACATAACCTCCTGTCCTGATGACCTCAGTTTCAGATCATCATTTTTGTCTGCCAGGGAAAATCTATGATTCTTTAACATCTCTGGGTCATCCCTCGAAGCTAATGTCAATTTTGTTTGTGTTAAGGAGTAGAACAATAGACCATAAATTTGCATTCAAAAAGCAGTATGTAATAAGTGTTCACACTTATCTTTGACGTGAGCTGTGTGCACTTATTTCATCTCAAGCTCAGGCCACATTTCAGTCCCTTGCTGGCAGATCATAAAATCTAAGAGAATATTTACTTCATGCATCTCCTAAATGTGTCTCGTATACCATAAAATAAATATATAAATCATAATAGCCAGCTCTTACACAGGAATGCAACATGTGTGCATCAGAGGATGAATTACTCTCTGTAGTCTTCTGCTACCCACCACAACAGTATGGGGACATGGCAGTCCATCTTTCCTGCAGGCTGAAAGATCCTTCTCTCTAGATTTTTTTTCAGGATCTGCAACAATGCTGCAAATATTATTGTCAGTGTTGCATATAGACCAGGACTCCTGGGCCAATTAAACCCAGGGTCCAAGATCAGACAGAAATCTAAAACATCCACATATTTTTCAGTCTGCCCATCTTCAGGGCAACACTTGCATACATTAGTACTGTTAAGCAAACCTTTAAGTGCAGTTCTAAATAAGAAAAGTTTTCCAGAACTGGAGCCTAGGGATGGCAAGACCACATATTCCAAAGCATGAAGTCTGCTGTTTTTATTTTTGATGGTTTGCTTTTTTTGTTTTCCACCGATGGCTCTGTTATTCTGGAAAATAAAATCTCAGTTCCTTTTCAGACTAAAGGAGGGAACTCATGCACTTTGCAAGCTAAGAGTAACTGAGGTTTAAAATTTAAAAGTTGATTATAAAATATCACTGTTTCTTCAGAACACAAAATTCCCACCATTGCTGATAAAACTTCAGACACCAAAGAGTACTGATCATCCTAGAAGATCCATCAGTTCTGCTTTCAACCAGATACTCACAGGAAACTTCAGTGTGAATTATAGCACTAGAGGCACAGCTTTGTATGTGGGAACTATATAAATACATGCATTATACAGCATTTGTCAGTGATCTTTCTGCATAAAAGTTCATGAAGATACATTCCCAATAAAGTTTTCTTTCATATTTATGCAGTAAAATAATTGTATTCTATGTCTTACAATGCTCACTTTCTGAAGGGGAGATAAACTTTATTTAAACAGTAATGGTATTAGTCAAGAGTGCTACAAGCTGACTGGTTTGTCTTTATTCTGAAAAGTAATTACTGAATCTTGATTGTTTTTCTTAAAGCTTAATAACAGAATTTTACCATTTTAAGCACCATCAGTCTCTTTTATCCAAGATTAAATACCAAAACCAAAAAGATTTGGACATAATCCTTCCAAACTGTTAACATGCCAACCAGCAGAAATCTCACCCAATGTTTGTCTATCCTTCAGACACACATGTTTAGGAAATAATCTTATTACATTAGACTATAAAATGTGGCAGCTTGTGATCTGCTGTGTAAACAGCTGAGAGATGCATCCATTCCTCTCCTTTTGCAAACCTCAGTGAGAAGAGGAACATCTGAAATGGCAAAATCTGAAGGAGTCCCAAACTAAATATAAGATCTGATCAGAATTTAAAAGCTTATATATGGAAATTCAAGAATGAAAATTAGGAGAGAAATTACAGCCTTGAATTTTTTGCAGCAAGAGGAAGATTTTTGAGCTATGGCAGAAAAAAAGCAACTCATGCACTCTGAGACATGAATCACACATTTTTCTCTTTGACGAGGCTGTCATCTTTTCAAAATCACCTTCCCATTTGTAAAATTAGGCTTACCTAAGGTCTTCCAAGAATAAGGATACTATGGATATAAAGTACATGGCTATGATGATTATGGGAATAATTAAGGAAGCTGGAAGACAAGTGTGACCGGCAAACAGCAGTGGAGAAGTGATGTGCACAGACTGCATGCTGACAATCAATGGGAATCAAAAGTCTGGGGCTGAGCCTCTAAGAGAGGCTCAGCTTTAAAGAAAGTGAGGAATCCAAGCTAGATTCAAGCTTGTAGTAATCTGCAAAACTGGAGTATTTAAACTATCCCAATGAGCTGAAATAACACAAATTCATATCCAGAAAAAAAAAAAAAAAGTACAAACTTTGCCTCTGGTGTGGCAGAACTGCTGATCTTCAGGTATCTCAGCTGAGGCAGCATATAAACCTTCTCCTTTTAAACATTACACCCTTTATCAGGTATCAGAATACATGACTAGCTCAAGAGGCTCACAAAAAGTAATGGTAGTTCCTTTTTTCCCATTTAAACTGACAAGTGTAGTATAGGAAGAGTCATTTTACATGTCATTTATGCTGTTTTAGAAAATGACTCTGAACTGAAACAAAAACAATATTAACTTGGTAATTAATGTCCCAGTGAGCATATAAGGGAGAATATAGGCTGAAAAAGCTAAAAATATTAGGTAGGAAAAAAATAATAATACACAGCCAACAAACCAACCTACAACCAAAAAAAAACACAACAAAAACACCAACGAAACTAACCCACAAAAGCCAAGAAAAACAGGTAAAGAAAGACAAGTTTTCAAACGAGGCATACTAAAATTGAAAATTCTTTGTTATTGTAGAAATGTAGACTGTTGTCAACTTGGGCTGTTGTCTACTGTGGCACAGTATATGGCTGCTGCTCTTTCACTGTGTGCCTAAAAATTGTTATGGGGCACTGGAAAGAGAATTACTGATGGCCTACAGTGCATGGGGGCATGTGAGATAGAGGATCTGGTCCAGACATCCAGAAATCAACCATCTTTCATCCCAGGGAAAGACCTGATGACCTAGGGGTTTCCTTCAAGCTATGCATTCCTAGGCAACAAACTGTTAGAACAACTTACTATTATTGTTATTTTATTTGTTCATTAGAAGGATATAAATGTCTCCAAAAGCTTGTGGTATCTACAGTGAAATAAAAAGTATTAGGAAGATTAGATACATTAATATTAGCAAAACTGGAAGTTATTATGTTTTTGCTTAGCTTTATGCTTAATTGGGGAAAGAGACCTTCCATTTTCCTTGTTTGAATGCAAACATGAGAAGCTCTGTACTTCCAGCTACACATTGAAATTTTTTATTATGCAAATTATGCAAGATTTAGCTAAGAAATATTGCATAACATAGACTTTCTTCACAAAAAGTACAACTGTTTTTAAAGTTAATGAATAACAGCTGGGGAAAAAAAAAAAAAAAAAGTAACTGGAAACCAGAATTGATGGTAATCTATAATGGTGATTCACCCTATCTATTTTCTTTGTTTCAGACTACAACCTAGATCAGTACATATATGTTTAAATAGGAATGATTAAAAAAAATATGTTGAATTGTGTTGATATTGAAGTCAGATTTCTGTAACACAGCTTCTAGTCCATAAACACCTTTGTTAAAAATAAACCATAAATCTATTATCTTTACAGCAACTGCAATCTGGAAAATGTGCTCTCTTTTAATTTAGTTGCCTCATGAATATCACATTAACCAAAAAAGCAACCTGAATGAGAAATATGTTATCAAGTGAAAAGTCCACTAACTGCGTGATCGACCACTGTTTTTTTTTTTTGTTTTTTTTTTTTTTAGCCATTTTCCCTTTGCCTGACATCAAAAAATAGCAAAGTTTCTACAAGATTAAATGGTCTGTTCTTAAAGGGTCTAGAGTACATGGCCAAATTTTCAACAATGGGAAGTTTAACTTAGAGATGACTAAAAAGTTAATTTCCCACCCTAAGTCAAAATTCTCATCTTGTTCTGATTAAAAATAAAAGGTCAATGATTGCTGTAGGATACAAAGGGCGTATATATATACACACAGAGAGAGAAAAACTCCAAACAAAAGTGCTTTTCAATTATGCTTCAATTACACATCCTAATATAATCATTTTCATCAAAGTCAAAATGAAAATTTTGAAGTGTGGCATTTTGTCATCATCAAAACAAGAAATTAAAAATTACTTGTTTTGACACTTCCCAGCAGAAGTGTTTGACAGGAGCATGTCAACTCTGAAATAATTTTCCAACTTCAACTTGCTTCCTTGAACATTTTTTTGGCTAAATTAATATAATGCCTATTAGTATTAAAGAGAAGTCAGGTATTTACTTTTCCAGGCCTTTTTACTATTCTGAAAAGATTTATAATGTTTAGAGTTTTAAAATTATTACATTAATTCTCCTCATCATTTTATCCTCATTTTTGATGACATTTAGATCTCTTCTGTTCGCTATGAAGATGTGTTAAATACATCTTTGTGTTTGTGTCTGTTTGTTCTTTGTCTAAGAACACTTTGTTATGTATTGAGGTAGAAACAGGGAATTGGCTAAATCATCTGCTTAGGGAATCTATGTTGCATATGATGAATGAATAGGGAACATGACAGTAGCAGTGTCCTCAGTGCTATAGGATATGAGCACTATGGTTTTTGGTGCAATCACCAAGGTGAAGCAGACAGCAAATAATTCTTTATACAATGCAATAAAATGGCATTTAGACAGAACTCCCAGTAGGCTTAAATTTGGAGGTTTCTGTTTGCCTCATCATTTCCTAGGAGTGTCTATACTGTTCAAGGAGCCAGGTTTAGCACAGGTGAGCCTGTTTCAAAATCTTTCCACAACAAAAATTGAAGGATGCTTCCCCTGCCTTCCAAAATGTTAGTATATATTACTTCTTTCTCTCTTTCTTTCCTAATGAGAGCTGATCTGATACATCTGCCCTACAGTATGGTCACATGAACTACTGAAACACTGCAAGGGTGAGGGGAATAGTCTCTGAAGAAGGCAGAAAGAGCAACTGGAGGGTAAAGCAGGGAGAGAAGAGTCTAGAAACTCTGAAACAAGTTCTGCCATTAAAAGATTCCTAACAGAGGGCCTTGGGCTTATATCTCAGGGTGAGTGAGGCTAAATTGCAAATACGTACTGTCTTGCTTGCAAATTCAAAAGGAGAGTCATATACACACACACACACACAATCAGAAACATGCATCTGGGGAATGTCCCAGAGCAAATATATTAATAAAGATTCATGCTAGCCTCCAAAGCAGCTTGAGTCCCAGCTATCAATTTTCTGCAGAGGCCAATATAAAATTTTCCAAAGTATTTCTGGTTAAATTGCTGACTTGTTAAAAGAAGAACCTGCATAACGTCTAACTCCCCCTCTTTAACACTTCATGCTT
The DNA here is from genome assembly GCA_011074415.1 of Stictonetta naevosa. Classification (NCBI taxonomy): domain Eukaryota; kingdom Metazoa; phylum Chordata; class Aves; order Anseriformes; family Anatidae; genus Stictonetta; species Stictonetta naevosa. The sequence goes on from CM021698.1 coordinate 19,924,568, forward strand.
CAGAAAAGACTAAAGTTACGATGTATGTTACTTGCCTTTTATGATCAGCTTAGTAACCCTTTGGCACAGTTCAGTTACATCTCTAAAGAAAAGGAGCAGAGCTCCTAGCATCCATTGTGAAACATCATAAACTTGAAACATTACCAAAGATCGGTTAAATGGAAAGACTTGTGTTTTTCAGTTGTGGAACTCTTCCTAATCAAGGCAAGGACTTCTTACTAAATAAAGGGACATGGGACAAGTAACGTGTGGTTAAAGTCCAAAAATGTCACTGTGAAAATATCTAAAAAATAAAATAATAAAAAAATGTTTATAACAGAACACATGTAGTGTTAATATTAGAAGTTAAGTGCTAAAACAAGTAAGAATACAACCTCATTTAAAAGCTTTATTTTACAATGTGAAAACTTCATGAAGCTACATTTTAAATGCCTTTCCTTGTCTACAGCCACAGAAAGTATATATATGTTATATATGTTAATATCACATTAAAGCCACATATATCATTGACAAATGAGGGACAGAGGCCTCAAGCTAAGAAAGGACTCAAATTCATTCTTGTATTTTATCTAGCTGCTGAATTCAAGGTGAACTCTTGTATACTTAAAGCTACTCACACAGAATGATTCAAGATAGCTAGGTGAGACCTTGGAAGGTCAAATCATCCAGCCATTTGCTCCAAGGCAGGAACAGCTGCCTTTCTGTACAGAATGACATTTCAAACGTATGCTCATCTAGCCTGTTTCAGTGATGAAGACTACTAAGAGATAGTTTACTCCCATAGCCTTAACGTTTGGAAGTCCACTGTGTTGCAATTTAAGTCATTATTTCTTGTTGAGAACAAGTTATTCCCTTTACTCCAGAAGTCAAGGTGTGCTTGATGGTTGTTACCATGTTACCTCTTCTGTTCATCCTAACTGTTCTTTTATTTTTTCTTCATATGACACTCCAATTAGTCCTCATATTTCTTAAAGTGCAATGCCTAGAACTGAAGAGAACATTCCTGTTGGGATTTTATGACTGGCGAGTAGAGCAGATGTGTCACTCTGTCTTTTATCTATTTTCATATTTATCCTGACATTTATCTTGTTACATCCCAACATGATGTTTGCTACTTTAAAAACTCTGTGCTCAAGTCAAGTGTCAAGTCTGACCCTGGATCTGGTCTAAGAACTTGCTTCATTTGCTTCTTTCAGAATAAATAAATAATAATAATAAAAAAAGTTGGGCCAAATCCATCTTGAAAAAAACATGCCTACACACTGACTTTTGGTTCAGGGAGATGAAAATATTACACAAGCTCTTTCAAACACAGAATTTATAAGGACACTTAGTACAACAAATTGACCAATGTTGACAGCAAAGAAAGCTAATTGAAGCTCTGTTTATTTGTTGGATGAGGAAAAAAAAGAGAGGAGGAAGTGTTCCATGATGAGACACAGCACCCAGCATTCCCAAACATTACCTCACGACGATGTTTTAGGCTCATTTGTCATAAGCCACAAACAAAAACAAAACACACATGTACTTAGTATGGCTTCTCAACATAGTTCTCCATGGAAAGTAATCTCCCGGGTTCTTCTAGTTCTTGCTGTGATTATGTAATTCACTAGTTTAGTAAATACGCTATCTGCCAATTGTACCACATTAACACTCCCAGCTTGGCCCTCAAATGTAATAATTGGATTTAATTTCACGTTGCTGGCAAGTGTACAACATTTCCTCATACTAGATGAGAGATGGTCCTGTCAAATTACCTTTTGTTCACTTAACTCTGTACAGGGCCCCAGCACAGGCTTATCTTAACTACTGCCTTCTTAAATTGCTTTGGTATTCATTTTCATTAGGAAGCACAAACCACATGAGGAATTCAAAATACACTTGTACCAGTTACACCTGTAGTCAAAGACCCTGTGGCCTTGATTGGTTTTGAATCTGGGGCTGCTATAATTTTCTTCTGCCAGTGCTTTCAATGTTACAAAGAGCAAAGCTGCTCAGTAGTTCAGAGTCCAATAAAACCACAGTGACTTTTGTCAAGAACAGTCAAAAAAATTAAGCTTTTTATTTATTTATTTTTAATAAGAACTTTTTCATTTGTCTTATGGAGAAAACCAGTAGGATTCAGAATGGTTTTGTGTTATATCTGTTTCTATCATAATTCAAAGCAAAGCAGCTTTTGGGACATCACTGTACAGTATCTTATAGTGCTGCAGGAAACACGAGCTCTGGGCCCAAACCTCCATCTCCTGAGTTCTGTAGAGATGCAGGAAACAGCAGCCCTGCTCCACTGGAAGTGTGCCAAAACAAAACAGGAAAAAATAAAATAAACTTAATAAATATGCTAACTCACCATAGGTCTGTGACTATTTTTCTCAGTGGGTCTCTCTCATTACCTGGCATTATGAATTCCCTCATCTGTTTCTTTCATGGCTTCAGGATTCTCCTGTCCTACATGAAGCACCTCTAGTAAACTGTGTTTTTTTCAGAAGAGTCCGGTATTCAGCAAGGCAGTAAATGTTGCCCTTGCATTTTGCTTTAAATGGCCCTTATGTGTTGCTAATAAATTTTTGCACAGAATGAAAGAACTTTTCCAAATATAAATATACTTTCCTCCTTTCCTACATGTTTACAATGTAGGAAGATGACTTTCATGTTATTTATAATCAGCTCCTGGTTAAGTGTCAGAAAAAACCTAGCATCAGAGTCAAGTGTTAGCTGGATTTTAAGTGCCTGTGTGAGGATGAAAACTCTAACAAGGAATATTTACAACCAAACAGAAACATTGTTTCCCCAAAGGGATTTTTAAACCTTCAGTGAACTATGACTATTGATCTTACTCTAAATCTTTGGAAATGAGTTTCTATGAAAATGACTTTAATACCTAAGTCAACCTTATTTTACCTGCTGTTTGCTAGTAATACTTCAAAAACACCCTTTCAGAAGAAATGACAATGACAGAGTGAAAAAAAAAAAAAAAAGGAAGAACCATGATGAAAGTTAAGAGATGACTTCTTGGAGGGAGTTCTTAGAGAAAATAAATGAGATATGCAAAGAGAATGTGCTCATAAATGTCACAATTTGCTTGATACTTTTAAGATTAAAGGTGAAGGCCATAACATGTAACCATTTTATTTTATTTATTTATTTATTTTAAGAGAGTAAACCTCAGGCAATAGAAAAATGAGACTATTTCCGTAGATAAATGCTAAATAAATACTGTCTAACTGTGGTTTATCCCATAAAAACCATTCTACCCCTCATTGAATGGTGATGCTTGGAGACAGCAGTAGTCCAGTGAATATAAATTATACCAGAATTCTGGAATATGCTTTGACAGAAGAGAAATTACAACAACAGCCCCCTAATTCTGACTGATGGTGTTTGCTAAAGAATATAACATCTTCAATGCTTCTTGTGGCAACATTTCAACAAGCTGTGAGCCCTCCCTTAACTGGGACCCTTATTTTTTGTGCAAGCTTTTGAGAGAGCATCTGCTTCAGCTCACTGAATTCATGTCACATGTAGCTTGGGCACTGTAAAACACACACGAAACACAAATCTAACGTTTAATAATCTTCACTCTTGATTTATAGAGCTTTCGTCAGCACAAGGGCAGCTCTGACCAGGCGCAGGGGAGGGCGCAGCAGCCGCTGTGCCCTCTAGCGGGGAGAGCCCCGCTCCCGCCGGCGCACACCTTGGTCACGGAGATCCGCAGTTAAAAATCATCCAGAAGCAGCCAGACAAGTGCCGGCGGGCCTAGGAAACGATTCTGATTGAATTGATCCGACCTGCTTTTACCCTGAAAGGTAATTCTGAGAACCTGGGGAAAATATATATATATATATTTCCCCCCTCCCGACAGGGCATACTAAACATTTGCATTTCTTGATGCTGTTAATCTCATTCACTTTCAATATGGGGTTTTGCTGTTACTTTAAGAATAAAAGTACTTAGAGGATACGTGTGAAAACCAGCTTCCCTTTAAGGATCTGCGGTAACTTCAAAGATTTTTTTTAAAAAAAACAGACAAACAAACAAACAAAAAAAACTTTAATTGTTTGAAGGTTTTACCTGAGCTGTTCCAGAGGGATACAGTAGATGCTAAATAGAGTGAAACTTTGAAATGGCTCTTTTTATGTCTGTCCACAGAAGCTAAAGCTGAGTCCCCTGGTTTTATTTACTATTTGTCCTCTTTTTACTAATCAGACACAGTCTATATACTGAAATATATACTGTTGAAAAACATTATATATACATGCATAAAATGAATGATGAAAATGTGTTAAATACAACTTTGATTATGTTAGTTACATTTAATTATTGCTGTCATATTACACACTTTTTATTGAAGGGGGAAGGGATAAGACTTTGTGGTTATAAACATCCATCTGTCAAAACTGGCATCAGACCACCCAGTTGAAGGAAACAACCTCTTCAAGTATTTTCTTCAGAATGTATTAATATCAAAGTAATATTTACCCTATTATTAACTCCTTCATAGTTTATATCATGTTCAGTAACACACAAGACACTAACAGATGATTTATGAATAAGCAAGCTGTTGGTGTATCTTCTGTTTAGCACCTCCTGGTGCAGACATTGCTGACTATTGCAACTGAATAGCCTAAGTCACCGATGTGTGGTGATTATTTGCCTACTGACAAGTTATATTTCTTTTAGTCAGCACTGACACTTTCTTTTAAAGGTACGATGTCTGGTAGACTAATAAACTTTGTCACTTTAGTCCACTGCCACACACCACAGTCATTTTCTTTCTGTACTCTGGCAGCCACACTTATTTCTCCTGATAACTAACATTAACAAACACCAACAATTGCTACCTAAAGCCCTGAGAGCAGCAGCGTGAGTTTTTCAGTGCATGAAAAGCCTCCTCCTGGCTTTTACCCTTGGCCCCGAGTGACATGTGAGCCCCCAGCAACCTGCTGATCTACCTTGTCATTTAGCAATTCCCAAACTCAGCAGTAGGCCCCTGGCTGGGAAAATCCACGCTCTGTCTGGCATATTATCTCACCTGGTATTGCAGAAAACTCCCAAGTCTTCCTAATTCAGGTCAGTTACTCTGTGACCACAAAACACCTGACATTGGTATGAAACCTTTTACGAAAGGAGGAATGGGCAGCTCTAGTACACCAGGGAGGCGGGTGGACATGTTTCATCTGATAATAAACTGGGTAGTATTTCAAACATAACAGCATCACTTTTACAAATATATATAAGCTACAAGCTGCTGCAGCAAGGTCCCCTGACACACAAAAAAAACACGCTTTTCCTCACTTGCTGCTTAAATATTCACCCACAAACACTCCAGGCTTTCCTTGAACAGCTTTCCCCTCCGCAGCACAGGAATGCAAGACACAGAAGGCTTTAGCGATCAAAAGGGAGCCCCACGCTGTGGGAAACAGTGGCGGGCCAGAAAGCCCTGCAGGTGCCATGTGTCGCGCATTAACAGGTGTCTCCGAGAAGCACTAACGAGGGGACCCCAAGCGAGCTGAGCTGACAGAGCAACCCTTAACTAACAGGTCCCACGGTCCCGAGGGGCTCCTTCCATTCTCCTGCTCCTTCTCTCAATGCCTGCTGTTCAGGGAAGGCTGCAAGCTACCGGCTTGAGCAAGAGGAGCGGAGAGCCAGGGCAGGAGCTGCAGGGAAACTTTGCCTCTGCTTCCACGGGTCGCTGCCGGGGGAAGCAGCGGGGGGGTCACCGGGGGTGGGGGTCCCAGCCCGCTGCCCCGGGCTCTCCGGGGCCTCTCTCCCTTCCCGATCCAGCTCCCCGCCTCGGGGGGGGGGGGGGGGGGGTTGTCTCCGAGGCCGGGAAGGAAGCCACGGGGACTCCGTGAAGGGCCCTGGAAGGGGAACGGTGACGGCGGAGCAGATTGATGACGGGAGGAAAAGTCCCGACTTGTTAAAATAAATCAATAAAGCAAGAATTGGGAAGCTCTTCCCGGAGAAGCCGGCGATGGAGGAGGGGTGCAAAACCGGGACCGCGGCCACCCCGGGCCTCCCTCGGGAGCGGAGGCAGCTGGCCCCCAAACGCCGTTTGCTCTTCGCGGTGATGCTGCGGGGGGCGGCGGGGCCACCCCCAGCCCCGACCCCGACCCCAGCCCCGTATCCCCATCCCGGTACCGGTCCCGGTTTGGCTTACCGTGGCTCTGTCTCGGCGTCTCCCCGGAGGCGAGCTGGCAGCGCTCGCTCAGGCACTGGAAAAGTAATAAAAATCCAGCGGCTAGTTTGCTTCTCCGCAGCCTCGCCATAGCACGGAGCCTGCCGAGGCAACTCTCCTGGGCGGGGGTGGGAAAGTCCGGGAGGCGGCGGGGAGCAGCCCTAGCAGGCGCCGAGTCGCCCTCTCCTCCCTGCAGCTTTCATGTAGCGGGGGGCAGCCTCCGGGGCTCGGGGGGGGGGGGGGGGGGGGTGATGCTGGGGAGGGTTCCGTCCCCCCAACTCGCACGGCCGCGCCGCTCTCAGTCCAGGAGCATCACCGCCGGGGAAAACATGAGCAGCCTCGCCCGCCAAGTGCCAAACTCTCCCTTCCTCGCAGCCTGCCGAGAGATTTTTAGGAGAGCCGCTGAGATCCTCCCTTCCTGGCTTGCCCCCACCCAGCTCCCTTCCCCCGCAGGGTGAGGCAGGGTGCCTTAGGGACAGTGCCTCCCCTCGGCGCACGGCTAGGCGACAAAACCCCTCCGAAGGGAAGCGAGCGGGGAAATCTTCCAGCCGAGGCTGGCCCCGAGCCCCGGGGGCGGGGGGGCGCAGGACCGGGAGGGCGGGCGGATGCGCCGCGGGCGGAGATGCGCGAGTTCTCCCTCTCTTTCGGGCCAGTTCCCGACACCGGAGGCGTTAGAGCAGAGCCCAGGGCAGCCCCCTGCGAGGACGGGAGGGGGCTCCCGTGGGGCCGGATCCCCCTCCGCCCTCCTCCGCAGGGGCGCAGGGGCCGGGGCTCTGCTCTGCTCGGCTCCGCTCGGCTGCAGGGGCGAGGAGGTCCCGGGAGGCGCTGCCCCGGAGTTGGGGGGTCCCACGGCTGCCAGGGGCGGGCTGGGGCCGCTGCTCGTTGCCCCCCCCTGCACGGCAGGAGCCCCGCTGCTGTGCGGGTCGAAGAGAGCCCGACCCGCGGGCTGCTGGCTGCTCACAAGTTACTCTGCAAAGATGCGTCTGCTTCGCGGAGTGACAAAGCAAAGTAGCCCATGAGTGACACTTAATGTTGCCCCCCAGTATTTTTACTTGTGTTTCCGGATAAACTAGCTTCTCTTCATTCCCCCCTCCCCCATTTTTTTTTTCTCTTCACCACTCAGACTTGCTCATGTACATTCATCCCCCCAAAAGTGCAAGGACTGGAGGCTGTGTCCTACATGCATTGCTCTACATGCTTAATTTAATGCACCGTGAATAATCCCATCCCCTACATTAATCTGGGAACAACGGCACGGAGACAGATTCCAGCGGAGGACACATCAGTCAGACACAGACAAGCGACAGGGGCACCAGGGACCGAGTGGCAGCTTTTTACCAGTTCAGCAAACTGTGGCGCTGGTAATCAGTCGAGCTCCATATAGAGATCCGTGAATACACGAGCCTCTCAACCCTTGCTACAAAATAATTAAATTAATTAGGATGACAATTAAATTAATCAAATAAATAGGGCTACAGAATGTCAGACATAGAAGATAACTAATACTTAATCACAAAGGAACAACCAGTAACGAGACTGTGTTTTCCCTTAATTTACCGCTGTTTCTGAGATTAAGAATTCATCAGCTTCATTGGAATTGTCTTGCTCTTTAATCTTTGATGTGCTTATGTGTAAATCAAAGCACAACACTTGCGATTTTAAGGAGTAGAAGCAGAAATTTACAAAATCTTTTCAACATATATTCAGATAGGATCCTGGAGACTAATAGCAGTAAGGTTTATCCATTTGAATTTACAGTGGGCCCTTCTAGTCCAATTTTTGCACATCCCCTTGAAAAATAAAAATAAAAATAAAAATCTTCCTCAGTCCATCCAAATACTGCTAAAAAGTAACTGCAGAAATTCTCGTTTAAGAGAAGACAACATTAGCAAGCTTATGCTAAGTAAGAACAGGAATGAAATCCAAGCCTCAATGAAATCTGTGGGAATCTGGGGAGTAGGATCATCCTGTACAGCAGGTGATCTGGATTATGCCATAGATTTTAGAATAGATTTGGTCAAATTATTATTAGTAACTGTTGCTTCTTAAACAACATGGGAGAGAGAGGTTTCTTCATGTCATTCAAATGTCTTTTTTTTTTTTTTTTTTTTTTTTCTTGACACTTGGTCATATGGCTGAAGTTCCCCCAGGCTTTACTGGGGTTGCTGAGCAGGCCTTTACTAGAAGGGGCAGAGAGTCAGTGTTAAGAAATGAAAGCATCCCTCTCAGCTGTTCATCAGCATTATTGTTACATGAGAATAAGAATGTTAAGAACTGGAGAAATTTCAAGACCTGTTTTCATCTGGTTTTGTACTTTTTAAACATAAATTAGCATCTTATAAAGTTATAGTTAATTTCAATTTAAGAAAGATTGAATGATTTGGAAAAAAAAATGTGCACATCTTGGTAAAATAAATAATAATAAAAAAGCTTTAAACCCTCTATGTATAGTCTAGAAAAACCTCAATTTTCTTTCATTTTTCATCTGCTTCTCAGTCTTACAGAGAATATTTATAGTTTTGGATTTATATTCTTCATAGATGGATGACAAAAGGAAAGGATTAGCAATAGTCAGCTTAAGCAAGCAGTTGAAGATAAAAGTGCCAGCAATATATTGGTCCCACAGTCCTAATTCACAGTACTCTATCTAATTGTGAAACTGTTTTGCAGTGTGCCCCCTGGGATGTTAGCATGCAGTTGCTGCATTTAGTGCTGCTTCTGCTCCAAGGTACAAATTAGACAGTGCTCTCTAGCAAAGGACATATGCACTGTCTCTCTTGTGTTAAAAAAGATAATCAGGACATATCTATATCTTGGCATAATTGTGCGTAAAACCACAAGCAAAACATTGTATTGCACTGAAAAGAAAGCAAGCTAACAATGAATCCTGTAATGATTAATGACAACATGTCATTGGTAGAGAGGCATTCAGAGCAGAGCATATTTGTTCATTGTTCATTGTTCATTGTTATTTATAAACCAGAAGTAAGACTGAAAGAAAAACTTCTTGAAGGCTTCCTGAGGTTATGAGCTGTATTTACTTGGAATACAGCACCTGTGATAATTTTTCTTTAATCTCATGTGCTTCTATCTTCACTCTCCTTACACCTTATCTCACCTCTCTTAGGGATATATCTTGCAGTGACATAAACAGCAGTGGTTCCAAAGAAGTCAACAAGAAGTCAATATAAATGCTTTTTTTTTTATTTATTTTTTATTTTTTTTTTTCTATTCAAGGATATAACTGAATACTATTCTTATCAATCATTCAGGAAAGAAGGGTGGGAAAATTCTGCCTGTTCACTGTATTCCACTGTTATACTACTTACAAGTGCTCACTCTCATTCACACATTCATTTAAGATTTTATTTTTAAATCATCATAGTCTCTTAAATCCATGTGTCTTCTGTGCTTACTGTCTCCGATTACAAAAAGCAGAGTTTTTAGCATTCTTTTCTCTTTCTAATATGCTGTTATCTGTTCTGCTCTGATAGGTACAGGTGAGGCACCCCTCAACCAGCCTCCTGTAAGCAGTCAGTACAAGCCTGGATAGACACCTGCTTTTGAATTTGAGAAGGCACGGGAGGATCTTTGTTTTATTTGAGAAAAGGAACTAATAGGTAATTGCAGCATCTGGGAGAGCAGGGAGAATACCTCTGTATTCCTTTCCAGGAGCCAAACAAAGTGAGTTTTCCCGTTTAGTCAATTTACATTTGCTGTCATTCTACAGAGAATTGTACTTACATAGTAGTGAATAGACTACAACCAACAATATCTTCTTCTGTTACTGAGGAATGTCTAACAAATTACCTAGCTTCCCAGCTGCAGAGAGAAAAAGATCTAGATATTTTAGAGTCATAAATAATACTTGATCTGTCAGCATTAGTCCACACAGGGACCAAACTGATTATGTGGCCTTTATGGTGCAAGTGGTTCATAGCTTGATGCTATGAGCATCACACTTGAAGCTGCACACAGATCTTAATGGTCTTCAGCCAGTTTGCCACTGAGATTCACCTCCCTTCCTTTGGAGCTCTGCTGATAGCTGATTAGGGCTCAAGAAGGTGAATAGTTTTGCTACAGGGAATTTGGCTGAGGCACTAGATTTTGTATCGTCAAAATGAGGTGTTAGAGCTGTGAATTTAGAGTGCTGCCCAGCTGGCAGCTGCCTTTGACTCTGACAGTTCAAAGGAGGAGCACAGTGTTTTAGCTGAATCACTAACGGGCCATGCAAAACTTAGATGGGAAGTATAAAGCAGGGAGGTAGATTCCCTGTTAAGTAGGGGAATACAGTAACTTCCCAGAGAAGCTGCACGTAATTAAGCCTTTGTTTTTGCCCTGTTCCCAGCTGGGAGAGCCTAGAGTCTCACCTCTCTGTCTGATTTCCTGGGGCAAGTGCTGAGGTTCCATTCCTGGCAGACTCACAACCAGTAGGCATCACTGCCAAATTCCCTGTAACTCTGTGCATGGTGCTATATGCAAATGCTTGAGTTTGCATAATTGTGATTAATTAGGATATGCTTGTATTCTGCCTCTTAGAGCTGTGTGGTTAATGCTAGTGCAGCTTTGTTCAGTGAAGCTTTCTGCTTCTCTGGAACAGCCGTATGACAAACCTCCCACATGAACTGCCTTATGCCTATGCCTCAATCTATGGTTAGGGAGTGCTTCCTGTGGGGGTAAAGAGATAGCTCAGTTTCATGGTGTGGTAGACACTTTGTGATGTGGAAGCTGGAACTGAGTCACAGTATCTCATGCAGTGATAAAGTGCCTGTGGTTCTCTGGCAATTTGAGGGAAAAAAAAAATAAGAGAAATATTTCAGCAAGCAAGACAACATTAAAAATGTAATAATGTTTGAGGTTAAACAAAAAGTTTAATCCAAACCAGTTTTGATTCCTATTTGAACTCTGTAATGAATTTAATAGATTGTTTTTTTGTTTGTTTTTTAATGGAGCACTCTTTCGAAATGAGAACCCAAAAAGATCCAGATAAAGTTGAATCATCTGAACAAGAGACGCTTCCAACAGTCTTTAAATGAGTCTGCCTTTACAATAACATTGAAACAGCCAACAGCAATGCTACACCAAACGATGCCTTTGCCTGTATGTGATCAGAAGCTCCAGGGATGTTGCTCAACTTTGAAAACCACAAGGCAGCAAAGCCCCAAACAGGGCCTGGGAGTTCCAAGTCCCACATCCCACTCCAGCAATGGCTGTGGCTGTGACCCTCATTCGACATATATTCAGTACAATTAGCTACAGGATGCAAGAATAGAGGCTGAACCAGAAATCTCCCTGAAAGCTCGTGATAGAGCCAAGTTTAACAGAGATCATATATCAGTATAGTGCTGGTCAGCAGGCTAAGATAAAACCATATGAGAACTGCAAGATTCTAAAGGATAACAGAGAAGATAATACAAACATAGAAATTAAAATGAGAACATAAAAAGCAACTTTACCAGTGTCACTTCTCTAGCACTATGCTGGGTCATGCATCAGGGAAGACATCTTTATCCTTTAATAAGGAAGAGGTTGTCCCCTCCTCAGATGTTCAATCCTTACTCTCTTCACCTCAATTCTCCATCCTCCCGATCCTCTTTGGAATTGAGCTACACGTCTGATGCCCAAGATCCTGTCTTGAATTCCCTATTCTCATCCTCCTGCCTCCATATACAAGCTTTATGTTGACCTTTCCTCTTTCCTTTCTACCCACCTTTTCATTAAAAGTGTAATTCCTGCTTTCATTCTGGCCTAATATACATCTATGTGCTATTTGCATAGCTTAGACAAGCACACAAGTCCCATTAGACAGTATGTGCTCTTTTTGAAAAGCAGTGAAGCATTTTGCTGTATTAACACTTTGATGTATTAGGGTTCTGGTTTTCCCCTGTATCACTCTCGTCTACCCACTGATAGTATCTCTTCTTCAAAGTTCTTGACAAGAATGTGTCTGCTTTCAAGGAGCAGTTTTGAAGGGTCTTTATCCACCAACAAACTAATCACTGAACCTCACTAGCTGTTACAGTCTAGCTAAAGACCACAAGTTCATGCTTAGGTCTGTATCTTTTCCTCTATGCAGTTTGAATAAACAGGAAAATTTAAAAGCTAAATTTAATATTTTGGAAGAGACTTGCTCATTTCCAAGGAGAAGAGGATGAATTTTCAGACAGGAGGCAGTCTTTCTGTTCTTGGGTCATGTGTGATTTCGAGTTATTCTGTTCATTTGACCTCTTTTGTTCTAACAGAGTTCTTCCTGACTTCCACATATTTGAACAGTCTGAGCTTCACATAGGAGTGGCACGTGAATAACCTGAAATCCACTTCAGGAGCAGATTTCATCCTTGGCATGGGTGTTACAGGACCACACCAAGGCAGGCAAGCAGGAACATGGCCAATAAATCAGTCACAGAAGCTGCAGCATGGCCTGGCAGAGAATGGAGTTTGCCAGAGACATTTTTTAAAACTAGTTCCATTGAACTGGGCTAAATCACCTTCAATAGAAAGCTGATTTGGCTACAAAGAAATAAGAAATACACAGTCACTCAGAAGCTGTGTTGTCACAGATTTCACTTTAGCATATTCCCTGTGTTGTGATAGAACATTTAAAATGCATAATAAACATTTGGTGTGTAGGAATGCCCAGCAGATTTGCAAAATGCCACTGTGACACATGCTGATAGCAGGCTTAAGGAGGGGATATAGCTTCAAAGAAGAGTTTAGCCTAACAAGCTTTCTTCCTTCCACTTGTTGTGGCAATACTTACTGTGCCAGGGAAGTCTTCAAGAAGGAATAAAACTCTCCAGGAGCAGTTGGAGGCTCAAGCAGATGAGTGTCTCCTTTTATCTTGTTTTGAAGCAGTCACTACTTGGATTTGCAGATTGAAAAATGTTTCTGTAGTGGTTTCTATATCTCAGGAACGTAAGAATTATTTCACTGTAAGTATACCCATCTGCCAGGCAATGAGCAGGCCCCAGGTAGTAACTCCTGCTTTCTGACAGCTGTCACTCCTCTCTGCAGTGAGTTTTCCCTGTGATTTGCCCCTTCATGCTGGTCTGACCTTCCCTGGAATAGCTTAGCCCCTATATGAACATCCAGATGTGTTTCTTTGCAGCTTCCACATACACCACTGGGTCTGGCAGCGTGCCTAATGGGAGAAATGGTGAGCAACAGTTCAGTGAAGGGTAGCATTTGATTTTTCGTGTCAGAAATCCATGCCAGCTAATGTTTATCATGACACTTTGATCTCAAAGATTTAGTTCTCCTTATGGAGCAAAAGCAGATTCTTGGTAAGCTGTAGCTGTAGCCTTGACAACTCTTTCCAATGTCTAGACAGTGGAAAGAGATGATTACATCATCTTTTAAACTCAATTGCAACAATTCAACATGCTTAACATGTTTACCTCAGGATGAACTTATTTGTATTGCTTTGTTTTTTGGTACTGCAAGCATCTAGTATTGTCAGAAGATGGAGGACAAGGTGGTTCTGGATAAAAAAAACAAACAAACAAACAAAAAAACACTTTTATGAAGAGTAATATATCTGATAGATGTCCTAGGTCACATATGGTCCCTATGAAGACTTTAGAATGGACCTAGATATTAAGGAGTTTAATAATGTGCATTTACAGCTAATATTTCTCATGTAACTGTCTTGAAAACATTAACACTTACAGAAAGGCTCTTCACTTAATGTTAATTGAGGAACACTAAATCCCAGAGATGAGCCAAGAAATGTCAAACATTGCTGCATTTACTTATGCAATATAGAGAACTGTGGAAGAAAAAACTAAGTTACCACTTCCATAACTGATAAAAAGTTATCTATCTAGTGCAGTCTTACAAGATAAAAGGAGTAGAAAAAAAGATCTGAAACAAGAAGGAAAAATTCTGGCTTAATCAGCTGCATCAAATTTGATATAAACTCAAAAGCTTCTCCAAAACAAGACAGCCATAAAAACAGAAGATGCTAACCTGCCAGGTCTGCCACATGTCAGCCAGGTCACTGGGGCAGGTATGGAAGAAGATTATAGGTACGTAATGCAGAACTACATAATTATATTTTCCCATCTTCTGTAATCAAGAACCTAATTTTTTAAATTTATTGTAGAATATGTATATATATATATATATATATTTTCCTGTTGATCTTGTGGTGTTTAAAGTGAGCTCAAGGCCCTTCTCTTGAATCAGAAGTTCTCCTTCAGACAATCCCAACAAATTGGTGTTGCTAACAAAACCATCAGGTGCCTGCAAGCCTGAGACAAGTTTGAGAATCTGAGAACATGAACTGAGTTCCATGCTAAATTGTGTCTGGAAATTACCTCCAAGAATCAGATTTTAAAATAAAGCTCTGAGAGAATGTAAACCACACTTATTGCTGACAAAGATGAACAACTAACATCTTCAGGAAACCCCATATTATGATATGCTTCTTTATTCTTGTTATGCTGTCAGATATCCAGATCAAAGTAACTACTCATGCAGAAAAGTTGCTGTTGTCTAAGCATGATCCTGAGCTTGATTCAGAAAATAAATGTTTGGCGGACTTCTCTGTCAACTTATTTCTCCCAACATGAATTTCTGAACAACCTTATTTCATGTGATCAGACAAAAAAAAAGAAAAAAAAAAAAAGAAAAAGAAAAAAAAAGAAAAAAGCAATGTCACAATGGCATTTGTACAATGCCTCTAAGTCTCAAAGTCTCAGTCTCGTATGAGTTCTCATTTTTCAGGAACTAAGTATGAAATTTCTCTTTGTTTTTTGTTTGGTTAGTTTTTAATCCTTTGTTTAAATTTTAGTTTGTTGCATATATTTTATTCACATAATGCTGAAGAAATAAGACTTCAAAGAGATTGCCAATGTGGCTGTGTTACCAACTCAGATTAGATGTCCAAAACAAGTATGTAGCAAAAACATGCAAACAATATATACTCTGTAAATATATATATATATTTTTCTGAGATTAAGACAATCACAGTGTTATGCTTCACAATGAAGTCAGATGTAAGTTGTCCAGCTACAAGCAAAGTTGTTCTACTAATGTAAAGAAAAATTAGGTTCTTTTCTTCCTAGTTCACAATGAACACTGTATACAGAAAACAAACTCTCCATATACAGACAGGTTTTTAAAATGAGAACAGAAAAATGCACCTTAAACTACCAGCAAACAAAAGAAAAAGAAGTTGAATTTTATTAATTTTGGAATCACTAATGACTTTTTAGGGACAAAGCACACATGAAAATATTGACTGAAACATAACTCATGAAGTCTTAACTTTCTTAGAATTTCTCCTCAACCCATGTTATTGTGTTGTCAACTAGTATCTATTTAATAATATCAGGCAAGAAAATAATGCAAAAGAAACAATTCCTTTCTGAAGAAGGAATGTTCATTTTTGTAGTAAAATAAGAAGTCTATAAATCTACTAACTTTGCATACAGTTTGAGGATTTTACCTTAATCTTATTTGTTATTTTGGCAGGTGTAAGTTTCCACATGGAATGGAATATACCTCAAAGAGGCAGGTAAATCAATGTCACAAGTCAAACTCTGGTCTGAAAAAAATTCTCTGCTTTATAAACCATCATTCATTTTATTTCCTCCCTTATATTTTCTTTGTATCTTCTCTTATCTATTTTTTTTTTTTCTTACGAAGAATGGTACTTTGAAGCAAAAAAGTGATAAACTGTAGACTGCACAAATATGTCCATGTCAAACATACTTGAATGATAAAGAGATTGTAAGTCTTTGAAGTGAATTGTTTTTAGAAGTTTGACAGTAGAGTAGCTCTGAAATGTTTTTCAAAGCATACCACCATATTTCTAAAAAACTATTTTTCAAGTTTTGGATATTTTTTGTTGTTGGTGGTGATTTTTTTTTTTTTATTATTATTATTTTTTTTATTTCCCTTTTCTTAGAGAAGAAAAACAGCATGTTTTTCCACATTCAGTATTTTGTTCAACTCTATTATTCATACAAGTTCATAAAGCCAATAGTGTTTCTTTCAGTCATTAAAACAAATAGGGAAAGTCTTACATTCTCCATTTATCTACATTCCTTCTAAGGTCAATTAGATTAGTTTGAATAAGAATTAAACCTCCAGGATCACAGGGAGAAGCTCTTGGCCAGTACCAGTCACATAGCACTGTGGTTTCAATTTGCTAAGGTAATTTATTCAAGTTAGACAACTGGGTCAGCATGTATAAAATCAAGGTCTTCAGCCACTGTAAATTAAAATACTTACTTGGACAGTGAAGAAAGTTATGGTCATTTCAAACCATTTGAGGCTCTAGAATATTATGGAAGCTTAATGTTGCACTTACATCTTTCTCCAGACCACCCTCCTGCATGAGTTGCATACATACCTGGAGTCTTTCAGCAGGTGAGGGATGGCTACACAGAGAACAATTAGAAAATGGCTATTTCATTGATTATATCCAGCCTTTAAAAATATATCATTTATGTTGTAATGAAAATAAGTGAGCTAAGTCTAACATGTTACACTACTTTTACTTCTGTTGGGCAACAATCAGATGAAAAAATATAATTATCATCCACCACTTGGAAATTTTTAATAAATTGATTAAGAAAACAAAACAAAACAAAACAAAAAAAAAAAAACAGGGGTTGTGCATACATACTCTTTTGCCTTCTAGAAAATGTACTACCATGCTTCCCTGGTCACAAGTTGTGAGTTAATTCTGATTTGAACTTGGTGAAAGTTTTGTTTAGTACACGATCACATGATCTTCCAAAGGGTCATTACATTACCACTTTTTTTTTGTTTTAGTTAATTAGGTAGCCATTGTGAAATACTACCAGTTCTTGCCAAGAGTCTAAATAAAGTTCTTGCCCTGGTTATGTGCAGATACATCTCTTACATGCTTATAACTTTTTCTCTTAATTCTGCCCCACCCAGCCATATTTTCATTAGTAGGTTTTCTCCAATTCAATAACTATGTCTAATTTAACCAAATGCCTACAGAAGGATTATTTCTGTCTGGTTTCCTTCTCCAGTGATTGATCTTCTATTATGGAGTTCATTATCTGTCTGTACTAACTCCTTAAATCCAACTCCTGCTTCAAGGGGCTCTTGAAAGAAAGTAAAAAAAATTAAAAGCTTCTATACAAATGACATATGTAGTCATGGATATGCAATTTGTACATCCCTTTCATATACTCTGATCACTGTGGTTTGTGGACAGATATTTACTTACAAAGATGAGACTACTCTAACATGCTTCTTTTCCCAACTGCTAAACTGCACTTGCAAGGTATTGAATCTGCAACAAAATTGGAAAAAAAATAAGGAAATTTTATTTTTCTTTCCAAAATGACTATCTTCCAAACTTTAAAGCTTGAATAAGTGTATTAACATATATGTTGTTTGTCTTACTTTCTACTTCAGTATACATGTATATATATTCCTTTGTCTTACCTTCTACCTGCAACTCTGTTTTTCTTAATATAAGCATTCAGTTTTTCTAAAGGCTTCAAAATATAATACAACTGTAATTGAAAGGCATCATGGTTCATACATGGGAAGGTGAGGGTAAATATGTTCCCTAAGTGGAGAAAGAACTGCAAGTAGTCTCATTAAACTGATTTATCATGGTTCTCGAGCAGGTGTGACTTTTAAGTAGGAGAGTAACAGAGACCCAGCAGTTACAGCACAAACTTGGCATTCAGAACTGGGCTCAGTTTTTGCTTCAGAATGCATGTTTTGCAAGGCGCTATCAAACCATTATCCACCCTCCATGCCATCCCACTCAAAAAAAAAAAAAAAAGAAAGAAAAAAAAAAAAGGAAAATTAAGAAAACACACTGTTGTTGCCTTACAGAGCTTTTGTGAAGGCCATGCAGGGGAAGTTCTGAGGTTCTACTCTGCGATGGTAAGGGCAGCTGTGCAATAGATGGTGCTATTCCCATGCTTCAGAACCTGAGTGACGTGTTGTCTGTTAAGGGGCAGGTCATGCACTGAGATGAGAGTGTCTTCATTTCCCCTACCCCCATTATGTTTACACAAAGAGCAGGATTATTAAAACATTTCTCCCACCTTACTCAAGTAATAGTCAGCTTCCCTGCTTTTATTTATTTTTTTGGTTCTCGTAACATGATCACTCCCTATAGCAGTTTTCTGATCTAAATCAGGTCTTTATTCATCTCACTCTCTACACCTTGCCCTCTCCCCCTAGAACAAGTATAAAAGGCTCATTTATTCCATTCAAGCATGGGAGAAAAAAAAAAAATAAAATCAATCAAACAAAAAACTTTCAAGATGCTAGTCCTAACTGTTACATCTTGGAATCAGATTAATAATTTGAATTAAATCCTTTGTTCAGAAGACAAAAGAACTAGCAAAGAGGATAATGGATTATCCACTGCCATGGCTCAGCTGGAAGTTATCTGACGGTTGCTTTGATAAGCAGAGTGAGAATCAGAGGTGTGACTGATGTAGCATCATTATATTGCTATAACCTGTAAAACAGAGATACTATGATCTTCAGAAATACTATTACAGAGCTTCCAAAACAGATAACAACAGTGAAAGAAACTCCAGCATCTCATCAATTATACGTATTTCATATATATATTGCATTGGTATATAAATGGATTTTTTCTAGTAGTATTGAGATACTACTATAGAAATTGCTTTTATAATTATAATTATAATTTTTGAGATACTACTGTACAAATTACTTTTTGTTGATGAGAGGAGTATTAGATGCTTTTATTATGGCAGAAGAGATGAATTAGGTGAATATGGACATATATTTTCAGACAGAAATCTCTTATTATTTAGCTGTCTGGTGGTAACTACAATATGGACACTTGTCCAAAAAAAAAGTCTAGATACTACCCTATTGCAATAGAGTTAAGCAGTGTAGCATGCAGTCCTTGGCTCTGTTGAGGGCTGCCTATAAGGAATTTCTACGGCCAACCATTTAATTGGCAGTTATGCTAGGATTCTTGGGCTGCTTTTAATGCTATTCTTCTGTTCCTTTGGAATACTTTAAGTCTCTGTCAAAGGCCTCCCTGTACCAAAAAAAAAAAAAAAAAAAAAAAAAGTTTAATATTTCCAGTAATTTGTCAGACTTAGTGTTTGCCAAATGCTTAACAACTATCAGAATTTTGGTACCTTCCTGGTTCCCTTCTCCTGGAGGAAGAAGCTGTGAAGTACAACAGTGGGTATTTAACTCAGAGTTGTCTCAAACGGCAGAGTAGTTAGTATTGGCTAATGTGTCCAATTCATGCTATGCAGTGTACCACCTCTTTTTCTTTCCTTGCTTTGTATTGCTCTGTCTGTAACAGCCACATCTCTCCCCTTAGAAACTTCGCAGTACAAAGAACAGAACATGGGTATTCATGTGAAAGTCTAATGGATTTTGTGTTCCTGCATGCAGTAAATTGTTTTCACCTTAAAATCAGTCATTGTTCTTAAAGATTCTGACAATACATACTTCAGAACAAAATATAAATTAATGCATTAAAAAAAAAAAAAAAGGAAAAAAAAAAAGGAAATCAGGAAACGGATTGCAGTAGTAAACTCCAGGGAATATTCATGGACAAGTGGGTAAACAGAAGTTAAGCAGTGACCCTGAAGTAATAGTACATTACGGTTTTCAACTCCAATATACTGAGTACAAAGAAACAAATTGATTTTTTTTTAAGCTTTGAAAATTAAACCAACCACAGTGAAAGTGTTTTACTACACATCAGCAAAAAAAATAAAAATTAAACTGCCATAAAAGCTATTCAAGAGAAAGCAAATGTCACTATAGACACAGAAAAAAACTTTGCTCTTCACAATTCAGGTGATTTGTGACCAGGGTCAGCATTTCTTCAATGTTTCATTCATACAACCGATGGCAGAATTTGGTCTGGCCCTGGGGACCAAGGTAGTGTGATAGCACAGAATGGGCTTCTTTTTGGAAAAGGAGCTGAAGAAATACTTCTGAGATGTAATATAGGATGAAAAAAGGCTGATTTTTTTTTTTTTTTTTCCTAAAGACAAAGCACAGACACACCAAAAAAAAGTCTCATTTCACTTTAAAAATAATAATAATAATAATAAAAAATCTCAGGATACATGCCAAAAGCAGACTTCAGTGTTGAAAGCATGCTCTATTACTGCCTGCACAGCAGCCCCACATATACTCGCCTCTGAGTAACATAAAATTCATCATGGGTTATTCCTGTATTATCAATCCTTTAATCTCAAAGTCACTATTTTTCATTTTGCAGGGAAAACCAGACTGAAGTTCAGGATCTCTCACAGGATACAACCTGTGTTAGTTCACTGCTATCTTCTACTAGGAGACAATGCCAAGACACAAGGCATGCTAGCACCTTTCCAGGGACCCCTGCAGCATCTTCATCCATCACCTTTCCACAGCCTGATTTGCTGTATTTATAGCAGCTGTCCCTCATTAGCTTGGGGGTAAGGGGGGACAAAATCTGGAAAGTTATACAATTTCAATCATAATCTGCATAAAGACCTACCCATGGATGAAATTATTAAAGTAGCAGGAACAGAGGTCTTAAAGATGCAATCCTGTACTGGTATTGTTCTTAGTAGCTATTCTTTGACATCAGACATAACTATCTTTGTGAACACAAAGAAGTGATCTGCATAGGTAGGAAGAGTTTGAGTTTCAGAGAAAATAGTATGGTAAAGATATTTGTTGAAGATAATTTCAGCTATCAATTTCTTTTGACCATTGCTCTGAAATATCAATGATAAAAGATGTCATTCTACTTTTTGATTGATTGCTGTGGTTATGAAAACAAAGTAATTTCTCCAAATCTTAGCTTTGAATTGATCATGTATTAAAAAAGCTGTCAAGAAAGTAATTGAATTTTAAAATGTATAAAGAACATGGAAATTTCTGTTTATCTGTGTGTGTTCTTATATGTGCAGTCTAAGTTTAGAAACAGAACAAGAAGAAAATACCTGTCAATGACAAAAATAAGTTTTCTGAATACTTTAAGACATTTTGTTTTTAATAAGGACACAAAATGTACCATCTGGGAGAACTTTTTCAACAGAAAACATGTTGTAAACATTGTTCCTTATACCAAAACATGTAATTGGGTTCCAATCCCCATCCCCATTAGGTAATATATAGCTGAACAACAACAACAATAATAATAAATTAAAATGTCTAGATGCTCAGGACTGAAGATGAGTAAAATATTTTCAGGATACTATAAAAACATGTTTTATTAGGAATACTGCTAACACAATACAAATTACATTAAAAAAAATAAATTCCAGATGTCAAATATAGGCTTGTCAGCTCTCAGGTTAGATAGATCTTTAATCTTTGCAGACCTAAATAAGAGCTCCAGAATTCTGTGGATTGTGTATAATACATTGAATTGACCCTACACAGTAATGTGCTCAGCACATCCAGTCTTTACCTATGAGTAGATATGTACTATAAAAAAGTATATGTCATCTTGTCTGGATTTTCATTTCCAGATGGCAGCATCCTCACCTAGGCTACTTGTTATTTATTTTAGCAACAAAGACACACCTTTAAGCTTAAAAATTTTGAAAAAAATAGTAATCCTATGTCATTTATTACTACTCAGCTAAATCTTTGTTCAGCTGTATCTGTTTTGATAGCTGAGGACAGCAGTTGTATAAATGATGAGAACTAAAGGGAAGTGGTCTTTCACTGGTTTGTGGTCTTCAGCAGATGCAAGGCTCAAAGGAGTCAGAGCAAAGCACTGTGGTCACTGCTTCAGCATCTTGCACGTACAGCCCCTCGCACATAGTCAGCAGCTCCATCAGGACCCAAGACCACTTGGAAAAAACAACAAACATTGTTTTCCATGAAAGAAAAAGCTTATATTATCATGAGCCTAGAAGACTCAACTCTGTACCCAGTGTGCTTCTTATCATAGAATCATAGGCTCATAGAGTCATTAAGGTTGGAAAAGACCTCCAAGATCATTTGCCCAAACCATCCCCCTACCACCAATATTACCATTGCTCTAAGCACCACATCCAACCTTTCCTTAAATACCCCCAGGGAGAGCGATTCCACCATGTCCATGGGCAACTTTTTCCCAATGCCTGACAGCTCTTTCTAAGAAGAAATTTCTCTTAATTTCCAACCTGAACCTCCCATAGCGCAACCTGAGGCCATTCCCTCTAGTCCTATCACTAGTTACCTGTGAGAAGAGGCCGACTCCCAGCTCCCCACAGCTTCCTTTCTGGCAGTTGTAGAGAACAATAATGTCTCCCCTGAGCCTCCTCTTCTCCAGACGCCCAGTTCCCTCAGCTGCTCCTCACAGAACTTGTGTTCCAGGCCCTCCACCAGCTTTGTAGCCCTTCTCTGGACACTCTCCAGGGCCTCAATGTCCTCCTTGTACTGAGGGGCCCAAAGCTGAACACAGTGCTCAAGTTGCAGCCTCACCAGAGCTGAGTACAGTGGGACGATCACCTCCCTTGTCCTGCTGGCGACACTATTCCTGATACCAGCCAGGATGCCATTGGCCTTCTTGGCCACCTGGACACACTGCTGGCTCGTGTTCAGGCGAGCATCAATCAGCACCCCCAGATCCTTTTCCTCTGCACAGCTTTCCAGCCACTCTGCCCCAAGCCTGTAGTGCTGCATGGGGTTGTTATGACCAAAGTGCAGGATTTGGCACTTAGCTATGGTGAACCACTCATCAATCCAACCTGTTCAGGTCCCTCTGCAGGGCCTTTCTACCCTCTGGCAGATTGATACTTTCCCCCAACTTGGTGTCATCTGCATGCTTACTGAGGGTACACTCAATTCCCTCATCCAAATAATCAATAAAGATATTAAAGAGGATGGGCCCCAACACCAACTCCTGGGGAACACCACTGCTGACTGGTTGCCAGCTGGATTTCAATCCGTTCACCACTCACTCTTCTGAACACCATGTAATTGTCCCACCCATATTTCTGTGAAAGTATCCACAGTGCTGATGGTTATTTGACCTTTGTATGAGAGGTCTGGTCACCAGACTGATGCAGGGACACGTGACTTAAGCAGGAGATGCAGATTGTTACAGGTCTCAGGAAGGCTATATGAAGTCTGCTTATATGGACGAGTCATATGAATTCTTATATTGCACTTCATATGTGTAAAACCTCACAGCTGGAGGGGTGAGGCAGATCCTGATCTTTGACTCTGGCCTCAGGTCCCACCTTTAAACTAAACCTCACCTACTGACTGCCTCACAGATTTGTAAGGGACAGACCATCTAATGAGGATGAAGAAGCTTTTGGATATTCTGGTGATATAAACCATGTAAAACCTTGTAAGCTTTTGTTGTTGTTATTGTTGTTTTTAATATAATATTTTTTCAAAACTGAAAAGGACGGCCTCTTTGGTATCTGGGCTACCCCTCAGGTCATGATGTAACCTGTAGAAACTGATTCTGGAGGCTGTCAGAACTGTCTTTGTACTGTGAGCATCCCATCTGAGACTACTGTTGTTCAGGCAGGGTGGTTGAGGGAGCACAAAGCCAGTTCTAACATGTTGAGAGAAACATCAGGAACTTTCATCCATGTTTGTGTATTTCTTCCTCCATTTTCTTCTCATACAGTTTCTCCCATTTGTTTTTCCTTTCTTAGCATTGTAGCATTTATCTTCTTTATGCAATAAATTACATAGACATTGCTCTACAGTTACCTTAAAGAAGGCTGTAACAAGGAGGGGATCGGTCTCTTCTCCCAAGCAGTAAGTGGTAAGACGAGGAAATGGCCTAAATTGTGCTAGGGAAGATTTATGTTGTGTTTTAGGAAAAAAATCTTCACTGAAAGGGTTGTGAAGTATTGGAACAGGCTGCTCAAGGAAGTAGTTGAGTCACCATCCCTGGAGGTCTTCAAAAATCTTGTAGATGAGGTACTTAGTGACATGGTGGGTGTGGCAGTGCTAGGATAAAGGTTGGAAAAGATGATCTTAGAAGTGTTTTCCAACCTAAATGATTCTGTGAAATAGTGTTACATTTGCTTTTAGTGAATGGGATGGTTGACAGTCACAGATAAGGACCATTGCTCTCCTGTTTGTAGCTCTTTAGAGCCTGCTCTCATTTCCCCTAACTTTCCTTATTCTCCATGCTGGGCTTGGAATGAGTAGCTCTGTGAGCACCCTTCTCCTTCCTCCTGTGGGAGCAGAGACTTGATGGTTCAACAGATGCAGCTCTGCAGCTGTGTTAAGAGAAGAGATGTCTGTGCACAAGGGTGGTAACAGTAAAGGAAAAGAAATGTATGGGGGTTTCTGAGGCTGGAAAAGGTGCTGGAGTAATGGGAGAGCAGCATTTTTGTTGTTAGTATGCACAAGGCATTATAGGGCAGAAAAATTCATGTGGTTCATACTGACTCCTAACTGCAAGGTGCACATGGGGTGCATATTTGCATATGATGGGGACAGCTGGCTGCAATGAAGAAGTTTAGGTGTGTGAGATTTTTAGATGTATGAGGAAGGTGAGGGTGACTATGATGGAAAAGAAAAATGCTGCTCAGTTTTAAATGCTTAAGAACTGCTGCCTTACCTTTAGTGCTTAAGGCCTTAGTGTTTAAGGCAGTTAAGAGGTAAATCACAGCAATGAAATTTAAGAATGTATTCAAGAGATGCTTAAAAATTAAAGTGATCCTTAAAAATTTTGCTCTGTTGCTCTCTTTAACAGAACTGGTCTAAATTTTGTTATTTAATGTAGTTATCTCTCTTGCTTCATAACTAAAACATAACTTGTGCTGACCATTATTTTATAGATATTAAATATAATTTAATAGGCACTCCAACATTTAGGGGATTTAGTTACACTAACCAATACTTATCCATCACAACTTACAAAATGCTAATTTCATATAAGAACAACCCAGGATTTTGTTTTACTGACTATATATATGAACATCATGGCACTCTCATTACAGAATACCTTTTGACACAAAATTAGTCTCATAATAAGAATATACATTATCATTCTTATCACATCATCATCAAGTAGGAAATGATGTCATTTGTAAACATAATTTTTGTCAACCCATGATGGCCTCAATCAGAGAAAGAACTGTGGCTATTCTTGTCATCAACATTTGTATAACCTTATTTTCCACAGAATTGCTCTGGTATTACTGATGTGTTTAAAAAATGACACACAAGCTATATGCTTTGTTGGAATGTGATGGAAGAACTGATAGATGATTCGCTGACATTTTTGTTTTAACTTCAAAACTAATAATCCTATTATTTTTTGATCAATTACAAATATGTTTTGCAGAAGTATACCATAGACTGGGTCATTGAATGTGTAATTACATGTTGCAGATAACTTTGCGATCTATTTCTAGTGTTTTGTTTCTTTTAAGGGCTGCCATTAGTGTTTAACAGCAACAATGTGTAGCACTACTTTACAGTGAAAATTATATAGAAAGTGTTATGCCACAACAAAAAGATTAACAGAAAATAACATTAAATAAATATTAATCAAAATTAATATTTCTTTTCATTAGGCTACCTCTTGTGTTTTACACACTCCCCTAAATATCATGTAAAATGTATTTTTAAAAATATTTATGTATAATGCATAAAATGTATAAATAAGAAACACGAACAGAAAATAGTTATACATTATGCATGTATGAAGACTTAAACCAGTTCATTTACAATTTAGATTCTGAGGACGTTGCTAAAGGAATGAATTTTACAGAAAGCTATTAAACATCTACAGATAGAATTTGTCCTATAAAACATTGCTAACTAAATTTTGCTGCTGGACAAGGCACCTTTAGCAGTAGTATTTTTTTTTTCTCTTCCTTTTTAAATTTAATCTTTAAGGTTAAAAGTTCCCAATGTGCAATTCACTGTCTATCAACATAGCTCAAATAAAATATTTTGGGCATTTCCTTTGGGCAGTTTGCCATTGTTTTATTGGATTGGAAGTTACAGCAATTTGACTGGTATGTCCATTAATCTGTTTTTTCCCTTTGCTATTGAAAGCTAGCATTGTTGTGTCTGTACTGCAACAGAAGTGGTTTTAAAATTGAAAGCTTGCACATTTGCTTTCTGCTTACACAATGATCTATTTTGATACAAAATTCTGTTGGCTGCTGCATAAAGTAGCAAGTACTATCACCAAAAAATTACAGATTTAAGAGAATAATAATACTTTGTTAAATAGAAAAGGCTGTCTGTGAGATCCACAGTGCTAACAGTGTCTTAGCTGTTCCATGTGGGTGTCAGAGAAAGACTTAATATCTTCTGATATACAGGCTCCTCCTGTAAATCTGTTCTTGGGCCCTACTATTTACCATTTTACCATAAAGGAAATGGAAAAGTGGTGTGGCATATCTTTTGGGTGCACTCTAGCTCTGTAGTTAATAATTTCATAGTATAAAATACAGACATATCAATATTTGCTCACTATTCACATATTATTAAGTTCAGAATGTCATGAAAACTGAAGCAAATGAAAACAGCCTGTCACAATTCCTGTTCCTGCAAAACATGTCTCTCCCAGCAGCAACCAAGCAAGCAACCAAAGAATCTTTTGCTGGCTACATTTGACTACAAAGTCACCTCAGACTCTTCAGTGGCAACTCTATTTGAGATATACAGTTTATCTACCCCAAAAGTGAGTGAATCGGGACATTCCTGATATTCAAAATGAGTAAGCTACACAATGAAGAGGTACTTGGCATTTTCAGTGATGTGTGCTAAGACCTCTTTCACGAAAGAGGATTCTGCCCAACATAAAGCTAGCAAGTAAAATGTGGGAGCATCCTTTCTTCCAAAATTAAAATATACAGGGTTCAAGTGTACCTAGTTAAAACAAACAAACAAACAACCCTACATCTTTTCTGTTTGTAAAGAAGATACTGCCTCCTTCATCTGCCATATTGTTTGATTATTAAAATGCTTATAAAACATTCATAAATTCAAATACTTCATTCCATTGTGTTTTTACAATTGCACAAATGGAAGGCCTATAGTCATAATTATGGTACCTGAACAATAGGCATGCAACCATCTTTGTAAAACATTCACTTTTGACAGTGTTTCTTAGCTCATCACTTTTTCAGCACTTGCAGGACTGTTTTATCACTTTTTCAGCACTTGCAGGGCTGTTTTTTTTTTTTTTTTGTTTGTTTGTTTTTTTTCCCCACCATTCTTCAGGTTTGTCGCTTTTTCCTCATATTTTACTAGATGTCATATTCCTGGGGCTACTAGGAGTAGTAGGGACTCTAATGGGACTCAATGTTTTTGAACACCATCTAGGTGACATCAAAGCCTAAGATTGTCTTTGACTAGAAGAGCAAAAAAATATACCTATTTAATTTAAGTAGGCATGGCTCGTTTATAGGCAATAGTGGTGGTTTTACTCGGATAGGCAGCCAAGCTCCACCACAACTGCTTTCTCACTCCCCCTCCTAAAAGAAAAAAAGGGGAGAATATATGATGAAAAGGTCTCAAGGGTTGAGATAAGAACAGGGAGATCGCACAGTAATTATCGTGACGGGCAAAACAGACTCAGCATAGGGAGAGAGTAAGATTATCACCTATTACTAACAAGCTAGAGAAGCGAGAAACAAAGGAAAGAAACCAAAGCACCTTCTTCCCCATCCACCCTTTTCTAACTCCTCCCCCCCGCGAGTGGCGCAGGGAAATGGGGGAATGGGGGTTATGGTCAGTCTACAGCGCTTCTTCTCCACCGCTCCTTCTCAGTCACTCTCGTCCCCTGTGCTGTGGGGTCCCTCCCACAGGATGCAGTCCTTGCTGAACTGATCCAGCGTGGGCTGCCCACAGGCAGCAGCTCTTCAAGAACTGCTCCAGATATGGGTCTGTACCACAGGGTCCATCCTTCAGGAGCAAACTGCTCCAACCTGTATTCCCTACAGGTGGCAACTCCTGCCAGGTCACCTGCTCCTGCGTGGTCTCCTCTCCATAGGCTACAGGTCCACCCAGAATCTGCTCTGGCAGAGGTCTTCCACAGGCCGCAGCCTCCGTCGGTGCAGGTCCACCTGCTCCACCATGGTCTACTCCACGGGCTGCAGCGTGGAACCCTGTTCCACCGTGGTACTCCATGGGCTGCAGGGGGACATCCTGCTTCACCATGGTCCTCACCACAGGCCACAGGGGACTTCTGCTCCAGTGCCTGGAGCACCTCTCCCCCTCCTTCTTCACTGACCTCGGCTCCTGCAAGGCACTTCTCTCACTCCTCTCACTCTCCCAGCTGCTGTGTGTCGCAGCGTTTTTTGCAGTGGGGCCCTTACCAAACATGGGGCAGCTTCTAGATCCTTCTCACAGAAGCCACCCCTATGGCCCCCTGCTACCAAAACCTTGCCACTTAAACCCACTACAGCAATTGTACCCAGTCGCAGGGACAGAGAAAAGTGCCAAGTTCACCCATAGATGTCGAAGGAAAGCCAAGAAGTATATGGAGTAGTGGACTGTCCTTAAGCCGCACCTACTTTTTAGCAGAAGATTTTTGCAACATTTTCCTCTATTTCTTGACATTCTTACCTCCATAAATCTTGAGTTTAGACTTCATGATAACTTATTTTGTGGGATTAGAAAATAGATTCTTAAAGAAACTAACAGTGATCGAGTATACAGTTTGTAAAAGTTGTCCTGGGAAGGAAGAGGGCAACAAAGGGAAAACAAGAGAGGAACATGGTGTATCTCTTACAATAGATAATCTGGATCAACTCATCAAACTGTGTAAGATCTAAGATGGAACCTTTACTTTCAAATTTATGTTAAATTAAATTGCTTCTATTGACTGTACACACTGGCAGAAACATTGTTCCAGTAAGACACTGAAGAAGCCTTTGTATAGGACATTGTTTTGTTGCAGATTTAAAGATCAGATCCAGAACCATGTCATTTGAAAGGGAAAATTACTGTATTGTTCATATTGCAAATCCAAACTGAAGCAACAAAAACCCCACAACAATCCTGTCTTTCTTATTATACTGTTATTTTACTTTGTGATGTGTCAGATGGAAAGGCATTATTTATCTGGAACAAACACTCCGTTCTGCTACATATCTTGAATTCCTACCCAGGGTTGCACACACATCAGGCAGCATACAGCACACATTGCGCTTATGGTGTCACAGGGTGGAATAAGTTAATGGAGAAGAACAATAGCACTTCGGACATCTCTGATGATATGTTTTAAGTACAGTTCCTACAGCATGGTTTTGAACTGTCTGAAAATGATTCCGTCTAATATCTCTTCTATAAGAAATGGCAAGAGTACAGGGATAAAGTAAATGTAAGTGATTATTTGAAACATTCAAATCAAAGTGCCTGAAGTTAGAACTTTCATTCCAAATTTTGGCAGTTAAGTAAGAGTTTCCCAATTTGGCTGGAGTTTCTTGAGGTGCCATCACTACCTTTCTCATTGGCTTCAGTAAGATTTGTAGGCAATTGAAACTCTTAAAACCAGGTGACATTATTCATAATAATCAAGGTAGTAGTGCCTGAGGACCAAGAAAGCCTTGAGGAATTTGAAATCCAATATATGTTAGAGACAGTATAGAGAATAAGTATGACTTAACCAGCATGAATGAAACTAATGGCATATGTGTTCAAAAATTCATTTCCCTTTCATATGGGAGAGAGAAGTTAGGGGTTGAAAGATCAGTGAAAGAGGATAGGAATTGGGGGGGGGGGGGGGCCCAAAAAACCAAATAAAAAAATCGAAAGAGTGAAAAAGATTGAAAGTTGGAATAAAGAGATTGTTGGCACAGCAAAATTCCAGCCAACAACAGTTCTCTAGGAGTGCAGAGGTCTAAAGATGTACATATGTTGATGGTCTTTTCTCATAGCAGTTACTACTATCCATCTATCTATGTGTATGATTAATTTGTATCAGGTTAAAGAAGACAATGCAAGTTTAATGCAATTTAGAGTAACACATATTTGCAACTCAATTGATCTGTACTATGGTAAAAGAAACCAAAGCTATTTTGTGTTAACTTCTTTGGTGAGAGTTTTTGTATTTTCTCTTGTAAGAATGTACATAAGTAATCATATCAGAAAATAATTATTTTGAAAAAAAGTTGTACATCAGCTTTGAGAACTGTATGTGGTATGCAGTGGATACCGCTTGTCTTTTAGTTTCATTTCCAGAGAGTTTTGAAGGAATGAATGAGTTGACAAGTAAGTTTAAAAGTTGCTTATAGGAGGATGGCAAGCTAAATGTAAGGAGTGGGCCTACTTTTCCCTATTTCTATGCGACATTTTTAAGCAGTAACTTTCTAATGGAGGTTTTTTCAAAACTTCCTACCCTTATTACAGTACATGATTTTCAGTCTGAATTATTATATATGTTTTTCCTCTTCCAGCTAGATCCCTTGAGGAATTTTCTTCAGAAAATTTGCGATAAACTTAAAGAAGGAGCCTGTTCCTTCTTTGATTTATATCCATAAGCAGGAAATATGTCACAAATAGGATACAAATGTGAAAATAAAAATCTTGATCCCTGGAGGACTTAGTTGAATATTTACTGAGACCAATTCTATCCCTTGCCTCTCACCATTCTACCCCACTGGTATTCAAAAGAGGTTTTTCTAAACTGAACTGAATAGAGTGTCACACGTATCTAATTCTTGTTACATAAGAGCATTGGGTTTATGTGTCAAGGTTTTGGTAGTGGGGTGCTGCAGGGATGACCACAATGAGAAGAGTCCAGCAGCTTCCCCATATCAGATAAGGACCAGTGCCAGATGGCTCCAAAAGGGACCCACCGCTGGCCAGAGCTGAGTCAATAAGTGATGATGTTCTCCCCTTTGTTAGAGCATATTTAAGAAAGGGGGAAAAAATCACAAAATATAACAAAAACAAACAAAAAACTGCTGCACAATAGCAGAGAAGTAGCCCTGCAGACCCCAAAGTCAGTGCAGCAGGAGGGCAGGATGTGCTCCAGGCACACAGGAGAAGTTCCCCTGCAGCCTGTGGAGAGGACCCTGGTGGATGGAGCAGGCTGTCCCCCTGCAGCCCATGGGTCCCACATGGAGCAGATCTCCATGCTGCAGCCCGTGGAGGAGCCCCCAGTGAAACAGGTCGATGTGGCTTGCAGGAGGTTGCAGCCCATGGAGAGCCCCTGCAGGAGCAGGCCCCAAGCTGGAATTGCAGCCCGTGGAGAGGAGCCCACACAGGAGCAGGGGGTCTGGGGGGAGCAGTTCCCCTGGGCCACTTGGCGGGAGGAAGTGAAAGAGGGTGGTTGGAGGGAAAGGTATTACTTTTAGTTTATCACTGTTCTAGCCTTTTAGTAATAGATAATAAATGTTATTGATGTCCCTGTGCTGAGTTTGTTTTGCCCATGACTATAATTGGTGAGTAAACTTGTCCTTATCTCAACACTTGAGCCTTTTTCATCGTATTTTCTCCCCTTTTTTTTCTTTTAGGAGAGGGAGTGAGAGAGTGGTTGTGGTGGAGTTCAACTGCCCATTAGGGTAAAAGAACCACATTAAGTGGTGGTGAGATAGAAATCCATACAAACAGGAAAATAAAATGAGAGTAAATCAAAATGTATCAACACTGCTTTACAAAACTCTCACCTCTGAGAAACAGATCTTCAAGCTGAGGTCCATGAAGCTAAAAAATAAGTAAATTTTTAAGTTGTTTAAAGTAGCAGCTGAAGTGTTGCTAATATGCAGCAACATTGCTCCTTAAAAAACATTGCCTTGCTATGCAAAGGAAATTATTATGAGTTACCAGAACCTTTGAATTAGAGCATTCTTTGGCCACTGAGTTTTCTCTAGGTTTTCCTTTGAATTAGAGCATTCTTTGGCCACTGAGTTTTCTCTAGGTTTTCCAGAAAATTCACTTAAAGAATAACAGATAAACAGTAACTGCCAAAAATTCCAATCCTTTTTATCTTCAGGATATTTGAGCTTTGGTATTAAAATACCTAGGAGTGTATTCCTTTATCCTTTTGAGTTGCTTTGTGTCAGTAGCAATTTTGCATTTAAACTCAGGGCAGCACAAAACCCTGAGTCCTGCTTACCTCCTTGAGTTAATTTATTACATAATTAATCATGTTGTTACAATGAATACAGCCCCATTTTTCAAAAAGAAGCAAATCATTAATTCCCTGACAACACTTTATATGAATCATGTAGAATATTTTAACTACTAATGTAGCTGTAATACACAGTTTCATCAGAGACCAATTGTAATGTAGTGCTTATTAATGTCCACTTCTTGCTAACATGTCCATGTGAATACCAAATAGATTACTAATGTATAACAGTCTTTATTCAGTAAACTGTATCAAGTAGCTGTATTTAAAGTCACTATTCCTTACTGCTCAGTCAATTGCTTTCAGTCATAGTTATCAAAATTGTAACAAAGATGACTAAAGCATTACAAATTCATATGCCATATATAACATAAAATACTTGTCACAGAATAATACTGTTTTATGATCTGCATTAAGTGGTTGAAAAAAGAAAAATGAGTGACTTGAAGAAGTACGACTCAATATTAAAGACTGAAATAAGGAATGAATTGAAAACAGATTTCTTTTGGAAAAAAAAAAAAAAAAGAAAAAAGAAAAAAAAATTACATATAATTACCTCTAAAATTACCTCTAAATTATTTAGACTTAGCATCTCAAACTTTTAAAACATGCAAAAAGCATTAAAACACTTTTTTTTTTTTTTTCTTTTTCTTTGTAGCTGTATGCTAATCACTGTGCTGAGTGCAAACTGACATTTTCCTGCCATTATGATCAATCAAAGTCTTTGTTTTAGGAATGATCACATAATTAAACAGAAGATTAAAGAATTCCCATGAATAATTTTTGCTCATTTCTCCCTGTTAAACCCTTTTAACCCAGTCGGGCATGCCTGCTGGCTTTTCTCAGGGACTCATATTTTCATTGGAAAAGTAGAATACCCACCCTCCCCTACAGGTGATTATGCTTTTGGCTTCATCTTATTGCTTAAACATTTTTCTGAACTTGACCAGCTCTTCCTCAAAGCATAATAAATTAACCTCATTCATAAATAAAAGGGCACATGAACTGCTTTTGTGAAGAAATGTTCAAAAGCAGATGTATACTTTTAAAAAACATGAATTGAACTGTCAAAACGGAAAATTCTTTCTGGTAGTTTGAACCCGTATTCGAAGACACACATATTTTGGCTTGTGGTATATAGATGGCCAGAGGACTGCAAGAAATCTAGCATCACACCATGAGCAACTCTTGTTTATCTACTACATTCCATTCTCACCTCTTGAATGCTCAGTTAACTCAAGTGTTATGTTCTTGAATACTCTTCTAGGATCTTTTAGGATCTCCTCTTCTAGTCTATGTTGCTCTTTGGCCATATTAAGATGAAGACAAAAAAAAAAAAGGGGGGGGGGGCTCTTTATAATAGAAAAATAATTTTGTACTGTAAATTCCTGTTTTGATCTATTCCTTTCCCCAGGTGTTTAAGATTCCCTTTGAGTAACCTCATCAAATTAAAATGCAAACTCACAATGTCTAATATACTTTACTGTAGCTTAGTTGCCACATAGTGATTATAGAAAAACATTAATGATTAATGATTAATAGTGATTAATAATTAATGATAATTAATGATTAATGAATAATCTATAGAAAAATTCTATGATTTTCAACCACGGAATATTTCCTTTAAGAATGAGTATAGCTATAGATGGTGAATTACAATTGAAAGATGAACATTAATTTGCTTGGCGTTTCTGAAGATGTGTGGTTGGCTGCTGCAGGAACATGCATAGTACAGCCACCTTTCTGAACAAGGGTGGCAATCTTCTGGTCAAAGGCACAACAAAGTAAGAGGCTGTGTATGAAACTTGGTTGTCGGTATGTATTCTAACTATGCTTTACGTTGAAAAACAGATTAGCCAAAATCAGGAAACTATATTTTTCATGACTCCAGGATTTTTGGAGATGATTCAGCTCTGAACAGAGCGTATCAACCACACCGAAAGTGGTATTAGGTTTTGTTAAAAAAATTGTCTTGCAATTTATTTCTGCTATTACCTTGGATCATTAATGTACAAACATTAAACTAGACTAAGTACAGTATTCATCATCTAGCTAGAGCAACCATCTTCAAATTTACTCCCAGAAAACAAGCCTCTGTTGGAAAAAAAAATCATTTTTGTGGAATTAATGGCTTTGCATGAGCTTAGAGAGGCTATTTAGTCAAGGACTATTATTAACTAGATGTAAGAAACCGACGTATAAATATTTAACAAATTATTTCTCTCTGAGATTTTTTTAGATCTTGACAGTGAAATTGTGGCAAGGCTGAATGAAAATATGAATTCTACTGCTTTGGTTCAAAGTACTGCCAAGTTCCCCAAAATTAAATAAAAAGTATAATTTTTATCTCTAACTTAAATATTTCATTTTTGGTCTGTTGTTAGTCAGGCTGTTAGGTTTGAGACCATTACCATAGAGTGGATATAAGTGAATCTTTTGTTCAGGGTGAAATAAAAATAGTGAAAAACAATTGAAGTTCAGGAAGATGAAAAGTCTGAATGCTAACAATTTATTAAAAAATATTCTATAAACATAAAAGTGGAAAACGATTTTAGTAAAGGCCTAGCTTGCTTTGGAGATAATACAGAATAGTGACAATTCTCTAAGAAAACAACTACTGATGAGAAACATATTCTCTGAGTGCTTTTACAATAATTCTTTATAATCACAAATCATATGTTTCCATGCAGGACATTAAAATATGAGTACCAATATAAGTAAAATAAATATATTTTATAATTAATATAAATATATTTTGTTTAATAAGGAAAAATGTGCTAAAATTCAATCGTTACCATTTTTTTCCTTGTTATTATTGATTTTTATTTATTTATTTTTACAGAAAGACATAGTAGGACATCATGTTTGGAGATTTAAGGACTATATCATAACCAGCATTTCAGTATTTAATAAAATTCTGAAAGCATTGTATCTTTATTGCAAAATAAATTAGAATTTGACTATATGGGCTTGATAATCTAGGAATGTTCAATGCCTGTTTATAATGCAGAGAGCAATCATCTCACACAGATTTAATCAAAATACCAGAGAGTTCAGGAGCTGGAGGCACTTGGCACTTTGTTGTATCAAGCCTTTTCTCTGTGTATCAACTTAACAGGTATAATAAACAAATTCCATATTTCTGTCTTCTTAATCATGTTTCAGAAGGAAAACAGCATGTGTAATCATCTTGCTATGGTTCCTTATTAAAGCCTTCATGAATAACTTTTAGTCGCTTTCAACAAAACACAGCATTAAGGCAGGTGTGTGCCTGAAACATGTGAAGGTCTCACCAGCTTCATTAAAATCAGCAGCGAGGCAGGAAACAACAGTCCAGCTTCAGGGCATGGAGGGAGAGAAGTTGCAGTGTGCTGCCAACTGGCCGACCAGCCAATGTACAGCATCTGATCAGCACACGTGTAGCTCTGGGCCAGGCATTTTAACTATTTTTTAACAACCTTTTTTGATCTGTAGTTGGGACATATCAGGAAAGCAAGCTCAAGAGACAAAAGTTTTTGGGTAGGCTATAGCGTTTGGGGAAGAATTGGGAATACTACAGGGGATTACAGGAGAGAGTGGCAACTGCAATATAGTTTTACAATGTGACAAAGGTACTTATCATCTATCGCTTACCAGCGATAGGACCTGAGGGGATGGGACCGGGGGAGGTTCAGGTTGCGTATTAGAAAAAGGTGTGGTCAGGCACTGGAACAGGCTCCCCAGGGAAGTGGTCATGGAACTGATCTTGCTGGAGTTCAAGTGTTTGGATGACGCGCTCAGACATATGGTTTGCTTTCTGGTGGTCCTGTGTGAAGCCAGAATGATCCTTGGGGGCCCCTTCCAACTCAGGATGTTCTATGATTCTGTGATTCTGAGCATATTGCCAGAAAGGTGTAGAGAGGATGATGGATAAATATCAGTGTGAATCATATCTTGTTACTTCTGTTAACCTTGAAATAATATGCCAGTTAATAAGAAAAAATCAGCTGAAAAGTTGTTCTGTGGTCCCAAGTATGAATACTATTGTGTTTTAAGAAAAGAAAAGAAAAGAAAAGAAAAGAAAAGAAAAGAAAAGAAAAGAAAAGAAAAGAAAAGAAAAGAAGAGAAAAGAAAAGAAGAGAAAAGAAAAGAAGAGAAAAGAAAAGAAGAGAAAAGAAAAGAAGAAAAGAAAAGAAAAGAAAAGAAAAGAAAAGAAAAGAAAAGAA